>CM068540.1:7722184-8322184 GCA_035048495.1 Euptelea pleiosperma
AAATTATAAATTACAACTCACACATAGTTGAATGTCAAAGATAACATGCATCAATGTCAGAAACCTGTGAATGTTAAGAAACAATTCACATATATGATTCTACAACTAACTCAAAAAGTTAAACTATGGCCTGCAATGTGAAAGCAACCATCCTATAAAATAAAAGAACTACTCGACATGATGATTGTTGCCAAAGATAATGCAAGATTGACGTTAGAATGGGAACGCCATGTTTCTATACCAAGCTGCTCTAGGCTGAACCTACAAAATACATCATGGTTATAATTAAGATGTCATCCAGTTTCGTACATGTAATAAGACTATATTAGAATAAATGATTACATACCAGTATATAGGTTTTCCAGACATTGTCATTTGCAACAACCCAATCAATTTATGTCTCATCGATTGGGAGAGTCCGATCGATTGGAAGACTGTAAAATCGATTGGAGTCTGTGAGGCAGAACATGATCAAAGTGCAATCGATTGGACACATCTGTAAAATCGATTGGAGTCTGCAAGACAGAATATGATCAGATCCCAATCGATTGGAGACCTTTGTAAAATCGATTGGAGTCTACGAGACAGAATATTATCAGAGCCCAATCGATTAGAGACCTCTGTAAAATCGATTGGAGCTTCGGGACAGAAACTTATTTGAGGCCAATCGATTGGACACTAAACCCAATCGATTGGACATAAATCGATTGAACCCAAAATACAATCGATTGGACTTAGCACGATTTGAGTCTTTCTCAGATCCGAAATTCTAGGTTCCACTCTCCCACGTTCTACAAGACTAAGGTCACGAATTCTATAAATACAACCCTTCTATACCTTATCTAAAAACACACAGAGTGACACAATACTTCAAGAGAGAGAAGAAAATGTTTATTTATTAGAGTGTCAATTCGAAAAGTAAGAAGCTTGTTTCTTATTAATATCTTGTGAGCTTGTTCCCATTCTTGATCAAAGTCAAGTGCTTAATCCATTCCTCAGCTTAGGTCTTCCACTTAGATATTCGACCTAGTAGCCTGAATGTACCAGTGTGACTCAACACCCTTGAGCAACTTATGGTTCAGGGTGTACTGAATCCTTCACCTTCGGCAAAGACGGGAGTATTGAGAATTAAGATCGGAGCAACCGATCGACGGTAGGTTTGGGGTGTACCAAACTGAACAAGCAGACAAGGCTTCTTGGCTGGAAGAGCGCGCGTGATTCGTAGCGTTGATTAAGAGGACGTGGACGCATCGGCAGTAGCCCTTGACTAAAGTTGAAGCTATATTTGCAACGGTGTTGCGTAGGTAACCTTTGTTTAGTTTAACTTTTCAGTTAGTAATAATTTCTGTTTGGACGTGGTCCCGTGATTTTTCTTGGCAAAGATTTTTACGTAAAAATCTCTTGTCTTGTGTGATTGTTTGTTTGTATTCCGCTATATATCTTAATTAGACCAAACGACGAAAAGAAAATATACCACTGAGATATATTCGATTTGAGTCGGTTGTGATAATCTTTTATCAAACAACTAAGGCATGCGATTTTCTCACCTACCAAAGACCAGTAAAACCGTTTAGGTTTAATTAAAGTTAAATACCTAATCAACCCCCCTTCTAGGTATATTGATTAAAGAGAACGGACCAGTGGTTATTTCAACGTTTGAGTAAATAATGGTTAGAAAATATTATTTTTATATTTTAAAAAAAAAAACCCTAGTAACGATAAAAATAAATAATTCTTTTTCCTAAAATAATGGCTATTATATCAGAAATAGTGGTAATTATAACGGATATCCCACTTTTGGGATTTGGGCGTTATAATGGGAAAAGACATAACGTGCATCACCATTAGAACGGCCATTTTTTAAACCATGGTCAAACATTACTGATATTGCTAATTTGATTTGTTTAAATTATTATTATTATTATTATTATTGAAATTATTATGATTAACCACTTTTTAAATGTCACCCAATGATTTGTGCTTAGGTTCGAAACTTAAGAAGAATATCTTTGAATCTATCTTACTGATGGCATGCATCTATATGAGAAACATGAAAATTGAGAAGGGTATTAAAACTAAAATAAGAATATTTAAGGGGGCACAATATAATTAAAAAAAAAATTGAGGGTCACTAAATGACACAATCTATACCCCTTCTTATAGGCTTCAACAAAGAAGGGCTGAGATCTTATCCCCAAATGGACGGTGGATCTCAGCCCCTCACCAAATTTGGCAAATGCTTTGTGGGGGAGTGCCGAGGGCACGGGCCACATACTATATACAAAAGAGACAGAATCAAAAAGATTAACTAAGTCCAAAAGATATATTGAGTTATAAGGTTGGGATAGATTGCTTTTTGGACACACCAAATGACACAATCATGGGGCCCTCAGATAGAGGAGTGAGTGCGCGTGAGTGTATATGGGTTTGCGGTGGCATCTTCTACACGCAAAATGGAATGATTAAGATTAAAACGGTAAACATTAGAAAGACTAGAAAACGTTAAAAAATAAGAAAAAAGGGGTTTTGACTTTTGAAATAAGTGAGTTTTACTATTCTTCTCCTTCTTCTTCCTCTTATCCGTTGAATCAAAACTCATGATTTAAGGATTAGGTTTTGTAAGAGAAACATTAGCAGCCTCTTATTATTTATGATTGGTCCCTATGTTTGACAAGGGAGACAGAGAGAGATAGGAAAGTTTTAGCTCACGCTTTGCTGGACCCATGCCAAAGGCAATCACACCAATCAAGGGTGCTCCATTAATACATTAAGAGGTGGGACCCAAGGCTTAGAAGGGGCCGTTATAACATTATAACAGACTGTAGACGTTACCGTTTTTTCCTGTACAACAGATTGTAACACGGGCAAAAATGGAGCTAAAATTCAAACTTTGAATTTTAAATTTTGAAGAAATTTTATAATGGAAAATAACGAAAAATAATGCAAATAACAGGCATTGTTTGTAACATTTAAAAAAAAAATAACGGTCGTTATTTAAAAAAACGGCTGTTATTTTCATTATAATGGCCGTTTTTTAAATCATGGTGGGACCTACATGATTTGACAAGAGGATATTTCAAAAAGTTCCATGGGCCCACACTCCATTTACCTATGGACGGCCCTTGATTTGCTTGAGGTAAATTTTTCTGAGATGGAGTTGTGATAGTCATGGGATTAGTGAAACATGCCCCTATTTTGGTTGGTTATGAATCACTGCTTTATCCTAGAGGGAGAGAGAGAAAGTGGGCCTGGGCTTTTCTGTTTTCCACTTTAGGCTCCACTCAATAACCCCCAGAGTTGGGTTTGACTAATTTTCAGGATTGCTATCTTGAATATGATGTGCAAAAGTCTGTTTAAATTCAAATTCAACCATGCCCTTTATAATAATTTGGAAAATGTTTACATGTGGCAATCAGGCGGGAGGTTCAAAAGGGTCCACACATTTCGCCACCTTAGCATTGACTCATGTGGCAAGTTTGAGCCCAACTGAATTTCGATAGGACGTAGGAAGTGACATTTTTATTTTTCTTTTCTATATCTTTTTTAAATTTTAAAAGATTTAATCAAAGTTTAAATCTGACCGTCAAATAATATTATTTTATAATTATTTGAATTTTTTCTAAACAATATTCATAATGTAATGGTGCTGGAGCGTTAATGTCATAACGCTCTTAATTAATGGGCTTGGCTCTTAATTAATGGGCCAGACCAAATGCCCACCCTTAGGCTTGGCTCTTAGCTAGGCAAGCCAAGGTGGTCCTAACTCTAGACATTTGACCAGGCTTTGGTGTACCTGGCCTGGCCAGAAAAAAATGGTATGAAGTAAATGTATAAATTCAACCATGCCCTTTATAATAATTTGGAAAGGGTTTACATGTGGCAACTCAAGCAGGAGGTCCAATAGGGTCCACATAGTTCGCCACCTTAGCATTGACTCATGTGGCAAGTTTGAGCCCAATAGAATTCGGATAGGACGTAGAATGTGACATTTTGTTTCTCTTTTTCTACCGTCATAACGTTGCCATTATGTCTGCTATAACGGGTCACATAATAGGAAAAAAAAATTTATTTTTTTAAAATTTATTGATTTTTTTTTTTTTTTTTTTGCAAAATGATATCTTTTATGGTAAAATAATGAATACCGAACAAACTAATGGATATTATAACGTTAATGTCTTTTATTTTTTTATTTTTTATTTTTGCAAATAACGTAACGGTTTTGGTGTTACTGTTATAACTTGAGTTATAACATCCTGCCCTTGGAAGCAGTGGGCTAGGGCATTTGGCTTTTGACATTCAGACGGGTAGAATGCACTTAAGATTGGGCTTGGGCCCACTCATTTGTTGTTTGTGCTTAATTTCTTAGCCTTGAGTGCTTATTGGCCCAGGCCTAGGCCGAGTACATCATACTTGGCCCAGGCTTCAGCCCATTAAGAGCCCTGACTGAGCTGTTTGCCGGGCCAAGCAGGGCAGTGCCAGACCCTTGTATTCGCCATGAGCTGGGGTTGAGTCTTGCCCTTGTATCATAGACAACTAATTTGTTAGTAAACTAGAAGTGTTGGGCCCAAATTGGGCTTAACCCTGTCAAAGAACCGGACCGATTTTTTGACAGGTAGGGCTACGCTAGGCCCAGTCCCTTTTATCCACTCCTGAGCCAGGCTGGGCTAATAATTCGGTTGAGCTGGGCCGAAGCCTAGCTCCTTGGTTGTGTAGCCTCTGTCCACCTGACCCAATAATGGCCCATTTGGAACCCTAAGTGGCCAATTACACCATAAGACTATTAGCTTGTAAGGGGTCTAAAGTTCAAACTGATTGGATGATCTCAACCGTCAATCTATTACTAGCAGATTAGCCTGGTTTTCGAACTCAAATCAAAGGAACAAAGCCTTCGTTCTATTCTAGGAACACTCCAATGGGTTTTCTCAAGTCTTCGGATTCTTCTTAACTCGCGAGCTTCTTGTTCTTAGTATAATAGGAGTTGATGACAGACTGCTGTATGAGCCCCGTGGCACACTCTTAGAGACCACTGACTGTATGGATGTTTGGCCCAACCCTAGGTGGACCTACAGACAAAAAATTAACCTGATTAGTGATTTCTAAGCATTGGATTAGAATCGTTTCCCTGAGTTGATTTTATCCGTAGAATTTGAGCATTAATTGGGGTACAAAGATCAAATGGTTTGAAATCACTACTCAAGCTGATTTTATTCTCGTCTATAGCCATTTCAATTGTCGTTGTTTGCACCTGCTCGCTGTAACCGAAGCAACCATGAATGTCCCATCACCTTTCTTATCCCACCATGGTGATTGTCATCTAGTTCCTGTCACACGCCATAGCCGTCCAGTAGCTGTTGGGTTTTTACCATGACCCCGCGAACCATGGTTTTAAAAACGGACGTTAACGCCCCAAGCCGTTCCGTTAAACACGTTTTGACGCTTTGAATTTAATGGCCATTTTTTTGCCGTTTTAACGGCCATTAAAATTGTTTTAACAGCTGTTAAATTCTGGAAGATTTTGTAAAAAAAAAAACGGCCGTTAAATCCTTTAAATTCCGTTAAATTTTATTTTATTTTTTTTAATTTTAAATTTCAAAATTTGAATTTCAGCGCCATTTTTTCTGTTTGTTTCCGTTAAAATTGTTAAATTCTGTTTTTCTTTCGTTATCCATTTTTTTTTTCATTTTTGCCCCTGGCCGTTTCAATCCTTTTTAACGGTAACTCCCCCAGGCCGTTAAACCGTTAAAACGGCCTCCTTTAAACCTTGCCGTGAACCACCGAACAGTATATTAGCGCACATCATAGCTTGTTGCTACCAATTATCGCTGCCCAACATGCTTGCCTTTGCATCCCCATTATGATCCACTACTTCTGCAAAGGACGATCCGAACACGCGTTAGCTCTCCTATTCTAACCTCTAAATTAGATTGAAAATGCTCTTCAACATAAATGGATATGTTAATGAAGAATATTGAATTTCAGTCCAAATACTAAAGAATCGTTTAGATTGGTCTATAGGTCCATCTAGGGATTGGACAAACATCCATATTATGCAGGTATTCAAAAACATGTCAAGTAGTTCACTGGATGGAGAAATGGTGGATGAGGTGATTGATACAGGCTTGTAAGCCCCAATGCAATCTCCTAACATATTTGTACATGTCTATACTTAAAACAAGGTTTCAGAAGCACTAAATTTTGAAAGTACTCGGGCAATAACCAAGGCGTTCTTGCTCCCTTTCCCGTTCCCCATTAGTATATCTAACTTTAATGGGCCCACTTCTTGTCAAATCCATAGACAAATGGATCAAACAATAGAACATTTGCTAGGTAACCGATGGGAACCACAACAACAATAGAACTCATCCCATACAAAGTATATTGATCGTGCAAAGCTTCAATAGCTTTGTCAGATTCCTCTAAAGTTGTATATTTTATAAAGCAACATCGTGTAGAGAAGTGAAGATTTGCTGCAACCAACATGTAGGACATGTATATATTTTAGTGGGTGGCTCATTCACATGGCACTCGCTGACAAAGAGTTTGCCAACATTGGGTGTGAGTGGTTGAGATCTACCGTCCAATTGGGGGATAAAATCTTGACCCTTCTTTATTGAAGCCTATAAGAGGGGGTGATTAGTCGTCATTTTATATAATTTTTCCTTGCTTTCCTTGAAGAATTGTCATATTTTCGTGTTAATCGCCCGCTAAAAAAAATTTCATGAGCATTATGACATTTCGGAATTCCCGCAGTAAAATTCTCATAATATTAATTTTAATAATGGGCTTACATCAATTTTTTGTGTTTT
This sequence comes from Euptelea pleiosperma, assembly GCA_035048495.1. Taxonomy (NCBI): domain Eukaryota; kingdom Viridiplantae; phylum Streptophyta; class Magnoliopsida; order Ranunculales; family Eupteleaceae; genus Euptelea; species Euptelea pleiosperma. The sequence goes on from CM068540.1 coordinate 7,728,991, forward strand.
GCGCATGTAGGTTCTCAAGCCCAAAGCTTAAAGGAGAATTGCAAATTACAAGTCCAAGAGATCAAATCTAAATATAAGCAAAAGAGTGGGCCAAGATTTGGATCTAAAAAGATTATAAACATTAGATTTACAAAAGAAAATGATCTTCATGGAATGGACATATGTGCAAATTTATGAAAATAAATAATACAAAAAATTGACAATTGTTAAAAGAATGAAAATAAATATAAAGAAATGAAAGAAAATTGTTTATCAATTAAAGAAACTATTTGTATAAATTAAAAGTGTTTGAAAAGAAATAAATTTTTTTTAATTACACATAAAAAGTTGCAATTCTAAATGAGAAAAATGAATCTATACATAAGGCAAGTGATGGATGTGATTGACAACACTATATCGCCAACCTTGATGAACTGATATGATTTTCTTCTAATTTAAGAAGGGATGGATGCCCATCAACCTATAAAAAGATCACATATTAGACGATGGAGGGTGTTATTCTCTTGGCTGCTATTCAGCTCACAATCTCTCTCAGTTACGCACATCTTAAACTACATTATTCTCTTGGCATCAAATTTCTTTTCAATTTTTATTTATTTATTTTAGTCTTTTAATTGTCAATCTTGTATTTTTTTCTTTTTTTTCATTTAGTTTTATTTCTTTTGCTTATCAAGTGTAAAATTTTCGATCGTTAGAGAGATTGACAACCTCTATTGATGACCGGTTAAGACTCATTCTTTAAAATTAAATTTATAAAATATTTTTTTGGCTAAAATTATTTGTGTTTGATTAAATTACTTCACTATTCATCACCACTTTCTGTGGTTCGATACCTATATTTATAATATACTTAAATTGTTAATTTTATTTTTGCAGGTTTGAATTTGATTAGACAGTAAATACAACGATTGATAAAAAGACTGTCTATCAGGGGGTATAAGTGGGGGACAACCACTGTCACTTGTTATATCCCGATAGACCACCAGATGTCATTACCCTTGATAACCAACCCGTTAACCGCTTCAAACTTGTTATGTATGTATATGTTGACACACATTGCACACTAAATGACATGATTGTAGGGTGAGTTGAGGTCTTTTTTTGGGTGAGGAGATCCTCAAAAAATTCAACCCTTTCTAAAACTTTTTAAAACTATCAAATGTGGAGTTCAAGTCAATGGGAAATGGACGATCCTTAATTTGTCAACTTGTAATCCCCTTTTCAGCACTGTGACAAAAAATGCTCCCTTTGTAGAGACCTACTGAAAGTACGGATGTTTGGCTCACGCTTAAGTGAACTTACATACCAAATATCAGTCGATTAGTGATTTCAAGCCTTTGGATCTGAGAACCCAAATAACGCTCAACATCCACGATTAAACCTAAACGATGAAAAAAAAAACTCTAATCAAACAGATACAAATTACTAAGCAGGTTGAATTCTGGTATGTAAGTACATCTAAGGATGGGCCGAACACCCATACGGTCAATGGTCTCTAAGAGTGTGCCACGTGACTCATAATGTGGACTATCATCAATGATGAGGCCCCTACAATCATTCAGGCGCAACGCACCTGACGCCCTTAGTACTATTATAAAACCAAAACTTGAGTTGGCCCAGGCTTCAGATGTTCACTTTCACAGGTTGTTTGTTCATCACGCTGACGTAATGAGGTGGAGCATAGTATGAGCCACATGGCACACTCTTAGAGACCACTGACTTTATGGATGTTTGGCCCCATCCCTAAGTGAACTTACATACCAAAATTCAACTTGATTAGTGATTTCAAAACTTTGGATCTAAGTACCCCAAATAACGCTCGACATCCACTATTAAACCTAAACCATGAAAAAAAAAACTCTAATCAAACAGATACAAATTACTAATCAACTTGAATATTGGTATGTATGTCCATCAAGGGATGGGCCAAACATTAATATGGTCAGTGGTCTCTAAGAGTATGTCACATGCTCATACTGTGATCCGTCATCAACATGGGTGAGGCCCTTATAATCACTCACATGCAACGCACATGCCGCCCCAATTTCAATAAAAAAAACCTTTAAATCGGCCTTTGGAGATATGGAAAGATTCAATTAAAATTTGTGTTAGATTAATAATTAATATAATAAATATGGAAGGTGTTGAAGGCTCTTTGTATAATTTCCTAAAATTAAGATAAAAATTAGTTACTCTTATTAGTACACGTGTAAATGGAAATTGGGATTTGTATAATATTAATATATAATTAAGTATTATAATATAGGAGACAAAATACTTCATATTTTCTATTCGGAATCCATGCCCACAGTTGGATTCTCGAAATCCACGGGCGAGAACACGAGTGCAAAAAGGCGAGTCCCCTGATCACGACCCTATCTACTAAGGTGTGGGCTTTAGCCATCCATGAGGTCAGTGGGCCCAAATGACAGTGGTGAGTAACAACACGACTAAAGCTGAGGCCTCTGAGCAAAATGTAGTATGCGAATAATAATATACCTTTATGATGTATTATAATAAAATGCATAGTTGCATACATACAAGGGCTTACGTGGAAAGTAGGAAGTGATAGGTCATAGATGACGAGAGAGAGAGAGAGAGAATGTGCCTTTGATCTTATCAAGAAAAAATATGTACATTTTTCTCGTGAATCGTACCTTTAAAATAGTTAATACAAGGGGCTGTTTTGTAAATTTAAGATTAATTAATAGGAGTTGTTTAGAATATTTAATATAGATATATACATATTTTTTAGTGGGCTGGGATATAATGACTCATGCTATTCTTATTAATAGATTACTAATAGATGCGAGGCCCACATGCATATCAATTAAGGGCTGATTTTTGGCGACCATGGAGATCATCCTCACTAAAAGTTGGTCGGTCCATAAATATTTAACTTCCAATCCACTTTTCATAATACTATAAATGTTGGAATGGGCTCATTCTTTTTGTAAGGTTGATATCCATGTTGAAAAAAATATCATCACAAAAAATTAGCCCTTAACTCATCAGCATGTGGGCCCACATCCATTAGTCATTATATTAGTAAGATTAGCATGAGTCATTATATTGCAGTCCTTTTATAATAACGGATTAGAATCTATATAACAAAACAGGGAAGTTGTCTCCCCACTTGTACCCCCTCTTATATGTTTCAACAAAGGATGGCCGAGATCTTATCCCCCAAATGGACGGTGGATCTCAGCCACTCACACTTGATTTTGGCAAATGCTTTGTCGGGGAGTGCCGAGGGCACGGTCCACCCACTAGTAGTTAATACAAGGGTTATGTTTTAAATGACTTGCTATAATGTCTCATAACGTTACCTTCATAATGGCCATTATAACAACGTTAAATTTATCATGTTGGAGTAAATAATGGTTAGAAAATATATTTTTTTTAAAGAAAACCCTAGTAATGATAGTATAGATTATTGAAAAATTTAACATGTGCTTCATTGGTTATTAAGACCAACAAGGGGCACATGCGATGTACGTGACTGAAGAGGAGAGGTGAGATGTTGGGGTTGTCGGTAAACGCTCTGGGGTATTTTTTTTTTTTTTTTTGCTTATTTAAGATATTTTTAAAATTACAAAACTAAAACATCCCATTGAAAATAAATATGTTTTACATGCTTTCAAGGGGTACAATATAATTAAAAGAAAATTTGGGGGGGCACCAAACTAAAATAAAAACTGAGAAGGGTATTAAAACTAAAATGAGGATATTTAGGGGGGGGGGACAATATAATTAAATAAAAAATTGAGGGGTTTAGGGGGCACTAGAACTAAAATAAGGGTAAAATTGGAAATATTTTTTTTTAAAGAATTTTGTAAAATATATACACGAATCATTTCTAAATTATAACTGGAACTTCCCTCTTCTAGATTCATCTCACATCAATAACTCGACCTCCGCCACCTATTTGTATGTGAATTATTCATGGTGAATGTTTTTTGAAATTCGATAATGTGGTAGCATGAGGTGGTTATTATGTACTAGTGTGAAGGCACGAAACAATTATGTATTTGAATACTCTCTGAGGAAGTAACCGTTTATCGAGAGTTTGATGTTATTTTTGGAAAGAAGTAGCAAAATGTGAACAACATACTTTTTAGTCATTATCATTGGTAAAGATGTCCCAAAATTATAGGGTTGGGAATTTTTGCTTTACCCCCTTACTTTATTGATGCAATTTGCATCTCACCCAATGTTTTTAAAATATTTGCGTCTCACCCTTTGACCATGGTCAAGGTCGTTGACCATAGACAGCCATTAACGGTCTACAGATGGACATCCCAATATTTTTTAAATGACTATAATGACCTTGGGTGAGACAAATATTTTAAAAACATTGGGTGCGATGCAAATTGCATCAATAAGCAAGGGGGACAAGCGAAAATTCTTGTTTTTTTAGCAAACAAAAAACCACAATCTGAGCCACGTGGCACACTATTAAAGGTCACTAACCGTACGGATGTTAGGCCCACCGCTAGGTGGAGCTACATACCAAATATTAGCCTGATTAGTGATTTCAAACCATTGAATCTTTGTACCCAAAATAATGCTCAAATTTTACAGATAAAATCAACCCAAGAAAAGAACTAATCCAATGCTTAAAAATTAACAATCAGATTAATTTCACCTACGGATGGACCAAAAGTAAAGGAAGAAAGATTTTGAGCTCACAATCCTGAAAAAAAAAAAAAAGAATTTTTTGCTTGTCCCCCTTATTTTATTGATGCAATTTGCATTGCACCCAATATTTGCGTCTCACCCAAGGTCATTATAGTCATTTAAAAAATATTGGGATGTCAATCCGTAGATCGTTAATGACCGCAACGTGGTCAAAGGGTGAGACACAAATATTTTGGGTGAGATGCAAATTGCATCAATAAAGCACGGGGGACAAGCAAAAAATCCCCTTTATTTGTAATCAAACATTCATTACAAAAAGAAATGCAAGAGAAAATAGATAACCATCACCCAGATGTCCTGCCACATTCTTTCTTGGTAATGTTCATCAGCCATGAGAGAAAGGTCATAGACCAAAGCAAAGGTGTAGAAAAGTTTTTAGCTAACATCATTGTATTAGCTGTTGACACAGCAGCTCGAAAAATCTATATAACAAAACACAGTAGTTGTCCCCTGATTTATACCCCTCCTTATAGGCTTTAACAAAGAAGTGCCAAAATATTAACCCCAAATGGATGGTGGATCTGAATGCCTGAAAAATGATCTGTTTGTCCAAAATCAATGGTGTGATAAAATAAAAATAAAAATAAAATATTCTGAAATGATTTATAAAAATGATCATAATTCATAATAGGTCAAAATAAAAATATTTTGTAAAGGCGTTTTGACAAAAACTTCTGTTTGATAGGCTTTATGAATTAATTTTTCAGAATTTTAGCGGATATGCGTAAAATTTTTTAAAAATACGATTTGAATAAAAAATTATTTTATTAATTATCTATTATTAAAAAATTATTTTAAACATATTTTGTGAATGCACTTTGCCCAAAAATATCATTTACTATTTTATTTTAACAAATTTTTACTCCCAACTAGCTCTATCGATTGAACCGTGATTATATGTATGAAACAAGAATAACAAGTATTTCAAAATAAACTATGATCCAAAATTAATATGTACATGCAACAAATAACCTACCATGGGCCTCTTTCTCCTTCCCACGTCTCGCTTAAAAATTTTTAACCATTGGGATAAATTCCACACTTCAAAAATATATGCAATTCAATATCTAACAATTCAATAGATCTCCTAAATCCTAATACATTTGAGTGCAATACATATACAAAGAGTATAACTCAAATTAATTAATAAAAAAATCATAGAAGAGTGTACTTATTTTAATGGAGAATTAATCTAACTCTTGATCAATGCTGAAGGTCCATGACTTTTAATTATTAAAGAGAAATCAATATGAAAAAAACTCTATCCAACATGAACTTAGAGAATTGACTAATTTTTTTTCTCTAACTTTTCTCTCTTGAAAAAGAACGTTTTCTCCTTTTAGAGAGGCTCTCAACGATTTTTGGAATCCTAAAAGCCTTATGCCTTTACTCTTATTTATAGGTTTTTAAAACCCTTGACTTTATTACATATCCGATGTGGGACTAACATTCTTAACAATTAATTAATAGTAATTTCCGTCACTTTAAAAGTGATAAATTTATCAACCTATTAAAAGTTTTATTTCAGAATAATTATGAGTCAAAAATAGGGTTAAGACCTATAGGTATCAACTAAGCTTTAATTAGACTCATTTGCAGGTCCAAAAAGTCTATAAATTTGCCCTAAATGCCCAATTCAATAATTATAATTCAACAAACATACAAGTAAACATTAATACCCAATATAAATAAATAAATGATCATAATATTTTTTTTAAATACACTGAAAAATATTCAGGGTGTTACAATCTCAGCCACTCACCCAATTTTGACAAATGTTTTGTCGGGGGAGTGCTGTGGGCACGGGCCACCCACTAGTATATACAAAAGAGACAATAAAAAAGATTAATTAAGCCCAAAATATAGAGAAAATTACTTGAAGGACCGTAACTTTGCAATTACGGCCCGGCACCCCGATATACACTATTTTGAGCCCATTTGTTCCATCTTTACCCTTATAGCATCTACGATTGCAGGAATAGCTTTAGTATACGAACCATCATTTCAGCTTCTGTGAAGGCAAGAGTAGATTTAGTGTAGTTTCAGTTGCTCCAGACCTTATCAAGCTCTAATGGAGTCAAAAAAATATAAAAAAATACATTGTTTTCTGTTTTGGATTCGTTGAGGGAGAAGACGAAACCACCACCAAGACGATCTATGTTGCAATAGAGTTTAAGAAAAAAAACAAAGCAAACAAAGAAAAGAAGATCTCTCATTCTTTCTAGCTTCTTCTCCTTCTCTAGTCTCTCCGTCTCCTTCTCTAGCGCTTGGGGTCCCTTCTAGTGGCCCTATCGTTGAAGATGAAGACGAAGCGACCACAAAGGAAATCTCTGCTGCAATGGAGGTTTAGGAAAAAAAAAAAGCAAAAAAGGGAAGGAGATATCTCATTCTATCTAGTTTCCTCTCCATCTCCAATCTCCTCCATCTCCTTTTCCAGCGCTTGGGGTCCTATAAGAGGGGAGACAACTTCCCTGTTTTGTTATATAGACAAGTGCGTGCCCCGTGCCATCGGCACTCCTCGACAAAGAATTTGCCAAAATCAGGTGAGTGGCGGAGATCCACCGTCCATTTGAGGGAAGATTAGATCTCGGCATTTCTTTGTTGATGCTTATAAGCGGAGGTATAAGGAGGGAGACAACCAATGTGTTTTGTTATATAGAATAATAAATGGCCCATGCCCACAGCACTCTCCGACAAAAGCGTTTGCAAAAATTGGGTGCCTTCGGCACTCAAACGGTATAACGGACTGGGGCTTTACCGTTTTTTCCATTATAACGGCTGTTATAACGGATTGTAACGCAAAGAGGGAGAAATGGGAAAATAACATAAATAACCAAAAATAATGGTGTTGAATTAAATTTTGAATAAATTGAGGTCAAATGAGGCGAATTGAGTGGCTGAAATCTAACCGTCCACATTAAATCGATGGATTTGATCTCAACCACTCTTTATCTAACCGTCCACATTAGATAGATGGATAAGATAAGAGAATACAACTGAGTTGTCTTGATACATGCGTGGGTGGCTCGTGCCCGAGGCACTTTCTGACAAAGTGTTTGTCAAAATCAGGTGGGAGTTAGTCTCAGCCATCGATATGAAGCATAGTGGATCTCAGCCACTCATTATTGAAGCCATATAAGATAAGAGGGGTATAATAAAACCATTAAATTTCTGTTAAATTCTATTTTTTTTTTAAATTTTCGAATTTGAAAATTTGAATTTCAGCACCACTTTTTTCTGTTAAAATCATTAAAATCTATTTTTTTCATTTTTGCCCCTTGCCGTTTCAATCCGTTTTAACGGTAACACCCCTCTCAAGGCATAAAAAGTGGGGCTCCGGAGCTTGACCCTTGGGCTATATGTAAATCTAACCCATTTCATTCCTTATATGTAGGTAAATAGTAGGTGACCCGTGCCCACGGCACTCATTGACAAAGCGTTTGTCAAAATTGGGTGTGAGTGGCTGAGATGCAACGTCCATTTGGTGTGATAAGATCTCGGCCATCCTTTATGAAGCCGGATAAGAGGGGAAGACAACCGTCCCTGTTTTATTATATAGATTAATGGGCCAGCCCTAATGCCTTGGCCATTATCTATCATCATGATTATTGCTTTTATTTTATCTTCCAAGTATTATATTTTTATTAAGAAAACTAGGGGGTGGCATATGCATTGCACGTGAGTAATTATAGGGGCCTAATCAGCGTTGATGACAGACAGCAGTATGAGCCCCGTGGCACACTCTTAGGGAGACCACTGACCGTATGGATGTTTTTGCCCAACCCTAGTTGGACCTACAGACCAAAAATTAGCCCTAATTTTTTTTCGTCTGATAGATTATAGATAGAATTTTCTCTATAGTAAGATGCCTTGCTTAGAAGAGTGATTCTTCTTCGAAGGACTGATTTATTCTTCCAATCGCTGTAACGGAAGCAATCATCAATGTCCCATCGCCGTTGTTATTCCCACCATGGTGATCATCATCTAGTCCCTGTCACACGCCATAGTCGTCGAGTAGCGGTTGAGTTTTCTCCATGACCGCGAACCACCCAACGGTATATTTGCGCACATCATCGCTTGCTGCTACCAATTATCGCTGCCCAACATGCTTTCATCCCTATTATGCAAGCCTAACTCCTCAGGTAATACCAAATAGGAATGGACCCATTAGCCCAAACCCAAGTAAGGCCCAACCGACCCAAACCTCTTGGAATCCAACCTTTTGACCTCCCATTCAGGTCCATCACTACACCCATTATATAGTGAGCCCAAGTCCAAAGCCCAACTCTTTAGGTAATTCATAAGTCAACCTAGTCTATGTAATCATTTAGTCCACTGACCCATTGACCAGTCTCATTTGACCAACCCATTTGACTATTGACCCGACCAGTTGACCTGGTCAACACATTTAGTGATACTTTGCTTGGAAGAGTACTGATTCTTCCCTAAAGGAGTGATTCACAATTTCACCATTACCATTGTTTGGTAGAATATTGGGTTCCTTGTTCTGCATCACTATCTAGTGGCTTGAACCTAAGGATGATGTTCTTCCAAAAAAAAAAAAAATTTACTCATTTGCATTATGGCTTTCTACACGAATGAAAAATCCTCAAAATTTAGAGACTATTAGTAGAAAAGAAGTTGAGAAAACCACTAACAAGAAGGGACATGTGACCAATGCAGGTCATGTTTCAAAGTCTTGGCCGATCCCAGTCTGGATTGGTCGATCCGGATCGGGATGATTAGAGACCACAGATCTGATCCAAACCAGGCTCTGTCTCGCCCCAAGATCACTGTTGTACAAAGGAGTCTCACTTTGTCTATGGCGAGATGGGCCGATCCTGTTCTGGATCTGACTGAGCCGGATCGGGATCGGAGCCCACCGATCCAGCCTCCAACCCCGATACTTTCATGCATGATGCAAGTGGATTGGCAAAGGAGGAAAACAAGCATTTGAATTTTCCATCCCCGTGTTATACAAACTTACTAGTAATATAAATCGCCAACATACAGGTTTAGAATGGTCACCGAGTTGTGAGTGTCTAGTCTGGCATGAGGTCCAACACTTGAGCCCGACTTAGGTGTTTTTCCAACCATCATTAATAATTCTCTCAAAAGGGTATTTTTAATTAAGTGAAACATAAATTTCTTGCACAAATGGGCAATCCAAACAGGCCTTAACCCAATGTACAGAAAGAGTATGCCACATGGCTTATTTTTACGCAACCCAAAATGCCTCAACGAAAGCGACCCTCAGCTAAATTTTTCTCGGATTGAGTGGACGGTGTGCCTACTACTGGATTGGTTCTGGATCGAACTTGATCCAATGAGTACTTGTTCTATTGGTGTAGGTATGCAAAAACATGCCAAGTAGTTCACTGGATGGGGAAATGGCGGGTGAGGTGATTGGAGCAGGCTTGCAAGCCCAAATGTGATCTCCTAACATATTCGTACAAGTCTTGATATACTTAAAGAAGGTTTCAGAAGCATTAAATTTAGAAAGTATTCACAGGCAATTACCAAGGCGTTCCCGTTCCCCATTAGTATATATAACTTCAATGGGCCCGACTTCCTATAAAATCCATAGACAAATGGATCAAACAACAGAACATTGGGTACGTAACTTATAGGAACCACAACAACAATAGAACTCACCTCAAGCAAAGTATATTGATTGTGCAAACACTACACCAAATTTGCCAATTTGAAAAGACAGTTTTTAAGGCTTGCTACGGTTTTTAACCGTTACACATTTGACACGGCTTGAAACCGTTTCAAAATGTTGAGATGGCTAAGAGCCGTTTCAAAACAAATATTAGTGTAGCATATGTTGTTCTCATTTTACAACAATTGTTGTAACGTTTACAACGGTTTTGACCGTTGACAAACTAGTGTCAGAACCATTGTAAATATTGTGAAACGGTTAGGACACATTTTAAAACGGTTTTAAACCGTTTGTAATTGAAATTAGAGGCAAAAAAAATTTACCGCACACTTCTTACCACAAACACAGAACCCCATAATATAACCCCCAATCGTCTCAAAGGGTGGTTTATTTCTCCCTTTCGATATTTTCCCCTCTCAAACCCTCTCTCCCTCTCAATGCTCTCTCCCTCAGTGATTCGTTGGATCACCATCGTAGGCATCGCTATTCTCGTCGGATCACCATCATAGCCCTTTCTCCCTCTCAGTGATCTACCTCATTGTCGCCCTTGTTCGTCTGCATAGAGTCGCAATCATCATCATGATCACCGCTGCCCTCACTCATCGGATCGACGTTGCCCTCTCTCATCAACTCACTATTGCCTCTGTAAGTATCTCTCCATCTCTCTTATAATGTTTAGGGTTTTCAGGTTTACGAGTTATCATGTTTTAGGGTTTTATGGTTTTGGGGTTTATGATTTACCATGTCAGTTTAGATTTATCATGTTTTAGGGTTTTGGGGTTTATGATTTACCATGTTTTAGGGTTTATGTTTATGAGTTACCATGTCGGATCTAGTTATTTTGGATGCTGGTTCATGGTTTCTACACATGCAGCTTAAATTATATTGTTAGTTCTTTGTCGGTTTCTTTGTTACTGAATTGGGTTGAACCAATTGACTATTTTTCAATGGATTTTATTGATGCATGTTGTTGCAATTTGGTCGGGATGTCTTATGATTTATGGTTCTGTTTTGTTAGTTTTGATTCTATTATGGAGTTTAATTGATGAATATGGTGATTTGTTGCTTTGTTTTACTTGAAATGTATATGGGTACAATTTTTGTTATTCCGATGATGCTTCATGATTTTGTTCAATAGAGTATCTCAAAGGGTGACCACTCAACTTCAATCCTAATTATCTGGGGCAATATTAAGGGTGTAAGCCATACCCATCTTAAGATTGTTTAACAAGGAGCCAATAAGTTATCACTTTTGAGACAAAGAATAAATGATGCGTGGCGCTTCTTGCACCATAGATGTTGAATTTGTGCCTGGCACCTCTGTTACCTCAGCTGCCACAGCTCACAGGTGCTAGCGGCACTCCAGAATTTCCCCTTCAGTCTGATCAGTGATTCAGTATGTGTTGGTCACATAGATAGTAGCACTCCAGAAGTTTGTATCCACTTAGCCACTCAGCTCTCGTTCTTTGGGATATTTCCTACCCATCAATCTTAACTTACACCTCGTCCCTTTGTGGACCCTTATTGAAGTTACACTGTGTATACTCTGCATAGGTCCATCTTAGTTTAAAACCCTTCATTTCCAAGGCATCCTTCCATAGCTTTATATTTGCATTTACTCCTTTTATTCTAATCAATTATAAAATATGGACACTTGGATTAGTTCCTATTCCAAATTATGCTGAACCATGTCTAGATAAAGCATAATGTTAGTCAATAGTGCTCTTGAATTTCCGCACATTTGTTATACATTGTTAGGAACACAATGTATAACAAGAGCTCAATCATTTGAGTCAATTATGAATCCCATGAAGTAAAGTTTCAGGCCCAATGAGAATTAAGTATACATCAATAGTATCATCCTTGAATCTAGAACGTTTTCGGCAGAAATTTGAATGGGAGTACAACATAAAACTAAAAAGGTTTTAAGAAGCTTTCAAACATCGATGAGTAGAAGTTTTTAGTTTGCACCATACTAATAAAGTATATAAGAATCTATTATTCACTTGCAATATTTTTTAAACATGCTATTTCCATCATTAGGCAGCATTACTTTGCTTCAAATATAAACTTTGCTAAATTTTACAACCTATAGGAAGAGCCTTTATATGAAGGCCTCCAAATGGTTTGCCTCACTCAACTTGGTGCAAACATGACTTATTAGCACTCCTTATGTTTACTTACTTATGTGGCTAAGTGATGTTATTACTATTTGTTGATTATATTATCATCATCATAGACTATAGTGTTAATGATAGGGATGTTGATGAAACGGCTAGCTGATGGACCTACTTTCAAGGCGAAAGCATATGAAAAATACTGTGTCCCCTGAGTCTGCCCATGACAAATTGTATGAACATACAACATCATGCATAATACCAATTAATGTGTCCACGTACAGATGTGATGGCATCAGTAAGTGCTCAAAGTTCCCAAACTCCTCCTTCGATTGGTTCAACAAATCAACCGAAGATAAAAGTAGAATTTAATGAAAATGGCATCCCAATAGGAGAAAAATCAAACAAGTTGGCTTCAAGGTGGGGGGATCTGGTTCGTTCACAAATCCCTATTACTTTTTTCGACTGGCGTGTTGTGCCATCGAGGTACAAAGATGATGTGTGGAGCATACTACAGGTGGTTTACTCTATCATACAATAATTAATTGACATTTTGCTTAAGCATATAATCAATTACTACGATTGAGTTTCAATATTTGATTGGCACATAGAATGAATACAAAATTCCTCCGACATTTAAGGACAATTGTATGGAAAGCATGTGCGAGGTCTTTCGTAGATATAAAGCCAAGCTGAGGAAGGAGTACTATGATACCAAAGTCGGTCAATATGATAGACTGAAGAATTGTCCTCCAAGTGTTAGGCCGGAAGACTGGGTTGAATTTGTTACTCTTAACACTTCACCCAAAATGGTTGAACGTAGAGGTAAAAATGCCAATAATATGAAGAGTCTTACAGTCTATCATATGACTGGTAGACATGGGAGTGCAAGAACGGAGCATGACATGGTAACTACTGCTAGTTCATTAAGATCATTTCTTCTTTTTTAGTGCCCCACTGAATTTTTTTTCATAATTTCAGACAAAAACTATATCCGAGGGTGACAAACCCATCACAAGGACCGATGTATGGATCAAAGCTCATACTAGAAAAGACGGTTCAACTTCCGACAGTGTCACTCCGCATATGGTGGGTTCATAGTCAAACATCATTTTATCGAATTCAAAATATATTTTTAAACAAGCATAATGATGTAGGACAAAATTAGAAAAATTTTGGAAACCTGAAGTGAATGTAGTTCATCTTCTTTCGAGGACATCTTGACTGATCCAGTGTCTCAAGTGTTTGGAAAGGATACAAGAGGTTATATCCGTGGTGTTGGAACCACTATTTCTATGACACAAATCAAGTCGTCTATTTCAGTCCGTGCAAAATTAATGGAGCAGCAAATGCAAAACGAATCACAATCAGAAGGCATGTTAGAGCTCAAGTCTAAGATGGAGAACATGGAAAGTACACTTAAAGCGCTTTTGGTACGTGCTACGAACCATTAGCTAGGTTGCAATGATGTATCAATAAACCCCAGCAAAGCGTTGGAATCTCTAAATGATTCAATGTTGTCATTAATCTGTACTGTAGGATTGCGTACGGACTACAAGACTGACCCCTGCATTGCCGCAGCCTAAACCTACTCCTACAACAGAACATGTTGTTGACTTGTCTGTAGAGACGACTCCAGCCGGTCCATCATCTGGTAAGAAAATCAATTGTGAACTACTAGATTGAAAAAGAAATGTCGTAGGAGTAGCAACGGCTTACGAGGGGTACGGGACAACTGTTGTACATGGCAAACCCCTCCCCGAAGGCATGGTCAGGGTTGAGGTTCACAAGATTCTACTGCCAGATACACCTTTGAGTGTAGACCACATGGATGCGACCACACTCAGCGAAGTAGGACAAGGTGGTTTTACTGCATGGCATTTGGCTTTTCTTAGGCCTACGAATTAAGGCCAAGTATATTGTTTGATTATGAATGGGTTGTACTAAATTACAAATACTTTAGTTATCTTGCATGCATACTTTAGTTTCTGTATGATCTTTATTCTTAACATTATCGACTTCTTTTTATCACCCTGATTGTATGCTTGAGTTGAACTAATATATTTATATGAGTTGAACTACGCATAAAAATATTTGTTTACCTACAGGCTGTGTGAGTTGACCACTATGTCTCCAGATATATGCTGGGGTTGTCAACAACCCGATCACACATATACCAACTGTCCATCTAAGAAGAGTTGTCCCAAATGCAATGTGGGGCATATATTGTGGAGGATCGTGATGGCTGAGACCCCTAATAAGGGTTGTCCATTTTGTAAATGCCATAAGAATTGTGATTACTTCAAGTGGACTGATAATGTGGCCAAGTCAGATAGTGGTGCAATAGCATCATCATCAGGATCATCATCATCATCTTCGGAGATTGGTCGTCAAAATACATGCACGTCAACTAATGTTGAAGACCTTTCCCGACTATTCCAAGAAACAGCTCGAGTTGCTTCTAAGGAAGATGTTGAGGTTTCGATGACAGTTATCAATTTTAAAAAGTCAAAGAAATGATCATGATATTCTACCCTATTAAGGTTTCTAGTGATATGTAAACTTAAGTAGTGAGACTTTTTATCATACTTAACCTGCTTAGAATGATACGTTATGAGTTCTATCTTTCGCACATCCAATTTATTTATGTTATTGCTATATATATGTGGAATGGATTGTGTTTATATGAGAATGGTTGCTTTTATAATATATATATATATATGGAATGGTGATGATGGAGAATAAGAAGATGATGCTCTTGGTGTTTCAAAGACAAAGTGAGTAGTAGTCAGTCGGGGGTACCTACAAACCCCTGGTAAGTCCATAGTTCTTAGAATTCAAACAGACATACATTCGCTTAAAATGATGTGTTTATTGAAGCTCATATTACTAACTAAAATTTTACATTTGATTGTGAGGCACATACATTGCCTATCGTGTTCATCAATGGGGAAAAAGAAGCTGACGCTGATCTACTGCCACGCGGTCTTGGTGTTGCAAAGACGAAGCGAGTAGTAGTCAGCCGGGGGTACCTACAAACCCCTGGTAAGTCCATAGTTCTTGGAATTTAAACAGGCATTACCTTAAATTTTATTATTTATTGATAACATATTACTAACTAAAAAATTTATATTTAATTGCAAGGCACATACAAATGGAGCATATGAAGCAATCTACTATACATACTATTGGTAAGTTCTAAACTTGGGTAAATTCCTTATGTTTGAACATTTTTAATTGTCAGATATTTTTCTCTTTATATGCTTTCCTTTATAAGTAAAGCAAAAAAATGAAAATGAGAAAAAAGTTTTCCTAATATACAAGAGGCTCTATATACACTTATTTGTGCCATTCTATGGTTTTTTTTGGGAAAGATTGACACTGATGCTCTAGACTGCTTCAAAATGCCAAAAGTGCAACATAGTATCCTCACTTGAGCAGAAGAGGCCTTAAAAACATGATAGTGTCACTGGCAGATTAAAGGTGGGAAATGGAGTAGTTTGAATTTCTAACTCCAAATCTCAGGTTACATTTCCATCTTTTTCTCTTTGAATTAATCTACTCTAAGCTTCCATGAAGAGGAAAGGGATCATTGGTCTCCTATTGATCTTTTATAACCACTGAGCGCCAAGAAATCAGCGGAGGCTCTTTGACAATGATTGAATCCACATTTTGCATTGTGAATTACAATATTGCGAACTTTACAATATTGCCTTCCATGTGGAGTTTGTATTGTGAATTACAAACTTATAGTGTCATTCTATTTTATGCAGGTAGATGAGCTCTTTTGTTTTGTTGGCTTGGTCATGGAGAACTATCACCTGAATTTGCTTTCGAAGGGAAGTTAGCATGATTGTTCATTTGTATTAATTGTGTAAATGTCGCAACTAATAGCAATGCCTTACTTTTGAATGTTGCAACTAAGCAATGCCTTACTTTTATGTTAAAGAAACTGTAATGACGTAATTGGACTAAAGGTTCTTCTACTTCAAATCAATTTATGAGTTCATAAATTCATATGATGGATTGAACTCGATCAGTTATTTTTTGCATTGACTTGGCTGATTCAAGTTTCCCAAGACTGTTAACGTTTTTCAGAGTTAACAACAGCTCACATTGCTCTAAATGATCTAGATACCATTTTTGTAATTAATTCGATAGCCTCATTCTCAAATGGCTGGAGATTACCAAACAAGCTGGTTGTGGTGTGTAGGTTAATCAAAGAGTGGCTAATCATCTATGGGTTGCACTCGCCGGATTACTGGGAACTAGATACCTTACTCAATATTTTACATTGATTGGAGACGGTAATTATACATTGTGGTTTGGATCCGAGATCTGGATCACATCCAGTAACTGTATTGTAGTAATTTTGCTTCAGTTGCATGTGGAAGACCTTGCAAAGAAGTTGCACTAACAATGAGCTTTTTTTTTTTTTTTTTTTGGCAATTGATCTTTTTTCTGGAATATTGATCTACAGTTTGCAATCATCTTTTGAACTGACATATAGCAGCCCTGACCTTGTTATGTTATTTTCGATGTAACGTTATCCTGTTATAACAAAAATATCATCCATTATTTTTTGATAGTGTATTAAAATTCTGAGTGTCAAAATTCATTTTCTATCTGAAATTTGAATTTAAAATTTAAGTGCATGGGCTTCTGAATGCTGAATTTTAGTTGACATAAACAAGGGTGGGATGAGGAGCCTTAGGCACATATTAAAGTGCGAGCTCAATTTAACTGGATGTTGTGATTTGTGATCACTATGGGTTATAATTTACCACTAGTATGTGGCTTGACCCTTTGGTCAAATTTGTTTTGTTAGTCTCACACTACTCTTTTGTACCTCATTATTAGCCGTAAAATTTTAGCTTATAGGGGGTATCTAGGAATCTTAATCTAATGTAAATGTCAATTTATACTTGAAAATAAAAATAGCAGGTAAATCTATTTCATTGGAAATATCTCAGCATTAGCTTTCAATTATAGGCTAAGAATTGTTGATAAATTTCTTGAAAATAAATTTTTTTTATTTTTTCTAGAAATACCCTTGCTACCTTATAGATCGTACATTTACTTACGTACTTAATTGGGACACTTGTATCTGTAATTGAAGCACCACGCTGCCATGATCGATGAAGTAGCAGTAGTATGTCAGGGTCATTTTAATTTTTTCTTTTGCTGTTATTGAAGATTTTTACTTACCGTTCTTGTTTGTGCAGCATAAAGTTTAGGCAGAGGTCTTTTAGATCAAGTGCATGAGGCATACTATTTGGGTTGTTGAAGACTAAGGTCCTTTAAGTGAAGTCCTGGTGTTCATGCTTTCTCTATAGGAGTCGGTAGTAGCAAGAGTGTTTCTAACAAAGTGGAATGTATGAGGCTTATTTAAGAACCAGCAGACCTACATGTATGAGAATCGAGCCAGTGGGTCATCTGATTTGTGCTATCATCAATCAATGCCAGCTCAAAACCGAACCAGCAAACCTACATGTATGAGAATCGAGCCAGTGGGTCATCTGATTTGTGCTATCATCAATCAATGCCAGCTCGAAACCGAACCAGCAGACCTACATGTATGAGAATCGAGCCAGTGAGCCAGTGAGCCAGTGTGTTTCTAAGCTTTATACAAAGTCTATTTTTTATTGCCTTTCAGTTCTCTTATATCTTCCTTTATTTATTTTTGCAGGTGATACTGATGTTTGATCGTGAGATTTAAGCATTATTTGTGGTGATCCAAAGGTTTGATTATTACTAATCGAGCTAATTTAACAAGTATGATTCATGTTTTGGGACATTTTAGATTATATAGACACAACAATTCTTATGTTATTGTGGATGTAATTGATCAACATGGCGGGGATTATGAGGATCTAAAGCACGATTTTTTTTCCCATTTTTTAACATTTGCAACAGCTCAAAACCGTTTCAAAATTATCAAAACCACTACAAAATAAAGTTTGAAATGGTTTATAACCGTTTAAAATGTTTCATAATTAGGTTTTGAAACGGTTTTAAACTGTTGTGTAGTTTTAAATGATTTATAATTGTGACAAAACATGTGTTCGAAATGGTTACAAACCGTTGCATCATTATAGTTAGTAACCGTTTCTAATTTACATTTTGCAACAGTTTTGCACTGTTTTAAGTGTTGGAACGGTTCAAAATCGTTTCAAATATGTTTTTTCTTCGTGGAATTTAGAAACAGAAATGACCGTTGCAAATGCTGTTTGAAACGGTTTTGAATTGCAAAAAAATTGAAACGCCATGTTTTGCAACTTTAAGCCATTGCAAATTAGTTTCACAACGGTCCAAAACCATTGTAAATAGACAATTTTGGTGTAGTGAAAGCTCCAATAGTTTTGTTAGATTCCTCTAAAGTTTTATATTTTATAAAGTAGCATCGTGTAGAGAAGTGAAGATTTGGTGTAAGCAGCAACATGTAGGTCTCTCTCTCTCTCTCTCTCTCTCTCTCTCTCTCTCTCTCTCTCTCTCTCTCTCTCTCTCTCTCTCTCTCTCGTATATATAACTAGTGTCTGGCCCGTGCCCATGGCACTCCCTGACAAAGGGTTTGCCAAAATCGGGTGTGAGTGGTTGAGATCCACTGTCCAGTTGGGGGATAAGATCTCAGCCCTTCTTTATTGAAGCCTGTAAGATGAGGTATAAGTGGAAGACAACTACTGTCACTCTTGTTATAAATATATATCCCCGATAAACTACCAGATGTCATTACCCTGGATGACCAACACGTTAATCGCCTCATACCTATTATGTATATATATATATATATGTTGACACACTGTTCACACTAAATGACACGACTGTGGGGTTAGTTGAGGTCTTTTTTTTTTGGGTGAAGAGATCCTCAAAAATTTCAGCCCTTTCTGAAACTTCTAAACCTATCAAATATGGAGTTCAAGTCAATGGGAAATGGATGGTCCTTAATTTGTCAACTTGTAATCCTCTTTTCAGAAGGATAAAATGTTGAATGGCTGATATTTAGTGAGAATGATCCACACAAATCAGTCCTTAACTCATCTTCATGTGGTCGACATCTACGTGTCCTTACTGCAAAGATTATCTTCACAAAAACTCAGTTCATTTTGACAGTCCTAATCTCATGAAAAGTTGACTTGAAGTCAAAAAATCTTGACCATCCAATTAAACTGTTACTTTAGCTCAACTTTTCATATGGTTAGTAATGTTGGGATAGACTGCTTTATGGTTTGGTGTGGACCATGTGAGGATAACTCACCATTTGGTTGGATTATCCAACATGATCTCCATGTCGCTCCATCACGGGGAGTATCCTAACTCCCCCAAGATGGTCCCCAAAGGACCTTGATGATTTTTTTTGAGAAGGTAAAACCAAATCGAACTTCCTCCACTTGCCTGTGATGCTTTTGTCTTCTCTATTGTTCTTGTTATGATATTTGTTGAATCATTGTCTCAGGCACAACTTGTTAACTACATTCAGTATAGAGCTCTGCTAGAGGGATCGATGGACTTCTCGTATGTAGACTAAGTACACGTCTCTTGTGATTTGGAAGTCTTAGAATCCTTTGATCAGTCTTCGAGGTCAATTTTATGATCAACAATGATTTGGTATGGATTCAATGGAATCCACTCAAAGTGGGACAAAGGTGAAATGTAGAGTTGGTTTGTTTGAGAGGATTTACAAATGTTCTCAAGGCATGATGGGGGTTGGAGGGTTGTAGAAGTGGATGGGACTGACTCAGGAGTTGGTTTCTTCCCCCATTGCTTTGTCCATACTGCAATGAAAGGTTCAAAAGAAGGCACAAGAATTCTCCCAGTCCACTATTTTGATAACTATTGTCACTAGTTCTAGGGGAAACAATGCAAGTCAATATTTCATTTGAGGTGCCTTCGATCGGGTCACTCCATGCATCACGCTTCATGGCTAGAATTATAATGGTGGCCGGGCATTCTGTCTATTAAGATGGCTAACCAATTTTCTTTTCTATAGAGTTATTTATGAAGTTTGCAATATGTACTAATCCAAAAAAAAGTTTATAGAATGCATTTTCATAGGATTTGAGAGAGATTAGTCTTCCCATAAGCTGAACTCGAATATTTCTCAAATGTTGAAAAGCATATTTGTGTCCCATCAATATCAGCTACATACGTTTGAAATGAGCTTAATGCAAACTGAAGGCAAGTCGGAATGGTTCAACCACCACATATAATTGCAAGTTTTACTCATGATGATGCATTAGAGAGCTCCAATTATGGAATCTAGCTTACAAATGCCATCTTGAGCTCAGCACAAAACCCATTTAAAATGTGTACTTTGGATAATCATGAACACAACCATTCAATAAGAAATTAAAAACTAAACCTAACTTTGAACAAAAATTAAAAGATGGGCACTAAATTTTTCTAGCAAATGGCATTCAAATAAACTTACCTTTGCGAAGAGTGAAGGGATCTGTGGTCCCAAAAATATATTTTGTGCCGCAACATAAAAATCAGACTGTAGCAAACTTTTTACAAAGGTAAGGAACACAAATGGAGGGCATACTACAACCTCTGCAACAAAACACATTTGCATCACATTAACAATTCTCCATAAATTGAACTTAGGTAACTATTCTCCATCAACTATCAAGCATAATGATTTTGGGTCTTTCCGGACGTTGCATGAAAATCCTTTAATCAACAAAATTTTTATCTTTTCCGGGACTTTAATCCTGCAAAATTAGAATTTCTTTGCACAGTGGAAAGTCGGATATCATATCCGCACTCGGGATTATAATTAATATGATAAGGATCATCAAATAATCAAAAAATTGCTAGAAATAATTGATGGAAAATGCTACAGAATGTGGAGAATTTATGGAGAGGTGAGAATGGTGGTGGTTTAAAACTTGCATTTTTTTGAGACATTATTAAGATTATCACTAAAGAAATAAACTAAGGAATCAATTAACAACAATCAAAACATGATAATGCAAAACTAAGAATTTCATTGGGATAAATCTAAAAATCTTTTGCAATATTTCAAATGGAAAATAAAGGCATAAAGCATGAAATTAAACTAGAAAGCAATGTAAAATAGAGAGAAAGAAGATAGATAGAGAGAGAGAAAACTAGAAGATTAGAGAGAGAATCTAAATATAAGGAGAGAGAAAACTAAAACCTAGAGAGAGATAAGAGAGAATAGAGAGATGGACCTAAAGTGCTAGAGATAGAGAAAGTAGAGAAGAGAGAGAAAACTACCTCGAACTTAGTGGAGTGCTCGGATTCGGCCATGAATGGATAGCATGGTGTTGTGCACACATAGGTTGGCCATGATGTGAGGTGCATGTGCGCAGCAAAGCACGAGGGGAATAGCCTAAGAGAGATGGAGAAGGGCAGCACGATGACCAATGGTTGCATGTGGTGTACACGGACTGTGGGTGGAAATGGTAAGTGCAGCAGCTAGGAGGAGGATGATTCACAGACTTGCAGGTATGGAGTTTTCCATTCAGTGGGCAAGATGCAGGGTTGCAGTGCTCAGCCAAGGAGGTTTGAAGAGGACCATGGCAGTAAGGGGTTGCAGCACCAGTGGAGAAGCTCGGCTTAGAGTGGCACTCTGGCAATGGAAGAACCAGTTCGTGGGGTTGTTGAGATCGCGGGTTGCAGGTCCGTGAAGCTTGGCTGAAACTTGTGGAGGGGGTGCGGCATGTGCTGGAGGAGCCTGAGATGGAGACCACGGCCAGCAAGCGATGAAGATCTACTTGCTGGTCATGAGTGAGTGTGAGTTGCAGGTTACAACGGTGATGAACCAGTTCGAGGAGAGAGATCTCAACCGGAGTTGCTGGTCCGACCTGAGGCGAATGGCAACATGGAGGAACTCCAGTGGAGTGCAACAGATTCAGGCCGTGGCACTTGGCTGTGGTTCGGCCAAGGTAGAAGGCGATTGCTATGGTGGACTGCAGTCCGTGGGCAGAGATTAGTTGCAGGTTTGAGAGAGGTTGACGGCTGAGAGAAAGTGATGTGTGAGACGGCTTGGAGAGGAATCCCTAGAGATCCTAGGGTTTTCTCCTCTAGCAGAAAATGTGGGTGAGAGCCCCCCTTATATTCACATGTTGAGCATGTGGGTCCCACTTTCATGCCAACATGTCATCTTCCCTATCCTAACCGCCCAATGTTTATAGCAGCTACCCCTTTTAAAAATGTCCTTTTTTCCAATCTATATCTCAGAACTTCCCTAATTGCTTTAAGTTGCTGCCACATCAACGCCCCTCATGGAAGATGAATTCTCCAACTTCCATGCCAAAATGGTGGCAATCTTGGCAATGATCTCTAAGGAAATAATTTTTTTTCCATCAACAAGAATTCCCCTTGTAAAAACGTCCATGCCGCATATTAAGAAATCTTTGCACTAATTACCACTTGCCACCTCAGCCTACCTTTCAAACTCTTCAAGCATATTTCTAAAATGGTCTCTCTTCACTTCGTTCCTTTTAGGAAATTTGAAAAAACTATTTTCTTTCCAAAATGTGCTCTTGAAATCTATTCTTTTGTTGAGAAAATCTTTTCTTTAAAGGCATTTAACTTTCCAAAATTCTCTTTTGATTTCCTTATCAAAGTCTCTTTTTTTTTAGAAAACATTTTTCAAACTTTCCATTTTGTAAGAAATATCTTCTTTAATGATCCTAGGCTCGTCATGGGCCGTCCGATGAGGGAATAGAGAGGGATTGAAGGTGTGGTGATGTGTGGATGATTGGATGATAGGGTGGATGATCTGATGATGATTGGACGGTCGAGATTGATGGTGATAATCAAATGGATCATCGGACAGTTGATTTGAAGGATGAGTGAAAGAATCTAACGGTCAGGATCCTAGATGGAATGGACAGTGGTGATTGGCTAAGGTAGGAGGGATTATGGTTGTAAAGAGAGGAGAGAGAAAGTAGAGATAAATTGGAGAAAAAATACAAATAGAGTGTCTTGATCCATTGTCTATGATTTGGTCTTCTGTAAGTTTTACCAACTAAGCAAATCTTCATCTTGTGTTAGTTGCTTGAGCTTTAATCTCTTTAATATCTTTGCTTGGTGGCTTGTCTCCCCTTCTCTCTTAGTCGTCTCTCAAGCTTTTCGATCTTTTAGCTCTCCCCGCACTTGGCCTACATCTTCTTATCCTCAGCCTGTTGGCTATTGAACTTTGGTTCAGACTCTAGAAGTCAGTTGTCGGCCCACAATCCATCAAAATTGTCCAATCAGGTTTCTTGCGATAAAAAATGTAGGTAATGAGACTTAATCAAAATGGCTTTGCATGTAGACTTCCGGAAATGCGTTTAATTCATGCAAATAGTCGATTTTCATCTAAAAAGTATGTTCTACGCAATGGAAGAAACTCGTACATGGAAAAGT
The DNA here is from genome assembly GCA_035048495.1 of Euptelea pleiosperma. NCBI lineage: Eukaryota > Viridiplantae > Streptophyta > Magnoliopsida > Ranunculales > Eupteleaceae > Euptelea > Euptelea pleiosperma. Next base: position 7,752,853 of record CM068540.1, read on the forward strand.
CTACAAAAAGATAAGTTTTACGTAAGAGAATATGACAACGCTAAAGGATAATGGCTTAAAAGAAGCACTTGTGAGCGAATATCACAAAAACAAAGAACCATAACAAAAAATAACCGTAAAAATATGATTTCTAAAGCCATTCTTTTAGAAGGATAGGTTAAGTGGGAAAATATTATCTGAAGAGTGTAGGTACAACGAGAGAATTAAACGGTGAAATGGGGCTTCGTACTTTTTGTGCTTCATGTAGACCACACATTCTTGAATCATTTAGCATGTCAAAAGAAGATATCGACCTAACAGAATCACAACAATAATATCTATAGGTAGATAGTTTTTATCATGACTAACAACTGCCAAGGACCTTACGACCTCTTGTAAACTCAAGTAGTGAAAGTAGGGTTTTTCTGTGTCGTCGGATCGGAAATCCTAATTCAACAATATTTGTAATTTTGGTTCACTTTAAATCCTATAAAAATGCAGACTAGTACAGTGGTATGTCGGATGTCGAATCCGCACTCGGGGTTAGGGCAAATGATTGAACAATAATTATGGAAATATGTTTGAAATTTGTGGAAGGGTGAGAATGATGATTGATAATCGAGATTTCAAACAATCTTTTTGGTAAGACTTTTATCAACTAATTAACGTAAATAAAATAGAATGAAAACATAATAAATAAAGAAATTTTAAAAATAAATTTATTAATTAATCAAAGTGTTACACAAATTAAATAAAAATAAATACTAACCTAGAAATCAATGAGAATAAAAATATAGAGAGAGAAGACACTAAGTAGAGAGAGAAAATTAGAACTTGAAAAGAGAATGCAATGTAGAGAGAGAAAGTGAAAGAAAACAAAGATTTAGAGAGAGAAGCTAAAGAGAGGTAGAGAGAGAAAATGATATGAGAAAGAAAGAGAACTAGAGAGAGAAAGCTAAGAGAAGGGAGAGAGTAGAGTGAGAAAATAGGTAGACATCTAGAGGGAGAAAATAGTGTAGAGAGAGAAAGTGGAAGAAGAATAAGTTTAGAGAGAGAAACTAACCCGAGATCTAATGTGTATTTCTAATTTGTGGAAGAAATTATTGATGACGAACATGGCATACTATCATAGACCATGGTTTAAAAAAAATGGCTGTTATAACGGATTCGGACCTTCTCCGTTATGTTATGTACCGTTAAAACGTCCAAAAAATAACGACTGTTATTTTCATTATTTTTCTGTTATAACGGATGTTATTTTCTAGAAAAATTGTGAAAAAAAAAACCGTTATTTTCCGTTAGTTTCCGTTTTTGAAAATTTGTAATTTTAAAATATGAATTCCAGCGCCATTTTTTCCGTTTTTCCTTATTTTCTAGTATTTCCATTATTATCCGTTATTTTTGAATTTTTTGCACCTAGGGATGGGCCAAACATCCATACGGTCACTGCTCTCTAAGAGAGCCACGTATCCCATACTGTGTTCCGTAAGCAAAGTTCAACTCCCACTGACCATATGGATGTTTGGCCATCCCCAGGTGGACCTACAGACAAAAATTCAATTGATTAGGTGATTTCTAGCCGTTGGATCTGATACACAAAATAATTCTCGAATCCCATGCTAAATTATAAACCCATGAAAAACTCCAATCCAAAGTTTCAAAATTACACTAATAAGACCCTTCTCTGGTCAGACGGTCCGCCTAGGGATGGGCCAAACATCCAAATGGAAGTGGTCTCTCTAAGAGTCAGGCACGTGGCTCGTATTATGGTCCTGTCATGAAATTTGATGACCACCGTACATCCCCACGAGCGCCCCACGGATTGGCAGGTGAAACCTGTACGGACCCAGTCAAGCCGGTAAAGGGTATTTCTACTCCTGGCACACTGTTCAAAGGAGGAAATCTACCTGTGTGGGTTTGACCCCACGACCTCTCGAAAGAGGAGGATACACACCATTTGAGCTGCCATGACCAACGTACATCATAAAAGATCATTCTAATTTGTAGATCCCACTACTGATTAGGTACTTAGGTGGAGCCTTAATCGAATAAGGGGTGGGGATGGGATTAATCCAAATAAGGGGTGGGGATTAATGCTTAATAAATAAATTATTTTACAAATTCTAATCATAAAAGAGTTAATTCTATTTTTTTATTTTATGTATAATGAAATAATATAAAATTAGATTTTTTTTATATTTTTGATAATTCAAATGCATTAATAGAGATCGAGAAGATCTCGAAAAAGCGTGAAATACAAGAATAAGAAGCAAAGGCAAACAAAAGAAAGGCTCCCGAAGGGTAGGGAAGAAGAAAAGAAGCTACTCTCTCCCCAAAATGTTCTTGAACCTAAACACCTTATCTCTAAAGAAGACCCCCTTCTCTTCTCCTTGTAAATGGACCCCCAATAATGGAGAAGTGCCTTAATGTTAATGAGATTTTCTTGTATGGTATGTTTCTTGCCCCTAAACGTTCTGCCAATTCTCTCTAGCCAGATGCCCCATGGGGAGAACAGGCTTATTCATACCCCGGTAAAAGGGGGACTTCTTGTCATGTAGGATGCTAACGTGGCTAATTTGGACCATTCATTTGATAGTCGACCTTCTGAATTGACCAAATGGACAAGCATTGTTATCCTCATCCCAAGTTGCAACCATTGCACTTTGCTCCCAAGAATGACAAACCTTGAAACACCAATCAGACTGATTTTTTGGTCTGTAGGTCCACCTAGGGATGCTTCAAACATCCCTACTATCTAAAATCCTTAAGATTGTGCCACTAATCCCTTACTAACAAACTGATTTCAGTCTGCGGGTCCACCTTACGGTCACGTAATTCGTTAAGAGTGTGCCACATGGCTTTTTTAGTAGGTATACTAAAAAAGTCAAGATCAAAAAAATTTTCCCTCTCCACCCTATTCAACATATTGCTTTCACTACTATTAAAGAGCAGAACTTTGACAACAGACCACAGTGTGAACTACATGGCACACTTACAATCTGTTTGGCATGCATGCAAAGCATTACATGTGTAATGGTTTGTGCGTGCAATGGTTTGTGCGTGCAATGGTTTGCGCACCCATACTATTTTCTTGTGTTTGGTTCGCACTAACGTTGCACATGCAAGTTTCAAAATTCACGCACTGTTCATATTTACTACCATTTTGTTCGCATGCATTTCACTTAGGAAAGCACAAAATATGTGGGCCCCACATTAAGTACGGAAAAAAAATAATAAATTTTTCGTACCTAATAGGTGGGCCCCACATAGTTGAACATGGATTTTAAATTTTTAAAAACGAAAAATAAAAAAAATAGAAAAATAATGAGCAATAACAGAAATAAAGGATTTTTTTTTTCACAAAATTCTTCAGAAAATAATGGTCGTTATTTTTCGGTATATTTTTTCAGCGTTTTAACGGTATATAACGTAATGAGGGAGGTCCGAATCCGTTATGGCAAAAATAACGGCTGTTGTAACGGATTCGGACTTCCCCCGTTACATTATGTACTGTTAAAATGGTCAAAAAATAAAATATCGTTATTTTCTATTGTAACGAAAATAACGACCATTATTTTTTGAAAAAAATTATGAAAAAGGGCCATTATTTTTGTTATTTTTTTTTCCATTTTTCTTGTTTTTTAAAAATTTAAATTTCAAGGCCACTTTTTCCATTATTTCTAGGTTTTTTTTTTTTTGGAAAAATAGGACTTGATTTAAGAAAGTTCTGGATTTTAAATTTTCAAAAACGAAAAATAAAAAAAACAGAAAAATAATGAACAATAACAGAAATAACGGATTTTTTTTTTCACAAAATTCTTCAGAAAATAATGGTCGTTATTTTTCGGTTATTTTTTCAGCGTTTTAACGGTATATAACGTAATGAGGGAGGTCCGAATCCGTTATGGCAAAAATAACGGCTGTTGTAACGGATTTGGACTTCCCCCGTTACATTATGTACTGTTAAAATGGTCAAAAAATAAAATATCGTTATTTTCTATTATAACGAAAATAACGACCATTATTTTTTGAAAAAAATTATGAAAAAGGGCCATTATTTTTGTTATTTTTTTTTCCATTTTTCTTGTTTTTTAAAAATTTAAATTTCAATGCCACTTTTTCCATTATTTCTAGGTTTTTTTTTTTTTGGAAAGATAGGACTTGATTTGAGAAAGTACTGGATTTTAATTTGTACCTTATGCAAATTATTTGCACAAGGAGGTTGTGTAAACTATTGCTCAGGAGGTGAAATAGGTTTTTAATTGCTAAAGAGAGTGAGCATTTATTTGCTCGTGTGCATGTACAAATCGCCGAATGCACGCGTACCAAACATGCGTGGGAAACGATTGCACGCGTAAACCTATTTGCACACCCAATTTGCACGCGTATCAAACGCACCCTTAATATTCTGATTATTTTGACCGCAACATAACTGATGTAACCTAACTGTTACAACGGCCCATGGTCATAACGGTATGTTAAGGGACCATTTAAAACCTTGCATCCAGCACCTGGCCTAACAATTGTCTTGGTAGTATTAATATATTAATCTGGATTGTTTGATTACTTGATCTCATTGACCAAAAATCAGCTTGATCAGATATTTTAACGATCCAATAAATACATATTTTTTTCTAGACTCTTTGACATTGTGTTTCTGGCCGTCCAAACATAACAAAATTGGTTGGACGGTTAGGATCATCCGATGGGTATAAATTTTACTCCAGGAAATCTTCTAAATGGAGCCCACACGAGAGATAAACAATAGCAATCTGTAAAGGATTGATGAAGGCCAATCTAATAGTGTCAACACCTAATATAGTGTATAATACATTTTCGTAGAAGTCACGATTAGAGGACTCTGACCGTGTATGGATAGTTTTTCCAATCCCTCGGTGGACCTAAAAACTAAAAATCAGCCCGATTAGTGATTTCTACGCGTTGGATTGGAACTATTTTCAAAGGTTAATTTTAACAGTGGGATTGACCATTATTTGAGGTACAAATATCCAGAAGTTTGAAATCACTACTCAAGCTGATTTTTGGTTTGTAGGTCCACCTAGGGATTGGAAAAACATTCATACGGTCATAGTCTTCTAAGAGTGCCACATGGCTCATATTACGCCCAGTCATCATCTTCAATGACAGGGCCGTGTCATCAAATTAAGTTTTTACTCTTTAATCTGATTGAAAGACGTCAATCACATCACTTCAGAAGTGCATCTTCACTTTAGCTACCCCATTATAATTCTATAAGCAAAATTCCTTCCAATCTCTCATTTCTTGTGAATAATAGAGCCAGGGTAACAAAATTGGTCACTTCAAGGTATCTAACAACCACTGAAAAAAACTCACCTAAAAATCTATTAGACCCACTAAAATGACTAGAACAACCTGTATTTAGAACAACAAAGCAATGGGTATAGGCATTTTTTTTAGTTTGCAGGCTAGGAGGTCTGTTCCGATTCGGAAAACTGTGTACCCAGAACCGGTAGGAGGGTAGGTCCATTCCGGTTCAGGTAATAATGTACCCAGAACCTGAAACTACTGTGTAAGATGGTTTCAGGTCCCTATCAGTTCGAATACTGAAACAAATGGTCCTAGAACTAGAACTGACAAAATACCCAGTTCACCTGGATACCCTCTTGTTATGTACTAGGAAATTGCCTGCACTCCCAACAAAGCATTTGCAATGCAAAAATCGGGTGCCTCTAGGTGGAAAGGAGAGTCCAAATGGCATTGGATCATTAAAATAAAGTTAAAATGAAATGACTTGGACTAAGTGGGGTCGATCTCGTTCTCATTAGACGATTTCTTTACAGCCCCAAAAAAGCTCCTCCCACATACAATTTCAGTTAGCAACCCTTTTCTAGATTACATTTGTGGTGTTGATGAAATAAAGGCCGTAAATAGCCAACTTTGATAGAAGCACCAAGTGAAAAAGATATTTTACCGTGCACAATCACCCATTTGTTTCTCCTTTTGTCCCACTTAGATGTGGACCCAACAAACCTCTAAAATTCATGCCAACTGAGCTTCACTACTATCTCCTTCCTCCTTACACAGAACCTTTGCCTATCTGATTTCTGAGTTTGTGGATGAGAGATGTCAGAAACCCCCAGTATCTGTAAGGATTTCAGAATAAGTTGGATCAGCTTCCAGTTTCCGCGTCAGTCCTGAATTGATCGATTGGTGAGGGAAGGAGAAGGGCATGCCTCTGTTTGTACCGTTCAATCCGTTGCAGTCGTTCATCTCTTAATCTGCAACCGTAACAATATAGAAACTAGCTTAATGAATGACCTACTTTATATTCTCCTGATGATAGACAACCAAATTTTAAAATCTGGACTTCATGTAATATATATCGGATGATCTTGATACGATTTTGCATGATGTTAGACTACATTTCTAATACAAGTTAGGGTTTTAGACTTTATTGGGCACTAGACAGCTAGAACTTGGTTAGTTCGGCTTTTATGACATTAGGGATTGAAGTTCTGGTTGTAGAAGCGACAGAGGGAGAGGTGGAAGAGAGATGAGATTTAAGCAATGCTTTTAAAAAGCACGAGGCCTGTATGAGGCGGTTTGCCTTCTTAAGGCAAGGTGTATGTCTCAATATTTTTTTTTTTAAATGGTCAAAAATTTTTAAAAAATCATAACTTTTTCAAAAAAAGAATCAACTTTAGAAATAAAAAGAAAATAAACTTGCACGTTCTTCTTTAAGATGATTTGCCTTAACGAGCAGCAATTCTAAACCAAGTACCCGATATTTCTACTCATCATCAATATTCAATAGTTAAAAATACATGTATATGAACGAAATTAAGATAATCAATTAATCTAATTCTAAAGTAGTCAAACACTGATAGATACATATATAAAGATAATAAGCCATAAACTGAGTCGTAATTCATACATATAACCTAGACATAACAAGTTAAAACCAAACCATAATCCATAGTTCTATACAACCATAATCTAGAGAAGAAAGCGAGGAATAGTTCGTTTATTGTATGCATTTAAATTGTTTTATTGCAAAGAATCCATAAGGAGTGATAAAACGGAAATTAGATAAGAAATCAGAGCACCATAAACAAATTTCCTAAAATGGGAAAACTAGGGCAAAAAAAAAAATGAATTTTGAAATTTCTCTAAAAAAGGAGGCAGAATATTATTTAGATCATCTTCTTTTTTATTGTCTTTTATAATAAACATGACTGGGTAGGTATCAAGGGGAAAGAAGTGAAAAAAAATCAACAAATGATTTTTTTAATGTTCAATTGATCCAATTACCATTCACGGTCAAGGCTTAATCTATGTCCCTCACCTCAAGGCATATGCCTCAAGCGCCTCGACGCAAACTTCTTGAAACAATAACTGGAAGAGAGATTGACGGGGAACAAAAGATTTAATTTGATTAACATTGGGAAGGACCCAGAGTTAACCATGGGGTACCATGAGCAAGCTCAAAAACTCGAGTAAATGAAGCACAAGGTTCCAATTGTGGGAGTGAAGCTTGATCATAAGATGTGAAGCAAGAGCAAGCTCTACCGTTCTAATAAAGGAAGCACTAGCCTTCATGGGAGAAGGAAACCTAAGGCATCTCCATTCCTTTTTTCTATAATAAAAAATTGCCCCTTCTCTACAAGTGGGTTCTTATACTAAACCCTATTTCCCATGGCTAATCTTAGCCGTAGATTTTCCCTACTAGATCCCGACCCTTCACATTAAAAAAAAAAAAAAGACAAAACTACCCAACAAATCATTCCCTCTTACTTGAAACTTGCTCCCCTCTATGGTGGGGCGGACTTTAAACAGAGGTACTCAAACTGCTGGAAAAAGCCAAAAGCTCCCAAGAATATATTGGAACTCGGTCCGATGTAGCACTGGTCTAAGTAATTGTCGGTTAAGCGTGATTGTCGAGCAATCGAGAAGCTAGCTCAAGTGCACAGTCATGCCCTATTGTTTGTTGACACATAGGGCTCCACGAACGTAATGTGCAGAGGGTTCTGTTACTTCACATACCTAGGGTTTGAATTAAATCAGTAAAGTGAAAAATAAAGTAAAAAAGATTAAAAGAGAAAAGAAGAGAAGAGAAGAGAAAGAAAGATAGGAGAAGAGAAAAGAAGGGAGAAGGGGAAATCATGTCTTATGTGGAGCACGATTTCCCACATTTATATTAATGAAGTGAAAGACAAAAAATTACCAGAAATACCTGTGGTACCCCTAGTTAAAATGAAACAAAGAAAATAAAGACATAACCAACGCTCCCTCCTAAGTTGGTGCAAAGATTTCTATCATGCACAACTTAATTAACATATTTTAAAATAACCTTTAGTAACACCCTTAGTCAGAACATCTGCAACTTCTTTCTTGTCTTGACATAAGGTGTACAAATCTGACCACTCAACTTCTCCTTGATGAAGTGTCTATCAACCTCTAGGTGCTTGGTCTTATAATGTTGGACTAGGTTATGGGCAATGCTAATGGAAACTTTATTGTCACAATGTAAGCTCATTAGCTCTTGAACTTTGATTCCTAACTCGTCCAACATAGTCTTCAGTCATAAGAGCCCACACTCACCATCGGCCATAGACCGAATCTTTGCTCCTGCGAGATCTAGCCACCACAGACTGTTTTTTGCTTCTCCAAGAAACCAAGTTACCTAAATGGATGTAGATCGATGATCAGTAACTGAGTCTGCCCAATCTACATCAATATATGCTTCCACATGTAGGTGTCCATGCATCCCAAACAGTAAACCTTTGCGTGGAGAGCCCTTGAGATACTTAAGAACTTCGTTGGCAACCTCGAGGTGAGATGCTCGAGGAGCACGCATAAACTGGCTGATTACACTAACCGCAAACAAAATGTCAAAGCGCATAATGGACAAATAAATCAGCCTCTTAACAAGCCTCTAGAATCTACCGCATCAATAAGGAGGTCACCATCCACATCATTCAGCCTACGATTCTAATCAATAGGCGTGTCAACATGCTTAGCACAAGGATTACTAGTTTCATTTAAAAGGTCAAGAACTGAATAACCCTTTCTTCAACTGAGCTACCTCAATTTCTAGAAAGTATTTCAAGGGTTCAAGATCTATAATCTCAAATTGTCCCCATATACTTTTCACCTCTTGCACTTTAAGTAATTTCATATCACCACAATGTCATCGATGTAAACTATGATAACAGTAGTTTTATCTTGCTTGCGTTTAATAAACAATATGTTGTTGGCTTGCCTTTGTATGTACTTGACAACCCCACTAAATCTCTCAAACCAAGCTTGATGTGACTGTTTCAACCCATACAAGGCTTCTTCAGTTTACAGACCTAATACTCACTGCCCTCACAATTGAATCCTGGTGGCATCATCATTTACACCTCCTCTAACTCACCATGAAGGAACACATTCTTCACATCCAACTAATGTAAAAGCCAAGACATTTGATGCTAGGGAGAGAATAACTCGAATGGAGTTCATCCTGGCAATCGGAGCAAACGTCTCCTAATAGTCAATCGCATATCTCAAAGTGAACCATTTTGCCAATAAACTGGTCTCAAAACTTTTAATTGAGCCATCATACCCATTTGCATTCAAGTGACTTCTTTCCCCTAGTAAGGTCACAAGATCCATGTGTCAATTTTTTCAAGGGCTCTCATCTCTTCAAACATGGCTTCCTTCCACTTGGACTGAGAAGGGGCATCTGAAACATTAGACAACAAAGAAATAGATGCCATAGAAACTGCAAATGCATGATATGATGGAGATATGGAATGAAGAGAAACAAAGTTCGAAATGGGATATTGCGTGCACACACGAACACCCTTCTGGACAGCAATAGAAACATTAAGATCAGAGGGAGCTTCTTCATAGGGCTCCTTGAACGATGAGTTGTTTGTCTTCTAGTATACATTTGAAGTTTTTTTTTCCTATAGCATATCACCAGTAGAAATAGTAGTAGAAGAATCAAACATAGAAGCAAGAACTGGCAACGAAATAGGAGTCTCTTCACTGATATGCTCCCTTGAAGAGAAGTTTGGCAATCACTGAGGAAGGGAACAAACTCAAAGAAGGTAACATCTATAGATACCAATCATTGACGAGTGCTAGGATGATAACATTTATATCCCTTTTGCGACGATGGATATCCCAAGAATATACACTTCAAAGCCTTCGGATCCAACTTGTCACAATCAGAATTATTAATGTGAACATCACACACAACTGAAGACCTTTGGAGGAACCAAGAATAAGGACCTATCTGGACAAAGAAGTAAAATGGGAGTCTACAAATTCAAAACACTAAAAGGCATATGATTAATCATGTAGCAAGTTGTTAATTTCAAACCAAAAAAAATTTGGAACTTGCATACCATAAAGCAGGGCCCATGTCAATTCAAGGAAGTGTCTATGTTTTCTCTCTACACCATCTATTTGGGGGGGGGGGGGGCGGTGTGGGGTGTGTCACAGGAAATTTGATGATCAATCCCATGTTCATTGAAATAAGACTAAAGCCCAACCTCAATGTTTAAAAAGGCTAGTTCAAGTAGTGAGGCAGTTTGCCTCAAAAAAGGTGAGGTGTAGCCTCGAGGTGGTGCTAAAGCATAAGCCTCATTTTCAGAAAAAAAAAAAAAAAAAAAAAAAAAAAAAAAAAAAAAAGAAAGAAAGAAAAGTTCGAAAATTCTAAAAACAAATATAACCAATTTTAGAAAAATTAGAAAAAACAGACCATGTGAAAAAAATAACTTTAATAAACATAAAAGTTATATAGGCTATAGCTTTTACCTTAGGAGTGACACTGTTGGGCACTCAGTCTGAAAGCCTGATGTTGATATCAAATCTTAAAATATAAATCAAATAGTTAAATTAGTAAATCTAAATAGTTAATAAGCTAAGTCCACAGACAACGTTTTTTTTTAATACTAAAAAAGAATAACTAAAAAGATGAGCTAGGAAAATAGTATAGCAAGTCTGTAATGCTTTCATTTCTTGCTTGAATTTGGTGAGGTTCCTCACAAGAAAACCCTTGGAAGTGATGGAATCAAATCTGATGAGATTTGAGCTCTCTATGACAACTTCTCTCAAGTGGGAAAAACTAGAAATGAAAGTTTAGATTTAAGGTTTCTCAATAATTAACAAAATTAAGATCTTTTACGCAATTTTTATCATAAAAGATTATTATGGAGGGTATAGTAGAAAAAAGAGTGGAAAAGTTTTTAAAAATGAAAAATAATGGGTTATAGTTTCGGATTTTAAAGTGCAAAAAGTAAGGCTATAGCGTCATGTGCGCCTCAAGGCTACAGCCTCCATAGACTGAGGCTTAAGCCTCAAAAATGACCATTGAGGCTATAGCCTCCAGGCTGTTTCCTGGAGCCTCAAGGCGTAGCCTCAAAAAACCTTTTTAAACCATGGTAAAAATATCTAAAATTCAAAAGCTTATAACTCAATTTGAAACTTTTAAAATGGATGAAGATGCAACATTTACTGAATTTTACACTAAATTAAATGACATTGCTACTCTATGTGGGGTCTTGGCGAAGTCATTCCTAAATCAAAAGTTGTTAGAAAAATCTTTTGATTTTGGAAGACTTGGTTGAATCTGTTGTTGTATGAGCTCACTGGTCTGAATATTGTGATTCCTTTTGTGCATTTGTCTAATGTTAGAAACATTAATGGAAACAATAGTAAGAGGTGTTGGTGGATAACTCAGCATTTGGGGATTGTCCTGCTCCTTTTATGTCTTGACGGGCTAACATAAAGAACAGGGGGAAAATGAAAAAAAAGGAGACGAAAAAGAACTACAGCTTTGAATATCAAAGAAATTACCAAAAACAGAAGATGCTTGAAACTGCATCACACCAAATTTTGCTTTAAGTTTACATTGATGCACTAACATTTAGGGAGAGCACTAAACTTTGCTAATTACTTTGCAGTTTTAGCATCAGTTGGATTTCGATTTTAGCATTTTATCCAATATATCATCATCATTGGGTTGGTGACAAAAATGACCCATGTCTGGATTCTTTTCTCAAAAATAAAAAATTTAAACAATATATGAAAAAAGTTGCTAGTTGGAGACGATTAATAAAGATTAGAAGTTTAAAACTGCAATGGTAAAGACAACATGCTGTAGAGATGTCCAACCAAATTGGTACAGTGAAATCACAACAATTACTACGTGTAATTGCAAATTGACTTAAAATAATGGAAAACTCTTTAAATCAGACCTACAAATACAAAGATCTGAAATGTTCCCAACAATTACTACGTGTTGTAGTCGATATTTTGGATAATCTGGCTTGCAAATTAACTTAAAATAATGGAGAACTCCTTAAGTCAGACCTACAAATACAAAGATCTTAAATCTCGAAAGCACAACGATTCTCAAGAAGAAATACTTCTTAAACCGGAACACAAATCACTGAAAGAACCCAGATCCTATCCCATCCAACACATTCGCCTACTAACAAAACAAATCAATTCAAGTGGGAATCTATATAACAAAACAAATCAATTCAAGTACTTAAATAACATCCCCACATAGATATTAATATCCAGGAAAAGAGGACACCCAGAAACATATATCTTAGAAAGCAAAATCAAAACTCGTAATTTCACGAAACCCCACATCTCACTGATTCCTATAAACAATAGATTCGGAGCAAAAATAACAAGTCGAAAATATCTGAAATTAAACACAAAAACCCAGATGAAATTTTCAAAAAATAAGGCACAAAATGAACATAACAGAATCAAAGAGAAGAGTTCTCACATCATTTTAAGAAATCCCAAAGTTCGTACTCCACTGTTTAGATTAAAATCAAAAACAATAAAGGGGAAAAAACTGGTGAAAGAGAAGGAAATGACCTTCAAATATGACGATAGCTACACTGTTTCAACGATCCAAAGCTTGGCCATCGATGGCGATGTTTACCTCTTTGAAAGGGGATGTTTTTGATTTGTAGATAGGCTCTCCTAAGCTGAACAAAAAAACAAAACAAAAATAAGAAACCTGAGAAAAAAATTCTATCGTTAAATAAAACCCTAAAAAATTACGGCTTTTTTTACCTCTTCCCTTTGATGGTCGAATGTTCTATCCTCTCCTGGAACCCATCAGGCAACCGCCAATCCTATAGAGAACGGCGCTGGGTTTCAAACAGTTGGGTTGCTGAACCATTGCATGCCAACCAATGTTGGAGAGCTTCAAGTGCAGACTGGTGGAAGCTCTAGAATCCGGTGCTTTCACTCAACAAAGAGGAGGTGATGTAACCACCCTGGTAAGAGGGCTGGAAGAGAGGTTCAAAAAACCCAATAGATATGAAGAGAGGGATGAAGAAATGGAGAGCCAGAGCATGGAAGATTGCGAATAGTGGGAAGAGTGCAAAGAATAACCTAACCGCGTGGACGTGGAGAGCGTCGTGGGTGTAGGTTGCGCGCAGGAAACACCGAAAAATTAGCGAGATGCGAAATTTTAAGTGATATAGATCTGTTTGTCCAAATAAGATGGACAGGAAGATCTGGACCACTCTTTATGAAGCTGGATAAGAGGGGGAGACAAATTCCCTGTTTTGTTATATAGACTAGTTGGTGGCCTGTGCCCACGACACTCCCCGACAAAGCGCTTGCCAAAATCGGTCATAAGAACTTGTAACCTTCGTTTATAAGATAATATTAATATTCAGTTTAGCTTATATCTAATGTCAAAGCAGTCATAATCACTACCTTCTGGGCTGTAGTTGATCATAATCACTACCTTTGGTGGACCATCCATTAATGGATGGAATTACATCATCCTCATGGGGTGACTCACACCTGCTAAATAGCTACAGGTGAACCATCCAATAACATGAAAGGCAATTGTAACAGGAGTAATGGTCCCTTGGATCAGTTAAAAGCAATTAAAACTCATTTCATTAAAAATAGCTCCTGTGTCGCTATTCAATAGAAACATGTGTGTATCTAACTGTTCAATAGAAACATGTATGAACCCAAAACCATCAAAACAGGAAGTTCTCAAATATATGTAAGCTAAGGTGTTTATGTAGTTCGACCACACCTAAAAACTCAAATTCAATCCTTAGTCCTTCGAAGTTACGACCAGCAACCCCAAGGCACCAATAAGTATGTACTGCAAAAAAGAACAAACCAGTAAGAATCTAAACATAGGTTTCCACTGTAAAGAGAAAAAACACCCCACTGAAAACATTTCTTGCTTTTTGCACAAATTTTCTTTTGGCAAAATTAGCGAATTGTCATTAAAACATGAGATGCCTCATTAAAAGCACTATTGAGACAGTATGTTAACTATATTATAACCAAATATTAGATATTTGAAGAATGCACACCTTGATGATAGGCTTTTCAGTCATGATAATGGTCACCCAGCCTACATATGGTAAAAACCTGCAGAAAATTGCAAAAAATGAACATTATGATGGTGGAAAATAAAGCAGGTGCAAAATCATTTTTTTCTGCGCGCTAGATTTATTCAAATAGAAGAAAAACATGTGAGAACAGAACAGTACAGATAAGGATCTGGTAAGTGGCTTGGAGTGCCTACATGTGTGGAGGATGAGAGGTGCACAAGCATAACTAACTAAGCCATCTATCGATGGATGTGATGAACAGCATCAATAATCCATTCCCCTACTGATGACGTGAGATTGTAAAACGCATACGAGGTGTTGGATATGTTGACCCAGGCAATCCCAATGTGCCAACATGTTTATACCTATGTAACAAGGACACTACACTTTTAGGGTTTTGCCCTATGTAACAAGGACACTTCATTTTAGGGCTTTTTGCCGTGTCGGACACCTGGACACGCGTGTCGACACTTCCCGACACACATTTGGACACTTATGGCCGTGTCACCCTTTATTTTAATAATTTTTAATATAAAATTGATTCCTAAAAGTGGGTTAGTGTGTTCCATCCTCCATACAATAATAAACTAATATATATTGTCTGCTTTATTTTCTATTTTTGTTATTTTATTAATAATTTTAAGCTCTCATATGTATTAATATTATAATTAATATATGTACAGACGTGTCTACGTATCATATTTTTTTATGTTGCCGTGCCAGACACCTCGTAAGGCTCGTATCCGTGTCAGTGTCCTTGTTACATAGGTTTTGCCGTGTCAGACACCTCGGCACCCGAACACGTGTGTCGATACTTCCCGACCCACATCTAGACACTTATGGCCGTGTCACCCTTTGTTTTAATAATTTTTAATATAAATTTGATTCTAAAAGCTAGTTGGTGTGTTCCATCCTCCATACAATAATAAAATATACTTTTTTTTATTTTATTAATAATTTTAAGCATTCATATAGATTAATACATTTTAATAAATATTTGTACGGACGTGTCTCCATATCATATTTTTTTAGGTTGTCGTGTCGAACACCTCATAGCCGTGTCGGTGTCCATGTTACATAGGTTTATACATTTAATTTGATAATAATAAAAGATAAACATGTGCATGACTAGATGCAAGTCGTAGAATATACATACAGTCTATGTAACAAGGACACTGCACTTTTAGGTTTTTTTTGCCTTGTCAAACACCTCGACACCTGGACACGCGTGTTGACACTTCCCGAGACACATTTGGACACTTATGGCCGTGTCATATTTTTTTATATTGCCGTGTCGGACACCTTGTATCAGTGTCAGACACCGACACCCGTGTCAGTGTCCTTGTCACATAGGTTTTGCCGTGTCGGACACCTCGGCACCCGGACACGTGTATCGACACTTCCCAACACACATCTAGACACTTATGGCCATGTCACCCCTTATTTTAATAATTTTTAATATAAAATTGACTTCTAAAGCGAGTTGGTGTGTTCTATCCTCCATACAATAATAAACTAATAAATATTTTCTGCTTTATTTTCTATTTTTTATTATTTTATTAATACTTTTAAGCAATCATATATTTTAATAAATATATGTACGTACGTGTCACCGTATCAAATCTTTTTAGGTTGCCGTGTCCGACACCTCGTATCCTTGTTACATAGCATATAGTAGATATCCTATATGCTGATATAATTGAATATGCTGACAAATCATATAAAATGGATTAAACTAGGCATACATTAGATCTTATACAAAAATAAATAAATAGTACATATACATACAGCAATCCAAGAAAAACTGAAAAAGATAAACTCATAGAGCACCCGCGCTAGGATGGGGGGTCGCATGGCAACTTTGAAATTGAAGTGTGGTTTGTCAAGTCGGTGCCAATTTAGCAGATGGTGAAGAAAGTAAATGCTAAAACTCCTCACCCTACAGCTCTGCCCATGATATGATGTCGCTGAAGCCAAAGCTGACCATGAGCATACAAAAGCCTGTCATCCCCAAAATTGTTATCCCCTGAAACAGAGAAGACAATAAAGAGATTGACATCAGTGAAACCAGGGGGTGAGCATTGCTCCAAAACAGCAAAAAGCGTACTTACTAAAACGCAAGTTAAAACCAGCAGAAATGATATAACAAACACGATTTGGTATCATGTTATGCCCTGTCTAAATTTATAATAATCTGATAACAAGCTCCAGACGATTTCCCTTGTTAAGCCCATGACGACAGTATGAAGCACCTTATAAAAGTCAACTTATTGAATACCTTGCTAACATCTAAAAATCTTGATTTTGAATAATATGGTACCTTTTGTGAGGACATCAACTTCCCCAGTATCTTGCCTTTCATGAACCTATCAAAGAAAATATATTATAAGAATCAAAGGAACAAAGTACGAATTCATTATTAACAAAAAAAAAAAGTGAGGATGGATTTGATATATTATCAAGAACGGAATGAATGAATGACAAAGTATCATTTCATTATTGACTTTAAAATATGCAGCAAGGGCAATTTAGTTCAGGAATTATCCTTCGTTTAAAGCTAAATATTTATACATTCCCTTATTTACTAATAGCCAAACCATGAAAGTCATAATTACACCTTGTCCACTCACAAGACAGAGCACCTCTGAACCTCTGCTTGCTTTTGGCTTCTTTGATTGAAAGGCATCCAGACTAGATCCTTCCTAATGGGTGTGAGTTCCTTTGGTTTATATCACCTTTTCCTAACCATCACAATCTGTCAGGAGTAATATTAGAGGTTTTGACAAGGTTCTACTGTTTGATCAGCATACTGAATGCTTCTATAAGATCTTGAAATTTGGTGCAGCTAAAGAATTCGAGGCGTTCTTTGTCGGAATCCAGTGAAGATGGATTTTACTTACCAGAACATGCAAGAAATAATTCCGAAGCAGCAACAGAAAACATAGGTAAGCTATTCTATTGCAAATACAAACCTTGAGGTTCAGAATCGGAAGGCACTCAATGTAGAAGATTTGTAACAATAATGGACAAAAACTTCCAGTACTCTTCTTGACAAAGTGTTGCCCATGGATGTGGAATAGAGCAACAAATATCCTTTGAAAATCTCATGATGTCTGTTGCGATTTTGGAGAAAGGAAAAAAGCTTTAACTTCTGGCGACTAGAAAGAAAGTGACATCCAACTGGTAAACTTCGAATGAGACTTTGATGCTTAGAATTTTAGTAATCAAAGATAAATCAAAATCATCATCTAAGCCTAGTCCCAACTATTTGGGATTGACTACATAAGATCATATCCTCCTTCACTATGTACGTTTCCAACTCTTTTGTGACTACTTCAAGGTAAGCTCTTTTTTGCCTTCCCATTTGTTGGTTAAAACCTGTACGCGCCTCAATAGTGTTGTCAAAAGCCTTCATTACAGTGGGTGCTAATATTTGCACCCTCCACGTGGCTTACCCAAGTGGAGACACATGAATTAGTGGCACATGCAGAGAAGCACGTGTGCTGCGCATGCCTCATAATAACGAAAAGGGGTGTCAAACTCCATGGTTGAGATGGTTAGTTCTCGCCCACATAGTCTTACTGAGCTGGGAGTTCTTGATCACGGCCCAAGGGTTGCGAGTCTTCGACCTCGATTGAAGTAACATTGTCTAAGAATCATGTCCAATTGGTCTCGACCACGAGCTCGAAAATCGATATCTCAACTAAAGGTTCTTGGATCAAGGACTGTGGTGAGTCCGAGAAGAGGAAAAGGGTTGATTATACGAGGTAGTCCAACTACTAAGCTAGTTGGCATCGTTCTGTAGAGAGAATCTACCTACCCCATGATTGATAGGACATCTCTTACTTACCTGAGAAAAGACTGTACATACCTGTGTAGGATAGTACTTGACACTTACCTAACCATAATGATTAGGAAACGGGTTGACCAAAACCTCCTGCACACACTATAGGGTACATACCAACCCTGACAGGTTATAATTGTGATCATTGTGGATGATTGCGCAAGATAAGTCTCAACTGCCCCTAAGTCCCTATAAATAGGGACCCCCATCAACTGAAAAGAAGATCAAACCTTAATTTCTCAAAAGCACTATTACTATTTATCTTTCTTATTTGACATTGACTAACTTAAGCTTCGGAGGCTCTTCCAGTGCACTCCCCCCATTGATTCTCGGGTGTTTATTATGTAGAGTTTGTGTATCGACCTCGACGGACATCTCGGGCACCTCAACGACGCTCTCAGATCCAGCAACGTGTAGCCCGGGCGTGCTTCAAACCTCAAAGGGGGTGTTCGGATTTTCCCCACAAATGACATAACATTCCATACATTGAACCTTTCACAATTAATCAACTCAACCATGCAATTTAGTTCAATCCAAGTTGCCAAAACCTCTTTGTAAAAGAGCACAATCCCTGAGAGACACATCTTGATTGTCCATTTAAACTCCAAGTATAAACATGGAATCGTCTCAATTTGTATGTGGATTATCTATCTTGCCAGACTTTGCAACACTAAAACACTCATTGCAAGCATGAATGAGCATATAATCTCTCTTTCAGGCTTCAGACATTTTGACATCACACAACCCATACTAATGGAAGTAGGTTGCAATTACCCAATTTCACAATAAAATACATAATAGTGTTGCTAGTCTTAATGTTGGCTACATCAATGCCTAGAATATAGGTTGAGTTGCGTTTCAACGGTCCCCTTTAAATCTCAAGCCTGGACTTGTGTGCTCCCTTTAGTAGGATAACCACAATAAAGCATTAGAGAAAGCCCCCTTTGGCACTACACTGCAAACTTAAATATGTTGGTCCTTGAAAACTATGCTCATTACCCCTTCATTTGTGAGATAAGCTTCCACATTCACCTCCCATGCAATTCCAAATCCATTGTAAGCTACAAAAAGGGCATTCTTCACTCAAGGACAGGTCTGTTTCAATAATTCCACATCCACCTTCCCATGCAATAATGGATCCATTGCTATTCAAAGTTCAAAAGATTCTTTAGCTCCAATGCATGCAGTTATATTATATCATTCAAAATCTTAGTCGTGGAAATTTCTGCTATGGGAAAAAGGAAAGTTTCATTACAATAGAAAAAGTAACACATCTTTTTTTATCAGACTTTGATGAAGAAAATTTTAATATGAAAAATAAGACTCAACATACTTATGGAGTAAAAGGTTGGGCAATAATGAAACAACACGCGCATATAGTATTGCCGGAACAGGTATGTTAAGATGATGAGTGGGAAGCTAGGAAAGACAACAAAAATGAGTGGAGTATTGGGGGCCTAGGAGCATCTCAAATCGGTCATAAAATAAGGGAGAGTAGATTGAGATGGCACGGTCATGTGTAATTGTTGGGAAAAATCCAACACCCCTTTTGAGGTGATGTAGGAGCATCATGTTATAGTGGTCCCGAGCTACACCGAATCAATGAAGAGGATCTAAGCTAGTGGACCCCATAAGATTAGCTAAAGATCTGTTTTATTTTAATTAGGAATTTCTTTTTAGGAAGTTTATTATGATTGTTTAACTTGGTTAGAAATTTCTATTAGTTTTTAAAATAAGATTAAGAAGTTTGCTTATTTTTATAAGTAGAATTTTAAGAGAATTAGGTAAGTTTGGATTTCATAATTTTATAAATAGGTCTGTAATCTTTGATTTTGGAGACAATGAATAAAGAAATATTTTCTTTTTAGAGTGATTACAAGATTTCTAGGTGAGATGCCTGGAATGGAAGAGCAATTCTTCCCGAATGAGTGATTCCTTCAAAATTCGATGGAGTGATTTCACCGAAATCCTATCCAATCGCAAAACGGTTTCTCATCCTACATCATGAGGTCTGAAGCACGCTCGAGCTGCACGATGGTGGGGTCAGAGAGCATCGTCGAGGTGCCTGAGATATCCACCAAGGTCGCCGAGGTCCTTACACAAACTCTACACAATAGACACCCGAGAACTAATGGGGGGAGCATTGGAAGAGCCTCAAAAGCCTAAGTTATTCAAGGTCAAATAAGAGAGAGGGGAAGAAAGAGTAATAGTGCTTTTGAGGAATAAACGTTCGATCCTATTTTTAGTTGATAAGAGACCCTATTTAGGGACCTGAGGCAGTTGGGACTTACCTTGTCCAACCATCCAAAATAATCACAAGTATAGCCTGTCAGGGTAGGTATGTACCCTATAGCATGTGCAGAAAGTTCTGGTTAACCCATTCCCCAATCATCACGAATAGGTAAGTGTCAGGTTTTGTCCTGCGCAAGTATGGACAATCCTGTCTCAGATAGGTAGGAGATGTCTCATCAATCAAGGGATAGGTAGAGTTTCTCCACAGAACGACGCCGACCATCTTAACGGTCAGACCACCTCGCATAGCAAGCTATCTTCCTCTTTTCAGACTCACCACAGTCTTGGGTCCATGAACCTTTGGCCAAGATATCTGTTCCCGAGCTCGTGGCCGAGAATCGATATCTTAGCCAGTCATGATTCTTGGACAGTGTTACTTCAACCAAGGTCGAAGACTCGCAACCCTCAGCTTCCTCATGTTGTGATCAAGAACTCCCAACTCGGTCACAGTATGTGGTCGAGAACTAACCATCTCGGCCACTGGGTATAACACCCCTTTTCATTATTACGAGGCATATGAGGCACACGTGCCGAGCACATGCCACCAATCCACATGTCTCCACTTGGGTAAGCCACGTAGAGGGTGCAAATATTAGCACCCATATCATTCATGCGCAAAAATCCACAATATTACATAGCAATCTTCGTTGACTACAAGGTTTTCCTTTTTATTGACAGCTCCATAAAAAGTTTCATGCGACATGCATGCTTCATTATAATACAGGAACATCGTACTATGGTAGTCCTCAACTACATCAAATCAGTGCAAAACCAAGCAAGTGGACCCCACAAGGATTTGTTTTAGTTTAATTAGGATTTTACTAATTAAAGGTAGATTTTGGTTACAATTAGGATTTTATTATTTGAGATTGATTAAATTTGTAGAATTATAGTAGGAGTTTATTATTTTAGTTTGATTAGAATTAGGGAAGTTAGATTTGGAGTTTTATAATTATGGGTGTAACCCTTTGATTTTATTAATGAGGAGTTTATAATTAATAAAGAAATTAGTTTTGGGAGTAATTTCCAAAAGTTGCAAAGTGTGATGCCTTGCAGGGAGAGTGATTCTTCCATCGAAAGAGTGATTCCTTCAACCCGATGGAGTGATTTCACCGAAACCCCTATACGATCGCATAACTCATGCCCAGGCTCCATCACATTACAGGAAGAAGCAACAATATTACATGCAATTACTTGGATGGGGCCCAGTATCAGAAGCTGAGGAATATCGGCCATCAATCAATAGTGACATTTTGTACGTGTGCAAGACTTTGGTGTATGAGATGGCCTTTCAGCTGTTTCTCACGTTGACAAGAATACATTAGCGGCAAATGTGTATATATTAGCAGCAAGTGAACAAAAACGAATCAGTCATGTTTGAGATTATTTAAGATGGGGCGGAATTGATCAGATTAATCAATCTAACCATGGCTAGAATATTTCTAGATTTCCTAGAGCTCAAAATAATGACAAGGAAATCCCAATTTGGTTGGCAAAAGTCAATAGGGAACATAAAAGCTTAGGTCTAAATCTCTCTACAAAAGCATAAACATCTCCTCCCTCCCTCTGGTTTCAATACTCGAACTCTGGCATGTCAAGTGTGAGGTTTGAAACTTCAAATCAAATGTGGTCAAGATTCCCTGCCTTAGATGCAGATATTATGTCCTGAATATGGTCTACTGTCATTGTAGAGGCAAGGTGATCTAATGATGTTTAGTTTAGAATTTCCCTTTCCTATCCAATTTGTTGCCTTTTAAGCAAGAGATAGTACATCCAAATCCATCAACATAACAACAAATTCAGAAAAAAAAAGGATCATCTACTGAAAACCTCAACATCAGTGGTCCACTTCTCCCCCTCCCCACTCTGCCACACACACTGATTTCAAATCATGTTCATTTTCATCATGCAAAAAACTAGCAAAACGAAAATTTTGAGTTGGCTGTATTGCATGGAAAAGAATGCAAAGGGAAACACTTGCCCAAAGTGGTTACCTTAATTACTCGATGGACAATTGGAATTTCACGTCCCTAGAAAAAATAAAAATAGGTGCAAAATATACATTAGCAAAAAGAAGTATCTCAACATGCAAGTAACAAGTGTAAGAAAAAAAAGGCGAGAACCAAAGGGAAAAGCAAGACTAAGTATTCATCCATATAATAAAACAAAAGTCAAGTGGTAGTCATCAAGGCCTATTAAATATCAAAATCCATGAGGATGATATAATGGCTATGGCATTTAAATAAAGGATACATTAAAATGTTGTTGACACATCTTATCCAATATAAAGCTGAATTTTCCATTGGAAAGAAAATTGGAACTGTTTTATGATTATGACTAGTATAAGAAATTTATCTAGCATTGGTATTTAGAGGTGCTGAAAAAGGCAAAGCTCAGGGTCCAAGTAGAAATCTTAAGTGATCTAGTTAGGATGAGGAAATCTAACTAGTTTAGGAAACTTATAAAAGCAAGTCTTATTGTTGGTTTGGAATCTAACTAATTCACTGAATTTTTGAAAGAAATTAACTACTTGTTGTTTTACTTTCCAAGTTAGTAGGGTTAGTAGTTACTAACTCTTCTGGAGGAAGCCAAAGTACTCTAATTATTAGGGGAATAAAGAAAGAAATACAAAGTAGTCCTCTTGCTAAATATGTATATAGTAGAACTGGTTTCAGTCTCTTTGAGATCCCTTATTTAAGTTTCTAGCTCTCAATAAATGTGCTATTGCGTTGTTTATTCAACTAGTAAGCTGTTTTTCCTTCCTTCTGCAAAAAAATTTCCTCCAATTTTCTACAATGTTCTCCATTGTAAATCATCTAGAAACCTAATCTACATCAATTGGTATCAAAGCAAGGAACCATTTGGACTTCTTAGCGGCTTAATTATCTCAATGGCATTCAAGAATCGCTTTGATATGCTATTAATAGGGCTTCATTTGATAACTAATGAAGTCCCAAACCCTAACAACATCAGCATACTTTTATATAAGATCAAGAAAATGGCCTACTGTTTGTAACTAAAGGAAATTATCAGATTCAAGATGAAAAAAATATTAAGGTTGTAATTTCAAGTGTAAGAAAATCAAAATGTTATTTTGACTGCCTGAACAAGTTTTGGAATGTTCACAAAACAAACTATCAGAAAGCTATTGAATAAAGGAAACCAATCTATTAATTGCTTGAAAAAGCACATACATCAACATTAAACACGACAATTTCCCCCGCACGAATAGCATCCTTACTCATGTGTAAGAACAATATATCACCCTGCAAGAGAAAAAAAATGATTTGTAATAATGCCGTATATTAAAGGATGCAAAATATGAAGGTAAATTCTATTATCTTCAAGATAAATAATAAGCCACGTTACGTACAGTACAGGTACTGAAATAATGTTGCATTCATAAGAAAGTTTTTTTTTTCTTTGCAGAGGTATTATATCATGACAAAACTAAGCTAGCAAGCAGACTCCAAAGCAATAGAGGCAGTTCATGTACGTCACGAAGGGCATAAACATTTCAGCTAGACTAAAACCAAGTGCATTCTAGAAAGTCAGAAAAAAATATCTATGGGTCTAAGGTAACACATTCCCCATTTAACAGTCATAAATCAAAATTTAGCACTATATTTTGGTGGTGTAAACTGTCGAATTGGTGACATGATCATTTGAAACAAACATCAACCTAAAGGGCCACCTCTTGCATGGGCTTTAACTCAAAGATCAATCCAACATTTCATAACTACCCAATCAATTGCTCATTTTTCTGAAATCACCAAAGTCATAGCCAACTGAACAGGAAAAAAATAAACACATCGAACAAGTCAGATCATCTACTAAGCATTTTTTTTGGGGGGGGCAACAGCCCACCCAAACAGTGGTTCATCAGTTGGATAGGAAGTATCAACTGTTCACAATGCAAAAGTTGGATAGCATGGACATTATATAATACATACATTGTATACATCAATAATAAGCACTATATCTCCAAAACAACATCGTGCGCATGTCAAAACCAACAAATTTCTAGGTCATTTAGTTATGTATAATCTAGTATGCTTCAATACGTTATTCAATAGATTTTATATTTTACAATAAGTACTCTAACTGCAGAGTTATGGAGTTTGGAATAATACAAGTAATGTTCTGCTTTCTTATCTGTTTCATGCTCTCAACCATGGTTCAAAGTTTTTTCATCTTGTTCCATCTTAACTAAAATGTCTCATTCTGGTAAGGTACCAAGATTGTTTATGGTACATGCGTCTTTTTAACATGTATAAGAGATAAACATCATATTTTTGTCTTAATAAAGCATTAAAAATAATTTTTTTTATAAGGCATTAAAAATAATTTAAGGTAATGTACATTTGTATATTTGTATATTTGTATATTTGCATATCGAGACATATGAATTTTATTCATTGTGTCATTCCATCTTGGTCGAAATGTTTCATTCCGTCAGCTTACCAAGATGCTGTAAAAGACCAAGATTTTAGACCGTGCTCTGAGATTAGGCAAGTAAGACTTCTATTCAAAATTCCAAACACAACATTTTGTTTAGAATCATGATATTTTAACTTCAATTATAATTCCTTGAAGAGTTTCATAATTCAATCACAATAGAATTAATAACTTAAAGATGTTGAAGCAACTCATGCATTTTTTGGTCTCAGCATTATTTCTGGTACAGGCTAAAACGAAATCTCAAAATGTATCTAAAATTTTGATAAAGCCACTGTACATTTTGTAAAAGGCTTAATTGAAATTGGCTGGAATATTGAAATGTCTAAATTTACTCCAAACCTACGTTACATGGACTCTTCTAAATGAGGGAAGTATCCATGTCGGACACGTCTCGGACTTTGATACGACACGGATTCTTGTACGACACTTCCAAATTCTTTTTTTTTCCTTCCCTTGCAAGATATTAACAGTTTCCACGGGTAATGAGCTATATCTTTCATAATTAAAGTTTTGTATGCAACAAATATAACATTATATAAAAATATTATCTTGTTTATCAGTATATGATTCAAATCATTAGATATCTACCAAGAAAATTCCGATATTTCACCATGGACTCGTCGTTATAAAAAAAAAATTAATAATTAAAATATTCAGCCGAGTCACCAAATCCTATTTTTTGGGTTTTGCCGAGTCGGACACCTCGTATGTGTCAGATTCCAACACAATTGTCTGTATACATGCAACTTAGCCCCAAATTGAAGCGAAATTCCAAAATTCCAGGATTTCAGGAAGCTCCCAAGAATTAAACCTTGACAAAAGTTCCTTCGATAACAAGTACATATTTCTCACTTAAATAAGCTACTAAACTACATAAACTAGTCGAAAAAAAAGAAAAAAAAATCTCTCATTGAATAGGAATTGTAAATAGTTGCAGGCTTGAGTTACCATTTATCAAACGCACTCAACTCACCCGCTTGAAGCCAGGTTCCATGCTTCCAGAAAGAACAACAACAACAGGTGATTCACTCCCAGTAACACACATTAATCCCTTCCATATTATAAGCGCGGATGTAACAATCATACCTGAAACAGATTTTGCAACAAATAAAATCTCCTCTTCTTGATCGAATCGAATCAAAAAGCATCTTGATTTGAAAATAACTCATTTCTATTATTTATATAGTAATTTAAAGGGCATGGGAAGAATTCTCTTCACAAATCAATGCAGTAATCAAAAAAAGAAAATATCGGAAAGATATTATTTTTCAGTAAAAATCGAAACCCTGCAATTCAACAAGAAATCAAAAGAATCCAAAAAGAACAGATAGAGAAAGAAAGCTAGGGTTTTTACGAACCGAGACTGACGGCCTGTGTAAGAACGTGTCTGATCTGAAGAGATCTTATGGAGTCCATTGTGTCTCCGATCCATCCCATTTTCTTCTTAGATCTTCTCTGCTCCGCTCTTCTTCTTCTCCGTTTTTTCAGGCCGTCTGGTCTGAACTCCGAAAACGCTGAAGTATATGGGAAAAATTAGTCACACCCACAAACTGTGAGGGCACCCGACCAGTTGAATGCACCCCACCTATGATATCAAAATTGTGAGGGCACCCAACCTGTTGAAGGCACCCACCTAAACTTTCTATGCTACCAGACCAATCAGGATGATTTTTTGTGTGTCTATCCACCAAGGCGAGGTGACCGAAGCCGGTCACAAGCCCACAATATCAGCTTGATTAGTGATTTACAACCTTTCGATCTTTGCATCCAAAAGACGCTCAATAATGCTCAGATTCCTACGGTTAAAATCAACCCATGAAAATGACTTCAATCCAACGCTTAGAATTAACTAATCAGGCCGATTTTTGGTTTGCAGGTGCACCGAGGGACTGGGTAAACATCCATACGGTCAGCGTCCACTAACAGTGTGCCACGTGGCTCCTATTGTGGGCTGTGACCATTGTGAAAAATGGATTAAATAACTCTCCTCTGAAAAAAGCATTTCTGCAATAAAAAAATATATATTTTTTGATCCGAACCGCACATTTCTTCTACATGTTTCTCCCTAGATTTCTTCTTCAATCCAATGCTTAGAATTCACTGCTAATCAGGTTGATTATTTGTTTACAGGTCCACCAGGGACTGACCAAACATCCATACGGTCAGCGTCCAAGAAGAGTGTGCAATGTGGAAGCCGGAGAAAGAGAGAGAGAGAGAGAGAGAGGAGAGGAGGAGGAGGGAAACATACCGGGAGCAGCACAAGGGGAGCTAGTCGTCGCCGGCTGAATAACTTGGGGAAAGCTTTGCAGGTAGGAGCGAGAGAGTACAAAGTACAAACATTAAAGAAAATGCCCTAGCAACTGTTTGCTAATAGACATTGATACCAATAATTATTGTAGTCACGGCTGCCATCTGGGCCCACTGACCGCATGGATGTTTAGCCCACCCCTTAATAGACATTCATACCAAAAATCAGCTTATTTAATGATTTTTAGCCCTTGGTTTTAGTACTCAAAAAATGGTTGCATTCAACGGCTATAAGAACACCTTAAAAAGTGCAAAAAAGTATTAAAATCTAATGGTTATAGATTATCAATCAGGGTGATTTTTGGGGACACATCTAGTATGCAACTGTTTACATTGCTTTCAAAAATAAAAGTACGCAAACATTATATCCACCATTAAATGCTCCTTAAAAACGTGTTTTTAATTTATAAAATTTTTTTTTTTTTGAAAACATTGAAGTAACACATTTTTCAAGGGCCATCCAACCGTACTGACAATGTTTACATACTTTTAAGTCTGTAAATGGTTGCATACTAGATTTGTCCCATTTTTGGTGTGTATATCCACCAAGGGGTAATGCCCCAGTCCGTTATAACGGTACACCGTATAACCTTGGTGTAGATCAAAGATGGGAACTCCATAAAATTACTAATGTGGTTAAACAACATTTAAATCTTATAAGTATTTCAAATCAAATGCATCAATTTCTAAGGAAATATACCTTTGAACAAATTTTTGGTTCAACTGTCTAATTTCCAAGGACCTCAAATGTGGAAAGTATTGTTACCCACCAAAAATATATGTGAAGTGTTGTTTATTAAACAAAATAAATTTAAACATGCTATAGTGATAATTAGTAGTCTCCACTTAGTATAACACATTAGAGATGTCACATCTCAAGGATCATGTCTCATCTAATGATATCTGTTCCATAGTTAGCAATTTGGCATACGGTAAAAGATTCGAAACAGGAAAATTTCAAGTTTAATTCAGGTTTCAAGATAAAAAAAAAACGGTCATGTTGAAATGTTATATTCGTTTAGCCTTAAAAAGCCTGAAATTCGATAAAAAAAATTCGGGTATTAAACGCTTATAATATGCAAATTTACTAATTAGGATCTGTTCCCCATGTTAGTGGCACATAAATAATCTCCCTTTTTTCAGATAAGCATATATTATCCTGCTAGAGTATAAGATCGGCTAATGAGATGGCAGATCGTTCAGATAAGGATGGCCCTTGTAGAGATGATTTGTATTGTATTGTATTGTAAGCTTACCTTTTTATTAATTTGAAACCTCAACTAAGGAAGCACTTCTCTTCACCAAAAGCTGGAGAAGTGCTTCCCAAAAGGTATTCCCAAACACTATCTTAATGACAAGCTTACATATGCTCGGCCAAGAGATCAAAGAAATTTTTGTAGAGCGGCCTCCATTCCTTTATAAAATGGAGGACCCTCATGTTAAATACTATAGATTTGACTAGCCCTTTGGTTCTCACCTAAGGGTTGCTATCTGAGGGCCTTCGGGGTGCCAACCTAGTTGGGATGTCGGTGGTTTTCGGGTTTTCCTTAGTGCGCTTTGTACAATTCTTTTTTCCTTTAATTCACTTTACACTTAGCAAAAAAAAATTACATGCACGGTTCTCAACACTTTACTAAAAAAATAGAAAGTCTGGGTCATATCCACCGTCGAGTACCCAATTCCAAGTAGAACTTTGCTTATACTGCCATCAGCAAATTTACTTACCACCCACAATATGAGCCATGTGGTATAATCTTAGAGATTTATGACCTTATGGATGTTTGGACCAACCCTAGATGAACATACAAAGCAAAAAAATTAGCCAGATTAGTGATTTCTAATCGTTGGATTGGAGTAGTTTTTATGGGTTGATTTTTAACCATGGAAATTGAGCATTATTGATTATAAAATTTTCTAAAAGTGAGATAGAAAATATTAATTAGTTTTTATAATAATAAATAAATTAATCTATTTTTTCTATGTTCAAAATAGTTATGATAAAAGAGAAGACTAAACTACATTTCAAAAGTTGGAATGATTAATCTATTGTGATTAAGCTGTTTTGGCTACCTATATGTTAGTAATTTACTTAATTTAATGGTAATATTTCACCCAATTCTTACACCTGATGTGGGACCCGGGTGTTACCCGAATCGTTGTTGTACAGGCAGGAACAGGCTCGACCGCCGAAGGTTGATACCCAAACCCTTGATGGAGGAGGAGGAGTTGTGCTCACTGTTATTTATAAATCTTTATGAGTCTAAAGAGTTTTGAACCTAGGATCTATGTTACTTATAAAGAGTGTATCTAATCCTTATAAGTGTAAATTAAAACTTTGTCAAATTTTAGAGGGAAACTTAGAAAGTTTCTTTCATCTTTCATTACTTTTGTGTTTTATTTAGTCTCACATTTGAGAGTGATAAGAAGTTTCGTGGATATATATATATATATGTCAATGGTGCAAGGCATTGCTAAAGCTCTTAAAGTAACAGCTTACAGGCTACCACACGCGTATGTGCACGCCACGCCACACTACGTTGACTGTTTGACTTTACCTTGACTGTTTGACTTTTTGTTGCACTTTTTATACCATTGATTTTCTGCTTGTTTTAGCCTTAATGACAGTGATTAAGGCTACAATACTCACATCTCCTAAGCTATGTTCAGGGTCGGCTCTACCCACTCCTTGGATACACAAACCAAAAATCAACCTAATTGATTATCCCTGGCCATATATTTTAGTACTTTTTAGGACATGATTCTAGCCGTTGGATTCAAGCATGTTTTTTTTAGGGTAAATCCAATGGATAGAAATCGTCAATCAAGTTGATTTTTATGTGTTTATCCATCAATAGGTTGGCTGAACATCCATGCAGTCATTAGGCCCAAAAAATGTTATATGTAGGGCCACAAGAGTCCTCTCTGCATCAACTGTACCGGGAGTCCTTTGCATCTAAATTTTTTCCCTATTTTTTTATTATAAAATGTAGTTTTATATAAAGATTAATTTCTAATAATATAAAAGTTTCATTTTTTTAAATTAATAACATATATATATATATATATATATATATATATATACACATTAAATGGAATATATAAGTCCTTAAATATAGTTTTTGCCTTAGGCCTCAACTTGTATCGAGACGGCCCTAGCTATGTTCGATAGATAGTGAGAGTATTATCAGATAACAGGGCTGTGATTTTATATTATTCTCAGTCATTCTTTTCAATTCTTAAGAGGGTATTGCCATCATCAAGTTCTTTAGGATCGAGGATTTGGGATACTACCTATTGATATATTCGCTCAAAAGTGCTTATTTTAAGCCATTATCTGTTTAGCGGTGTCACATTCTCCTACGTAAAATTTATCTTTTCGTCGATTTTTCCATGTAAAATTTCTTCCATTGCATAGAACACATTCTTTAAACGAAACTTGACTATTTGCATGAAATATACGTATTTTGAATAGTCTAGTATCAAACTATTTTAATTGAATCTCATTACGTACTTTTTCTCTTGCAAGAAACCCGATCAGACGATTCTCGAAACTGGCGGACCCACAATCAACCACAGAAGCTTAATATCAATACTTGCAAAGCCAGAGGATTGAAGAGCCGATCCAAAGAACGAAGAACGCAGAAGAGCTGAAGACCCAGAGAAGGACCAAGGTGTTAAAAGCTACACCAAATTACATTAAAAGCTAGCTTGCTTAATTGGTGAAGTTCATGAAGGAGAATGTAGAAGACTAGGGTTCAAGACCCTCTGCCAGTTCCATTTTATCTTTATTTTATTATTTTCTCTATCCTCTCTTTATCCCTCCATTAGATCTCTCTGATCGTCATCCAATCGTCTATCTACCATCTGATATCCTAACACCATCTATCAACCATCCAATCATCCTTTATCCCTTGGTCGGTCAAATCCCAACCATCCATCCTCACTTCCTTCTAATCTAACGACCTCCTCGCTATCCCCTGATTTCACCTCAAACCTCTTGTTAACTACTTCATGCCCAACATCTTATAATTACCCTAACCCTCATCCAGAAACCTATGGGCTCTCACAAGCCCATCTCCACAAACCCATTCCACAACCTATGGGCTCTCACAAGCCCACATCTATAAGCCCATAATCTTAGCACAAGAGAGAAACGGTCTTCAAAAGATCGATTCTCCCTCCTCAATCCTTTTCATGTATCTCTCAACAACCTCACATCTCACTCTAACCAACCCACAACTTCCTCTCACTTATCCCTCAAGAGAGGGAATCTTCTCTCTCTTGATGTCTGTTAGAGGCTCATGGCCTCTCTTGGAAAAGTTGGTTCCCTCCCCCTTCTAAAATCCTAACATATTCTTGTCTAAACCCCTTTTCTTTCTCACTCTCTCATTGAAGAGCAGGTAGCTCTTCTCTTTGTTACAGCCCTTTCCCTCTAGCGCCTCTAACCGTGACTACACGGACAGCCACCATCCTTGACCGTGTCTCCAAGCAACCACCATCAGCTACTATCCTTTCTCCCTCCAAGGTGAGGATATCTTCTTCCCAAGGTAAGACATTCTCTCAAGGTTGTTTCATCCTCTCCTCTCTTACTTTCTCTCTCCTCACCCTAAGTTTCTCTCACTTCTAATTTCTTTCTCCTCTAACCTTCTATTGCTTTCGCTCTCTCATTTCCATGCTTTCTAGATTAAATATTTTAATTGCTTTCTAGATTAAGATCTTCGTTATTTGTTTTAGTTCATGTAATTCGCAGTATTTTAATCAATAAAAATTTTCCATTTCCATTTATTATGTTTCCTTTCTATTTTCTTTATGTTAATTAGTTGATAAAAATCAATTCAAAAGATTATTTTAAAATTCTCGATCATTAATCATCACTCTTACCCTCCATTATATTCAGCATTTCTCTTATAATCTTGTTCTTTATTGCGCTAATCCGGCTAACATCTAGTGCGGATCGATATTCGATACCCATCCTTATGCAAGAAATGTCTGCATTTTGCAGGAATTAATAAGCGAATTGAATAATTATAAATTATTGTTGATCTAAGGGTTTCCGTAACCAACTACACGAATTCTCTTGTTTCAAATGGCGTCATTGCCTCTCGGTTGACGGGAGTGCGAAAGGACGAACAAGAAAATCGAAAGTTACTTAATCGGAAGATCCGATCAAAATCGAAAACCTTCTATTTTTATTTTTTGTAATTATTTTAAATTATTCTTTTGTGTCTCGGATGGCTGAGTGCAAAGTTGTAATAATTAGGATTTAAATTTTGATATTATTTTTAGATGCATGTTCAAGGATTTTTAGCAACCCTTGATTAAAAAAAAATTAGGGTTAGATTTCAATTCTGCAATTTTAGTTAGATCACTATATTGGTTAATATTTTTCATTTTGGCATACTTTTCAAATTTTGAATTTTAAAAATCTAGGCATTTTCCTCTTCAGAAAATTCCATCATCGAAGTTTCTAAATTTAGAGACTCTAAATTGGGTAGAGTCCAATTTCACGGAGGAGACCCCGGGTTTCATCAACCCAATGGAGAGTATGATTGGCAATACTCACAATCCCAGTACCCGTCATATCCACAGAATGACTATTCTGATTAACAGTGGGCCCCTTAGGATTTTCAGAGTCAGCAGCTAGTCCCAGACTCCACTCTGTCTTACAACTTTCATACTCAGTCGGACCATAATCAAGAGTTGGCACCTCAGCTTCCCTTGGCTGAACTGTCTTAGTTGGCTACTAAACCTAGTCTAGAGGATCTTCTCTCTCAATACATAACCCAGCAATAATAGTATTTGCAACACCTAGAGCGACAACAACAGCAATCCATGAAGAACTTTGAACACTGTCTAGGTCAGTTAGAATCTGAGAGTGAGAAAATTCACTTCCCTAGCCAACTGATAGCCTATCCTGAGGAGACTGATATGACCACTGTCTATGATGAGGAGCCGCACAATTGGACCTAGTACCAGCATTGTGAGGAAGAAATAAAAGTTGTTACCACCACTAGATCAGACCAGAGTTTTGATGAGCAAGTGTCTCCATTGTCGGTGCCCTTAACAGCACCATGTCCTGAACTTAGCTCCGAGAAACCAATTTCTCACTCCAACTCTGCCGCTTCTCTCTCTTACCCTGAAGAAGATATTATTGACTCTGAGTTGTGTCTCACTCATGGGATCCCAATTGGCCTAGACTTACCTTTCCCTACCACCTTTGGAGTAAGCAATAATAGTGATGACCCCGTGTCTCCATCTATGGTGCCCTTAAAAGCACCGATTTCTGACCCGAGCACAGAGATACCCATTTCCATCTTTATCTCTGATGATTTTGCCTCTGCACTTGATGCAGACATTCCTACCATTGAGTCATACCTAGAAAATGGGACTTCAGCTGCCCTGGACCTACTGATATTCGCTCGAAAGTGCTTATTTTAAGCAATTATCCTTTTAGCGTTATTGCATTCTCCTATGTAAAATGCTCTATTTATCTACTTTTCTACATAATAGTCTCTTCTGTTGCGTAGAACACACTTTTGTGGACGAAATGGTATATTTGCATGCATTAAACGCATTTCTGGAAGTCTAGACATTAAGTCGTTCTGATAAAGTCTCATTACGCGCTTCTTCTGTCGCAGGAAACCCCGATGGGATAATTCTCGAGACTTGCGAGCCCACATCGATCAGGAAAGCCCATTATCAAAGCTTAAAGAGCCCACATGCTATGACTAGAAGATATGGGCCAAATACGGTCTGAAAAAGAGGACCGAAGAGTCGGCCCAAAGAACGAAGAGAGCGGGAGAGCCAATGACCAAAAGACGGACCAAAGCGTCTAAAGCCGCATGAATCAACAAGGAATGATGGTCTGCTCTACTGGTGAAGCGTGAGGAGCGGCACAATGAAGACCAGGGTTCCAGACCCTCTGCCAGTGATTTTCTCTCCAATTTCTGACATTTTCTCTCTCATCTCCCCTAATTCTCTCTCTTATCTCGAAATCCTAACTTTCTTTCTTCTAGCTCTAATCGACTCTCTATCCTTGACCTATCACCCTTATCCATCAAATCCACCGTTCGATCGCAATCTAATCCATTCATCCTATGCATCTGACCATCCGATCGTGCTACCGATCAGTCGATCATCCATCATATCAACCACCAGATCTCCATTGTAAAATATCAGTCCCTAGGGCATGTTTGATTGTAGAGAAATGCCTCAAATGATTGATTGTGGCTGAGAGCGTAGAGCTCAATTTCCGAGGAAAGAAAAATACATTTTTCTTCGATGAGTATTTCAAGGGGAAAATGCATTTTTCTCCCCTGGCAACCAAACGCGCCCTAACCCACATCCATCGAGCCCAGTGGCCCACTATCCTTCTCACCTACCTTCTGGCCCATGGCCGATGCACTCTGGGCCCACAATTTTTAGCGTTCCCATTGGCCAACCACTGGCCGACACGTGGCATCATCTCTCGGCCAATGATCAATCAAACTCATGGCCAAACAGCCCACGAGCCCAAGCCCGTAACCCACTTATCATTTATCAAAATAAAAAGAATAAAAATAAAAAAATAAAAAATAAAAAATAAAAAAAAAATCTTTTTTAGAAACCGTGGATTTCTAAGAGAGAAACCCACGGTTTCTCCCTTAAGAGAGGAACCCCTAGAAACCCTAGGGGAGCTCTTCTTTCTTCCGGCTTCTCTTTCTTTCTTCTCTCCTTCTTCCTCCTCGCCGTGGTCTTCTCCGGCGAGCTGGTGGAGCTCCGCTTTTTCTTCTTCTTCTTCTTCCATTCTTCTGTTGCAGGTACAAGGGGGCTAACCAGCAAGCCGTCACCCCCATTAACGCACCACCACAGCAACCACCTCGCCATTAAAACCGGCGAGCTTCTTCCCGGTTCTCACCACGCCCCCACCTGCAACACACTCCAATGCTCTAGGGGCACCACCTCTTCACTCTTCAAGTGCAGCACGTTGCTGCAACCTCCCCCAGCAGAACCAGCAGATCGGTTGCCCCCAACGTTCCATTTGCCATTGCTGGCCGGACCTGCAACTCCGGCCAGCTCTTCTCCTCCTCACTGTTGTGCTCTTCACCAGTGTACTCCTCCATCACCATCTAGATCATCACGACCCTCGTCTCCAGCAGGTAAGGATCTCATTCTTCTTCTTATTCCTCTTCTTCTCCTCTTCTCTTCTTCTTCTTCTTCATCACCTCCACCGGAGTTGCAGACCTGCAACTCCGGCTTGCCGTTTCAGGCGTGTCCACCAGCACGACCACGTTCCTCCTCGTTATCCCTGTTACCCTGTAACCTCCCTACTAGGGTGCTTCACGGTAGGACCAGCAAGTTTTCCTCCACACAGCCACCTTATACTCTCCGCCATTGATTCCGGTCACTGGCAACTCCGGCGATCCTTCCTTAGCAACCATCTCCTATTCTCTCACCAGGAATCATGGTCTCACCTT
This sequence comes from Euptelea pleiosperma, assembly GCA_035048495.1. Classification (NCBI taxonomy): domain Eukaryota; kingdom Viridiplantae; phylum Streptophyta; class Magnoliopsida; order Ranunculales; family Eupteleaceae; genus Euptelea; species Euptelea pleiosperma. The sequence continues at coordinate 7,788,564 of CM068540.1, forward strand.
GGGGGACCTCTCTCACCACCTTCTCTCAATCCCCTGCAACTCCAACAATCTTCACGGCCTGTAATGAGTTGCAGGCCGTTATTTTCAGTTGGGTTCCCCTTGGCGACCCACACCACCTGCAACTGCTCCCTAACCTTTGCTCTCCCTTTCCCAATTGGCCAGCACACCTGAAATCACTTCCAGGAGCCTCAAACTCCGCTGTAACTTCCTCCAGCCACGTCCTTGCCTCAGCAACCATCAATCCTCCCATCATCTTCTCCTTCAATGAGTTGCAGCCACCCCATGCTCTTCCTCCCATGCATCTCCGGCCATTCTTTGCCGGCCAATCTCAAATATTTGGGAAGATCCCCAAGGTAATCTATCACTTTCTCTCTCTCTCTCTCTCTCTTTCTCTTTCTCTTTCTCTTTCTCTTTCTCTTTCATCTTTTCACTTTCTCACTCTATAATTTGTTTCTCCCTCTCTCTCTAGCTTTTTCCACTTTCTCTCTCTATTTTCCTCTCTTTTCTCTCTAGATCTCTCACCTCTTTTCTCTGTCTAAAATCTCTAGAATTTTCTCGTTCTCTATCTCTATCTCTTGTTTCTCTCTCTAGTTTTTAGAAGATTCTCTCTCTACCTAGTTCTCTCTATATCTCTTTTTCTCTCTCTGGAGAGTAATCTCTCGCTCTAGAGATCTCTTTCTAACTTTCTCTCTCCACTTCATTTTCTCTCTCTAACTCTCTCTAGAATTTTCTTCCTTAAAATTACTTTTTAGTTTATCTTATTTTATGTTATTTTCGATTCAAGCATTATAATAAAACATTTTGATCACTGAATGATGAAGTTTGTTTTTATCTATTATTTCTTGTGATGGTCGTCAGTTTTTGTTCTTATTCGCGCTAATCCGACTAATCCTGAGTGCGGATCGACATCCGACACAAGCCACTGTGCAAAATTGCTCATTCTACAGGTTAAAAGTCTCGGATTAATTAAAAATGTGTTGAAGTTAGGGTTTCCGTAACCAACGACGCGGAAAAACCCTAGTTTCAAATGGCGCCGCTGTCGCTCGGGTGTACGGGAGTGCGAAAAAGGACGTAAAGACGGAATTGGAAAGTTGCCAAATCGGAAAGCTGCTCAATTTGGACAGCCCGACCTTTTCGGAAAACTTTCTATTTTTTTTATTTTTAGTGATTTTTAGCAGTCTTTTAAATTACTATTTTTAATGCCTCGGAAGGCCGAGTGCAAAGTTGTAATAATTTAGAAATTTTACTACTTTCCAAATAACTGCTAGATCTTGTTCTAGGGTTTTTTAGAAACCCTAGATTAAGTGAAAAGTACAAAAAAAAAATCAAAATTCAAAATTCAAAAAAATTAGGGTTTTATCTTCTGCAGATTTTTAGCAATCACCAATCAAGGATTTGCGATTTTTGGAAAGATTCCAAAATCTTGAAACTCTGCTTAATTAGGGTTTCCCCTCTTAGAAGTTTCCTCTTTAGAAGAATTTCTATCTTTAGAAATCTTTCGAAGTTGGAAAAGTCTACAAAAGGAAAGGAAATACCCCAAATCTAGCAGAATTTCAATTTTGGGAAATTTCTCAAAATTGTAAGGGACCTCGCAATCAAATCTTTCTTGGAAGATCTCCACAGTTCGGGAAAAATTCCAATCTAGGTATTTTCCAAATCTGGGAATTCCTAAATTTTAACCCATCTCGAATTTGGAAACTAATTCAAACACTTGCCTAAATCCAGTGCTTGTTCAGTGTACCCTAAAAAAGGCAAGGATCTTCCAAATAGAATCCCGAATACCTAAACCGTGCGATCTAACTTTTCTGCGGGAACACGATCCAGTGTGGGTAGGGAGCGAAAGCTCAGAGAGGTGGAGTCGGGCCCAAGCCCATTAGGATACCCCTCCCTAACCCACGGAGGCGACCCTGTGGCGTGGCCCACAGGAGGTAAGTCTCTATCATCGCCTTGAGTGCGATACGGTGTTATTGGGTGAATCATTGCCGCTTGTCTATTTGCTTTCGCATCCATATTCTTCGACTTGCGTGGCGTGGCCGTTAATCAATCAACTCTAAGAGAGCAGACCCAGCTCCAAATAGAAACTGGTGGGATTTCATCACCCACCTCATCATTCCAACTGATTTGATCCCGAGGTTCATTTAATTAAAAAGAATCAAGAAGTAGAGCCAATTAGCCCGGTGTTCGAGGAAAAATCCACACAAAACGAACCCGCTTAACATCCAATCGAAATAAGACCACGAGCGCGGGTCCCTGTTGTCTAACATACCCATAAGTCCCTGCTACTCAAGTACACTGAGCTCGACGTGGCATCTTGGACTATTCGGCGGTTAGTTGCGTGTGGACTAGGAACACGCACCAACCCTAGCTTAACCTGAGGGAACACTCTTCTTATACACTTGACCAATTCAGTTAGTCTGGGATGTACTTAAGACAGCCATTGTGCCGCACGTCTGTCTAGGCTTCGGATTGCCTTGTTGTTGACTAGAGTTAGTACTAAAGGATTCGCTCTGAAGAGTGTAGCCTGGTGAGAACCTCTGAGTGCAAACAGTTAGTCCGGCGGGGATAAAAGATAAATCAGTGGTCCGCCCACTGTCATAATCTACTCTAGCCTCAAAACTAACAAGATGATGCCTAAAATATATCCTGATTGTTTAGAATAGGATTATCTGTGCTTGGTGTGCATCATTTAGAATCACCACTCCAGTGTCTCCTTTTGGCAACTTTTTGCCAAATCTTGGGCTTACTTTTTCAAGTAGAAGCTCGGTTGGACCTGTCCTCACCTTTTACTGACTCGATCTGAGAGTTAGTCCACCGCACCCCTCTATCGCCTCTAATGGCAGATGAACGGCCTCTGTATGAGACCTACTATAGTTTTTGTGAGAATCGAGGTGATCACTCTCAACAATGGTATGACAATTCTGCGTATCATCATGATACTCCAGTCTCGCACGCTTCTATAGGGTATGATAATCACCGAGATCCGGAGTACAATTCTATACTCCAAGAGCTTAAAAATTTAGTCTCTGCCCTTCGTGCCGTAGTCCAGCAACCTGTGCACCATTCCCAGTCTGTACGATATTACCCTCCTATCCAGCAAGATGTCTGTACCTTTCCATCTCCAACGCAGACCTCCTATGACAACACTTATTATCCGGATAATAGGAGTCACCATAACTTTGGTTAGGAACAGTCTGCTATCCCGCAGCAACTGCCGTAGGATAATTATCCTTCCGGGTTCCATCAAACCAATGGAGAGTATGACTGGCAATAATTGCAATCCCAGTACCCGTCCTATCCACAGAATTACTATTCTGATCAACAGTGGGTACCTCAGGATTTTCAGAGTCAGCAACTAGTCCCAGACTCCACTTTGTCTTACAACTTTCATACCCAATCGGACTACAATCAAGAGTTCGCACCTCAGCTCCCCTTGGCTGAACCGCCTCCGTTGGCTACTAAACTCGGTCTAGAGGTCCTTCTCTCTCAGTACATTGCCCAGCAACAACAGTATTTCCAAAGTCTAGAGCACCAACAACAGCAATCTATGGAGAACTTGGAGCAACGTCTAGTTCAATTAGAAAATGAGAGAGAGGAAGTCAACTTCACTAGTCCACCAATAGCCTATCTTGAGGAGATGATATGGCCACTGTCTATAATAAGGAGTCGCACAATTGGACCAGGTACCAGAATTGCTAGGATGAAATAGAGGTTGTTACCACCCCTAGATCAAGCCCGATTATTGAGGAACCAGTGTATCCTTATGCGGTGCCTTTAACAGCACCAAATCTTGAACCTACCTCAGAACTTAACATATTTCTCACTCTACCTCTGCTGACCCTGATGTCGATCTCCATGACACTGAGCTGTGTCTCGATCGTAGGATCTCAACTGTCCTAGATCTACCGTTCCTCCCTATCTCCCTGGATTGTGCAACCATAGTGATGAACCCAAGTCTCAATCTTTGGTGCCCTTAACAGCACCGACTTCTAGACCGAGCACAGAGGAACTCAGTTCCATCTCTATCTCTGATGATTCTACCTCTGCACTGGTTGCAGACATTCCCACCGTAGAGCCGTGTCTAGAAAATGGGCCTCCCGCTGTCCTGGACCTACCGATCTCCACCGAGAGGAACATATTGAGTACAGGGATTGGAACATCCCTATCACATTAGGAAACATAGAGAAAGAGGTCAACAGTTTTCACCCGTCACCCTACGTCGATATTATCGATGATCCGTGTGCCGTAGAGAGTCTAATTCAGGACTCTCCCGAAGATAAATTATCCAAGTGTCATGAACACTGTGAGTCTGACTTCATCTCGGAGTCCAACATTTCTGGTATTATTGATCTGCCGGAGTCTGCTCCATTCAGATACATTCCCGCAAAACTCAATGAGTTTGCGGCTCTGCTAACCACGGTCAGAGAACCCACTACTACTCTCCTCTCAGTCTTTACTGAGAAGCTTCTATCCCTCCCCGCTGAACTAAATATTTTTGCGGGTCAGCTCAGAGAACCCACTCCTACTCTCCTCTCAATCTTTACTGAGAAGCTTCGATCCCTCCAAGATCAACTCCATGCTTTTGCCGGGCTGCTCAGAGAGCTCAATGCCCTTCTCTCAGTCTACACTGAGAAAGACCTATCCTACACAGGTATACCTAGACAAGGGATAAGATAGTTGTCTCCGTTCTACCTTAGGTGTCAGGAAGACTACAGATTCACTCAGTCTCCATGAGTTTTATCCTGGTTGGGGGTACTTGATATACCCCCGTCATGTCTGGCTGAAGACGTAAAACTTAGCGCTTTCGGAAAGGCAATTCCGGTATTCCTAGAGTACATGAGTCTCATGCATTTGTTATTACTGTTATATCTCTAGAAATGCAGGTACATTCATTCTTCCGATCATCAGGTACCACACACTGTCGAGTTTCTGCAGACTTGGTAACATCCTTCCTGAACCTTTGCATCATCATCACTGATTTTTTATCATTTTATGTCCCGATCATGAGCACCGAGGAGGGTGCTATATTTTGGTTGGGGGTGGGTATTTACCAAAACTCATGTCTTCATTTTGATAATAAAAAAAAAAAAAAAAAAATGTTGTTTTTGGGGTGATTTCCGATGTTCTCCAAAAGTTTTCTAGAATTTCAAAAATGTCTCAAATACCCTGACTTTGATTAGCTGAAAACCTCCGTTAAGTCAGTATTGAGGATGTCAATTTTTGTGTAAAGTTAGCGTCGAGTCAAGTCAAGCGTGACTACAGCAGGTTTGAAAACTCAGAAAAACTCATATTCGGCACAATTGTACACTATCAATATCAGAGTCATCCTAAGTTTAGAAATTCTAGAGATCCTATGAGAATAATTGTGGAGACCTAACCTAGTGAGCTTTCGAGCCTTTAATCAATTCAGAGGGTTATACAACAATTCTGAGTCACAAGATGACTTACTATTCTTCTTGCCCGCAATATTCGTTGAGAGATCTCATTATCTTTTGCTTCGATCATAAAACTCGGAACGACATCAACATTGGATTACTACGACAGAATCTTCTCTATATCCAGTCAAGACAGTATACATGATAGTGCAAACCCTAGAAAATGATTTAGGCCATTTTTTCTGAACCATTCAGCCTTTTTACTGACCTGAATTATACTTCACTAGAAACCCCTTGAACCCTTCTATAAAAGCCTTTTCTTTGTAAACCCATCAACCTAAAATCCAGTCCAGCTACGAAGCATGACTAGCTACCCTTATTTTGAGATGGACAAAAGAATAACTGATGTGGGTGCACCGTGAAAAAGAAAAGTAAAGAAGAAGAATCAAAAGGAAAAGAAAGTGGTTCAAGCTAAAAACAAAATATGGAAAGAAAGTATGAAGAAGAGCTGAAAAGAAATTGAGCAGTCTCAGAAATATCAAGAAAAAGAGAAAAATACGAAAAAAGGAAAAAGAACCAGATAATGGTGTTACGCTGCAGGAAAAATTCAAGAAAATGGCAATATCCTCTCAAGATCTTTTGAAATCCTATATTCCTTTATCTCTCTACACCTGACCTAAGCCTCATTACAACCCAGGAAAGTCCTACTTGATTCTAGGATAGTACGATCATAAAATGTTGGTTACGAAAACCCTAACTTCAACACATTTTTAATTAATTCGAGACTTTTAACCTATAGAATGAGCAATTTTGCACAGTGGCTTGTGTCAGATGTCGATCCGCACTCGGGATTAGTCGGATTTGCGCGAATAAGAACAAAAATTGACAGACCATCACAAGAAATAATAGATAAAAACAAACTTCATCATTCAGTGATCAAAATGTTTTATTACAATGCTTGAATCGAAAATAACATAAAATAAGATAAACTAAAAAGTAATTTTAAGGAAGAAAATTCTAGAGAGAGAAAATGAAGTGGAGAGAGAAAGTTAGAAAGAGATCTTTAGAGAGAGAGATTACTCTCCAGAGAGAGAAAAAGAGATATAGAGAGAACTAGGTAGAGAGAGAATCTCCTAAAAACTAGAGAGAGAAACAAGAGATAGAGAGAGAGAAAGAGAAAATTCTAGAGATTTTAGACAGAGAAAAGAGGTGAGAGATCTAGAGAGAAAAGAGAAGAAAGTAGAGAGAGAAAAGAGAGGAAAGTAGAGAGAGAAAGTGAGAAAAGCTAGAGAGAGAGGGATAAACAAATTATAGAGTGAGAAAGTGAAAAGATGAAAGAGAAAAAGAAAGAGAAAGAGAGAGAGAGAAAGTGATAGATTACCTTGGGGATCTTCCCAAATATTTGAGATTGGCCGGCAAAGAATGGCCGGAGATGCATGGGAGGGAGAGCATGGGGTGCCTGCAACTCATTGAAGGAGAAGATGATGGGAGGATTGATGGTTGCTGAGGCAAGGACGTGGCTGGAGGAAGTTACAGCGGAGTTTGAGGCTCCTGGAAGTGATTTCAAGTGTGCTGGCCAATTGGGAAAGGGAGAGCAAAGGTTAGGGAGCGGTTGCAGGTGGTGTGGGTCGCCAAGGGGAACCCAACTGAAAATAACGGCCTGGAGTTGCAGGGGATTGAGAGAAGGTGGTGAGAGAGGTCCCCCAAGGTGAGACCGTGATTCCTAGTGAGAGAATAGGAGATGGTTGCTAAGGAAGGATCGCCGGAGTTGCCAGTGACCGGAATCAATGGCGGAGAGTATAAGGTGGCTGTGTGGAGGAAAACTTGCTGGTCCTACCGTGAAGCACCCTAGTAGGGAGGTTACAGGGTAACAGGGATAACGAGGAGGAACGTGGTCGTGCTGGTGGACACGCCTGAAACGCAAGCTGGAGTTGCAGGTCTACAACTCCGGTGGAGGTGATGAAGAAGAAGAAGAAGAGAAGAGGAGAAGAAGAGGAATAAGAAGAAGAATGAGATCCTTACCTGCTGGAGACGAGGGTCATGATGATCTAGATGGTGATGGAGGAGTACACTGGTGAAGAGCACAACAGTGAGGAGGAGAAGAGCTGGTCGGAGTTGCAGGTCTGGCCAGCAATGGCAAATGGAACGTTGGGGGCAATCGATCTGTTGGTTCTGCTGGGGGAGGTTGCAGCAACGTGCTGCACTTGAAAGAGTGAAGAGGTGGTGCCCCTAGAGCGTTGGAGTGTGTTGCAGGTGGGGGCGTGGTGAGAACTGGGAAGAAGCTCGCCGATTTTAATGGCGAGGTGGTTGCTGTGGTGGTGCGTTGATGGGGGTGACGGCTTGCTGGTTAGCCCCCTCGTACCTGCAACAGAAGAATGGAAGAAGAAGAAGAAGAAAAAGCGGAGCTCCACCAGCTCGCCGGAGAAGACCACGACGAGGAGGAAGAAGGAGAGAAGAAAGAAAGAGAAGCCGGAAGAAAGAAGAGCTCCCCTAGGGTTTCTAGGGGTTCCTCTCTTAAGGGAGAAACCGTGGGTTTCTCTCTTAGAAATCCACGGTTTCTAAAAAAGATTTTTTTTTTATTTTTTATTTTTTATTTTTTATTTTTATTCTTTTTATTTTGATAAATGATAGGTGGGTTACGGGCTTGGGCTCGTGGGCTGTTTGGCCATGAGTTTGATTGATCATTGGCCGAGAGATGATGCCACGTGTCGGCCAGTGGTTGGCCAATGGGAACGCTAAAAATCGTGGGCCCAGAGTACATCGGCCATGGGCCAGAAGGTAGGTGAGAAGGATAGTGGGCCACTGGGCTCGATGGATGTGGGTTAGGGCGCGTTTGGTTGCCAGGGGAGAAAAATGCATTTTCCCCTTGAAATACCCATCGAGGAAAAATGTATTTTTCTTTCCTCGGAAATTGAGCTCTACGCTCTCAGTCACAATCAATCATTTGAGGCATTTCTCTACAATCAAACATGCCCTAGGGACTGATATTTTACAATGGAGATCTGGTGGTTGATATGATGGATGATCGACTGATCGGTAGCACTATCGGATGGTCAGATGCATAGGATGGATGGATCAGATTGCGATCGAACGGTAGATTTGATGGATAAGGGTGATAGGTCAAGGATAGAGAGTCGATTAGAGCTAGAAGAAAGAAAGTTAGGATTTTGTGATAAGAGAGAGAATTAGGGGAGATGAGAGAGAAAATGTCAGAAATTGGAGAGAAAATCACTGGCAGAGGGTCTGGAACCCTGGTCTTCATTGTGCCGCTCCTCACGCTTCACCAGTAGAGCAGACCATCATTCCTTGTTGATTCATGCGGCTTTAGACGCTTTGGTCCGTCTTTTGGTCATTGGCTCTCCTGCTCTCTTCGTTCTTTGGGCCGACTCTTCGGTCCTCCTTTTCAGACCGTATTTGGCCCATATCTTCTAGTCATAGCATATGGGCTCTTTAAGCTTTGATAATGGGCTTTCCTGATCGATGTGGGCTCGCAAGTCTCGAGAATTGTCCCATCGGGGTTTTCTGCGACAGAAGAAGCGCGTAATGAGACTTTTTAAGAACGACTTAATGTCTAGACTTCCAGAAATGCGTTTAATGCATGGAAATATACAATTTCGTCCAGAAAAGTGTGTTCTACGCAACAGAAGAGACTATTATGTAGAAAAGTAGATAAATAGAGCATTTTACCTACCATTCCCCACCGTGGATGAACACATTGCGTGCAGGGATTGGCACATCACTCTCACATTAGGAAACCTCGAGAAGAGGTCCATAGTTTTCACCTGCTACCCTACGTTGATATTGTCGATGAACCGTATGCCGTAGAGAGTCTAATTTAGGACTCTTCTAAGGAAAAATTATCCAAGTGTCAAGAACACTTTGCGCCTGACTTCGTCTCAGAGTTAGACAATTTTGGTATTACTGATCTACAGGAGTTTGCTCCATTTAGATACCTTCCCGCTAAACTCCATGAGTTTGCGGCTCTACTAACCACGGTCAGAGAACCCACCACTACTCTCCTCTCAGTCTTTACTGAGAAGCTTCAATCCCTCCCTGCTAAACTACATGTTTTTGCGTGGCTGCTCAGAGCACTTACTGTCCTTCTCTTAGTCTACACTAAGAAAGACCTATTTTATACAGGTATACCTAGACAAGGGATAGGATAGTTGTCTCTATTCCACCTTAGATGTCTGGTAGACTGCAGATCCACTCAGTCTCCATGAGTTTTAATCTGGTTGGGGGTACTTGATATACCCCCGTAATGTCTGGCTGAAGACGTAAAACTTAGCGCTTTCGAAAAGGTAATTCCGGTATTCCTAGAGTACACGAGTCTCATGCATTTGTTATTACTGCGATATCTCTAGAAATGCAGGTACATTCATTCTTTAGATCATCAGGTACCCCAAACTGTCGAGTTTTTGCCGACTTGACAACATCCTCCCGGAACCTTTGCATTATCATTTCTAATTTTTCATCATTTTATGTCCCAGTCATGAGTACCGAGGACGGTGCTATATTTTGGTTGGGCGTGGATTTTTACCAAAACTCATGTTTTCATTTTGATATAAACAAAAAAAAATTCTTGTTTTTGGAGTAGTTTCCGATGTTTTCCAAAGTTTTCTAGAATTTCGAAAATGTGTCAAATATGACAATTTTTGATTAGCTAAAAACCTCCGTTAAGTCAGTATTGAGGATGATAATTTTTGTTTAAGGTTAGCTTTGAGTCAAGTCAAGCGTGACTACAGTAGGTTTGAAAACTTAGAAAAACTCAGATTCGACACAATTGTACACTATCAACATCAGAGTCATCCTAAGTTTAGAAACTCTAGAGATCTTGGAGAACAACTGTGGAGACCTAACCCAGTGAGCGTTTGAGCTTCTCTTCAATTCCAAGGGATATAAATAACTCTGAGTCACAAGATGTCTCACCTTTCTTCCAATCCCCAAATATTTCCTTGTAAGATCTCATTAATCCTTGCTTTGGTCATAGAACTTGGAGTGACGTCAAAGACGGATCATTACAAAAAGAACATTCTCTATATCCATTCGAGACATCACAGATGAGAGTGCAAAACCTAAAAAATGATATAGGCCATCTTTCTACCCCAATTAGACATTTTTTAGCTGGCCTAACATCTACACCATTAGAAACCCTCTCGAGTCTTATGATGAAAACCTTTTCTTGATAACCCGTCAATCAAATCCAATCCCTAAAATGAGCACAACTCAAACACCTACTTCTGAGAGGGATAAAAGAATTTTCGGTATGATCACACCATGAAGAGAAAGCAAGAAAAGAAAAGAAAGACAAGTGGATCAAGCAAAAGGAAATATGAAAATAAAAGAGAAAAAAAAAGTTAGTAGAACAACTGTCACAAAGATGAACAAGTGAAAAAGGTAGAAGAAAAGTCAAAGAATTGGTATCACCACCCTCGGGAAAAGCTGCAAAGAATAGTGAGATGCCCTCTCAGAACTATCGAATCCCTGAAGACCCTCATCTTTCTAACCTTTTCCTAAGCCTCTATACAACCCAAGGCAAGACCTATTTGATTCTAGGTTAGCACCATCACAGAATGTAGAGAATGGAGAAGAGAGAAACTATAGAGTTTGATCCTACACTCCAGAGTAATATAGCATTCCAATCATGAGATCTTTTGAATCTTCTGTGTCCTCATTTCTAGATAATATATATAAGATATTGCCAATTTCAAACATCTATCTCCTCACATATAACTTGAGAGAAAAGAAGAAAATTATTCCTGAGTGATTCCATTCTGAGTGGTTTACAAGTGAGATTTGAGGTCGAGGCATAAAAACTTAAGGTGATCTGGAAATCTTTACTGTCGGATGATGAGAATGTTGAGCACACACACACGCAGAGTCTGACTATTCTGGGTCCTGATTATCAGTCTGTAGTCTTGCCAAACTTTCTAACTCTTTGTTAGCCTGTAACTATTTTTTGCATCCATTCGATGATTTGACGAATGATGTTTTCCCTAAGCTAATATAAAAAAGTGTGCAGCATGTGCAGAGCCCTTTTTAGCTCATTTATTTCGCACTAATTGCCAAGGATTGGCAATATGCTGGTTAGGGGTTGTGATATTCGCTCAAAAGTGTTTATTTTAAGCAATTATCCTTTTAGAGTTATCGCACTCTCCTACGTAAAACTGCTATATTTATTCACTTTTCTACGTAAGAGTCTCTTCTGTTGCGTAGAACACAGTCTTCTGGACGAAATGGTATATTTGCATACATTAAACATATTTTCGGAAGTCTAGATATAAAGCCGTTCTGATTAAGACTCATTATGCGCTTTCCCTTTTTGCAGGAAGCTTGATCGGACGATTCTCGAGAGAAGAAGGCCCACAATCAACCACAAAAGCTTATATCAAATACACAATCAATTTGGAAGAGATCAACAAGAATAGTGAATCGAGTCAATGAACCAAAGAACCATGTCAGAACAATTCTCTAGGCCCGAGATGTGTCGATAATCCCTAATCAATCACAAAAGCCAATAGTGAATTTATTCGACAAAGTAGACCTTGAGGGCGAACCAGAAATCTCAAACCAAATTGCTAGACCACAGAGACTGGGTCAATAAGTGAACTGAAATGATGAGGCCAAGTTGGTGGGTCAATGTCAATAGCAAAACATGCTATGGAGTAATAAAAAGTCTAGAACACGGTTGGATAAAGTAGTGGAATCATTGATGATTGAAGAGCTTCTGAACAAGGTGAAATGATAGAATGATAGGTGAGACCAGTTTAACATGTGTTCGGAGAATGCCACAAGGCGCTTGATGAAGAATCGAAAGGGCTGAAAAGATGGAGCTGTACAGTTACCATATTTCGAAGTATCATATGGTCGATCAGTGATGATGTCGTAGGCATAGAAATTCGATCGCTCATGAAAACAACCCACGTGGTGGACCAAATCAAAGGAAGGATGATCTGTTGATGAGGGACAACACATGGCAGTCCAAGACAAACATTAAGATGGGTAGTGGTTTCCAAATGATGTGGCAAAAATTCCTAGAGAATGCATGAACATGTGCAAAAGGATAGGAGTGCCAATGTGAAGAATTGAGAGTTAATTGAGGTCTATTTGCAACTAAGGTACATAAAGGAAGGTGGAACATAGTTGTTGGGGTTTCTAATAAACCTCAACACGTTGAAGGAGCTGTTTAAAGTTGGGTCCACATCTATACCTAACGACTTCACATGGGCATTAAAGAATTCCACACTTTTAGCAACTCACGTTCTCAACACCTTATATAAGCCCCAAAACCCTAATCTCATGCCCCCCCTCCCCCGCTCATTCTAGTCTCTCTCAATGTTTGGAACAAAACCCTAACGTCTCCACTCCTACCAACAAGCCGCCCCTCTCATTCACTTCTTCTCCATCCACGCCCCTCTCCCTCCATCTCCTCCACGTTTCTACCCAAAGACGTGCTTCAACTTGATCGCCATTGAAGTCGCGGATCAACATTGACAACGGCGGACCTGCAACGTAGCAGATCCGTCCATCTTCCTCATGGTAAGGCGATCCTCACCACCTGCTGTTTTCCGGAAGGACTGGCCTCTCAAAATGAACTAGCAGGTGATCTTACTCCTTGCTGCAATCGCATTGGCGGACCGGCAAATCTGTATTCTCTCCACCACCGTTCTCCTTTCCTTGCCGCTGGATGCAACTCCGACAACCAGCACCGCCTTTCACGACCTGTGCTGCCCCTGAAGTCTCCAACGCCCAGCAACTCCACTCCGGTCACCATTCCAACCGCTGCAAGTGTTGCCTCCCACACCGCCTAGCAGCAAGAACTCATCACAGCCAGTCTTCCCAACTGTCTTGCCCTCTCCTTTTCTCTCACTTTCCAAAAAAAAAAAGAAAAAAAGAGGAAAGAAGAGGGAAGGAGGATGTTCTCTCCTCCCATCCTGGTGCCCCTTCCACAAACAGCAACGCCCCTACCTCCAGCAATGGCTTGCAAAGGGCCTCCATATTGTGTTGCTGGTGTACATCTGCTGGTGCTCTCCGCCTCCTCCTCACGGACTGGACCTTCTCCACCGTGAAGCTCAACGATGTTCTCCACATCTTCAACAACGCTCACCATCCCCTCTCCCATGCTGTGCACACCGTGCACTTCCAAGTGCATTCTCTTCTCCGGGCAGCGACTCATGGCTTGACCGTGAGCCCTCCATTCTCCTTCTAGGCCGACCCATTATTTGGTGAGTGTGGGAAGGTAATCATTCACTGATTCTCTCTCTAGTGATCTTTTTCCTTATAGTTTTCTCTCTTTAGTCCATATTTCTCTCTTCATCTCTTCTCTCTATCTCTCTAGATTTTAACTCATTTTGGTGTTTTTAGATAGATTTTACTTCAAACATTTGTAAGTTATTATTTATTTCGATTAATAAAGTGTTATTTGAAATTTCTTAGTTTATGTTTAGAGTTTTTGTTATTGCATGTGGGAAATTCTCTCTCTAAGATAATTTCATCAAAAGCATATTTTTAATCTTGATTTCTCCACTACTCTCACCTTACCATATTCTCTAGCAATTTTCATGTTTTGTTGTTCTGATAATGCACTAATTCCTAACCTCGAGTGCGGATTCAACATCCGACTTTCCACTGTGCAAGAATTCTTATATTTTGCAGGAATAAAGTCTAGGATAATTACACATGTGTTGATTCTAGGGTATCCGTAACCAACGACGCGGAAAAACCCTAGTGAACCTATGGAGTGGAACTAGTGAGTTGGGTAACTAATCATAACTATCAAAACTTTTTTAATTATTTCTTAGAAAATATAATTTTCTAGCACAAAAGGGCGATCGAAACAGGCCTTAGCTCTACTGTTCTAACATCTAAATTAGATTGAAAATGCTGATCTATATAAATGTATTGTTTAATGAAGAATGTTGAATTTCAGTCCAAAGAATAAATGATTGTTTAGATTGGTCTATAGGTCCATCTAGGGATTGGCCAAACATCCATATGGTGCAGGTATGCAAAAATATGACAAGTAGTTCACTGGATGGGAAAATAGTAGATGAGGTTGAGCAGTTGTGTCCCAACGTTGTAATTACAGGTACGGTCTTAGGTTACATACCAAATAAAAAGAAGCAAAATACGAGTCAATCAGTTCAGAAATTTTATTCATCTATTAGACAATTACAACAAGAACTACTCAAATTTTAGAATTAAAAGCTACTTACTTAATATCCGAATTAAAAAGAAAAAACTTCTCAAGTAAGCCCCAATGTAAACGTCAATTGTTTTCGTATTCGTAAATACAGTCATTCATAAATGAAAATCCTAGAATAGTTTTCATATTAGAAGATAATGTCATATGTATCACAATACCTTACAAAATGATATATTCATCACCCAGTTGGTTCACATAGAGGAGTGGCGTACTCCCGGGAAGTCAAGCAACCAAAATGAAATTCCGCTGAAAAGACCTCCAACTCGTGATTAGGATTTTGTGCGGCTGCATCTAAGAACACTCTTGTTGGAGTCACTCTTCCTTGCGTATACGACGGTGCTCTTCCCGTCGCTCCTCCCGACATATACGACGACGATTTTCTTCACGAGCCCGACCTCCAAGCTGCCTTCCCTGTTCTTGACGACGATTATGGTGATGTCATTAACACCTGATCGCTGCAAGAGTGCTAACATTATAATCGTCTTCCTCCTGGTCGGTGTTGGAAACACCACCTTGATCGGAAAAATAAACCACATGAGGTCGGTCTCTGCAAGAGTGCGGGAAGCAGAGCAGTCGGAATGAAATTCCTCTGAAAGACCTCCAGCTTGTGATTGGATCTGGCATAGCTGCATTTGAGAACATTCTTGTCGGAGTCACTCTTTCTGGCGTAAATGACAATGCTCTTTCTGTCGCTCCTCTCGACGTATACGATGATTTTCTTTTTGAGCATGACCTCTGGATTGCTTTTAAGTTTTTGATGATGATGAAGTCTACATCCTTCATATTTGATCAGTACAAGAGGTATATCATCGTAATTTACTTTTTCCTAGCTAGTGTCGCCTTATTCACGATCTTGACCTCTGCGGGGAGTATGAGCACGATTTTCATACTCATCTGAGAGAGAGGGAGGAAATAAGAAACACCTTATTTACCAGTGAAATCAACTACATGAACTCAACCTTTATGAGAGTGATCACAAAGAGGTCACCTCTGCGAGAGTATGGGAGATCGTGACCTTCACCAGAGTGTCTGTTAGCAGATACTATGTTCCTACACATGTGTTTTGTTGGCTCGACGATCGTTACGAACGTTGGTATACGTAGTTATTTTGACTTTTGCCAACAGGTTTATCTTTCATAGTAAATGGTTGTTTAAAATGGTATTAGAACCTTAAGGTCTGAAAAGTAACTATTTTAAGTCTCCAATGGAGTGTATTTTCGCTTAGGGGACCTGTTAGCAAATAGTTTGCTCTCGCGCACGCATTGTGTTGGCCCGATGACCAATTGGTATACATAGTTGTTTCACCTTTCCCCAACAGGCCAATCTTTTGGGGTAAATGGTTATTTAATATGGTATCAGAGTAGTACATCCCAATAGGTCGATCTTTTGGGGCAAATGGTTCTTTAATATGGTATTAGAGCCTTAAGGCCTATGAGGTTAGGGGTTCAAGTCTCCAATGGAGTGTGCGTGTTAGCGGATGATGTGTTCCCATGCACGTATTGTGTTGGCCGCTCGACTATACGTTGGTATACATAGTTGTTTCGCCTTTCCCTAACAGGTCGATCTTTTGAGGTAAATGGTTGTTTAATATGGTATTATTGTAGGAGATCCCAATAGGTTGATCTTTTTGGGGCAAATGATTGTTTAATATGGTATCAGAGCCTTAAGGCCTTAGAAGTCTTAGATTCAACTCTCTAGTGGAGTATTTTTCTGAGTGTATTAGCAGATGGCGTGTTCCTGCGCACATGTTGTGTTGGTCGATCTAGGGATTGGCCAAACATCCATATGGTGCAGGTATGCAAAAATATGACAAGTAGTTCATTGGATGGAGAAATGGCAGATGAGGTGGTGCAGCTATATCCAAATCTTGAAATTACGTATTCGGTCTCATATTACATACCAAACCAAAAGAAGTGAAATACGATTTAATCACTTCAGAATTTTTATTCATCTATTAGACAATTACTAGAAGAACTACTAAAATTTTAGAATTAGAACCTACTTACTTAATATCCGAAGTAAAAATTAAAACTTTTCAAGAAAACACTAATGTCAACCTCAATTGTTTTCATATTCGCAATACCTTATAATGTGATGTAATTCATCACCCAGTTGGTTCGCATAAAGGAGTGGCCTACTCCCAAGAAGCCGAGTAATCAGAATAAAATTCTGTTAAAATGATTCCAACTCATGATTGAGATTTTTGCGTGGCTGCATCTGAAAATGCTCCTGATGGAGTCGCTCTTCCATGCGTATACGACAATGCTCTTCTCGTCGCTCATTCCGGATAATACGACGGCCATTTTCTTCATGAGCACGACCTCTGGGCTACCTTCCCTATTCTTGATGACGATTATGGCAGCGTCATTCATGTCTAATTGCTGCAAGAGTTCTAACATCATAATCGTCTTCCTCTTGGCCGGTGCTAAAAACACCACCTTGATTGGTAGAATAAACCACATGAGGTCGGTCTCCGCGAGAGTGAAGAAAGCAGAGCAATCGAATTAAAATTCTATGAAAAGACCCCCAGCTCGTGATTGGATCTAACGCAACTGCATTTGAGAATGCTCCTATTAGAGTCACTTTTTTCGACGTATATGATGGTGCTCTTTATGTCGCTCCTCCCGACATATAAGATGATTTTTTTTTTAGCACGACCTCTGGATTGCATTTTCAGTTCTTGATGACGATGAAGTCGGCATCATTCACACTTGATCACTACAAGAGGTATATCATCGTCATCTTCTTTTTTCTAGTCAGTGCGACCTTATTCGTGATCTTGACCTCTACAGGGACTGCGAGCACAATTTTCATACTTATCCTGATAGAGGGAGAGAAAACACGAAACACCTCATTTACCGACGAAATCAACCACATGAACTCAGCCTCTGTGAAAGTGATCACCAGGCGGTCGCCTCCGTGTGAGTGTGGCCTTCACTAAACTGTCTATTAGCAGATAGTGTATTTTTATACATGTGTTGTGTTAGCTTGACGACCATTGGTATACGTAGTTATTTTGTCTTTCCCCAACAGATCGATCTTTCATGGTAAATAGTTGTTTAACATGGTATCAGAGCCTTAAGGCCTGGAAAGTGACTGATTTAAGTCTCGAATGGAATGTATTCCCACTGAGGGGGCCTGTTAGCGAATGGTTTGTTCTCGCGTATGCGTTGTGTTGGCCTGACAATGCATTGGTATACATAGTTATTTTGCCTTTCCCCAACAGGTCAATCTTTTGGGGTAAATGGATATTTACTATGGTATCAAAGTAGTAGATCCCAATAGGTCGATCTTTTCGAGTAAATAGTTGTTTAATTTGGTATCATAGCCTTACTGCCTTGGAGCTCGCAGATTCAAGTCTCTAGTGGAGTGTATTCCCGAGTGTTTTAGCAGCTGGTGTGTTCCTGCGCATGTGTTGTGTTAGCCCGATGATCTGTTGGTATACATATATAGTTGTTTCACATTTCCCAACATGTCGATCTTTTGAGGTAAATGATCATTTAATATGATATCAGAGCTGGATATCCCAGTAGGTCGATCTTATGGGGTAAATGGTTGTTTAATATGATATCAAACCTTACAGCATATGAAGTTACAGGTTCAAGTCTCCAGTAGAGTGTATCCCATTGAGGGCATTTTAGCGGATGATGTGTTCTCGTGCATGTTTTGTGTTGGCTCGACGATCTGTTGGTGTACATAGTTATTTCGCCTTTCTCCAACAGGTCAATTTTTTAAGATAAATAATTGTTTAATATGGTATTATTGTAGGGGATCTCAATAGGTTGATCTTTTTGGGGTAAATGGTTGTTTAATATGGTATCAGTTCTGAAATTTTATTCATCTATTAGACAATTACCAGAAGAACTAAAATTTTAGAATTAAAACCTACTTACGTAATATCAAAATTAAAAATAAAATTTTTTAAAGAAAGTACCAATGTAAACTTCAATTATATTCGTATTCACAAATAAAGTCATTCCTAAATGAAAACAATAATCATTTTCATATCAAAAGATAATGTCATATGTATCGTAATACCTTACAATATGATGTAATTCATCACCTAGTTGGTTCATATAGAAGAGTGACCTACTCCAAATAAGCAAAGCAACCGGAATGAAATTCTGTTGAAAAGACTTACAACTCGTGATTGAGATTTTGCATTACTGCATATGAGAACGCTCCTATTGGAGTCGTTCTACCCTTTGTATACGATAGTGCTCTTCTCGTCGCTCCTCCCGACGTATAGATGGCCATTTTTTTTACGTGCACGACCAACGTGCTACCTTGCCCATTGTTGACAACGATTATGGCGGCGGCATTCACTCCTGATCCTTGTAAGAGTTCTAACATCATAATTGTCTTCCTCCTGACTGGTGCCAAATGATATTCGATTAAAAGTGCGTATTTTTCACTATTATCTTCTAAGCGTTTTCACACTCTCCTACGTTAAAATGCTCTATTTATCTACTTTTTTATGTAAGAGTCTCTTTTGTTGCGTAGAACACACTTTTCTGGACGAAATGGTATATTTGCATGCATTGAACACATTTTCGGAAGTCTAGACATTGAATCGTTCTGATAAAGTCTCATTACGCGCTTCTTCTGTCGCAGGAAACCCCGATGAGACAATTCTGGAGACTTGCGAGCCCAGTTCAATCAGGAAAGCCCATTATCAAAGCTTAAAGAGCCCATATGCTATGACTAGAAGATATTGGCTAAATATGGGTTGAATAAGAGGACCAAAAAGCCAGTCCAAAGAACGAAGAGAGTAGGAGAGCCAATGACCAGGAGACGGACCAAAGCATTTAAAGCCACATGAGTCAGCAAAGAATGATAATCTACTCTACTGGAGAAGCGTGAGGATGGTCACAGTGAAGACCAGGGTTCCAAACCCTTTGCCAATACTTTTATCTCCATTTTATGATATTTTCTCTCTCATCTCTCCTTATTCTCTCTCTTTCTTCATCTCTCAGTCCTCGAATCTACTGACCTAACCCCAGAACTCCTGTCCATTGGCTCTGTCTCATCTCCCTTAGCTTTCTGACCGTTGGATCTTCCATCAGACCGTTGGATCTTCAATCGGACCGTTGGATCTCTCTAGATCCGTCGATCTACCAATCTGGGTCCCAATCAAGTCACCATCCATCCGATCGCCATCAGACTGTCTGTCACATCATCTTGTGAGACGATGGACATCATCAATCCATGTGGGCCAGTAGCCGGGCCCATCATCATCGACCCGCTGTCCGACTAGTTAGTGGACCCCGTGAATTTCAAAATAATTTTAATTAAATGGGGGGTCCACTAATTGGGGAAATTCCCCAAAGAAAAGTAGTGTTTTACTTAAAAAAAAAATTTATTTTTTTATTTAAAAAATTCCCTAATTTCCATTAATGGAAACTAGGGAGCTTTAAAAGGGGAAGGAGAAGGGTTCTTTGGAACCCTAATCCCCCTCCTTATTGCTCCCTTCTCTCCCCAAAAAACCCCACCACGTTTTCGCCTCTTCTTCTCCTTCTTTCTCCTTTTTTCTCCTCTTCTTCTTCCACCTTCTTCGTCATCTTCTTCACCATCTTCCACCGGAGTTGCAGCCTGCAACTCCGGCCACTACCACAGCATCCCCCTGCTACTCTTTTCCTCCCCTGCGAGTGCCACAGCAGGTGCACCGCCCCACGTCCTCCAGTCCAACTTCCCACGTTCTCCTCTTTCTTATCTCTCCACCACAGCTTCTTCTCCCCCCAGTCTTCACTGTCTCTACAAAGACCTGCAACACGGAGTTGCAGGTTTGACATCGCCTTCCTCTTGCAACGGAGCAGCCTCCATTACTGTCGCCCCCATCACCACTTGAACCAGCAACCTCCATCTCTCTTTAACGTTGCTGGAGTTGCAACCTGCAACTCCAGTCCGTTTCATCCTACAACCCCAGCACCTCTCTCTCATGCCCCCTTATTCTTCACGTGGGCAGCCACCATTTTTCTCCAGCCATTCTGCCCCTCTTGCTTCTCTTCCTCTCCATTAAAAGAAAAAAAAAAGAGAAACAAAAAGAAGAAAAGAGGAAGGAAAGAAGCAGAAAAAGGAGGAGGGTGGGATACCGCCTTGCTGCTGTCGCCTAGACCATTACCGCCATTCACCTCCACCAGCACCTACTGGACATGAGTCTGCAACTCCAACTTGCAGACCGTGTTTCACAAGAAAAAGTAGTAGAGGAAGAAGAAGAGGGGGGAATTACAGCACACTTCACCGCTGGATCCGCCTCCTTCGTCTCTCCTTGCTACTATTGTCTTCCCCCTGCATGAGCGCCACCGACAGGTTCGCCCATTCCTTCATCAGATCGGACCCCCATTCTCCTTCCTCGCTCCAAGCCGCTACAACAGCCACCGAACTGCTACTCTTCACTGTTTTTGGTGTTGCAAAATTGCAACACCAACCACAGTCCGCCCCCACAAACCAGCACCGCCTGTTGCATGATCGCCCCCTCCTCCATCGCGTCTTCATCCCCCTCCAGCCACGTTGCTGGTGTTGGTAATGGCATAACCAATCCCCTCTTGAACAGCTGCCTCTCTCTTCTTCTCTCTCCGTTTTCACCAAGAAAACAAACGAAGGAGGGCATCGTACCCTCCATGGTGGCTGCTGCCCACTCACCATCACAATCGCACCTTTAGGCCGTTCCAACCATCTTGGGCTAATCCATCATGATCGATCTCGACCGAGCATTCCGGGTATGTTTCAAGGGTAAGATTCTCTCTCTTAAGCTCTTTCTCTCTTAGTCTCTCTCTCTCTAAAACTCAGTTTTCACTCTCTAGATCTCTTAATTTCTTTTTCTCTCTCTAGTTAATCTCTTTAGATCCTAATCTCTTTTTCTTTCTCTAAGTCTAGTTCGTTTCTCTCTCTACAACCTATCTTTCTCTCTCTAGATTAAATTTATTTATGGCTTTCTAGATTGTTTTTGAATTTAATTTGACTTGTAAGAACTCATTGAGGATGAATAAAATTGTTATTTTTACATTTGTTAGTTTACTTTTGGGTTTTTGGTTGTTTGTGGCAATTTCTCTCTCTAAAAATCACTAAGCATGTTTTAAATCGCTTCACCATTCTCACCCCACCACAATTTCTGAGATAAATCCATCATTTCATGTTCATGAATTGCGCGACTTAACCCCCGAGTGCGGATCGATATCCGACACGAATCCCTATACAAAAGTTTATATTTTGCAGGATTAAAATGCGGATCAAATTACAAATGTGTTGATTCTAGGGTTTTCGTAACCAACGACGCGAAAAAACCCTAGTTTCACCGAAAACACCACCTTGATTGGGAGAATAAACCACAGGAGGCCGATCTTCGCGATAGTGGAGGAAGCAGAGTAGTCGAAATGAAATTCCTCTAAAAAGAGCTCCAGTTCGTAATTGGATCTAGCACAACTACATTTGAGAACGCTTCTACCAGAGTCGCTCTTTTCGGCATATATGATGGTGCTCTTTTTGTTATTCCTCTCGACGTATACGATGATTTTTTTTTTGAGCATGACCTTTGGATTATATTTCTATTTTTTGATGACGATGAAGTAGGCATTGTTCACGTTTGATCACTAATAGAGGTATATCATCGTAATCATCTTTTTCCTAGCCAATGTAGCCTTATTCGCAATCTTGACCTCTATAGGGACTACGAGCACGATTCTCATACTCATCTTGAGAGAGGGGGAGGAAATGATAAACATTTCCTTTATCGGCGAAATCAATCACATGAACTCAGCCTCTGTAAGAGTGATCATCAGGAAGTTGCCTCCGCAAGAGTATGGGAGATTGTGACCTTCACCAGAGTGTTTGTTAGTAGATACTATGTTCTTACACACGTGTTTTGTTGGCTTGACGATCGTTACGGATGTTGGTATACGTAGTTATTTCGATATTTCCCAACAGGTCGATCATTCATGGTAAATGGTTGTTTAACATAGTATCCGAACCTTAAGGTCTGAAAAGTGATTAGTTTGAGTCTCCAATGGAGTGTATTCACACTTAGGGGGCCTGTTAGTAAATGGTTTGCTCTCGAGTACGCATTGTGTTGGCCCGATAACCCATTGGTATACATAGTTGTTTTACCTTTTTGCCAATAGGTCAATCTTTCGGGATAAATGGTTATTTAATATGGTATAAGAGCAGTAGATCCCAATAGGTCAATCTTTTGGGGTAAATAGTTGTTTAATATGTTATTAGAGCCTTAAGGCCTATGAGGTTAGGGGTTCAAGTCTCCAGTGGAGTGTACTTGTTAGCGGATGATGTGTTGGCCCAACTATCCGTGGGTATACATAGTTGTTTCGCCTTTCCCCAACAGGTCGATCTTTTGAGGTAAATGGTTGTTTAATATGGTATTATTGTAAAAGATCCCAATAGGTTGATCTTTTGGGGGCAAATGATTGTTTAATATGGTATCAGAGCCTTGAGGCCTTAGAAGTCTTAGATTCAACTCTCCAGTAGAGTATTTTCCCAAGTGTATTAGTAGATGGCGTGTTCCTGCGCATGTGTTGTGTTGGTCGATCTAGGGATTTGTTAAACATTCATATGGCGTAGGTATGTAAAAATATGACAAGTAGTTAATTGGATGGAAAAATGGCAGATGAGGTGGTGCAGCTATATCCAAAGCTTGAAATTATGTGTTCGGTCTCATATTACATACCAAACCAAAAGAAGTGAAATACAATTCAATCAGTTCAGAATTTTTATTCATCTATTAGATAATTATAAGAAGAACTACTCAAATTTTAGAATTACAACTTACTTAATATCGAATTAAAAATTAAAATTTTTCAAGAAAACACCAATGTCAACCTCAATTGTTTTCATATTCGCAATACCTTATAATATGATGTAATTCATTACCCAGTTCGTTCGCATAAAGGAGTGGCCTACTCCTAAGAAGTTGAGCAATTAGAATAAAACTCCGTTGAAAAGATTCCAAGTCATGATTGAGATTTTGCGTGGCTCCATCAGAGAACGCTCCTGATGGAGTCGGTCTTCCATGCATATACGACAATGCTCTTCTCGTCGCTCATTCTAGCTTACACGACGGCCATTTTCTTCATGAGCATGACTTTTGGGCTACTTTTCCCATTCTTGACGACGATTATAGCAGCGTCGTTCATGTCTGATCGCTGCAAGAGTTCTAACATCATAATCGTCTTCCTCTTGTACGGTGCTGGAAACACCACCTTGATTGGCAGAATAAACCACATGAGGTCGGTCTTCGCGAGAGTGAAGGAAGCGGAGCAATCGAATTGAAATTCCTCTGAAAAGACCCCCAGCTCGTGATTGGATCTAGCGCAACTGCATTTGAAAACTCTCCTACTAAAGTCACTTTTTTTGGCATATATGATGGTGCTCTTTATGTCGTTCCTCTCGACATATAATATGATTTTCTTTTTGAGCACGGCCTCTGGATTGCATTTCTAGTTCTTGATGACGATGAAGTCAGCATCATTCACGCTTGATCACTACAAGAGGTATATCATCGTCATCTTCTTTTTCCTAGTCAGTGCCGCCTTATTCGTGATCTCGACCTCTACAAGGACTGCGAGCATGATTTTCATATTCATCTTGAGAGAGGGAGAGAAAATGCGAAACACCTCATTTACCAGCGAAATCAACCACATGAACTCAGTCTTTGTGAGAGTAATCACCAGGAGGTCACCTCCGTGAGAGTGTGGCCTTCACTAGACTATCTATTAGCAAAGAGCATGTTTTTATTCACATGTTGTGTTGGCTCGACGACCGTTATGAGCATTCGTATACATAGTTATTTTGTCTTTCCCCAACAGATCGATCTTTCATGGTAAATGGTTGTTTAACATGGTATCAGAGCCTTAAGGCCTGGAAAGTGACTAGTTTAATTCTCCAATGGAATGTATTCCCGCTGAGGGGGCTTGTTAGCGAATGGTTTGTTCTCACGTATGCATTGTGTTGGCCTGACGACGCATTGGTATACATAGTTATTTCGCATTTCCCCAACAGGTCAATCTTTTGGGGTAAATAGATATTTAATATGGTATCAAAGCAATAGATCCCAATAGGTCAATCTTTTCGAGTAAATAGTTGTTTAATATGGTATCATAGCCTTACTGCCTTAGAGCTCGCAGATTCAAGTCTCTAGTGGAGTGTATTCCCGGGTGTTTTAGCAGCTGGTGTGTTCCTGCGCATGTGTCGTGTTAGCCCGATGATCTGTTGGTATACATATATAGTTGTTTCGCCTTTCCCAACATGTCTATCTTTTGAGGTAAATGATTGTTTATTATGGTATCAGAGCAGGATATCCCAATAGGTCGATCTTATGGGGTAAATGGTTGTTTAATATGATATTAGAACCTTACGGCATACGAAGTTACAGGTTCAAGTCTCCAGTAGAGTGTATCCCATTGAGGGCATTTTAGTGGATGATGTGTTCCCGTGCATGTGTTGTGTTGGCCCGACGATCCGTTGGTGTACATAGTTGTATCACCTTTCTCCAACATGTCAATTTTTGGAGGTAAATAGTTGTTTAATATGGTATTATTGTAGGGGATCTTAATAGGTTGATCTTTTTGGGGTAAATGGTTGTTTAATATGGTATTAAAGCCTTAAGGCCTTAGAGGTCATAGATTCAAGTCTCTAGTGGAGTATTTTCCCGGGTTTGTTAGCGAATGGTGTGTTTCTGCGCACATGTTGTGTTGGAACATCCATATGGTGCAGGTATCCAAAAACATGTCAAGTAGTTCACTGGATAAAAAAATGATAGATAAAGTGGTGCAGCTGTATCCAAACCTTGAAATTATTTGTCCGATCTCAAATTACATACCAAACAATAAGAAGCAAAATACGATTCAATCCGTTCAGAAATTTTATTCATCTATTAGACAATTACCAGAAGAACTAAAATTTTAGAATTAGAACCTACTTACATAATATCAAAATTAAAAATGAAAAAATTTTAAAGAAAGCACAAATGTAAACTTCAATTGTATTCATATTCGCAAATAAAGTCATTCCTAAATGAAAACACCATAATCAATTTCATATCAGAAGATAATGTCATATGTATAACAATACCTTACAATATGATGTAATTCATCACCTAATTGGTTCACATAGAAGAGTGACATACTCCAAAGAAGCCAAGCAACCGGAATAAAATTTCGTTGAAAAGACTTACAACTCGTGATTGAGATTTTGCATGGCTGCATCTGAGAACGCTCCTATTGGAGTCGTTCTTCCCTGCGTATACGATAGTGCTCTTTCCGTCGCTCCTCCCGACGTGCCATTTTCTTCACGAGCACGACCGACGTGCTACCTTGCCCATTGTTGACAACGATTATAGTGGCGGCATTCACGCCTGATCCGTATAAGAGTTCTAACATCATAATTCAGTCCTCCTGACTGGTGTCGAAAACACCACATTGATCGGCATAATAAACCACAGGAGGCCGGTCTTCGCGATAATGGAGGAAGCAGAGTAGTCGGAATGAAATTCTTCGCGATAAGCTCCAGCTCGTAATTGGATTTTGCACAGCTACATTTGAGAATGCTCCTACCGGAGTTACTCTTTTCGGTGTATATGATGGTACTCTTTTTGTTATTCCTCCCGACGTATACGGTGATTTTCTTTTTTAGTATGACCTTTGGATTACATTTCTATTTTTTGACGATGATGAAGTCGGCATTGTTCACGCTTGATTACTAATAGAGGTATATCATCGTAATCATCTTTTTCCTAGCCAGTGTCGCCTT
This sequence comes from Euptelea pleiosperma, assembly GCA_035048495.1. Classification (NCBI taxonomy): domain Eukaryota; kingdom Viridiplantae; phylum Streptophyta; class Magnoliopsida; order Ranunculales; family Eupteleaceae; genus Euptelea; species Euptelea pleiosperma. The sequence goes on from CM068540.1 coordinate 7,814,898, forward strand.
ATTCACGATCTTGACCTCTATAGAGACTGCGAGCAGGATTCTCATACTCATCTTGAGAGAGGGAGGAAACGGGAAACATCTTCTTTATCGGCGAAATCAACCATATGAACTCAGCCTCTGTGAAAGTGATCATCAGAAGGTTGCCTCCGCGAGAGTATGAGAGATTATGACCTTCACTAGAGTGTTTGTTAGCAGATACTATGTTCCTACACACATATTTTGTTGGCTCGATGATCGTTACGAATGTTGGTATTCACGAGCATTCGTCTCGACTCAGTACTCTTAACCCCTTCTCCTAATGCATCAAGTTCTTCTCCAATTACTGTTCCACAATCCAAACTTAGTTTTCTTCCTCAAAAACCACTCTATCCCACTCTTCTCCCAACGTCGCAACCTTCTGACTTTATATCCGAAATAACTAAACGACTTCAATCCACAACCTCAACTGACAAAGGAAAACTTCCTTCTATCAACGCTCTCCAAACCATGTCAGACCATGATACCATTACTCATGCACCTGAGCCTGATCCAAACCCCATACCTACTCACCATGATAATGATCAACCTCTCCATATGAACCCAGACAGTGATCATACCCAACCACTCAATTCACCTCTTACATCTGACTATCCAGAACTGAACAAAATTTTTCATCCCCAACAGTTTAAGCATTCCAGTCGCTTTAACAACTCCACCACAAAAAACTACTACACTCGCCCAACTCCTGTTGATCTTCAACTCGAAGAATCTTCTCAAACTTGTAATCAAATGCTCGTTTACGCCAATGCCTGTTATATTAATCACAACCAAGAATCAAATATCACTGTGGCCATTACCGTTGGTTTTACCGGTCAACTACATGGCTGGTGGCATGAATATTTCTCTGAGGCCCAACGCGACGAGATTCTAACTGCCATCAAGCGCTAAGCCAATGGACACCCAAAATTAAATGCCGATGGTCACCAACAATTCGATTCATTACTCACCCTCGTCGTCAATATAATTCACCATTTCTTAGGAAAAATAGATGATCTTTATGAACGCAACAAAGACCAACTCCTTAATCTCAAATGTTTCACTTTATCTGATTATCGATGGTACAAAGATGTCTTCCTCTCAAAAAAATTTTGCATTCCCGACTGTAACGCATCCTTCTGGAAAGAAAAATTCATTTTTGGTCTCCCCCCTCTCTTCGCTGAACGAGTCAAAGACAACTTACGCGACCAGCATGATGGAACTTTAAATTACAATCGTTACTCTTACGGTGAGCTGACTCACACTATTCAAAAAACAGGATTCAAAATCTGTATTGACCTCAAACTTCAAAAACAAATCAAACAACAACGCTCTAGTAAACAACAAGAATTAGGCGATTTCTGCTGGGATTTTGGTATTACTTCCCTTACCTCGCCTTCTCGCCGCAAGCCTCGACCTTCCCCCACTCCATCCTCCACTCACACCCGCGCTTCCCCTACCCTACCTAAACCTACCTATTACAAACAACCCACCCCTAAATCTTCGCCAAAATCTACTAACAAATGCTATAAATGCGGCAAACCTACCATTTCGCCAATAAATGTTTTTCAAAAACCCCTTCCAAAAAAATTCGCCAAATCAATCAACCTGACTCTGACACCCATAACCCTGCCCCTTGCTCACCTGAACCTCGTAATTGTTGTAACACATGTCACACCAATCACGAATATATCAACGACACAAACGACGAACCTTTATCTGTCAATGTCCTTACCACCCATGAAGAGCTCCTCCTCGATATCATTGACAAACTCCCCGACTTAAACCTCAAAAATCAATATCTCCGTCAACTCCTTCAAAACAACGTTTCTTCTTCCTCCACTCCGCCTGCCACTAAACCCTCCATTCAGCATATCGACTCTCCCTTTTCCACGAAAGACGTTTATGACCGCGTCAACCACCCCAACCATTCCCCCCACGAACCTTCCCTTAGCACCCTCCAACACGAAATCAACCAATTAAAAAATGAAGTCCTCCACCTAAAAACCACTGTTGACCAATTAAAACTTTCTCAAAATACCACACCTGATACAACCCTTGATAATTTTGTTGCTGCCTCTGTCACTCAATATTTATCCCAAAAATGGTACACCACAATCTTCCTCAATATTAAACAATTTTCCAAAGAGTTCCTCACTCTCATTGATAGCGGTGCCGACATCAATTGTATCCGCGAAGGTCTCATCCCTACCAAATTTTTAGAAGCCACTAGTACCACAATTACAACCGCTAACAGCAATACATGTCGGGTCGATTTCAAAATCCCTCTGGCTCATATTTGTAAAAATAAACAATGCATTGCTGTCTCCTTCCTCATCGTAAAAGATCTTCAACAAGAAGTTATCCTCGGTACCGACGTGCCATTTTCTTCACGAGCACGACAGATGTGCTACCTTGCCCATTGTTGACAATGATTATAGTGGCGGCATTCATGCCTGATCCGTATAAGAGTTCTAACATCATAATTCAGTCCTCTTGACTGGTGCCGAAAACACCACATTGATCGGCATAATAAACCACAGGAGACCGATCTTCGTGATAATGGAGGAAGCAGAGTAGTCAGAATGAAATTCTTCGCGATAAGCTCCAGCTCGTGATTGGATTTTGCGCAGCTACATTTGAGAACGCTCCTACCGGAGTTACTCTTTTCGACGTATATGATTTTCTTTTTTAGCATGACCTTTGGATTACATTTCTATTTTTTGACGACGATGAAGTCGGCATTGTTCACGCTTGATTACTAATAGAGGTATATCATCGTAATCATCTTTTTCCTAGCCAGTGTCGCCTTATTCACGATCTTGACCTCTATAGAGACTGCGAGCAGGATTCTCATACTCATCTTGAGAGAGGGAGGAAACAGGAAACATCTTCTTTATCGGCGAAATCAACCATATGAACTCAGCCTCTGTGAAAGTGATCATCAGAAGGTTGCCTCCGCGAGAGTATGGGAGATTGTGACGTTCACCAGAGTATTTGTTAGCAGATACTATGTTCCTACACACATGTTTTGTTGGCTCGATGATCGTTATGAATGTTGGTATACGTAGTTATTTCAAAATTTTCGAACAGGTCGATCTTTCATGGTAAATGGTTGTTTAACATGGTATCAGAACCTTAAGGTCTAAAAAGTGATAAGTTTAAGTCTCCAATGGAGTGTATTCCTGTTTATGGGGCATGTTAGCAAATGGTTTGCTATCGAGTACGCATTGTGTTGGCCTGACAACCCATTGGTATACATAGTTGTTTCACCTTTCCCCAATAGGTCAATCTTTCAGGGTAAATGGTTATTTAATATGGTATCAGAGCAGTAGATCCCAATAGGTCGATCTTTTGGGGTAAATGGTTGTTTAATATGGTATTAGAGCCTTAAGGCCTATGAGGTTAGGGGTTCAAGTCTCCAGTAGAGTGTGCATGTTAGCGAATGATGTGTTGGCCCGACTATCCGTTGGTATACATAGTTGTTTCGCCTTTCCCCAATAGGTCAATCTTTTGAGGAAAATGGTTGTTTAATATTGTATTATTGTAGGAGATTCCAATAGGTTGATCTTTTAGGGGCAAATGATTGTTTAATATGGTATCAGAGCCTTGATGCCTTAGAAGTCTTAGATTCAACTCTCTAGTGGAGTATTTTCCCGAGTGTATTTGCAGATGGCGTGTTCCTACGCATGTGTTGTGTTGGTCGATCTAGGGATTTGCCAAACATCCATATGGCGCAAGTATGCTAAAATATGACAAGTAGTACATTGGATGGAGAAATGGCAGATGAGGTGGTGCAGCTATATCCAAATCTTGAAATTACGTGTTCAGTCTCATATTACATACCAAACCAAAAGAAGTGAAATACGATTCAATCAGTTCAGAATTTTTATTCATCTATTAGATAATTACAAGAAGAACTACTCAAATTTTAGAATTATAACCTACTTACTTAATATCCGCATTAAAAATTAAAACTTTTCAAGAAAACACCAATGTCAACCTCAATTGTTTTCCTATTCGCAATACCTTATAATGTGATGTAATTCGTTACGCAGTTGGTTCGTATAAAGGAGTGGCCTACTCCCAAGAAGCCGAGCAATTGGAATAAAATTCTGTTGAAAAGATTCTGGCTCATGATTGAGATTTTGCGTGACTCCATCTGAGAACACTTCTGATGGAGTCGCTCTTCCATGCGTATATGATAGTGCTTTTCTTGTCGCTCATTCTGGCTTATACGACGGCCATTTTTTTCATTAGCATGACCTCCGGGCTACCTTCCCCATTCTTGACGACTATTATGACAGCGTCGTTCACGTCTGATCGCTACAAGAGTTCTAACATCATAATCGTCTTCCTCTTGGATGGTGCTAGAAACACCACCTTGATTGGCTGAATAAACCACATGAGGTCGGTCTCCGCGAGAGTGAAGGAAGCAGAGCAATCGAATTGAAATTCCTCTGAAAAGACCCACAGCTCGTGATTGGATCTAGCGCAACTACATTTGAGAACGCTCCTACCAGAGTAACTTTTTCTAGATATATGATGGTGCTCTTTGTGTCGCTCCTCCCGACGTATAAGATGATTTTTTTTTAGCACGACCTCTAGATTGCATTTTTAGTTCTTCTTAACGATAATGAAGTCAGCATTATTCACGCTTGATCACTATAAGAGGTATATCATCGTCATCTTCTTTTTCCTAGTCAGTGCCGCCTTATTCGTGATCTTGACCTCTACAAGGACTGTGAACACGATTTTTATATTTATCATGAGGGAGGGAGAAAAAACATGAAAACACCTCATTTACCGGCGAAATCAACCACATGAACTTAGTCTCTGTGAGAGTAATCACCAGGAGGTCGCCTCCGTGAGAGTGGCCTTCGCTAGACTGTCTATTAGCAGATAGTGTGTTTTTATACACGTGTTGTGTTATCTCGACGACCGTTATGACCGTTGGTATACGTAGTTATTTTGTCTTTCCCCAACAGGTCGATCTTTCATGGTAAATGGTTGTTTAACATGGTATCAGAGCCTTAAGGCCTGAAAAATGACTGTTTTAAGTCTCCAATGGAATGTATTCCCATTGAGGGGGCATGTTAGTGAATGGTTTGTTCTCGTGTATGCGTTGTGTTGGCCTGACGACGCATTGTTATACATAGTTATTTCGCCTTTCTCCAATAGGTCAATCTTTTGGGGTAAATGGATATTTAATATGGTATCAAAGTAGTAGATCTCAACAGGTCGATCTTTTGGAGTAAATAGTTGTTCAATATGGTATCATAGCCATACTACCTTAGAGCTCGCAGATTCAAGTCTCTAGTGGAATATATTCTTCGGTGTTTTAGCGACTGTTGTGTTCTTCCGCATGTGTCGTGTTAGCCCAACGATCCGTTGGTATACATATATAGTTGTTACACATTTCCCAACATGTCGATCTTTTGAGGTAAATGATTGTTTAATATGGTATCAGAGTAGGATATCCCAGTGGGTCGATCTTATGGGGTAAATGGTTGTTTAATATGGTATCAGAACCTTACAGCCTATGAAGTTACAGGTTCAAGTCTCCAGTAGAGTGTATTCCATTGAGGGCATTTTAGCGGATGATGTGTTCCCGTGCATGTGTTGTATTGGCCCGACGATCCGTTGGTGTACATAATTGTTTCGCCTTTCTCTAATAGGTCAATTTTGTTATGGTAAATAGTTGTTTAATATGGTATTATTGTAGGGGATTTCATTAGGTTGATCTTTTTGGGGTAAATGGTTGTTTAACATGGTATCAGAGCCGTAAGGCCTTAGAGGTCGCATATTCAAGTCTATAGTGGAGTATTTTCTTGAGTTTGTTAGTGGATGGTGTGTTCCTACGCACATATTGTGTTGGTCAATCTGAGATTGACCAAACATCCATATGGTGCAGATATGCAAAAATATGACAAGTAGTTCACTGGATGGGAAAATGACAGATAAAGTGGTGCAGCTGTGTCAAAACCTTTAAATTCTATGTCTGGTCTCAGATTATATTCCAAACAATAAGAAGCAAAATATGATTCAATCAGTTCAAAAATTTTATTCATCTATTAGACAATTACCAGAAGAGCTACTCAAATTTTAGAATTAGAACCTACTTACGTAATATAAAAATTAAAAATGAAAAACTTTTAAAGAAAGCATAAATGTTAACTTCAATTATTTTCATATTCACAAATAAAGTCATTCCTAAATGAAAACACCATAATCGTTTCCATATTAGAAGATAATGTCATATGTATCGCAATATTTTACAGTATGATATAATTCATCACCTAGTTGGTTCACATAGAAGAGTGACCTACTCCCAAGAAGCCGAGCAACCGGAATAAAATTCTGCTGAAAAGACTTTCAACTCGTGATTGAGATTTTGCATGGCTGCATCTGAGAATGCTCCCATTAGTCATTCTTCCCTGCGTATACGATAGTGCTCTTCCCGTCGCTCCTCCCGACGTATAGACGACCATTTTCTTCACGAGCACGACCGACGTGCTACCTTGCCCATTGTTGACAATGATTATGGCGGCGACATTCACACCTGATCCCTGTAAGAGTTCTAACATCATAATTGTCTTCCTCCTGACCGGTGTCGAAAACACCATCTTGATCGGCAAAATAAACCACAAGATGCCAGTCTTCACGATAGTGGAGGAAGCAGAGTAGTCGGAATAAAATTCCTCTGAAAAGAGCTCTAGCTCGTGATAGGATCTAGCGCAGCTACATTTGAGAATGCTCCTACTAGAGTCGCTCTTTTTCGCATATATGATGGTGCTCTTTTTGTTATTCCTCCTGACATATATGATGATTTTGTTTTTGTGCACGACCTTTGGATTATATTTCCATTTTTTGACGACGATGAAGTCGGCATTGTTCATGCTTGCTCACAAATAAAGGTAAATAAATCATTGTAATCATCTTTTTCTAGCCAGTGTCGCTTTATTCGCGATCTTTACCTCTATAGGGACTGTGAGCACGATTTTCATACTCATCTTGAGAGATGGGGAGAAAATGAGAAATACCTCCTTTATCAGTGAAATCAACCACATGAACTCAGCCTCTGTAAGAGTGATCGTCAGGAGGTCGCCTCCGCGAGAGTATGGGAGATTGTGACCTTCACCAGAGTGTTTGTTAGCAGATATTATGTTCCTACACGTGTTTTGTTAGCTCGACGATTGTTATGAATGTTGGTATACGTAGTTATTTCGACATTTTCCAACAGGTCGATCTTTCATGGTAAATGGTTGTTTAACATAGTATCAGAATCTTAAGTTCTGAAAAGTGATTAGTTTAAGTCTCCAATGGAGTGTATTCTCGCTTAGGGGGCCTGTTAGCATATGGTTTGCTCTCGAGTACGCATTGTGTTGGCCCGACAACCCATTGGTATACACAGTTATTTCACCTTTCCCCAACAGGTCAATCTTTCGGGGTAAATGGTCATTTAATATGGTATCAGAGCAGTAGATCCCAATAGGTCGATCTTTTGGAATAAATGGTTGTTTAATATGGTATTAGAGCCTTAAGGCCTATGAGGTTAGGGGTTCAAGTCTCTAGTGGAGTGTGCGTGTTAGCAGATGATGTGTTCCCGTGCACGTGTTGTGTTGACCCGACTATCTGTTGGCATACATAGTTGTTTCGCCTTTCCCCAACAGGTCGATCTTTTGAGATAAATGATTGTTTAATATGGTATTATTGTAGGAGATCCCAATAGGTTGATCTTTTGGGGGCAAATGATTGTTTAATATAGCATATCATCATAATTTTCTTTTTCCTGGCCAGTGTTGCCTAATTCGTGATCTTGACCTCTGTAGGGAGTACGAGCAAGATTTTCATACTCATCTTGAGAGATGGGGAAGAAACAGAAAACACCTCATTTACATGCGGAATCAACTACATGAACTCAGCCTCCGTGAGAGTGATCATAAGGAGGCCGCCTCTGTGAGAGTATAGGAGATCGTGACCTTCACTAGAGTATCTGTTAACAGATACTATGTTCCTACACACGTGTTTTGTTGGCTCGACGATCATTACGAACCTTAGTTTACGTAGTTATTTTAACTTTTCCCAACATGTCTATCTTCCATGGTAAATGGTTTTAAAATGGTATCAGAACCTTAAGGTTTGAAAAGCGACTAGTTTAAGTCTCCAATGGAGTGTATTCCCGCTTAGGGGGCCTGCTAGCGAATGGTTTGCTCTCGCGTACGCATTGTGTTGGCCCGACGACCCATTAGTATACATAGTTTTTTCGCCTTTCCCCAACAGACCAATCTTTTGGGGTAAATGGTTATTTAATATGGTATCAGAGCAGTAGATCCCAATAGGTCGATCTTTTTTGGGTAAATGGTTGTTTAATATGGTATGAGAGCCTTAAGACCTTAGAGGTCGTAGATTCAACTCTCCAGTGGAGTATTCCTGGGTATGTTAGGGGATGGTGTGTTCCTGCGCATGTGTTGTGTTGGCCCGATGAACCGTTGGTATACATAGCTGTTACGCCTTTCCCAATATGTCGATCTTTTAAGGTAAATGGTTGTTTAATATGCTATCCGAGCAGGAGATCCAATAGGTCGATCTTTTGGGGTAAATAGTTGTTTAATATGGTATTAGAGTTTTAAGGCCTCAGAGGTCGTAGATTCAAGTCTCCAACGAAGTATATAACCATTAAGGGCGTGTTTGTGAACAGTGTGTTCCTGCTCACATGTTGTGTTTGCTCGACGACTCTTTGGTATACATAGTTGTTTTGGTTTACCCCAAGTAGTCGATGTTTCGGGATAAATGGTTGTTTAATAAGATATAAGAGTACGAGATCCCAATAGGTCGATCTTGTCATGCCTTTGATTTCGACTACACAAATCCTTAGGTGTGCGTCGTGTGTTATGAATCCAATGCTTGAATTCAAGACTAGTAATATAATCTCCCTTGCACATTTAATCATAGTTTATAAAAATTAGAGTAATTATTTATTTTTAAAATACAGAAATGTGAACCTATCGGACATCAAACTATATCTAAACTATTAGATTAAAAGAACTAAACTATTCTATTATCTGACAAGATATACACTAACGTCGTCTTAAGTGTTATCATTGAAAAATAATCGGTCCGTTCTCTTTTATGTAAGAATACTTAGAAGGGGGGCTGATTAGGTATTCAAAAATTAATCTAATCTATCACAAGTTTACTGGTCAAGGTAAGTTGATAAACTCGCATGCCTTAATTGGTTGATAAAATGATTATCACAACTGACTCAAATCAAATATACCTATGTGGTATATTATCTTTTCGTCGTTTGATCTAATTAATACAATTAGCGGAACAACAATCAAACATTCACAAGACAAAGAGTTTTTACATGAAAACCTTAGCCAAGGAAAATCACGGGACCACATGCAGACGGAAAGTATCACTAACTAGAAAGTTAAACGAAATAAAGGTTACCTACGCAACATCGTTGTAAATGCAGCTTCCAACCTTAGCCAAGGCCTACTGTCAATGCGTCAACGTCCTCTGAATCTATGCTATGAATCCATGCGTGCCCTCTTAGCCAAGAAGCCTTGTTCACTTCTTCAGCTTGGTACTCCCCAAACCTACATTCGATCAGCCATTCCGATCTTAATTCTCAACTCTGCAGCCTTTGCTGAAGGAGAAGGACTCAGTACACCCTGAACCCTAAGTCGCTCAAATAGTGTTGAGACGCATTGGTACTCTCAGGTTTCTAGGTCAAGTTTCTATGTGAAAGACCTAAGCTGAGTAAAGGATCAAGCTTTTGGCTTTGATCAATAGGGAAAAAGCTCACAGGATATTAACGAGAACTAAAGGCTTTTTGCTCTTCGAATAAACACTCTGGATAAATAAAACTTTCTTCTCAGTATTCCAATGTGTATTTTTTAAGTCCAAAGAGGGATTATATTTATAGAATTCATAGCCCTGAGTCTATTGATAAGTGATGGAAATAGAAACTAGAATTTCGGATCTAAAAGACTCAATCCGCATGAAGTCCAATCGATTGTACTTTGGGTCCAATCGATTGGGCTAAGTTCAATCGATTGTACTCTGGGTCCAATCGATTGGTCTTGTACGGATGGATTTCCTACGTAAATCAATTCGATTGTACCAAGTGTCTAATCGATCGGACTTGTATAAGTTTCTATCTCGTAGAGTCCAATCGATTTCACAGAGGTCTCTAATCGATTGGGCTTTGTCTAATCGATTGGCCTAAAAAGTCCAATTGATCTGACTTTTCCAGAAGTCAATAATCTTTACTTAGACTCAGGTCTATCCATTGACTAGGTTTGACCATTATATTTTATTCATTTAAAACGTATTCCTATGGTCACTAAGTCACCTACCTTCCTAAGCGAGCGTACACGATCTATAACCGACAAATGGACAGTTACTCAGATGAATCAGGTCATCAACCGTCTGATCCTTGCTGTCTCTGTCTTTTAGTCTTCACATAGTCGACGAAGTATGCGTACCACGATATCTTCAACACTACACTAGTATTCATAGGAATGGTTACATGAATATTTTATGTCATACAGGAATCTTTGTCAAAACTAGAATATGAAAATATTCTTTATAATTTCCCCTTTTGGCAATTTCGTGACAAAAATATTTAATCATATAGAAGGTAATTAAACAAAAATATAGAATTACAATCACACCCTCTTACATGATTCACTCATTATCTCTCAATCTCTCAGAGATAACAAACAGATAATAGAATAGAAGCTTTGATCTGTGTTCTGCACATTCTACCAACAAAATATATCATCTACTATTATCAGTAGAAATAAATAAAACAATTAAACATTGCAGTGAGTTAATTTATGCACATCACAAGTTAGAGAAAATAGAAAAATAATTTAAAACAAATTTTTTTCCCTTAAATTTCTCTCCCCCTATCTCATGCATCTACTTGTTTACCTCTACGAATTTTTCTCCCCCCCTTTTTGTCACAGATTGACAAAGGTACGAAAATAAAAGCATATAAATAACATGCATTTGGATATTATCATGAAACACAAGTGCATTAAAAACTATATAACAAAATACAAATAACACCATGACATAGAATAAGATAGAAAGTTTATACTCTTGAACAAATCAATAAAAAAATAATAGAGAGTATAACCACTAAGCAAATGAGTTTATATGAGTACAATGATCTCAAAGAAAATAATTACAAATAACTCAAGCAAAGTCTCTCTCTACGAGACTAAGAAGATGATCTAGTACCATCAGGCCGGTCCGGAGTAGGAAATGACGGATGCTGACCGAATCTCATCATAGTAAACTGATGCTCCATGTATCACTGCATGTCCGTCAGTGTGCCAGTCATCCGATTGAAGCTGGCATCTTGTCTCTCCTCCAAACGATAGAAGCTCTGTGACGTCTGCTCCCCATGCTACCTAAGCCACTGATCAAATCAATCCTCCGATGATGAAGAGACTCTAAAGTATAAGGTGCGTGCATCTCGGGGGGCTGCATGTAAGAATGATGCATCTATAGAGGCTGCATCTCTGTATTTGTATGATGTGCTCTCGGCTTTGTATCATCTCCCAAGTCATCATCAAAGATATCCTCGAAACTAGAAGGGACCTCAGTAACCCATTGAACTTGGGACATACTCTTACGAATAGTAGAGGGTCCAATGGGTCCCATAGGTGTACACACCTCATCTGATGGTGAGATAGCTACATCAAGATGTAGAAGAATAGAACTCACAAGAAGAGAAAATGGAAGACATAGATGATTTGCCAAATTGCTACCTATTCTGGCCATGGCCCTAAACATGAATCTAGGAAGGTCAATGATAAAGCCAGGTACCAAGATGATATAACAACTGAAGACGATCAATGTTCACATGTGCCTCATGACTAGGTGGATCAATGTTGTACCCACAAATTATATGCAACAAGCGATAATCAGGGAGAAGAGATGTGAGAGGAATATACGATCTCCAATCTAAGGTCTGACCAGTGAGAGTCACTGTCAGGATATCTCTGTCAGTCATCAACACTCGAGTCCTAGGAAGATACTCATCTAGAGCAGAGGGACGAGGAATGCTCAACAAGGTAGAGACCAGATCAGGGTAATGGTCAAGTGAGCCCTAGAGACATAAGTCTCAAACGATAGCTAACTCTCGTCATCACACTAAATGGAATGCATGTTGGCATAGAAACATTTAACCAAAACAGGATATAAAGACATGTTCAGACGCATAGCAGGAATCCACTATCGAGACATAAAAATAGAATGAACAAAAGATCCCATGATAGAACAAAACTCAACCACTCTCTCAGTAGTAAATTTCTGAATATTAAAATGCACAAATCTCTTCCTAACTGAACGAGACAGAACAGGAGAAATAGGTGGACTAAGCTCAGGAATCATTGTAGGACCAGATCATCCTCCAGATCAAGCTCTTCTCGTTCCTTTAGACGATTCTCCTCTCTTAGCATGTCTAGAAGAGGATGGTCTTCCTCCCCGTTTCGCACGAGATTGACCCCTATGCACAAGAGGTTCACTATCATCGCTCTCATCGTTGGAGCGAACAATGGTCCTCCGACGTCTGGGGTTGTCCACCATAAGGACAAGAAATGGAAGCAAATACCAGAAAAACACCATTTTGTACCAAAAAGTTCTCGAAAACAATGAAGAGGATAAAGTGAGAAATTAGAGAAATAAAGAGTAACTCACCATAAAAAGCTTGTGGAACAGTAGATTAGGCACTTGTGATCGATTGGGAGAAGTTTGAGAGGCGGAGGGATCGATTGGAGCGAAAAATGACTTATATTGGTTTTATAAAAATGAAATTCTCGCTGCCCAATCGATTGGAGAAAGTCCAATCGATTGGACTGGTCCGATCGATTGGGCTGTGTAGTCCGATCGATTGGACTCAGGCAAAAAAAATTTCATTAAAATTTTGAAAGTATAGGCTCATTTTCTTATTCCCCTATCAAAGCTTTTCACATCAAATACCATTTTTAAAATAGCTCAAGAAAAGATGATAAATCAAGATAATAATATTCAAAAAAATGTTAAATTTCAATTCATGAATCAATCTTGATTGGCACTAAAATTAAGTTATTTAGAAAAATTTACTAAACATATTAGTTCAATTTTGTTTCATCAATAATATCAACTCTTTAGAATTTAGTGCAAGTCACAAACCACTAGTAATCATAGATTTCAAATATCAACAGTAATATTATCAAGTGTAAGTGATCTGATTTTTATTATGGTACAAGATAGATTTCAGTAATAATTTCTCAAATAAATCAGAATCTAAGGGTATCATGTATCCGACCAGAACATCCTCATTAAAGCTCATTGGGTTCTCACATATGCTCTTGTACAAGTGTATTTGCTAATAGATAAGAATTTTTCTAGTAAATTGACTGTCTTTTCACCCCTTCTTTGTGGTAGCTTTCACACTCCCTGTAGGTAGCCCTTTTCTACAACAATAAGAATCAGACTTCAATTTTCAACAGGGCCATACAGACGTCTTTCACTCTAATTTTTGGAGGTAGTTGTTTTCTTAGTTACAATAGCTAACATTGGGAAGCCAACAGTCGATGATAGTAGAGTTTCGAAATCAACTAAAAGCAGGAACACTACTAACTTGAAGTTATAATTAGTAGATGTTTATTCCTAATTCCAATAATACAAGATCTCGCACCTCTATCAAATCTATACCCACTAGTAATAATTAGTGTGCATGTGAAGATATATCAGATATACTGTATCAATAATCACCTAATGCAAACTAGTAAAGTTGACCAATCATAATAATCGAAAGATATAATACTGAGATTAGCAAAACTTTACTGACAATGATAAGTCCTAATTTCTTGAATGTTCTCAAAATTACTGCTCATCAAGATTCACAATAATTATCAACTTTAACATTCTTTTCAACACTGAATCTTTCGATTTTTTGAAAATTTTAATTTTTATTCTTTTAAAAATATATAAGAAAACAAAAAATATCCCTCCACAAAGAATAAGAATGAAAATGAAGAAGAATGAAGAATTCATTGCTCAGAGATAGAACGATTCAGAATATTTTCTTTTAGAGAATCCTTTTAACCCACACAGATGTGATTTTTGTGAATTAAATATTTCTCTTAGAATCTCTCCTCTTTTGAGTTAAAAAACTCTGAGGATGTCTATTTTTCTCAAGGGACTCAATCTCCTTGTTTAAAACCCTAGACATTTCCATTAGGTCTTTCATCTTCCTAGACAGCACATCCAATTTATTTAGCTCATACTGTGTCTTCATAAGAAGTTTTTGACTCTTCGTATTCTGAGTTGAGTTCATCTCTTTCTTAAAGTAATTTTGGTGTCCTCGTCTCAGTTTATGACAGTCCCTGATCACATGAACGTAATTTTTGTAGTACGCACAAGGATGATTACTTTTGGCAATTTTAACTTGATCAATGATTGGAGTGGGGATAGCTTTTGCTTTAACAAAAATCATCTTGGAAGTAGACACTTTATCTTGACTGGGTTCGTAACCCAAACCATGTTATCTTCATAGACTTTTCCCACTCGTAAAATCTCATCAAGCTTTGCAGAGCTTGACAAGAATCCTAGCACATCCTGTTTATTTTTAGAAGCTCGTTCTCAAGGGATTCCTTATGTGCCGAACAAGTTTTAAATTCACATTCTAGTGACCTGTTTCTTTTTAACAGAGACTCATTCTCTTGTTCTAAATCCGAAATTGACACTTTTAATTTTTCAGTGTCACTTAATAAGGCTTCATTTTTAGAGTCAAGATATTTAACTCTGTCAGATAAGACTTTATTTGCCTTTATGAATTTTATAAATTCTCGTACAGTTCCTTTACACCAACTGTCGAGTCATCCGTGTTCCCATTGTAAGAGTCTTCTGAACTCTCATCATCATTTTTCTTGGATTCTCCATGAGATCCATAAGGGCTATCAAACATAGCAACAAAAGTGTATACTTGTTAGTCTTTTAATTGTTATTAGAATCATTAAAATGATCTTCTGATTCTTCATTCCATGTGACATTAAAAGCTTTGGCCTTGCCTTTATATTCTTCTTTGTTGGGGCAAACATTTGGAAAGTGACAAAACCCCTAGCATTTGAAACATTGGGGTTCACTTGAGCGACTTTCCCTTGGAGTCCTTTCACTTCTGCTACTTCTCTCATGAGGTTTAACATGTTCTTTAGATTTATCAAAGGGTATATTATTCTTGAATCTATCATTTTTAGAACGAAATTTTTTTTGAACTTTTTGACAAATAGTGCAATTTCTACTTCAAAGTCAACATCTGAATCTGAGTCCTGAGCTTCAAAAACTTTAAGGGCTATACCCTTTGATTTCTTTGGTTGTCTCAAATTCATCTCGTAAGTTTGGAGAGACCCAACCAGCTCATCAATTTTGAGAGAGTCAACATCCTTGCTCTCCCCAATAGCCATCACCTCAGCCTAAAATCTATCAGGCAAGGATCTCAAAATCTTCCGAACCACTTTAGGTTTGGTATAGAACTCAGTGAATGTGTCATTCTCCTCCATTCTCATGGATTTGAATTTAGTAGTCAGTATTTACAGTTTAGAAATTTTGACTGCCGACGTTCCTTCATGAGTAACCTTGAGAATGTCCCATGCCTCTTTAACCAAAGTGCAGGTAGAGATTCTTCGAAACTCATTCCTCTCTATAGTATTAAAAATAACATTTAGCCATTTACTATTCAGAGAACATTAGTCTATGTCATCTTTGCTTCAGTCGGCTTTAGGTTTGAGAATAGTTTTCTCTCCTACGGTTATTGTGGGTGGTGAGTAACCATCCACTACTGCCATCCAGACTCTTTCATTAATAGACTTTAGAAAAGCTCTCATCTTTGCCTTCCAATAGACATAGTCTTCTCCATCAAACAATAGATGTCTTAATGTGTTTTCACATTCTCTTTGCATCTTGGTAAATAAGGAAAATGGACTGATTTTGTAGGAATCTAAATTCAAGTAATTAAACTTTTATAGAATAACCCGCTCTGATACCAATTGAAAAATAATTGGTCAGTTTTCTTTTACGTAAGAATGCCTAGAAGGGGGGGGGGTGATTAGGTATTCAAAACTTAATCTAACCTATATCAAGTTTACTGATCAAGGTAAGGTGATAAACTCGTATGCCTTAGTTGATTGATAAAAAAGATTATCACAATCGACTCAAATCAAATATACCTCTGTGGTATATTGTCTTTTCGTCGTTTAATCTAATCAATACAATTAGCAGAACAACAATCAAACATTCACAAGATAGAGTTTTTACGTGGAAACCTTAGTCAAGGAAAACCACGAGATCACGTCCAGACGGAAAGTATCACTAACTGGAAAGTTAAATGAAACAAAGGATACCTATGCAGCACCGTTGTAAATACAGCTTCCAACCTTAGCCAAGACCTACTGCCGATACGTCCACATCCTCTGAATCAAAGCTACGAATCCACGCGCGCCCTCTTAGCCAAGAAGCCTTATTTGTTTGTTCAGCTTGGTACTCCCTAAACCTACCTACGATCAGCCACTCGATCTTAATTCTCAACTTTCCAGCCTGAAGGCGAAGGACTCAGTATACCCTGAACCCTGAGTCGCTCAAATAGTATTGAGACGCATTGGTACTCTCAGGTTTCTAGGCCAAGTTTCTATGTGAAAGACCTAAACTGAGTAAAGGATCACGCTTTTAGCTTTGATCAATAGAGAAAAAGCTCACAGGATATTAATGAGAACTAAAGGCTTTTTGCTTTTCGAATGGACACTCTTCATAAATAAAACTTTCTTCTCTGTATTTTAATGTGTATTTTCTAAGTCTAGAGAGGGGTTATATTTATAGAATTCATAGCCCTGAGTCTATTGATAAGTGAAGGAAGTGGAAACTAGAATTTCGGATCTGAAAAGACTCAATCAGCGTGAAGTCCAATCGATTGTACCAAGAGGACTTATATAAGTTTCTGTCCCGTAGAGTCCAATCGATTTCACAGAGATCTCCAATCGACTGGGCTTTGTCCAATCGCTTGGCCTAAAAAGTTCAATCGATCTAACAAGTCAATAATCTTGACTTAGACTCGAGTTTGTCCATTGACTAGGTTTGACCATTATATTTTATTCATTTTAAACCTATTCCTATGGTCACTAAGTCACTTACCTTCTTAAGCAATCGTACACAATCTATAACCGACAAATGGGCAGTTACTCAGATGACTCCGGTCATCAATCGTCTGAACCTTGCTGTCTCTGTCTTTTAGTCTTCACGTAGTCGACGAAGTATGCGTACCACGACATCTTCGATCAACACTACACTGGTACTCGTAGGAACGATTACATGAATGTTTTATGTTACACAGAATCTTTGCCAAAACTAGAATATGAAAATATTCTTTACAGTCATGATATAATATAATAGAGGGCTGTATAAGATCCAATGATAATGTTATATGCAAGAATCTAAACTTCTAAAGATAACAATAACACAACCTGGATCTTACTAATAAGATACATTCCACGATGACTGGGTCTTGCTCCACAATTAATCTACAACCTTCTTGCCGACTCCTCTAAGAACTCTTCTAATATCTTTCTCTATAATAATTTTAAGGGTGAGCTTTCGATAAAAAGCCTAGAATCTGAATGTTTGAAATTTGAAAATAAGAATCAATCTATCAATGATAAAGTAGACTATAGATGTTATTATTTAAATCATAATCCCTATCTGATAACATTAGGCAGTGAAATAAATTAGAAAGCATATGAGATGGATGTATGAAATGCAAGTTTACAAATGAGTAACTAGAGGCATGCCCAAGTCGTAACCACATATTCCATAGTAAGGGTTACTCATGAGTCTACCCTATTACATGCGGTATAATATCTTGTTTTCTATCATTACATAACCATTATCCTGTTTCCACTTAATAATTGGGATCTGGTCCCACACAAATTTCTTTGGATGCAATTAGAAGATACGACTGGTTTTCTCACCGCTCTAGTCAGGGTCTCTCTTCAAGTAACCAAGTAACCAATAACCATCATCCAGGAGCAATCCTTCTCTGTAACCAAGTAACAAGTACACACACACACACATATGTCGACGACTGTTTGTCTCGGGACCTATCTACAATTGGTCATACGTCGACGACTGCAAATAAACTAAGGATCCAAAGGTCATTCAGTGTGGCTACAAGCCCGTCTAAATTGCCCTTCGGGCAACATGTATCCTTCTAGAGTTCGCATGATTATGCAAGTTTAAATAATGGTTATCTTATTAAATGTTTAAAGCATTTTCAAATCCCAAATAACCCATCAATCAATCGATCGATCGAAACATCATAAGAGAATGAGTATGTATATCATTTACATAGAAGTAGAAATTAAAAATTGTTAAACCATTTTTATTAGTTGTGTGGGAATTAAAAATCATTTCATGCTAGAAATTTATTTCCGGTATCAATGTCTAAACCAGAAATTGGAGTGAGTGTGCGTGAGTGTGTATAGATTGTGGTTGCCTCTTCTACAAGCAAAATAGAATGATTAAAAGATTAAGTGTCACGTTTGGGGGCCAACCATTTGGCAGACCCACACACAAGATGAATCAATGACTGGTTTTTGGTGAGGATTACTTCTATGGTGAGAAGATCATCCTCACAAAAATTCAAATCATTCCAATATTCGTATAGTGGTTTAGAAGTTGAAGAATTATGGACCGTCTATTTTTACCGTGTAACTTGAAACTACATTTAATGGGGTGATCTATATGATGAGGAGATCATCCTCACCAAAACTCAACCATTGATTCATCTTGTATGTGGGTCCACCAAAATGGTTGTTAAAAATGGTTGTCCCCCGAACGTGACCCCAAATTCCATGGCCCACACTCCATTTATTTATGGACGGCCGTTGATTTGCTTGAGGTAAATTTTTTTCCGAGATGGAGTTATGTCACAGTCATGGGATTGGTGAAAAATGCCTCTATTGTGGTTGGTTTTGAATCACTGCTTTATCCTGGAGAGAGAGAGAGAGAGAGAGAGAGAGAGAGAGAGAGAGAGAGAGAGAGAGAGAGAGAGAGAGAGAGAGTGGGCCTGGGCCTTTCATTTTCCACCCTGGGCTCCACTCAATATCCTCAAGAGTTGGGTTTGACTAATTTTCAGGATTGCTGTCTTGAATATGAAGCGCAAAAGTCGATCTGATTAAATTCAACCATGCCCTTTATAATAATTTGGAAAATGTTTACATGTGGCAAGTAAATTGGGAGGTCCAAAAGGGTCCACATATTTCACCACCTCAGCATTGAATCATGTGACAAGTTTGAGCCCAATACAATCCCAATGAGCCTTTGAATCTAGTTGAATTTTTGGGTTTTAAAACACTGCCTGAAACTAAATTGACCCAGTGGGCTAGGCTGGTGAATTAGTCTAAGGCCCAATAGGCGAAGCTTCGGCTTGTCTCTAAATTAATGGGCTAGCCCAAATGCCAGCCCTTGGGCTGGGCATGCATTTAAATCGTTTGGGCTTTTAATGAGGCAATTTAAGGTGGGCCTAACTCTTTAGATCTTTTGACCCAGGCTTCAGTGTACCTGGCTTGGCCAGATAAAATCTATACTATTATAAAGCGACGTCCACGCAGGGCTTCAATTAAATGCCTCTCACTTTACTCTATTTTAAAGCCAAAACCTAGGTTGGGTACGCCCCTTCACATCGGGATTGTGCAGCTCGCTGTCACCCTTCGTCATCAATGATGACGAGGGGCCATAGTATAAGCCATGTGACACACTCTTAGAGACAACTGACCGTATGGTTGTTTGTCCCATCCCTAGGCGCACACCTATATACCAAATATCAGCCTGATTAGTGATTTCAAACCTTTGGATCTGAGTACCCCAACTAATGCTCAAAATATATGGTTAAAAATCAACCGATATAAAAATCACTAGCAGGGCTGATTTTTTGCATGAACGTCCACCTAGGGATCAGAGCCGTCTCGATGCAAGTTGAGGCCTAAGGCGAAAATTCCATATGATGCCTTTCTTATATTTAATATATTAATATATCTGGTATTAATTAAAAAAAATTAACTCCTTATAATTATATAGTAGAAAATCTTATTTAACAACTATTCATGATATAATCAAAAGCTACGGAAAAAAAGATGCAGAGGACTCCTGCAGTCCCGTTGCACTCTATACAGAGGAGTACTCTTGCGGACCTATTTAGATCATTTTTTGGGCCTAATGACTGCGTGGATGTTCAGCCCATTGGATTGACTTCTCAGTTTTATTGATGATTTCTAACCATTGGATTGACTTCTCAAAAAACATGCTTGAATCGAATGGGTACAATCAATCCTAAAAAGTACTAAAATCTATGGCTAGAGAAAATCGACCAGGTTAATTTTTGGTTAGGATCTCCAACAAGGGGCGGGCTAAACATCCATGTAGTTAGTGGGCTGGGGCCTTCTCCGACCTGGGATGGGGGCCTTCTCTCACCAGGGGCCTAAGGCGACCATCTTATTGGCCTTATGGGAGAAACTGCCCTGCTAGGGATGGGCCAAACATCGATAGGTCAGTGATCTCTAAGAAGTGCCACGTGTAAGGTGCATGTGGCATTCCACTAGTAGTATTAAAGTAAATGTTTGAGCAGGCACATGAGGCGTAAGCGAAAGGCCTCGAGGCCTGTCCTAATAGGCGTGTATGCCAAATGAGGTGCATGCCTCCAACGTGAGGTGCACATGAGTACATCTACTTCGCATGTGGTGTACACCTAAGCAGGTGGCATATATATATATACTAGTGGGTGCCCCGTGCCATCGGCACTCCTCAACAAAGAATTTACCAAAATCAGTTGAGTGGCGGAGATCCATCATCCATTTGGGGGAGGATTAGATCTCGGCCCTTCTTTGTTGATGCTTATAAGAGGAGGTATAAGTAGGGAGACTACCAATGTGTTATGTTACATAGAATAGTCAATGGCCCACGCCTACGGCACTCTCCGACAAAAGCGTTTGCAAAAATTGGGTGCCTTCGACACTCAAACGGTATAACAGACTGGGGCGTTACCGTTTTTTCCATTATAACGGCTGTTATAACGGATTGTAATGCACAGAGGGAGAAATGGAAAAATAACATAAATAACGAAAAATAACGGTGTTGAAATTGAAATTTGAATAAATTGAGATCAAATGAGGTGGATTGAGTGGCTGATATCTAACTGTCCACATTAGATCGATGGATTTGATCTCAACCACTCTTTATCTAACCGTCCACATTAGATGGATGGATAAGATAAGATAAGATAATACAACTGAGTTGTCTTGACATATGCGTGGGTGGCCTGTGCCCGCGGTACTTTCCGACAAAGTGTTTGTCAAAATCAGGTGAGAGTTAATCTCACCCATCGATATGAAACATAGTGGATCCCAGCCACTCACTATTGAAGCCATATAAGATAAGATGGGTATAAGAAAACCATTAAATTTTCATTAAATTCTATTTTTTTTTTTTTTTTTAATTTTTAAATTTCAAATTTTTAAATTTGAATTTCAGCACCACTTTTTTATGTTAAAATCATTAAAATCTGTTAAAATCCATTTTTGCCCCTGCTGTTTCAATCCGTTTTAACGGTAACACCCCTCTCGAGGCATAAAAAGTGGGGCTCCTGAGCCTGACCCTTGGGCTATATGTAAATCCAACCCATTTCATGCCTTATATGTAGGTAAATAGTAGGTGACCCGTGCCCACGGCAATCATCAACAAAGCGTTTGTCAAAATTGGGTGTGAGTGGTTGAGATCCACTGTCCATTTGGTGTGATAAGATCTCGGCCATCCTTTATGAAGCAAGATAAGAGGAGGAGACAACCGTCCGGTTTTGTTATATAGACTAGTGGGTGCTCCGTGCCATCGGCACTCCTCGACAAAGAATTTGCCAAAATCAGGTGAGTGGCGGAGATCCACTATCCATTTGGGGGAGGATTAGATCTCGGCCCTTCTTTCTTGATGCTTAATTATAAGAGGAGGTATAAGTAGTGAGACAACTAATGTGTTGTGTTATATAGAATAGTAAATGGCCCATGCCCACGGCACTCTCCGACAAAGTGTTTGCAAAAATTGGGTGCCTTCGGCACTCAAACGGTATAACGGACTGGGGCGTTACCATTTTTTCCATTAGTTGTTATAACAGATTGTAACGCACAGAGGGAGAAATGGGAAAATAACAGAAATAACAAAAAATAACGGTGTTGAAATTTAAATTTTGAATAAATTGAGGTCAAATGAGGCGGATTGAGTGGCTGAAATCTAACCGTCCACATTAGATCGATGAATTTGATCTCAACCACTCTTTATCTAACCGTTCACATTAGATGGATGGATAAGATAAGAGAATACAACTGAGTTGTCTTGATATATGCGTGTGTGGCCCGTGCCGACGGCACTGTCCGACAAAGTGTTTGTCAAAATCGGGTGGGAGTTAATCTCAACCATCGATATGAAGCATAGTGGATCTCGGCCACTCATTATTGAAGCCATATAAGATAAGAGGGGTATAAGAAAACCATTAAATTTCTGTTAAATTCTATTTTCTTTTTTAATTTTAGCACCACTTTTTTTGGTTAAATCATTAAAATGCATTAAAATATATTTTTCCATTTTTGCCCCTAACCATTTCAATCCGTTTTAACGGTAACACCCCTCTCAAGGCATAAAAAGTGGGGCTCCTGAGCCTGACCCTTGGGCTATATGTAAATCTAACCCATTTCATTCCTTATATGTAGGTAAATAGTAGGTGACCTGTGCCCACGGCACTCGTCAACAAAGTGTTCGTCAAAATTGGGTGTGAGTGCTGAGATCCACCATCCATTTGGTGTGATAAGATCTCGTCCATCCTTTATGAAGCCGGATAAGAGGGGGAGACAATCGTCTTGTTTTGTAATATAGACTAGTGGGTGCCCCGTGCCATCGGCACTCCTCGACAAAGAATTTGCCAAAATCAGGTGAGTAGCGGAGATCCACCGTCCATTTGGGGGAGGATTAGAGGAGGTATAAGTAGGGAGACAACCAATGTGCTTTGTTATATAGAATAGTAAATGGCTGATAGTAGGTTTTTTTCCGCGTCGTTGGTTACGGAAACCCTATTATCAACAAGATTTGTAATTTATCCGAGATTTTCTACAAAATTCAGAGATTTTAGCATAGGGATTCGTGTCGGATGTCGATCCGCACTCGGAATTAGGGAACGTGCAGTAAAGAACATAAAATGACTCTTTTTTTTTTTTTTTTAAAACATTCTTTTAGAGGGGATTAAAGCATACCACTAATATCAACAAATAAAAGATAATAAAATAAGAACAACTTGACTTTATTCCTTAAAGTGTGACAACACTTTAAATAAAAAAATAAACAAACTATATCAAAACACTAAACTAGAAAGCAAGAACTTAAAAGAAACAAGAGAGGGAAAGAAGAGAGATAGAGATAGGAAAATTATAGAGAGAAGATGAAGGTGAGAAAGTGAGGGACTAACTTACCATGGGTGCAACAAACCGTGGAAGTGAAGGAGGACAAGGAGATGGAGGACAGCACCGTTGGTGCTTCACTTGAAGGAGTGCAGGAGATGGATGACGTGGTGGCTCGCTGCTGCTGTTAACAGTTTTGTGGAGGGATGATAGGTGGCTCCAATGAAGATGGAGGGAACGGTGGCTGCTGCTGTGAGGAGAGGCAGTGGAACGGCTGGTGGAGAGGAGCAGCTTGGGCCAAAACCGTGGTGATGGCGATGAAGAAGATGAGGTAGGTCGCTGACCTCTTTCACTTCTTCTTCTTCTTCCTTCTTCTTTCTCTCCTTTTTTTGTTTTTCTTTTCTTTTTCTTAGGAATGAGTGAGGCGTGGAGAAGAAGGAACGTGGGAGAAGGGAAGGAAAGAGGGGATGTGCAGCAAGGGGATGAGATTGTGGGAAGAATGGCTTGGCTTAATGGAGGAGACAGTGGCTGAGTGGTGAAAGAGCAGGCAGTACTTGCTTCCTCGTGTGGAGCTTCTTCTTCTCCTAAGCAAAAGGGTGGGGCAGCTGGGTTTCTAGTTTGCTGAAAATGTGCAGCAGCTAGAGGAGGGTGATGACGGCTTTGGAGATTTTTAAGAGGTCCAGCAAGAGGGAGAGGCGTTAGGGTTTTTTTTTTTTTTTTTTTTTGTTCAAAACGTCCAAGTATTGAGAGGTGATGAGAGAGACTAAAAACGTGGAGCTGTTCCTCTTTTATAGTAAGGAGAAGATCTCCTAATAAAAACTATGGGTTTCTATTTATTAGAGACCCACGGTCTCTAAGATATCTTCCCTTTTGAAGGAAAATTCTATTTTCAAACAATAAGGTGCTTTTGAAGAATTTCAAATCTCTTCTATATTTTAAAAGAAAGTTTCCCAAAAAAAAAATACAGCTTTTACCAAATCATTTTCTTTGCAAAAGTCAAAGTTTCATTTCAACCTCATCCCATTAATAAAAATCATTTTAAAGAAGAGATAGCTAAACATTTTGAAAGATATTTTCTTTAAAAAGAAAACTATGGCTTTTCAAAACTTTCCCAAAATTTGCCTTTCCATTTTGTAAGAACAAGTCTTTCTTTAATCTGGGCCGTCCAACTCTGTAGGAATCGAGATCATCTTGGTCAATGTTGTGGTCGTGACCATGGGATTTAGAAGAAGAAGAAGATGTTGGCCATCGAATCCTGAGATGGTAGGTGATGATAAGATGGATGATCTGCTGACGATCAGACGATAGACTAGGATGGCAATGATCGGATGGATCATTGGATGGTGGACATTGGCTAAGGTAGGTCGTAGGATAGAGTGACTGAGGAAGGAGAGAGGATCAGATAATTTGGATTTGAGAGTAGAGAGAGAATGGTGGCTCGGAGAGAGGAGAGAGAAAATTTTATAAAATAAAGAGAAAATGCTAGCAGAGGTTCTTGAATCCTGAACTTTGACTTGGTCTTCTGCATGCTTCACCAACTGAGCAAGCACTCGCCTTGTGTTGGTATATAAGCTTTAATCTCCTTAGTCTCTTCTTTGAGGGCTTGTCTATCCTTCTCTCTTGGTTGTCCCTTGATTCTTTTGACTCGCTGGCTCTTTCCGTCTTTGGCCTATATCTCCTCATCCTTAACCTGTTGGCTCTTGAGCTTTGATCCTAGGTTCTGGAAGTTGATTGTGGGCCCGCATGCCATCAAAATTGCCCAATTAGTGCTCCTGCGATAGAAAAATCGCGTAATGAGAATGACTTCGCATGTAGGTCAAATAAATGCGTATGAATGCATGCGAATATACCGTTTTAGCCAGAAAAGTGTGTTCTATAGAATGAGAGAAACTCTGACGTAGAAATGTTGATAAAAATTACAGTTTTACGTAGAAGAGTGTGACAATGCTAGAAGGATAATTGCTTAAAATAAGCACTTTTGAACGAATATCAATGGCCCATGCCCATGGCACTCTCTGGCAAAAGCGTTTGCAAAATTTGGGTGCCTTCGGCACTCAAACGATATAATGGACTGGGGTGTTACCGTGTTTTCCATTATAATGGCTATTATAATAGATTGTAACGCACAGAGGGAGAAATGGAAAAATAACAGAAATAACAAAAAATAATGGTCTTGAAATTTAAATTTTGAATAAATTGAGGTCAAATGAGGCGGATTGAGTAGCTAAAATCTAACCGTCCACATTATCGATAGATTTGATCTCAACCACTCTTTATCTAACCGTCCACATTAGATAGATGGATAAGATAAGAGAATACAACTGAGTTATCTTGATATATGCGTGGGTGGCCCGTGCCCGCGGCACTTTCCGACAAAGTGCTTGTCAAAATCGGGTGGGAAATCTCAGCCATCGATATGAAGCATAGTGGATCTCAGCCACTCATTATTGAAGCCATATAAGAAAACCATTAAATTTTCATTAAATTCTATTTTTTTTTTTTAAATTTTCAAATTTCAAATTTTGAATTTCAACACCACTTTTTTTCGTTAAAATCCATTAAAAACTATTTTTTTCATTTTTGCCCATAGCCGTTTCAATCCGTTTTAACTGTAACACCCCTCTCGAGGCATAAAAAGTGGGGCTCCTGAGCCTGACCCTTGGGCTATATGTAAATCTAACCCATTTCATTCCTTATATGTAGGTAAATAGTAAATGGCCCGTGCCCACGGCACTCGATCTCCAACAAAAGCGTTTGCAAAAATTGGGTGCCTTCGGCACTCGGTATGACGGACTGAGGCGTTACCATTTTTTACATTATAACGGCTGTTATAACGGATTGTAACGCATAGAGGGGGAAATGAGAAAATAACATAAATAACAAAAATAATGGTGTTGAAATTCAAATTTTGAATAAATTGAGGTCAAATGAGGCGAATTGAGTGGCTGAAATCTAACCATCCACATTAGATCGATGGATTTGATCTCAACCAATCTTTATCTAACCGTCCACATTAGATGGATGGATAAGATAAGAGAATACAACTGAGTTAGTTATATGCGCGGGTGACCCCTGCCTGTGGCACTTTTCGACAAAGTGTTTGTCAAAATCATGTGAGAGTTAATCTCAGCCTTCGATATGAAGCATAGTGGATCTCAGCCACTCATTATTGAAGCCATATAAGATAAGAGGGGGTATAAGAAATCACGGTCATCACTTGTTATATTTATTGTGGGTGGCCCGTGCCCGGGGCACTCCGTCAAAGCATTTGCCAAAATCAGGTGTGAGTGGCCGAGATCCACTGTCATTTGGGGGAAAAGATCTTGGCCGTCTTTTGTCAAAATAAGAGGGGGTGTAAGTGGGGAGACAACTTCCCTGTTTTGTTATATAGATAGTAGGTGACCCGTGCCCACGACACTCATCGACAAAGCGTTTGTCAAAATTGGGTGTGAGTAGCTGAGATCAACCATCCATTTGGCGTTATAAGATCTCGGCCATCCTTTATGAAGCCGGATAAGAGGGGGAGACAACCGTCCTGTTTTATTATATATAATAGAATGACAAATGGAATTCTTACTAATATTCTTACTAATGGACGTGGAGCCCACATGCAGATGAGTTAAGGGATGATTTTTGGTGAGGGTGATCTCCTCACCATGGAGATCACGCTCATCAAAAATCAGTAATTTTTAAAACTTCTAACCCTACCAAAGTACGGATCTAAATTTAACGGTGAAAATGGATGATGCAAAAATTTTCAATTTGCAATCTACTTTTCATAAGGCTACAAAAATTGGAATGGGCTGATTTTTTGTGGTTAATATCCACATCGAGAAGAATATTATCACCAAAAATCATCCCTTAACTCATCCGCATGTGCGCCCCACATTCATTAGTAAGAATATTAGTAAGAATTCCATTATATATATATGTGTGTGTGTGTGTGTGTGTGTGTTTTCCATTTCCATTTACATTTTCAGTTTATTCACACTAGGGGACGCCACGCGCGATGCGCGTGCACCTTACATGTGGCACATACTTAGAGATCACTGACTATATAGATGTTTGGCCCATCCTTAGGTGGACCTACATACCAAAATTCATCCTGATTAGCAATTTCTATCCATTGGGATAGAGTCTTTTTCATGGTTTATTTTTAACCATAGATTTTGAGCATTATTTGGAAGAAGGGGCACACTATTAGAGGCCACTAACCATATGGATGTTTGGCTCATCCCTAGGTGGACGGACCTACATGCAAAAAATCAGCCTGATTAGTGATTTCTAAGCATTCGATTGGAGTCGTTTTCATGGGTTGATTTTTAACCTTGGATTTTGAATATCACAATTTAGCACTTAACTCTAGGTATATTTTTGGCCAATGACAAACGATATCACCATTCACCTCCACGGACCTCGGACCTCGGACCATGTGATTATTAGGGGTAAGTAAAGTAACTTTTAATCAATTTTTTTTTGGGCTCTTTTGCTTTACCCCCTTACTTTATTGATGCAATTTGCATCTCACCCAATGTTTTCAAAATATGTGTCTCACCCTTTGACCATGGTCAACGTCGCTGACCATAGATGGATTAACAGTCTGGATGGACATCCCAATATTTTTTAAATGATTATAATGACCTTGGGTGAGGCACAAATATTTTAAAAACATTGGGTGCGAGGCAACTTGCATCAATAAAGTAAGGGGGACAAGCAAAAAATCCTTCTTTTTTTTAGGATTTTTTATTTTTATTTTGAGGATTGTGAGCTCAAAACCTTTCATTTACTTTAACCGTAGGTGGACCTACAGACCAAAAATTAATTTGATTGTTAATTTAAGCATTGGATTGGTCATTTTCCTGAGTTGATTTTATCCGTAGAATTTGAGCATTATTTGGGGTCCAAAGATCCAAGGGTTTGGAATCACTAATCAGGCTGAT
The DNA here is from genome assembly GCA_035048495.1 of Euptelea pleiosperma. Lineage (NCBI taxonomy): Eukaryota > Viridiplantae > Streptophyta > Magnoliopsida > Ranunculales > Eupteleaceae > Euptelea > Euptelea pleiosperma. The sequence goes on from CM068540.1 coordinate 7,843,342, forward strand.
ATTTGGTATGTAGCTCCACCTAGTGATGGGCCCAACATCTATATGGTTAGTGACCTCTAAGAGGGTGCCACGTGGCTGATATTGTTGTCCTTGTTATAATTGATGAGGGACATTGGCGTGCTTAACAACCTGTGAAGGTGAGTTCCTTTTATAGTTCATCACAATCCTTAAAAAAAAGGTTTTGAGCTCAAAATCCTCAAAAATAAAAAGATGTTTTGTTGTCCCCCTTCCTTTTTAAAATATGTACGTCTCAACCAAGGTCATTATAGTCATTTAAAAAATACTTGGATGTCTATCCGAAGGCTGTCTATGGTCAACGATGTTGACCATGGTCAAAGGTGAGACACAAATATTTAAAAAACATTAGGTGATGCCAATTGCATCTATAAAGTAAGGGGGTAAAGCAAAAAAACCCTCTTTTTTTGCAAACATTAAATTTTGATAGCAAATAATTGATGCCAGGTTGATGCCTTGGCACCCATCCCTAGGTGAACTTACATACTAAAATTCATCCTAATTAATAATTTCTATGCTTTAGATTATTCTTTTTCATAGTTTAATTTTAACCGTGGATTTTAAACATTATGATCCAAAGGTTAGAAACCATAAATCAGGCTGTTTTGTTGCATATGTCAACCTAGGGATGGATCAAACATCTATACGGTCGGTCAATGGTCTCTAATAGTGTGCAACATGGCTTACACTGGTGGTCCGTCATCAATATTGGTGATGGATATCCGCCGTCAAGAGTTTTCACTTGGAAGGAGTTCAGGCGAATGCATTTAATGCGTGATTGTCAAGATGGGATAAAGTTTTGATGACGGGCCTGTCATCGAAGGAGATGACAGGGCAGTTCGGCACGTGGATTAGTACGGACTGACCACCTCGGCCTCACCACACACGTACCCAGGTGAGTACTCGAATGCTTTTTGCCAAAACACTCACCTGTGTACCTGGCTGTGAGGCCGAGGTGGTCCCCCGGTGCAAAATCCACATGCCTTGATCTGCTGCCCTGTCATCTCCTTCGATGACAGGACACTGTCGTCCTGTCATCGAAGTTTTACTCGTCAAGATGATGCCTGATTGCCCGCCATAAGTCATAACCTCATTTTTTATTTCTCTATACAATCTGCTTTGATAAGGAGTTCATCCAAAAAACTACGTAGACACTGCGTCAACTAGTGCAGTTGAGGAACTAGCGCAGAACAACGCTCTCGACCAGGCCTTTCAGTCCAAAAATCTATGATGGCGTGAGCCTACCATCAGACTTATGATGATGATGAATGTAAATTATGCTTCTCAAGAGTCAGACCAAATGTCATGTTTAGCCTACCCCTTTGTGGACATACACACTAAAAATCAGCCTGATTGGTGATTTCTTGATTTTAGCTTTTTCATCGTGGGGTGAGTTCCAAGCCCATCATGAAAAACTCCTCTAGTCCAACAGCTATAAGGGGGGGTTTTATAAGCCAAAAAGTTAAAAAGTTAGTTTGGATGTGTTTCATATTTTAACTTTTAAAAAGTTAAAAACTAACTTAAAACTGAAGCTAAAATTTTTAGCTTTTAACTTCTAAGAGAAACAACTTCTCAAAAATTAGAACCCCTCCCGACATTTTAATTTCTCTGACTTTTTTAGAGGTAAAAAATCAACTTGTAACTTCTACTACAAGTAGAAGTGCTTTTACTTCTCGTTCCCAAACGCCCCCTAAATCTACCGTCTGATGAAAAAAGCTCAAATTCAAAATGTAGAACCACGGGGGCAGGCCAAGCATTCCTAAAGCCAGTGAGGCTTAGTTTGCCACACACACACCGTTTAAACCCCAAATAAATAATCTCCATCTACTTAAAAATCAAAGGATCATGATCCAGAGAGCATGGTTTAAGATGATGGGTATATGGAATGGCTCCTACACCGTTATTTTTAACGGAAAAAATACAGTCAAGCCATAACATCGATCCCCCTCATAAACATGCTGTAGAGAACAAATGCAGATGATTTGATTTTACAAAGCACAGAATAAGTATGGGTGCTCAATCACCACATCTTACTATCTAAACATCAATCACAGATGAAATAAGATATTAAGAAAGAACAGTTACATCCTGTAATGAAGGCTAATGCACCATTATTTTCTTTTAAATAAACAAACAAAACCCCAGAAAAGTGATTTACAATCTTCAAGCCTTAGGCTAAAAGAACCCCCAAAGAATATATATGGTGGTGTTGAGGAAGAAGAAGAAGAAGATAGAGAGAGAAAGACACCCAACTGAACACTTTGAATTCCCAAACCAACATCCCCTCCCTTTTCCCCTCTTCCCCATGAATTAACAAATTGACTTATTACAGCTCATACCTCCCTCTCCAAAGATAACCTACTGCTCTCTCTCTCTCTCTCTCAATATAAAAACACTCTTTCCTGGATCTTTTCCCTGTTTTGTATCTTTTCAAAGAAGAAGAAAACTATAATACATATCCTCATTGGTTTAATAATTTAGAAAACATGGCCTACTAATTTGTGTTTTACCCTTGTTTTTTTACCTGTGCTCCCTTCTGCTTCTGCTGTTGCTGCTTCTGTTGCTGCTGCTGCTGCTGTTGTTGTTGTTGTTGTTGTTGCTGCTTCTGTTTGATTAGGAGCTCTGCGTAGAGGAGCTCGTTCCATATGTCAGGAACTCCGGGAAGGCACCAATGGCTGCAGTCCTGGTACCGTAACGGAGACCTCCGATCCTCTTCCGTCAAATTCTGCTTCCGATAGATTGATGGGTGGGCGTCCTTACGGTAATCAGTCATTCTAGTAATATTCAGATAGGAGACTGACGTTTTCATCCCTTTCATCACTTTCTCTAACACACTCATTTTTGGCGGATACGCCGACAAATATGTTTCGTTCTTTATGGGCTGAGTCTCACTATCACATTGCCCACCCGAATTCCACTGTCCACCCCTATGATAACCAGAAGAGAAATTCCTTTTCATTCTTCTCATTTCAGAGCTTCAATGGTGATGAATCAAAGATTGTGTACACAGATATGAATCAAAGATTGGTTAACATATTACCTGAAATGGGAAGCCGAATAGCCCCTGAAGAAAACCTGGGTCCTCTTAGGATCGACATTGGCATCGACCCATCTTGCCCATGTCACCAAAGCTTTCCGAAATGCCTCGACAACATTCAATTTTCCGTAAACATGGCTACCTTCTTGGTAATAATCCTTCCTGCAAGTAATTGGTTTGGTTTGTATTTCTTCTTTAGTTTGTTATAATTGAGATCATCATATACTGGAATTTTCAATTGGGCTACTCAGATCCAAGAAAAAAAAATATAAAATTTACAGAGATGACAACTAGGAAGGGAGGATTTAGGGTTACTGATTACCCTTTTGAAGTCTTTTCATGAGTCCACCAATGACCTGTGTTGAAGACGATGATATCCGCATTCTTGTACTTAGAAGATGATCTCTCAACCAAATCGAGCCGAAGCGTCTCCTTCTTTGTTCCATTCGTGTCTGGCATTTCCCATTCTTGAACAAGAAAGGGAGATCGGAAGAACTCAACAGAACAGTTATAGTCCTATCCATCCACCCCAGAATTGCAAAGAAAAAAAAAAAAATTTAAACTAAAGAACAAGAAAATCAAATTCTAAAACAAAATGAACATGAGGAAGAACAACATACTTTGAAAACAAATGAGTAAGAACCCTCTGTTCGAAATTCTCGTCGACCAGAGGCTTCAAAGACTTTGCTTTTATCTGCCACTGAGTTTCTAAGAATGCAAACCATAGATTCCCACATGTTTCTATTAAGAGAATCGCCAACGAAAACTAATCGTTTTCCTCTCAACAATTCTAACATCTCTCTCCCATTCAACCTGAATTAAAAAGAACCCAAACAAGATCCACCTCAGTAGAACAAAACCCAGAAAGGAAATTAATTGTAAGCCATTTATGCCCAAACATCGAGAATAAAAACAGAATTTTTTTACCATACCTTGGGAGATTGCAAGCCTTTGGTTGCCATCTGAGTTTCTGATAATCCCCATCAGGCCTACTGTTGACAAGGCAATTGAAAGGCTCATCGATGTGAGGGCAAGACCCGGGTGGGTAAAGCGGATACGAATCGTCCTTCACCCATCTCCCATCAAAGATATTACAATGCATCAAAGACATTAAAGAATCAGAATTAGACTCTTTCTTCTTCTTTTTGTTCTTCCCATCCTCCTCTTGGGAGGAAGATTTCAAAACCCCACTTGCAGAAGTAGTAGAACTCCCATTGTTCTGTTTAAGCGAAGAAGCCGTAAAATTTGAAGCCTGGTCTCCATTTTTACCAAGAATCTCCTTCTTTCCAGGACCTTCCTCCCCTTCAGAAGATGGTGGAGACTTACTCACCGTCCGATTGACTATGGGTTTTATTGATGGTGATGGTGATGGGGATGGGGATGGAGATGGAGTTGATCCTTCTCGTTTTGCAGTCGAGTTAAGCGATCTGGTGATATTGAGGTTACTTTGTAAAGTGGGTTGAGATGAATTGGGGAAAAAGTAAGAAAAGAAAGAAGAAAACTGAGATCTAGAAGAAGAATCAGAAGTGGTGAAGATGTTATTAAAGAACCAAGGAGAAGAAGAGTTTCCAGCAGGATTGAAAGCTAAGAAGATAGTGCAAACAACGAAAGTGAACATGAACCCATAAGCGAAGACCATGGTTCTTCTAGTTCTGAGGAGAGAAAACAAGTTGTTAAGATCGGAGATGAGATTTCCAGAGCCGGTGGAGGGATGCTTTGCTGCATCATCCGCCATGGCGGATGTTTACACAGAAAACTGTGTGTTTTTTCTTTGTTCTTTGATCTTCAAAAGAAACCCTAACAAGAAGTAGAAAGAAGAAAAAAAAAGAAAGGAGAGAATTGTGGTTGGTGTTGTTAGAGAGTTTCTCTGGAAGAGGAGTGGAGTATCTGTATGTCTTTTTGAGTGGACGACGATGACGGCAGCGAAGGACGACAGTTTGTGACTATGGGAAAGGCGATAGAAACCAATCTCTCTAAATACTCCGCCTTTTCTTTAATTAATTTCGTAAATGCCACTAACTTTGAAATTCGTTATTGTACTCGTCTTTGGGATTCGTGTACTGGGAATCTCTAAGATCATCGGTGAAATTTTTTGATGGATGAGATGCCCATGCAAGTACTCTCAAAATTCGCCACCTATGCACTTGGATTAGTTAAAGGGTGGCGTTAATTGCACACACCTTTTTTGTAGTAAGACTCACAACTTATCTATACATACCATAAGTTTCATATAATTTATATCCTCCCACTTCATAGTCACACCTACCTAAACAAAAAGTTATGGAAAGAAAAACCGTAGAAGAGAAAAGAGAAACCGTAGCAATCATCCTTCCTCTACTGAAGAGTCCACGACCACCGAATCATCCTCCCTCTATCAAAGACTCCATTGAAGGTAATTGATCATCTTGTTCCACTCAAGCAAATTTTTCGGTCTTGATCCACCAAAACCCATTATTTTTGTTCCACTTGAGGATTTATTTTGATTTTTATAAGAAAATGATTATTTTTCGCCATCAAATCCAATGTAAGACATAAATTCAATGTAAGTCATTAGATTGTGCATCAAATAACTTACATTACTTGTTGAATGTTTATTGTGGGTATAAACTGTTCGATAAAATGTCTCAGAGAATTTACACACAATGAATCTTACATTTCAAAATGTATATGTAATGTTACATCTTTAAGTTGTTTATTTAAATTTTTTGAATGGTATTAATTGATTGGTTTCGATAGCAATGCGTCGAGCAATTCGTAAGGTAATAAGAAAGAGTAACACTCCAAGTACATTAAATCATCATCCGCCACCACCTACCTTGATTCCACCCACGACATCTGAAAGGAGACGCCGCACAGAACACTCAGAAATACAACAACAACAAATAATGGAAGAACTATTTTGTCAAATTCAAGAAAATGAACAAGTTGAAGAAGAAGATGTATCAGAAGCCTCGGCAAAAGAAGAAGTGTATACGGAAGAACAATACTATAGAGTACACCCCCAGTACGCTGTAATGTCACGTGGTGGGTTCCCCGGAGGTCCATCTAATCCTGTAATTTTAAAAAGTTTTAAGACGCATGTTGCTCACTCTATTTGAGAATATAAGGTAAAAAACATATAAAATTTGACTCGTTGTTTGTAATATATGTTGATAATATATGTTACTAATATATATTGCTAATACGCAGGAACGGCCAATACTTAGATGCATACAACATATTACAAAAATCAGAGACTAGGATTGGTCCACTATGCCGCGTTATTTCAGGATTCTGTTAAGGCGTACAGGGTTGTTTAATTTGGCAAGGTATGCGTATAAAACAAACAATCGAGTACTTATTTCAGGGTATGTTGGGAGGTGGCACCCTGAGACATACATTCCATCTTCCATTTGGTGAGATGACGATCACCTTAGATGATATGTACTAGATTATACGCATCCCAACTGAAGGTCGATCAGTGACAGAGTTGGATACGTTGTCACCCCAGTAAGCCGTTTACTTGCATGTAGAGATGTGGGGGGTCAAGCAACATGTTGCCATTGCTGAGCTAGTTTTGAATAAGGGCAACACAATAAGGATAGAGTGGCTGAGGCTTACCTTCGAAAACATTGGTCGAAATCTTTCAGATGAGGAGTGCGAGTTTGCTGTGAGGGGATATATTTTGTATTTGCTCGGGTGTACAATTTTTCTGACAAGACGGGAATAATGGTACCTATTATGTATCTTAAACTCTTGCAGGACATCAGAGAGGTAAATACACACGCTTGGGGGCAGGTGCTCTGGCATATCTATACCGACAGTTAGGATTAGCATCTAGATCAGAAGTGAAGCAGATTGCCGGTTATTTGACACTAGTAGAGGTATATTTTTTAAAACACCGATTTATATTTAATACTCTGAGCTACTGTTGTTTATCATGTCTGATGTGTTGTAGGCATGGGTCTATGAACACTTTCCATTTACAAGACCAACGCTAGATCTAGAGTTCAAAATTGGCGATCCACGAGCCAAACGATGGCTTCCAACACCTTCAGGTGGAGATCCAAAAGTCAATTTGAGTGTTGTGGGAGGCAATTGACTTCACCCAACCACATAAGGTAATAACTTATACATGTCTCATTTATATTTATTACATGTGAACAATCGATTAATTTATATTTATTACAAGTCACGTGGGGCCCATATAAAGAGACAAGGGATGCATATCTAATTCTTGATATTGCCTTCTTCACTAGTCCCCTGAGGTGCTTTCATATCGTAGAACCATATCATCTTGCCCAGGTTCTACGACAATTTGGATACATTCAAAGTATCCATCCCCCTCTACTAGAGCCAATAGAAGCCGTGCGAGGAGCAAAAAATAAATAATATAAGGTTGTTTATGCTATGCTAGATCATTTATAGGATTAGTGGTATAATCATGTATTATCCATGATGGCACGTGGACAACTAGTTGTGAATACATTGGATTGTACATTACCTTTCATGGTTTCGTAGGATTTCACACATTCAAGTGCAGAACCCTGACAATAGAACTGGGTATGATCCAAGAGTGCAAATGGCACAAACGGCTCCGACAGATCCAACTACCGTTGGATCATATGATTCCTGGGTAAACATCGTATTCAAATTGATGTTCACTATACAGAAGTAGTCAATATTAAATTAACAATGCATATGTTTGTACACATGTTGCGCAGAAGGATCGAGCAATGAGTCTCCTCGAAGACTCGTTTCGTTTAGATGATGTTGATGTCTTAATTGAAAGAAACAAGTAGATATACAACGTCCTTAATAGTAATGTGGACCAGGGATCAAGCACGAGAACGGGGAAAGGAAAAGAGGGAGAATCGTCGTCGAGGAGAAGAAGATGACCTTATGTTGTTGTACTTTTAAATTTGGGACATTTATATATTAAACAACTAAATTTATTTATGATATATATCTAGACCAATTGTCTAGATAATGTACGTATTGCGCAAATCAGGCCATCGATTTATCTTCCATGTATTACATTTTCGAAGGGGAGCTTCAAAGTTTGGGAAAAAAATTAATTTTACACAAAAACATTTGGTCTTACCGATCTCATTGCCGTTGATATCGGTGAAGAGCTACCGTTATAGATAAAGGCATATCGGTGGCCACTACCGTTTTACATAAATGTATATCGGTGGCCACTACCAATATAAGCTGTTGTTTATATCGGTGGTCACTACCGATGCAAAAATCAGAAAAAATAAGAGTACTGGACCCCAAACGGTATCACAGTACCAATATCAACTGAAATTCAATCGGTGACTCACTACCATTTTACATAAAGGTATATCGGTGGCCACTACCGATATCAGCTGTTGTTTATATCGGTGGTACTACCGATACAAAAAATCTGACAAAAACATGACTATTGGACCACAAACCGTATCACAGTACCGATATCAACTAAAAAAGATGAACACATCTTTTCTCACCATAACGGTATCTGGTTATTGATATGAAATAGCTAATATCGGTGTCGAGCTACCGATTTGGAAAAAGATGAAAAATATCTTTGCTGACTATATAACGGTATCACAGTACCGATTACATATGGTTCTAATCGGTGGTCGTCTATTGATTTTGGTTTAATAAATCGTTATGATACTATCGATATACTTTATAGATATCGGTAGTGGGCTACCGATTGGAACTAACCTGTATCGGTACTATGATACTGTTAGCAAATCAGAACACTTATTTTGGTGAAACGATGGGGGTATGCCGATATAGGTAGGTTGGATATAGGTAGTGGACTACTGATTGTGTGATGCTTAGATCGGTGGTTCAGTACCATTTTGGAAAAAAAGTTTACAAGACTTTTGTAAATCTCTAATTCATGAAGTAGTAAGTAAAATTATTCAGATTTAAAATGGAGAGTTGTGTTTTCCCAATGCACTGACATCAAAAGTTGTATTGTATTGTATTGACATTTACAATGGTTTACATTTACGGTGTATACTTTCGTGTACAACCCTAGGCACACAGGCCTCAAAAAAGTCAGCTTGCACGTCTACAAAAAAAATAAGAAAACTAGTCACTAGGGATATCAAATGGACCCTCCCATAAGACAACCCTAGGCTCAACTAGGCTTTTGAACTGATCCATTCATTCAAGGTACGGGGTGTCCCGGCCTCGAGCTACTTGGTGACGATACCTTCTCCACATATCACTTGTTCGCGGTATCGGACTTCTAGGATCCAAAATAACCTTTACCCAATGGTTTTGATTCACGAACCCCATGTCAAATATTTGATGACCCGCTGATGGTGCTGTGAATAGAGTGGTACATGTGAGACATTGGTACAATGAAAGATGAATAAAAATACAATTATAGCGAGATGCTATAAGATGCCCCATGTCCGGCATAGTCAACCAAGTATATTCAAGTGCCATGCCATCTTCATAGAACGCCAATGCTTCCAGCAGTTCAGCAACATGGTTATCATCGCCAAATAATCAAGCATAGTCAGAGCGATGGAATACCAACTCATCTGCAAGTTCATGTCTGACCTACTTCTAACCAATATTATCATCCATGCCCAACAGACTTGCAACAACTCTGTAGCCACAATTACCATCACCGTATACATCTTTGACATCCAAGATGTATGGTTTAATCCCTTTTGGAAAAAAAATGCAAATACTTGACGAGTGTACCTTTACTGGTACTATACACCATCTGCTTTTGAGCATTTGCTTTCTTTAGAAGTAGCATATTCTGTGATAGTTTCTCATCAGCAAGCACAAACTCAAATTCAGATAATTCTCTTTTTGTCGATTACATCTTTTCTCATTTTTTATTTGATGCCGCTCGAGGCCTGCCTTTCTTGCTCTTCTTCACTTCCGATTCATTTAATGAAGTGGTCTCTGGCTTAAGCAGCTCCCTCAACTTTCTCTTCAGGCTTAATTTAACATCGTCACCTTAGTTATTAAAATGTTTAATGAACATGAGTACATCAGGGAAACAGTCGTGCTCTGTAAGTTTTGTTGTACAAGTAAGAACATTGGATAGTTTCTTCCAATGTTGATGAATAGACGATATAGGGATACAGCTGAAGGGAAAACACTTACTCCGCTGAAGGGAAGCTAGGTGTGCCCAGAACAAATCCTGAACCCTATTAGAACCCTCAGTAGTCCTATGCCATTCTACATATCCATATTCATCCAACATCTTCATTAACATTTGCATATCTGTTTTATCGCCCTGCTCCCTCTTTCTCATCAATGTTCGGGCATTATAAATTGTCAACATAATAGATGCATTTTTTGCATCTCTCACCTTTATGGCTCTCAGTATTCCTTTTGGCTTCACACATGCCTTCGTCATTTCAGTCATCAGTTGCTTCTCATCTGCATTGAGTCTTCCAATAAAAGAATGTCCTTCAAACTGTTTTGCGATTGGATGATTGTGGGTACCAAAATCACTTTAACCATCCACCGGTCATCTATTGGCAACTTCACACCTCTTAGTGAAAAATGACATCCACATCGTTTTGTTCATGCCCGTCTACTCTTCTTATTCCCGCCCTTTTTTTTGAATCAATTGATGACCTACTTTTTCCACCCCTCTCACAACCGAAGAAAATTCTCGGGGATTTACCATTCTGATGATCCGATCTTAAGACTACAACATTTCCAACTGTTTTATTGATGTCTTGAACAAATTTTATTAGTTTATCACGGCTGTGAAAGACCTGCAAAACAATGACAAATACACCTCACTCTCAATTATTCAATTACTTAATAGAGGAACAAAAACTGATAATCTCATTTGTAATGATAATGCACACACCTCCTCTGTGGTGAATGTAGCAGTATAATCAATTGACTGAACTGCTATAGGTACCTCGTCTACTTCTTCTACAATCTGGACTTGAAGTAGGTCATTTGTTGCTTTATTATCTGAGTTACTTGCAGAACCCTAAAATTTTCAATTCGGTAATAGATTCAGATAATTTGAATAGTGAACTAAATGAAACAAATCATTTCAATAAACCATTTGAACAAAAAACAATTTGAATTAAGATGCCTTTGAAATTAATGCTAATCCAACTACTTATAACTTATTTGAACATTAAACCACTTGAATTAAAAAACCTTGTAAACTAATGTTAATCCAACCGCTTCTAGGATATAAAATTCTTTTCAATGAACACATTTGCACCAAAAACCTAACTCATTCGAATAAGCTATAAAAAACTTCAATTGAGGTTCATTCAATTTGAAGAAAAAAATTCTAAGATTAAAAATAACTAACTTATAATGTTATTAAAAAGAAGAAACAAATTCTAAGAACATAATCATCCCCAAAAATTTGAACAAAACCCTAGTTTTGAACCTCAAAACATAATCATTTTTGACAAAATGCAGTAGACATCATTAGCATGCAAACAAACACAGTAGAAATCACTATTTGGATATACAACTTACCCCCATGCCTTATTTGTAAGAGAAGAAGAAAATAGAACCAAGTTAACACGTTCTTTTTCAATGGCGGAGATGGATTGAAAGAATACGAGGAAACGCAGAGTCTCCTCTGTTTCTCCTTCATTTCCCCTCCATTCCACCTCCGTTTCCAAACCGTTTCTCCGTTTCTCCTTCATTTCCAAACCGTTTCTCCTTCGTTTTCCCCCCTTTCAAACGGCTCTTTTTTTTTTCTTGTTTGTGGGTGAGTGTGGGTAACGACAACTCCCACTTAACATTTTGGTGATTTTTTTTTTTAAGGTGGGTGTTCCTACAAAAAAGGTGTGTGCAATTAACGCCACCCTTAGTTAAATCTAAAAACAATGTCTTGCGTGAACATGATCATGGTTTTAAAAATGGCAGTTTAAACGATTTTAACGGTCGTTTAAATCGTTTTAACCATGGTTTTAAAAACGGTTGATATTTGCTCAAAAGTGCTTATTTTAAGCAATTATCCTTTTAGCGTTATCGCACTCTCCTGCGTAAAATGCTCTATTTATCTACTTTTCTACGTAAGAGTCTCTTTAATTTCGTAGAACACACTTTTTCTGGACGAAATGGTATACTTGTATGCATTAAACACATTTTCGAAAGTCTAGGTATGAAGACGTTATGATCAAGTCTCATTACGTACTCTTCTCTTGCAGGAAACTCGATCGGGCTATTCTCGAGACTTGCGGGCCAAAATCGATCATGAAAGCCCATTATCAAAGCTTAAAGCGCCCACAGGCCCTGACTAGAAGATATGGGCCAAATATGGGCTGAATAAGATGACCAAAAAGTCGGCCCAAAGAACGAAGAGAGAACGAGAGCCAATGACCAAGAGACGGATCAAAGCGTTTAAAGCCACATGAGTCAGCAAGGAAATATAGTCTACTCTACTGGAGAAGTGTGAGGATGGTCACAGTGAATACCAGGGTTCCAGACCCTCTGCCAATACTTTTATCTCCATTTTCTGATATTTTCTTTCTCCTCCCCCTAATTTTCTATCCCATCTCTCATTATTCTCTCTCTCTTCATCTCTCGGTCCTCGGATCTACTGACCTAACCCCAAAACTCCTGTTCGTTGGCTCTGGCCCATCTTCCTAAGCTATCGGACCGTCGGATCGTCCATCAGACCGTCGGATCTCTCTAAATTAGTCGGCCTGCCAATCTGGATCCTGATCCAGTCATCTTCAGTCTGACCATCAGATTGTCTATCACATCATCTTGTGAGACGATGGACATCATCAATCCATGTGGGCCAGTAGCCGGGCCCATCATCATCGACCCGTGGCCCGACCATTTAGTGGACCACACGATTTTCAAATGCTTTAAATTAATTGTTTTTAAATAAAAAAAGGGGTCTTCCACTAAATGGGGAAATTCCCCAAAGAAAAGTAAGGTTTTCCTTAAATATATATATATATATATATATATATATATATATATTTTTTTTTTTTTTTAAAAAAACCCCATTTTCCATTAAAGGAAAGTGGGAGGTTTTTTAAGGAGAAGAGAAGGGTTCTTTGGAACCCTAATCCCTCTCCCAGCTCTTCCTCTCCTTCTCCCAAAACTCCCCCGACGTTTTCCTCTCCTTCTTCTCCTTCTTTTTCTTCTTCCTCTTCTTCTTCTTCTTCTTCTTCTTCTTCTTCTTCATTCCAGCCGAAGTTGCAGAATTCTGGCCGCCTCCTTCTTCTCTTCTTCTTCTGCTGTCTCCTTCTTCTTCTCCTTCGTCTAAAGCTTCCCCCCCTCCGCTTGTGCGCAACAAAGCTTGCTGCCACGGAGAGCACCACTTCTTGTTCACGTTTTGCTTACCGGAGTTGCAGCCTGCAACTCCGGTCACCACGTCACGAACCTCCCTCTCCGTCTCCTCCTTCACCTTCTTCTTCTCTTCTTCCACCACGACCGCCTGCTGCCACCGCTGTTAATCCATTAAACAACGCCTGCAACCGTGCCGTTTCCACAACAATCTTTTCCGGTTGAAGCTTCACCACCGCCCAGCACATAGCACCACCGTCCTCCTCACCAAAGGCAGCTGCTCCACCTCTCTTCCGCATCCCCACCTGCAACGGTAAGTTGTCCCCCCCCCCTTCTCCTTCTCCTTCTTCTTCTTCTTTTTTTCTTTTGCCGGAGTTGCAGGTCTGCAACTCTGGTTGATCTAACCCTCTACTCAACCATCAAAACCATCCCTCCTCAACGGCTTCAACCCCATCCTCCCCATCTTCTCATCTCCATTAACGGTTGTGAGTTGCACGTCTGCAACCTGCATCCACGCAACTCAGGCGCTCAACGCTGTTGCTGCATCTAGCAGTCCGGCAACACCAAAGCTTCCTCCACCGGTGTTTCTCCCAACGGATCAGCCATTAGCCACCATCTTCACGGCATCACACCCCATGTGTAGGCCGTGAGTTTCTCCATCTTGCTGTGCACCAACAGGGTGTGCTCCTCCACCAGCCAGGTTCCTCTCCTTGCTGCTAGCACTTCTCTAGATCCGGCCAGGTAAGTATCCTAGGTAAAGTCTCAATCGTTCTTCTCCTTTCTCTCTCTCTAAACCTTCTTCTTTCTCTCTCTAAATCTTTCCACTTAGTCTTGTCTCTCCAAACTCTCTCTAGGTAATTCTAACATTTTCTCTCTATTCATCTCTTTCCTTCTCTCTCCAAATTTTTACAGCTTTTTAGTTTAATCTCTTTAGTTCTTGTAATGTTTCTTTCGCAATTTTGATAGAGAATATTGTAAAGGAGTTAATATTTCAATAAATTATAGTAATGCTTTATTGTGTTTAGTTAGGTTTGTTTAATGCTTCCTTTGGCAATTTCTCTCTCTAAAAATCACCAAAGCATGTTTTGAAGTCACCTCGATCCACCATTCTCACCTCTCCATATTCTCTATATTTTTGTTGACAAAAATCAGTCATTTTATGTTCTTGACATGCACTAATCCGACTAATCCCGAGTGCAGATCGACATCCGACACAAATCCCTATACAATATCTAATATTTTGTAGGATTAAAACTCGGATAAATTACAAATTGTGTTGAAATCAGGGTTTTCCGATCCAATGACACAGAAAAACCCTACTTTCAACGACCGTTTAAACGGTATCACCCCAAGCCTGTTTCTGTTAAAACCGTTTAAACACGTTTTATCGTTTTTGAATAAAACTGCCATTTTTTTGTTTTAATGACCGTTAAAATCGTTTAAACAGCCGTTTAATTCTGAAAATTTTTGTGAAAAAGCAGCCGTCAAATCCATTTAATTCCATTAAAATCCGTTTAATTTCTATTAAAATTCGTTAAATTCAATTTTTTTTTTTTGAAATTTCAAATTTCAAAATTTGAATTTCAGCGCCATTTTTTCCGTTAAAATCGTTAAAATTCGTTAAAATCCGTTTAATTCCGTTAAATTTCATATTTTCCATTTTCTTTTTTCATTTTTGCCCCTAGCCGTTTCAATCCATTTTAACGGTAACGCCCCCAGTCCGTTTAACCATTACAACAGCCTCCTTTAAACCTTGGTTTTAACAGCCGTTAAATTCTGAAAAATTTTGTGGAAAAAACACGTCTGTTAAATCCGTTAAATTCCCATCTTTTTTAATTTTCAAATTCCAAAATTTGAATTTCAGCCCATTTTTTCTTTTTCTTTTTTTCATTTTTTCCGTTAAATTCTATTTTTCCATTGTTACCCTTGGTCGTTTCAATCCGTTTTAACGGTAACGCCTCCAGTCCGCTAAACCATTAAAACGGCCTCCTTTAAACCTTGAACATGATGACTTACATGGCGTAGAACTTTGCTGATGGACCCCGACATGAGCCATGTGGCACACTCAAACACCGACTGCATGGATGTTTGGCCCATCCCTCTGTAGACCAAGAATTTTCCTGAAGCGGCGGGATTTTAGAAGCAGAGATCATGCGCCCAACGATCCCGCACCACATATACTCATGGTTAATTTTTAAAAAGTTTTGTAAAACTAAATCCTAAACCCCCAGGTACATGTGGCGCCTCTAAAATCCCGCGACCTCAAAAATTTTCTCCGAACCTACATACCAAAAATCAGCCTGATTAGTGATTTCAAACTTTTTCATCTTTGTACCCTAAATAATGCTCAAATTCAATACAAAGTCCACCTCATGGTTCGAAATCTCAGGATCGGAGGCCGGATGGGTGGGCTCGATCCTATCCAGAACGGGAATGTCGCCTCTCACCTGAGACAAAGTGAAACTTCTTTGGGAAACAGTGATCTCAGAGCGAGAGGATCCAGTTTTGGATCGGATGAGTGAGCTCCAATCCCAATCCCAATCCAGTTTTTGGATTTGAGAAAAAGTTCGATGGAAGCTGGAGAATCATCACATATGCATTGGTATTAATTAAATTTAAAATTATTTTGTTGTTCAAGCACATGCAAGGCGACTTTCGATGCAAGCACCGTCCATCAAACTTTTTGTCCGATAAATGTCGTTTTGCCACTTTATGCCCCCACCACGGTTAGTTTTTTCACATGGGTTCGGCAAATTTTAGCGATATGTGCCGTTAAAGAGTAAAAGTCGGAGCGTAACATCCAAATTTCTATTAATTTTCTCGACTCAAACTCAATTACGGCTAGTAGAGCAACACCTTATTGGACACAAGATACATAGAAAGAATATATTAATTCAAAGGTGTGGTTTTCGAGGTAGTTTTCTTGTCTTTTTAGGAGTAGAACTTCTATCACAACAAATTGTAAATCTCAGTCACAAGCCAATGAGTTCTCGGCACGTACACAAGTGGTTGCCACGTGCCATTTACTTTTTCTTTCAAGTGTACGTGCCGAGAACTCATTGGCTGTGATTGTGTGATTTGCAACTTTGTTGTGACAGGACTTTTACTCTCTTTTGAGGGGTTACATCGGTGCAACTCGGTGTTGCTGTTTGCGTTAGAATAAAAGGTCGGGCTCCGTTGACAGATATAAAATGATAGGTAAAGAGTAAAACTTCTATCACACCAAATTGTAAATCTCACAATCACAAGCCAATGAGTTCTCGGCACGTACACATGTGCTTTGCAACGTACCCAGTGCTTTTGCTTTTAGATGTATGTGCCGAGAACTCATTGGCTGTGATTGTGTGATTTTCAATCCCATTGTGACAGAAGTTTTACTCGATAGGTAAAATGACAGGGACACAATATTAGCCAGGTGGCACACTGTTACAGGAATCTGACGGTACGGATGTTTATCCTATCCCATAGTGGACCTATAAACCAAAAATCAGCCTGATTAGTGATTTATAAGTGTTGCATCTTTGTACCTCAAATACTGCTCAAATTCTCACTGTTGAGATCAGCCCATGAAAATAAGTCCAATCCAAAGCCTATAAATCACTAATCAGACTGATTTTTGGTATTTAGGTCCACCATGGGATAGTACAAACATCCATACCGTCAGAGTCCTGTAACAGTGTGCCACCTGGCTCATATTGTGTTCCTGTCCTTTTACCTATCATTTTATATCTGTCAACGGGCCCCACCCTAGAATAAATCTTTGATGACAAGAGTTGAGTGCGTGTGGCAGGACTCGACTCCAAAAAGTAAGAAGTTCTGAGTTCAACTCTCCTTGGGGACACCAAGGGAAAGGAGTAAAACTTGTGTCACAAGATGTTGTGACGGAAGCCGGTCACAGCATTCAATACGAGCCACGTGGCATACTATTAGAGGACGATGACCGTATGGATGTTTGGCCAGTCCCACGTGAACGGGTACACAAAAACCATCTTGATTAATGATTTCTAACAGATTCGATTGAAGTTATTTTCATGGGTTGATTTTAACGGTAAGAATCTGAGCATTATTGAGCGTTATTTGGGTGCCAAAATCCAAAGGTTGTAAATCACTAATCAGGCTGATTTTTGGTTTCTAGGCCCACCAAGGGACTGGCCAAACATCCATAAGGTCAGAGCCCTTTCATCGTGTGCCACGTTGAGTGCTGTGACCGGCTTCCGTCACAACATCTTGTGACACAAGTTTTACTCCAGGGAAAGAGTTGGTTAATAAGCTGTTCAGTCCACATTAACTCTTCCAGTACACTCCGGCACTCGTGGAAGGGGTGACTATCATGCCCTGGGAGACTAGTCGGGTGCTCTAAGAGGCCCGGTAAATAAATAAATCTTTGATGACATACAGGCTAAATGTATTTATGGGCCATGTGGTACACTTTTAAAGATCACTGACCCTATAGATTTCTAACTGGACCTACAAACCAAAATCAGCCTGATTGGTGATTTTTAACCACTCAAATGCCACCGTTGAAAATCAACCCATGACATAGACTCAAATCCATTAAGCCCAAATCACCAATCAGGCTGATTTTAATCACGGATTGTATGTGGGGCCTACATTCATGTACATGAATTGGGTGTCTGTGTGTTGCAGTAGAGATATTTTTGTTAATTTTCGAAATGGTAATGGCAAATCCGTAATTTATTGGGTTTAATTTAGTTTTGGGCTGACTTTTACCCAGCAAGATTCCTAGGCTCCTATCGCGTCATGTGTATTTCTACTTTTTACCGATTACGCGCATACAGCGAAGCAGTTCGCTTAGAGTGAAGTAGAGATGACTTCACTTGGACCCTTATCGTTGACACCTCCCCCGTGAGTAAATCTTTGATGAGGTACGTCCGTCATCCATGTTGATGGTGGAGCACAAATAAATTACCTGGCACACTCTTACATACCTCTGACAGCGTTTATGTTTAATCCATTTAAAAAACGGCCGTTATAACGAAAATAACGGCCGTTAAATGGATTCGGACCTCCCCCGTTACTTTTTGTAGCGTTGCAACGGTATAACGGACTGGGAGCGTTACTGTTTTTTCCATTATAACTACCGTTATAACTGTCATTTTTTAAATCATGGTTTGGCCCCTCACTAGGTGGACCCTACAAATAAAAAATCAGCCTAATCAAAGATTTTTTACCATTGTATTTGAGTCTTTTTAACAAGTGCATTTTTATCTGTAGGATTCGAACATTATTTGGGGTACTCAGATCCAAAGGTCAAAAATCACAGATCAGGCTAATTTTTAGTATGCAGGTCCAGCAAAGGATAGGCCAAACATCCATACGGTTAATAGTATCTAAGAGTAAAATAGGCATTGACTTAATTGTTATTCATTTTTAGTTGAAAAAGTGCATACAAAAAATAGATTTAACCGTACTAACAGTCACCATAGGTGGACCCTACAGACCAAAAATCAGCTTGATTAATAATTTCTAACCGTGGGATTGAAGCATTATTAGGGTTATTCATACCCAAAGGTTAGAATTTAGAAATCATTAATCAGGCTGATATTTGGTATGTAGGTCCACCTAGAGATGGGTAAACACTATACAGTCAGTGATCATTAAGAGTCTGCCACGTCGCTCATACTGTGGTCCGTACATCATCAAAGTTTTGTTCCTCAAACCATAACGGGAGTTCTCAACTTTTTGTCCGTTAAGTTCGGTAATTAGGTTAGCTTTGTCCACAAAGTCATAGGAAAAGTAAATATAACATAGGGGTCCAATTTGTGATGCAGCTTGACTAGTGCCTCTAATTTATTGAACCTTTAGGTCACTTTTGATCACTAGCGGTATTGTTCACTATCCTCGATGCAGGCCTTGCTTGGTAGCAATACAAATGTTTGCACGCAAACGTTTAACATCCAACAAATATTTGCATTAGACCTAATCAATTTTTTCTCAGAAAGTGGCCTTATTTTTGCAGACAAAAAAATAACTGCAAATAATAGGCAAATGATTATCAAATATTTGCCTACAAACTAGATAATACCGAGGCCTTAATTGCGAAAAAGAGCCGTGCCGTTAATCCATAGACCGTCGATTTATTAATATCTACTGACTGTTTTACCCTTTGCAATCGTTGTCTTGTGGACCATAGATCTCTTGAACCTGACTGTCCAACTCTGTACACGACTCAACAACCTGACGGCTCATTTTTTTTAGCTGTTAAGCTGGTGGTTCTAAGCAAGGTTTAAAGGGGACCGTTATAACAGTATAACGGACTGGGGCATTACCGTTTTTTCTGTTATAACGGCTGTTATAACGAAAAAAAACGCTCAGGTGCAAAAGCGGGAAATAACAGAAATTAACAAAAATAATGGCCGTTTTTTTTCACAAAATTTTCCAGAAAATAACGTTATTTTCGTTATAACAGTCGGTATTTTCTGGGCGTTTTAACGGTCCATAACGTAACCGGGTAGGTCCAAATCCATTACAATGGCCGTTATTTTCGTTATAACGGCCGTTTTTTAAACCTTGGTTTTAAGTCTCGGGCGATCCAGATCGGAATCAGAACCCACTGATCTGATCAGTGTTTTACAAAGGGCCGATCTTGTTTTGTTCTGTATCGGACCAAACTGGATCGGGATCGATCAGAGCCCTCCGATCCCAAGATTTTCATCCATGGTTAAGCTTAGATAGCGTAATTAAAAGTTTAAAATTTAAAAAGGATGTTGCAAAGTGGAGAGGTGCTAGCTTGTGATCACGCTTAATCATTAGTGTTGGTGATCAAAAGTGTTATCCATTGCGACAAAGACGACAAATGCCGTCGGTGAGTCCATTATTGTCCACTACTGACCCATCTCAATCACTAAATCCTATACACTTGACACGTACCTATCACAAATCATTTTTTAAACTTTCTTAAATTTAACAGACGTGGCACACTCTTAGAGATCCCTAATAGATGTTTGGCCCAAGGTTTAAAAATCGGCCGTTATAACGGAAATAACAGCCGTTATAACAGATTCGGACCTACCCCATTACCTTATGAACCATTAAAACACCCAGAAAATAACGGCCGTTATTTTCCATTATGACGAAAATAACAACCGTTATTTTCCGAAAAAAATCTGATAGAAACGGCTATTTTTTCCTGTCATTAAAATTTGAAATTCAAAATGCGCCCTTTTTTCTGTTTTTCCGTTTTTCACATTTTTTGCCGGCCGAGTGTTTTTTTCATTCTAACGGAAAAAACGGTAACGCCCCCAGACCATTATACCGTTATAACGCCCCCTTTTAAACCTTGGTTTGGCCCATTCCTCGGTGGACCCAG
Source organism: Euptelea pleiosperma (assembly GCA_035048495.1). Taxonomy (NCBI): domain Eukaryota; kingdom Viridiplantae; phylum Streptophyta; class Magnoliopsida; order Ranunculales; family Eupteleaceae; genus Euptelea; species Euptelea pleiosperma. The sequence goes on from CM068540.1 coordinate 7,863,966, forward strand.
TGGCGGAGCCCGGGTGCTAGGGTTACCCCCTCAACTTTTAAAAATTGATAAAAACTTTTTTTTCTAAATAGGAAAAAATTGTTGATAGGTAACTATGGGCCATATTGTCCCCTCTCAACTCAGACCTGCTCTGCCCATTGACCGCATGGATGTTTAGCCCACCTCTTGGTGGATATGCACACCCAAAATCACTCTGATATTCAACCTCTAGCCATTAGATTTTGTACTTTTTAAAGCATGATTCTAGCTGTTGGATTCAAAAAGATTGGGTACTAAATCCAAAGGCTAAAACTCATCAAACAAGCCGATTTCGGGTATGAGTGTCTACGAAAGGAAGGGCTAAATATCCATGCGGTCAGTCGGCCCATCTGCCCCACTTTGACGAGTAAACCTTCAATGACACCTGTTGAGAGTGAGATGATGCTGATTGCAGCCAATATGAGCCACTTGACACATTCTTAAGAGGACACTGACTGTACGGATGCTTGACCAATCGCTATGGACCTAACTTCAATCAAACACTTAGAAATCAGTGATCAAGTTTATTTTTGGCTTGTAGGTCCACCTAGTGATCGGCCAAACATCCATACGGTTAGTATCCTCTTAAGAATGTACTGCGTGGCTCATATTGACTGTTGTGAGAGGCATCGACTGCATGTCGTTAACTTCGCTTTGATGGCCGCTTCCCCCCACCCACCACTGGGTGGACCCTACATATGAAAATTCAGCATGATTAGTAATTTTCTATACATTAGTTTAGTCATGAGGTCCACCAGATGTCGTAGGCATTAGGACATAATCAAAGTATTTAATGTATCGAGATGTGTGTCAGTTTAAGATGATATATATATCTCGAGGATGTAGAATCCAACGGAGCTAACCTTAAGGTCCACAAGCCCTGTTCTAGTTCACTTATACTTTTCTTTTATTTTATGTTTTTTAAGATGTCACATCAAAGCCTTGCTTTTGACCCGGGAACCCGGCTATAATTCATTGTTATTGACCATAGTGTGGGTGAGTAAAACTTTGATGAGAGGGCCTCTCATAGAGACTGATGACGGGGCGTAATATGATCCACGTGAGACACTCTTAGAGGACTTTGACCGTATGGATGTTTTTCAAATCCCTAGGTAGGCCAATAAACCAAAATTCAATATGATTAGTGATTTTAAACCTTTGGATCTTTGTACCTCAAATAATGGTCAATAATGCTAAAACTCCCACGGTTAAAATCAACCCATGAGAATAATTCCAATCCATCACCTAAATATCATTAATCTGGCTGAGTTTTGGTTTGTAGGTCCATCTAGGGATTGGCCAAACATCCATACGGTCAGAGTCCTCTAAGAATATGCCACGTGGCTCATATTGCCCCTGTCATCAAAGTTTTACTCTGGGTGGGTAGGTAGAGAAGTCAAAATTCAACTTCATCAGATGACCCACCCATAGATTTCCGAAGTCAATATTCAACTTAATCAAATGGTTGTAACCATCTAATCTTAGACCTGTCTTCTTGTTTATTCACTTTTTTAACCAATCGGATTAGATTCTGTGACCTAGAATATCTTCCTGCAGTCTTGATGTTGTGCTCACACGTGCTTATGGATCATGTGATTGGAGGGCTGTCAACATCTGAGGGTGTTTTGGTAATTCAAATCAACTCTGGTTTTCACGTAGCGTGCTATGGATAGCCAATTCAGAAGGTGCCCTCTTGCTTAGTTGGTAAAGTTTGTGGGTGATGATACTATAGACCTGGGTTCAAAACCCGCATTCCCTGAGTTACTGATTTCTTTAAAAACCAGGCTGCCCATAAAAAATAAATAAATAAGAAGCACAATTCATGTGGCAGCGACTGCAAAGGTTAAAACAGTCATTTACATATTAATAAAGTCGCTGTCATGAGTGACCGTTGATCTATTGAATCGGATAGTCCTCAGCTCAACCGCATGTGATAGCATTTTCCATTTATTAAAACACCCTCAAATGTGAACACCCCTCCAAAATACGAGCCATTTGTGGTCGTCACGCGCAATTTTTTCAAAACCCTAATTTAATAATAGGTCAGGATCAGGGGACACAACTTTTTGACACTAAATTCCACACAACCATTGACGGGCCAATATATAACGGGTCACGCTCAGCCGACACACATCTTCACACACAATTTCACACAAAAAAAGTCGTTGGGGCCAAATATTCAAATCACTCGTAGCATCTATACATAATAGGGTCGGGCTCCGTTGACAGGTAAAAAAATGACAGGATTCTGTAGAGGGACACAATATAAGCCACGTGGTACACTCTTAGAGGAATCTGACCGTATGGATGTTTGTCCAATCCCAGGGAGGACTCACAAACCAAAAATCATCCTGATTAGTGATTTATAGGCGTTGGATCTTTGTACCTCAAATACTGCTCAAATTCCCACAGTTGAGATCAGCCCATGAAAATAAGTCCAAACCAAAGCCAATAAATCACTAATCAGGCTGATTTTTGGTTTGTAGGTCCACCATGGGATTGGAAAAACATCCATACAGTCAGATTCCTTAAGAGTGTACCACGTGGCTTATATTGTGTCCCTGTACAGAATCCTATCATTTTTACCTGTCAACGGAGCCTGATCCATACATAATAAAACAGGACGGTTGTCTCCCCTTCTTATCTGGCATGAAGGATGGCCGAGATCTTATCACACCAAATGGACTGTGGATCTCAGTAACTCACACCCAATTTTGACAAACGCTTTGTCGATGAGTGACGTGGGCACGAGTCACCTACTATCTATATAACAAAATAAGACGGTCGTCTCCACCTCTTATCCGGCTTCATAAAGGATGGCTGAGATCTTATCACACCAAATGGACAGTGGATCTCAGCCACTCACACCCAATTTTGACCAACGCTTTGTCGATGACTGCCGTGGGTACAGATCACCTACTATTTACCTACATATAAGGAATGAAATGGGTTGTATTTACGTATAGCCCAAGGGTCAGGCACTAGCGCCCCACTTTTTATGCCTCGAGAGGGGTGTTACTGTTAAAACGGATTGAAACGTCCAGGGGCAAAAATAGAAAAAATGGATTTTAACGGGAAAAGAGTGGTGCTGAAAATCAAATTTTAAAATTTAGAATTTGAAAATTGAAAATGAAAAAAGAAAAATAGAATTTAACGGAAATTTAATGGTTTTCTTATACCCCTCTTATCTTATATGGCTTCAATAATAAGTGGCTGAGATCCACTATGCTTCGTATCGATGGCTGAGATTAACTCCCACCCAATTTTGACAAACACTTTGTCGGAAAGTGCCGCGCGCACGGGCCACCCATCCATATATCAAGACAACTCAGTTGTATTCTCTTATCTTATCCATCCATCTAATGTGGACAATTAGATAAAGAGTGGTTGAGATCAAATCCATCAATCTAATGTGGGCGGTTAGATTTCAGCATTCAATCTGCCTCATTTAACCTCAATTTATTCAAAATTTAAATTTCAGCACTGTTATTTTTTGTTCTTTCTTTTTATTTTTCATTTCTCCCTCTGAGCGTTACAATCCGTTATAACAGCTGTTATAATGGAAAAAACGGTAACACCCCAGTCTATTATACTGTTTGAGTGCCGAAGGCACCCAATTTTTGCAAACGCTTTTGTCGGAGAGTGCCGTGGGCATGGGCCATTTACTATTCTATATAACAAAACACATTGGTTGTCTCCCTACTTATACCTCCTCTTATAAGCATCAACAAGGAAGGGCCGAGATCTAATCCTCCCCCAAATGGACCGTGGATCTCCGCCACTCACCTGATTTTGGCAAATTCTTGGTCGATGAGTGCCGATGGCACGGGACACCCACTAGTCTATATGACAAAACACAGCGGTTGTCTCCCCTTCTTATGGGCTTCATATATCCAAGGGCCCATTTCAATCCTTACATAAGATAAAATTTAGACGGTTGATTAATTTAACAGGGAAATTGTCTCTCCACTTATGCCCCTCTTATCGGCTTCACAAAGGATGGCCAAGATCTTATCACCCCAAATGGATGGTGGATCTAAGCCACTCACACCCGATTTTGTCAAACGCTACCCATAGATTTCCAAAGTCAAGATTCAACTTAATCAATGGCTGTAACCATCTAATCCCGGCTTTGATTCTTTGACCTAGAATATCTTCTAGGTAGGAATTACTTGGTGGGTCTTGAGTCGACTCCTTCCCTGCGCTCCTGATATTGTGCATACAGGCGTTGTCACACGTGCTCATGCTACCACATTTGATTGGAGGACTCTCAACATCTGAGGGTGTTTTGGTAATTCAAATCAACTTTGTTTTTAAGGGTCGTGCTATGGACAGTCATATTCAAGAGATGCACAATTAATGTGGCAGCGACTGCAAAGGGTAGAACAGTCATTTACATATTAATAAACTGACTGTCACGTTTGACCGTGGATCTCTTGAATCGGACGGTCCTCAGCTCAACCGTATGGGATAGCATTTGTTAGGTTTCCATGTGTTCTTCACGGGATTACGGGCAATTTTTCAAGGCCCAAACTTAATAATGGGCTGATTTATGGAGGGTGATCTATATGGTGAGGAGATCAACCATTGATTCTGTGGCAAAATGGTAAATAAGATGAAAGTGTAATCACATCAAATCTTTTTTTTTTCTTCTTCTTTTTTATTTTTTAATTTTTTCTAGTAATAATGGATTTAGGTTATTGAAGAAAATCATCTCAGGTCCTTTTATTTTATTTTTTTTTTTATCAAAAGGAGATGTCTCAGATGTTATTTATTTATTTATTTATTTTGTAAGATGTCTCACATGCTATTGCTTTCAACTTTAATAAAGAAGAAAACTTTCGTTGTCCCGTTGCTACCGCAAAATCCGCAAAATTGAGACCGGGGTATTCAATGGTGAGGCCGCAGTATTCAAGACCACATGTAGAGGTGGACCCCCACCTCTACATGTGGTCTTGAATATTGCGACCTCAACTTTATCTGTCGCAGTGCCATACGACAGATAAATTTTTTCCCTACCCATCGAATTGGCCAAGTTAAATGATTTGTATTCAAGTTTTGCTAAAATATCATTTTCAATAGATAATATATTGCTAATTCACTTAATATTTTTTTACCGTTGAAATATGTTTGCAGTTGGATCAGAATTAGTGGCCTTCTCATTTTTTATTACATTTACTAGGGAAAAAAAAAAAATCATGGTCCTTCTCATGGGCTACGATTTTTTTCCTCTATCATAGTAAGAAAAAGAAATTAGGGACCTTCTTTAATTTGGGGCCTTATACGACCGCCTTAACTACCTTAAGGTAGAGACCAGATGACCTTGATCGTATGGGGTTGGCTACACAAATCATGTTCCTTAATTCAATTATGTTTAAAGCCATCTAGAACTATGGTTGGGATAATAATGACTCATACTATTCTTATTAATAGATTAGTAATGGACATGGGGCCCACATGCAGATGAGTTAAGGGTTGATTTTTGGCAACCATGGAGATCATCCTCACTAAAAATGAACAATTTCTAAAACTTCTAACCCTATCAAATATGGACTTAAATTTAACGGTGAAATAGGATGGTCCAAAGTTTTTCAACTTGCAATCCACTTTTCATAATACTACAAATGTTGGAATGGGTTGAATTTTTGTAAGGTTGATATTCATGTTGAGAAGAATATCATTACCAAAAATTAGCCCTTAACTCATTTCCATGTGGGCCCCACATCCATTAGTCATTATATTAGTAAGAATAGCACGAGTCATTTTATATATATATAGGGTCAGGATTGGGGGACAACGTTTTCATATTTGACAACAATTTTGGCGTACCCACATGGAGATGAATCAATAGCTGATTTTTGGTGAGGATGGTCTCCTCACCATATAGATCACCCCTATAAAAAATCAGCCCATTCTGAAATTTTTAGCCCTATCAAATGTGGTTTTTAAGTTAACGATAAAAATAAACAGTCCATAATTCAACTTGCAAACCGGTTTAGGAATATCAGAATGATTTAAATTTTGTTGAGGATAACCTCCTCACCATAGAGACCATCCTCACCAAAAATCATCCCATTCCAAAACTTCTAATTTATATATTGGGCCGCTGCAAGTTTTTGTTGTCAAAAATGTTGTATGAAAATATTGTCCTCTGATCCTGACCCACATATATATAGAGTGGCTGAGATCTTATTCCACAAATAGAAGGTGGGTCACAGCCACTCACACCCGATTTTGGCAAATGCTTTGTCCGAGAGTGTCGAGGGCACGGGCCACCACACTAGTGTATATATATTTCCAAGCTGGTGTCCACCCTAGGCGAAGGGAGTTGGGAGTTAAAATGAGAATGGTAAGTTTATCGGGAGTGGGACAGAGAAATAAAGTAGGGGATTCTCATCCATTTAATCCCATCCAACTCACACAACCACCACCTTCCACCGACTAAACAACTCCACCACCCATTCTCCGGACACACTTTTTTTTTTTTAATATTTCCGCCAACACAATACGCGTTTTAGTCATGTGAGCTGTGACACCGGACACCCTATCCATTTAAAACGAGAAGCTTCTTTTATATTCGAATAATGTTCTAGTGCTTTGATGTTAAATGGGTCCCATTTAGGATCTGGTCCCCCAATCCAACGGCTTGGAGACTCGCTACTATTAAATAACTTGTCAGGGATATAATTAAAGATGTCAGAGAGGGAGGGTAGGGGAGAAAAGAAGATCATGTCACAAGCATGAGAGAGTCATAAATGTGTTGGGAGAACGCCAGAAAAGGCATCAATCATGGGCTTGGGCTTGGGCTTGGGCTTGGGCCTACACGAGAGTGTAATATGTACAACAGGGAGATACGGTCGTGGAAAAGGGACAAATTGTGAATGGTAACACAAGTTTACAGTAGAACGAGACCTATACATTGGCGAAACTCGTGGCTTCAACTAAGACTAAAAAGTACCTCCATTATCAGCAACATAACAATGAACTTTCCTGCTACTCACGGTTTTTGAAAATTTTCATTCTGATTCTGTAAAAACCGGTAAAATAAATAAATGGATCATCTATTTTTTCAAACACGACGGTCGAACTGTCGAACCGAATGAATCGATTGTTTTTTTAGAACCGATTTTAGTCGAATAAATAAGAAACGTGTTTTGCATACATACCCGGCCAACTCCTAGCCTACCATCTTAGACCGTCATTGACTAAGAATTTTTTTTCAAGGACAAATTTTCCCCTATCTTCAACATTGGAACAAAAAAGTGGGTTTGGGATAAAACCCAACCCCAAATCAAATGGCTGTGGTTGAACTTAACAAACCAAGATGGGACCACACTCACAATTATTTCCCACTACTCCCTATCTATAACTCTCATCAATTATTGTGATGGGTCCACTAAGAGAAGATAAAGACATTTTGCATTAATGGTGATCCAAACAACTTTTTAAGAAAAACACGCTTTTAAAAGTATATTTTCAGAATATTTTTATAAATAAAGCGTTTTTTGAAAAATGGCAATGCAAACGAGCCCTAAATCTATTATATCTATTATTATTTTTCAATTTTATTCTCAGATTTTTATTTTAATTTTTATCTCCATTTTTCTTATAATTTTATGTGTTTTCTAAATCTTTCTTATTTTTATATATAAAAATATTTAATAAATAAAATCCGGTCCAACCAAATCGATCCGTTAGTCGGTGTTTAAAACATTGCCTTCAAGGTTGAAGAATGGGGCAGGGGCAATTTTGCCATTTTTCCAAAAAAGTGTTAGTTAATATCGGTCGCCTAACAGTCTTCGACGTGGCACTCTTATAGACCACTGAATGTGGATGTTTTGCACATCCCTAGTTGGACTTGCTTATCAAAATTCATCCTGATTGGTAATTATATCCGAGTCATTTTCTTGGTTTATTTTTAACCGTGGATTGAGATCATTATGATCCAAAGGTTAGAAATCACATAAACAGTGCTATTTGACTTTTTTCTTCCTTTTTAACAGACGTGTTGTTTAATTCAAGGTTTTAAATAACCCGTTATAATTAAAGAAGTCAGAGAGGAAGGGAGAGGAGAAGATCATGGGAAAGTCATTAAATGTGTTGGGAGCATGGTTCAAAGTCTCGGCCGATCTTGGTCTACATCAAGTGATCCGGATCGCCCATCGATCCGATCCAGAAATGGATCTGTCTCGCCCCAAAATCATTGTTTCCTAAAGAAGACTCACTTTGGATCAGGCGAGATGAACTGATTCCGTTCTGAATCGGACCAATCCGATCCAGAAATGGATCTGTCTCGCCCCGAGATCACTGTTTCTTAAAGAAGACTCACTTTGGATCGGACGAGATGAATGGATCCTGTTCTGTATCGGACCAATCCGATCCAGAAATGGATCTGTCTCGCCCCGAGATCTCTGTTTCCCAAAGTAGACTCACTTTGGATCGGGCAAGATAAACCGATCCGTATCGGGACCGGAGCCGACCAATTTGACATACAATCCCGAGATCTCAAGCCATGGTTCTAAGGAAGCCAAAAAAGGCATGGAAACATCATGGGCTTGGGCTTGGGCTTGGTAAATAATTATAAGGGAAATTTTTTGAAACGAACCCAAGTTTAAGGGTATTTTCCAAAAAGAACCGTATTTTTCGATATTTGTAACACCAACCTATGACGCCAAACCGTATGGCGTATGTTCAAGAAAATATTTTAATGGCATATTTGCCATTGTCCTGTCGCCTGAAAAGAAAGGTCAAATTGCTGTCAGATGCCATATTGTTTGGCGACGGTTATTAACTGTCGCCAAACCGTTCGGCGTCGGCTATGGTGACTTCTAATAGCCGACGCCCAATGGTTTGGCAACTATTAAAAACCGTCGCCAAACAGTATGGCGTCTAACAGCCATTTGACCTTTTTTTAGGCACAATTTTGGTGTACCCACATGGAAGATAAATCAATGGCTGATTTTTGGTGAGGATGATCTCCTCACCGTATAGATCACCTATTCTGAAATTTCTAACATCATCAAACATGGGTTTCAAGTTAACATGGAAAAAAATAAACGCCTAACAGGATGGCGTATCATTTTGTGAACAGCCAAACTATATGACGCCTTATAACAACATATGCCAAACCGTTTGGCGTATCGTTTGAAGAGGGCAATTCGGTCATTTTAAAGTTTCGAGAGAATACCCCTAACGGTTCGGCGTCCTAGGTTTGTTTTGACAAATTTTAAAAAATACGGTTCTTTTTAGAAAATACCCTTAAACTAGGGTTCGTTTCGAAAATTTTCCGTAACTATAATCAACTTTCTACAATAGGGAGATTCGCTTGTGCAAAAAGGCAAAGGCCCCTTGGATGCATTGAAGCTAAAATTCCAAATTTATTATGTTTTCTTGTGGGGAAGTTTATTATTACTACTAGGGGGCGGAACATGTGTTGCACGCGCGTGAGTGATTGTAGGGACCTTATCAACGATTCAATGTTGACTACAAACTACAGTATGAGCCACATGGCACACTATTAGAGACCAATGGCCATATGGATGTTTGGCCCATCTTAAATGGACTTGCATACTAAAATTCAACACGATTAGTAATTTCTATCTGTTGGATTAGAGTCTTCTTCATGGTTTATTTTTAAAACAGGGATTTCATGCATTATTTAGGATATCAGATCCAAAGGCTTGAAATCACTAATTGGTATATAGGTCCACGTAGGGATGGGCCAAACATCCATACGGTCATCGGTCTCTAAGAGTGTGAACAACCCGTGAAGGTGAACAAACGCCAACCCAGATTAGGGATGGGCCAAACATCCATACTGTTAGTGGTCTCTAAGATCGTGAACACAATATGAACACTCTTAGAGACCACTGACCGTATGGATGTTTGGCCCATCTTAGATGGATTTACATACTAAAATTCAACATGATTAGTAATTTCTATCCGTTGGATTAGAGTCATTTTCATTGTTTAGTTTTAACTATGGATTTCGATTAGGGCTGTCAACAGACACTATTTGGATTGAATAAAAGCATATCTGAATCCAAATAAAAAAAAAAATGATATCCGAGAGATATTCTGAATCAATATTCGAATTCCAATCTAATTAACTTATATGTAAAATATTTATAATTATAATTATAATTATAATATTTATATATAATAAAGATTATGTAATATAATAAATATAATTATTAAATAATATATCGGATCGGATATTAACGAATCAAATATATCAATATCCGAATTTGTATTTGAAAACTATTTGAATATTAAAAAGATATCCTAACCCAAGTCCAATATCTGAAATTTTCGGTTAATATCCAATTTTTCAAATACGGATTCAAATCGAATTCGAATTTTCGACTATCGACAGCCCTAATTTCAAGCATTATTTGGGGTACTCAAATCTAAAGGTTTGAAATCACTAATTGGTTTATTGGTCCACTAGGGATGGGCCAAACATCCATACGATCAGTGGTCTCTAAGAGCGTGAACAATCCGTGAAAGTTAACAAGCGCCAACCCAGATTTTGGCTTTATAATAGTAATAGATTAGGCAAAATGTATCATAGGCTGTCATTGCAGGCTTCAACCCTGGTAAGAGGGGGAACAGGCTTTGTACCCCGGTAAGAGGGGGACTTCTTGTCATGTAGGATGTAGGACGCTAACGTGGCAAATTTAGACCATTCATTTGATCGTCGACCTTCGATTGACCAAATGGACAAGCATTGTTATCCTCGTCACAAGTTGCAACCATACCCCCACCAAGTATTCCACTTTGCTCTCAAGAAGGACAAACGGAATATGATTCATGTTGCCGACCCCAAATAGTTAAGATAAGCAGTATTAATTAAAAAAGGGTGAAAGAGAACTTCAATCTTTGACACGTAACGGAAGGCAATTCGCTGAAATTTCGACAGAAAGAGGGGACAAGATGATCAAACAAATCATGTCATCACATGCTAGGATGCCAATAGATTTTTTCTTAGTCTATTTTTTTCATTAGTAACCCTTAAACATCCATGCGTTCAATGGGCCCAGATGGCACTAGTGATTTAAAATTTTAAACTACACCTTGTTACGTAGTGACCCAAAATCAAACCTTTCAAAATTGCCCTTTGTACAACTGGCAGCTCAAATGGTTGGTGTGTATCCTCCTATTTGGAGAGGTCGTGGGGTCAAACCCACACAGGTAGATTTCCTCCTTTGAGCAGTGTGCCAGGAGTAGAAATTCCCTTTACCAGCTTGACCGGTCCGTACAGGTTTCACCTGCTAATCCGTGGGGCCCTCCCACAATGATGGTGACTACACAAAAAAAAAAATTGCCCTTTGAATTGCCAAATTTCAAGTGCCCATGATAGCAAGAGTAGCTTCTTTCCAAAGATACACAACAAAAGAGTGTGGTGTGTCCACCATGTGACATTTCTTTAAGTTCGTGCGTCTGATGCATTTTCCTTAAGCGATTCACCCGATACGGTTAACCTTCTCAGACCGTAAATCTTTGACCACACGGACAAGAGTATGAGCCACGTGACACACTCTTAAAAAAACTACTGGCTGTACGGATGTTTGGTTATCCCTAGGTCGACCTACGGACAAAATCAGCTTGATTAGTAATTTCTAACTGTTGGGTTAGATTCTTTTTTCATAGTTCATTTTTTAATAGTGGGATTCGAGCATTATTTAGGAGTACTCATATCCAAAGGTTAGAAATCCCTAATCAAGTTTGGTATGTAGGTCCACCTAGGGATTGGACAAACATCCATACGGTCAGAGTCCTCTAAGAGTGTGTCACGTGTTCATACTGTGTCCTGTAACGGGAGCCGGTCAAAAAAGGCCTGTCCCCGGAACCCGACCCATAATAAAAATGTCAAAGATCAAAAAATTTCTCCATCTCCACCATATTCAACATTTTGCTTTCACTGCAATTAAAAAGAAGAATTTTGACACGGACCAGTCAAAATTAATATTCTGACTTAATTTTGACTGAGACATGACTGATGTAACCTGTTACAACGGTCCTTGGACGTCATAACGGTAAGTTAAGGGATCATTTAAAACCTTACCTAACAATTGGAACATTTGGATTAAACGTCTCAAAGACGTCGTAACCTGTAACGAGAAACATTAGTTAGTCTTGGTAGTATTAATCTGGATTGTCTGATTATTTGACCTCATTGACCGAAAAATCAGCTTGATCAGATATTTTAACCATCCGATAAATACATGTTTTTTTTTTCTAGACTCTTTGACATTGCGTTTCTGGCCGTCCAAACATAACAAAATTGGTTGGACGGTTAGGATCATCCGATGGGTATAAACTTTACTCAAGGAAATCTTCTAAATGGAGCCCACACTTTAGATAATTTAGTTTGAGAAGAATATTAGTTTAGTAGTGAGAAGATGACAATGGAAAGCATCGAAGTACCTATTGGCTGGTAGATCCTACTCTTCACACCCCTCTTTATATTTAAGAGATTTTGTGCCCCCCCCCCCCCCCCTACTAAAAAAAACCTAATGAAGTGATCTTGACCATCCATTCTATTAGTATATGCATTTCTTGGACTAACAATAATACATTAATGACCACCACCTAAATACATCATCATCATCATAAGCATTTTTCAAACGGAATGGAGTCAGCTTCATGAATCATGCATTTCAATCCTGTCTAAAGTCGTCTCTTCCGTTGAGTCAAGTTTTTTGAAATTTCATCTCAGAACCTCATTCCATGTCTATTTTGACCTTTCCCCTGCCCTGAACCTTCGACTTACACATTTCTCCTCACTAGTGGTGTTATTGATCTTTGTTGTACATAACCAAACCATCTCAATTGATTTTTTCTCATTGTCATTTCATGAGACTTCTATATTTTTATGAATGTGTCTCTCCTTGTCTTACCCCACATCTATCTCAGGATCCCCATCTTAGCTAATACTCATTATGAACATATTTTTGGTTGCACTGCATTTTGCTCCATAAAGCATAGTCGGTCTTATTACCACCTTATAGAAATTTTATTTTATTTTGATTGACAGACATCAATCGCATACACTTCAGAAGTACGCCTTCAATTTAGCTACCCCATTATAATTCTACTAGCAAAATCCCCTTCAATCTCTCCTTGTGAATAATAATCAAGGTACCAAAATTAGTCACTTCAAGGTTTTCTTGGCTGCCAATTTCAATTGATAGATCATCTCTATGTGCAATCAACAAGTAATATTCCTCCAGGATTCTAATTTTTCATTTACCTTATCTATAGTCTCGTCAACTAATACTATGTCATCTGCAAATAACATACACCAAGGGACCTCATCTTGAATATGAACAGCTATTTAATCTATAAGTAAAATAAAAGTAGACTCAGGACTAATCCTTGGTGTAATCCCACTATGATTGAAAACTCACTTGCCTCACCATCAATTGTTTTTTTTTTGAAAAATCCAAGAGAATATATATAAAAAAGAAAAAAGATCAAGATCTCGAAAGTACAAAGAGGATAGCCCTGCTAGGGCTAAAACGGATACAACAAACTAGAACAAGAACAAGAACAGCCCCAGAACCTACTTCATCAATAAAGTATCACACCTGAAAACCATGTCACTAAAGAAAGTGCCCCTTGTTCTAACACTAATTTGTGTTCCCTCGTACAAATCTTTAACCATTCATTTTAGACCCTCATTTGTCTACTTATCTGGACCACTGAAAAAAACAATAACTCACCTTGAAATCTATTAAACCCACTAAAATGACTAGAACATATATTTAGAACAACAAAGCAAGGGGTACAGGCATTTGTTAGTTTGCAAGCTAGGAGTTCAACAGATCCATTCCGGAACGGGTAACAGTGTACCCAGAACTGGTAGGAGGGCAGGTCAATTCTGGTCCGGGTAAAAGTATGCTTGTATTACTAATTACCCATCTGTTGCAAAATTATAATAGTAATAATAAGGGATTTTTTCTACCCCCCCCCCCCTTGAAAATCGAAAATAATTAGTAATATCCCCTGTACTTTTTGTTCCTTTCATATATGCATTGACACCCCTTTTTTGCAGGTATAGACTCACTGGATGTTCCAAGGAAAGAAGAATGAGAAATCTCATTGATGCAACAATGACACCTCTCGTTCTCATTACAAAATCATCTTTACAGCCCCACAAAGCTCCTCCCCACATACGATTTCAGTTTGCAATCCCTTTCTAGATTACAGTATGGTGTTGCTGAAATAAAGGCCGTAAATAACCAACTTTGATAGAAGCAACAAGTGAAAAAAGATATCTCACCATGCACAATAACCCATTTGTTTCTCCTTTTGTCCCACATAAATGTTGACCTAACAAACCTTTAAAATTCATGCCAACTAATTAGTGAGCTTCACTACTATCTCCTTCATCCTTGCAACCTTTGCCCATCTGATTTCTGAGTTTTTGGCATGCGAGATGTCAGAAACCCCCAGTATCAGAAAGGATTGGATCAGCTTCCAGCTTCCGCGTCAGTCCTGAATTGATCGATTGGTGTGGGAAGGAGAAGGGCGAGTCTCTGTTTGTACCGTTCAATCCGTTGTAGCCGTTCTTCTCTTAATCTGCAACCGTAACAATATAGAAACTAGCTTAATGAATGACCTACATTATATTCTCCTTCTGATAACCAAATTTTAAAATCTGGATTTCATGTCATATATATCAGATGATCTTGATATGATTTTGCAAGATGTTAGGCTACTTTTCTAAGAGCAAGTTAGGGTTTTAGACTTTATTGAGCACTGGACAGCTAGAACTTGGTTAGTTCGGCTTTTATGACATTAGGGATTGAAGCTCTGGTTGTAGAAGCGACAGAGAGAGGAAAGGTGGAAGAGAGATGAGATGGAAGCAATGTTTTTAAAAAACATAGGCCTGTATGAGGCGGTGTGTCTTCTTGAGGCAAGGTGTATGTCTCAAATGTTTATTTTTAAAATGTTCAATTTTTTTTATAAAATCATAACAATTTTTCAAAAAAAGAATCAACTTTAGAAATAAAAAGAAAATAAACTTGCACATTCTTATTTTAGATGATTTCCCTTAATGAGCAGTAATTCTAAACCAAACAC
Source organism: Euptelea pleiosperma (assembly GCA_035048495.1). Taxonomy (NCBI): domain Eukaryota; kingdom Viridiplantae; phylum Streptophyta; class Magnoliopsida; order Ranunculales; family Eupteleaceae; genus Euptelea; species Euptelea pleiosperma. The sequence continues at coordinate 7,879,074 of CM068540.1, forward strand.
CCGATATATCTACTTATCATCAATATTCAATAAAACGATATATCTACTTATCATCAATATTCAATAGTTAAAAATAGAGGTATATGAACGAAATTAAGATAATCAATTAATCTAAAGTAGTCAAACATTGATAGATACATATATAAAGATAATAAGCCACAAACTGAGTCATAATTCATACATACATATATATAGATACATATTATAACCTAGACATAACAAGTTAAAAACCAAACCATAATCCATAATTCTATAACAGCCATAATCTAGAGAAGAAAACAAGGAATAGTTTGATTATTGTATGCATTTAAATTGTTTTATTGCAAAGAATCCGTAAGAAGCAATAAAACAGAAATCAGAGCACCATACACAAATCTCCTAAAATGGGAAAACCAGGACAAAAAAAAATGAATTTTGATATTTCTCTAAAAAAGTGGTAGAATATTATTTAGATCATCTTCTTTTTTATTGTCTTTTATAATAAACATGACTGGGGAGGGTATCAAGGGGAAAGAAGTGAAAAAAATTTACAAATGATTTTTTTAATGTTCAATTGACCCAATTACCATTCACGGCCGAGGCTTAATCTATGTCACTCGCCTCGAGGCATATGCCTCAAGCGCCTTGAGGCACACATCTTGAAACAATAAATGGAAGAGAGATTGACGGGGAACACAAGCTATAATTTGATTAACATTGGGAAGGACCGAGACTTAACCTTGGGTAGCATGAGCAAGCTCAAAAGCTCGAGAAGCTAGCTCAGCTGCTCAAGTGCACAGTCATGCTCTATTGTTTGTTGACACAGGGTTTCCCGAATGTAATGTGCAGAGGGTTTTGTTCCTTCACATACCTAGGGTTTAAATTAAATCAGTAAAGTGAAAAATAAAGTAAAAAAGATTAAAAGAGAAGAGAAGAGAAAGAAAGATGGGAGAAGAGAAAAGAATGGAGAAGGGGATATCATGTGTTATGTGGAGCACAATTTCCCACATATTTATATTAATGAAGTGAAAGACAAAAAATACCAGAAATACCCGGGGTACCCCTAGTTAAAATGAAACAAGGAAAATAAAGACAACCAATATTCCCTCCCAAGCTGGTGCAAAGATTTCTATCATGCACAACAGCTTAATTAACATATTTTGAAAATAACCCTTCGTAACACCCTTAGTCAGAACATCTACAACTTCCTTTCATGTCTTGACATAAGGTGTACAAATCTGGCCACTCCTCAACTTTTACTTGATGAAGTGTCTATCAACGTCTACGTGCTTGGTCTTCTCATGTTGGACTAGGTTATGGGCAATGCTAATAGAAACTTTACTGTCACAATGTAAGCTCATTAGCTCTTAACTTTGATTCCTAACTCGCCCAACATAATCTTCAGTCATAAGAGCCCACACACTCCATCGGCTATAGACCAAATCTTTGCCTCTGCGAGATCTAGCCACCACAGACTGTTTTTTGCTTCTCCGAGAAACCGTTAACTAACCGGATGTAGATCGATGATCAGTAACTGAGCCTGCCCAATCTACATCAATATATGCTTCCACACGTAGGTGTCCATGCCTCCCAAACAGTAGACCTTTGTGTGGAGAGCCCTTGAGATACTTAAGAACTTCGTTGGCAACCTCAAGGTGAGATGCTCGAGGAGCATGTCGAGCACTTCTATTTAGCAGTCTCATCACCCGGATTCTAATATTTTGAGGTCCCCTTCATTGACTCTGACATGATTGAGTCTCCTTTGGCCCTTATTGATGATGCTACCATATCCAAGATGCATCTTGGTACTGATCTTCATGTTCCTCGTTGTCGTGCCTCCAGAGGATCTACCACTGCCAGACCTTCCTCAGTCACCATGGAGAGTCAATCTCCACTCAGATGGAGTGATGATGCAACAGATGGGATCCATTCCGCAGATAAACATGTCTGAATTTCAGAAATTGGGATCTCGATAAAAGATGTCTTCTTCTCTTCGTAGCTAATACAGCAACTATTCGCCTTTATCTCCAAAGGTAGACTTTCACGGGGCATGGGATGAGTAGGTTGATGGTGGGGTTGGAGTTAGTGGTGCAGATGAAGTCCATCAGGATGATGATGAGGATGCTTAGTTAATTCCTCCTTGACTGTTGTTATTTCTGACTTGTGTGTTTTGATGTACTTGTATTTTGAACCTCTTGGAGGTAACATTTTGTGATGGCTATATCAAACCACTTTTCGGCTATGAGTGTATTTGACTTATTTTATATCCTATCTTAACTAATTTCTGGTTAGCATAGTGGATAAATGTATATTTTGCTTGGTTGCATTTGGATTATATTACTCCATATCATATCATGCCTATATTTGTTTGGATATATTTCATATAGCTTCTTTGTCTCTGATTGAGAAAAGGTGTATATTCGAGAGAGTAGATTTGGCATGTGATAAAAAGTATACATAAGGTTTGTATTCTAATCATGAGATTGGTTTGATTATCAAGAGAATTGGTTGTATTCATGTTTTGGTACTTGGATATTTGGGTGCACTTGGTACTTGGATCTAGCACTAGTTGGCTTTGGTTTGGTTAGCTACTGTTGGACTGCACTACTGGTTCTTGGGTATGAGCAGCTCTTTTTGGTACATTGGTACTTTCATGTACTCTCTTGGACGGTAAAAATTATGATGTCACTTGGATAACTTACAGTGACACATTGTTCCTCTAAAAACTTTAACTAAAAGTTTGACTGGTTCTTTATTAAACCTTATTATTTGAACTAATATTGAACTACGGGGAAGTAAAATCCCTAGCTCTTGTGAAGGAAAATCAAGCACGTTTAGTAAGGCGCGCGTTTTATGCTAAAGGCGCAGGCCTTAAACCAAGCGCATGCCTCACTAAAATACATATTTTTTATATTCAAATTCTGATTTTTTTCTTCTCTAGTTCTGATCTTCTTTTACTTTGATTTTCTTCTTCTATTATGATTTCTTCTTCTCTTTCAATTGTGATTTTCTTCTTACTCTTATTCTCCTTTTGTGATTTAAATAACCATAATTCCATGCAACATTAGTTTATAATTGCTAGTAGTAGTTCATCAGTTATTTCTTTTTATTAGTTTATTAGATTGATTCATATGTATTGTTGTTACTTATTAGTAATTTTTTATGAACTGTGACTTTTTGTCTTTTAAATTTTCCCCAATCATTTTATGAATTTTGATTACTTGTTTTGTATTTAGACAATGACAATGTTAATTAGAACTGCTTTTGGGTTACTTTAGCTTTTGGACATATGCTATATTTTATGGCTTAATCATTACTCGTTTTGTTATTTATGATGTTATTTTTCTTAATTTTTTTATATTTCTTATATTTATCATTATAATTTTTAATATTGCACTTCGCTTCAGTCAGGAGCGTGCCTTGCCTTGCACATTGTGCCCCAGGCACCAGGGGTCCTAACGCCTTAAGTGCGCCTTCTACCCTTAACTACCTTGCTCTTCGCTAAAAGAACAAATTACTTCAGTTTGGAGTTGGGCTTATTGTTAGGGCGAGAACCATTGTATTTTGGCCGCCAGGAATTGACAAAGGGAGAGATTAATAAAGATAAATCCTTGTGTTGTCAATTCCAGAAAACCCTAGGTTTCACTAATGTAACCATATTCACTGGAGATCGATTGACTGCTTTGTACTTGAAATGACAGACTTAACTTGGTGACCCAACACTTAATCAGGAAGAACTTTTGGAGTACTGGAAAAGATCGGCACCTGACCTGAGCTAAGGATATGAAGTTCCTCGGCTTACTTATCGGCTTTCTCAGATTTGAACATAGACCTTATGGGTCTGATTTGATCACAAGGCGTTTTGGGCTTTCACCTAGACGGGTCAACCGGTGTAAGAGGGCTTCCTATCTGACAAAACGAGCGACCAATGGGATGGGGCAATCGTCCTGACAAACCAGACAATCAACTAGGGCAGTCGACCAATCTGCCATAGCAGACAACCAGTTAGTCAGATAGGCTGACTGCTCCCCACGCCTCGATCCGTGTGCTCACCCCTCCCCTTGTTTGGAAACTATAATACCCCTTCCCCTACCTCATTTCTCACCAACTCTCACTAATCCTTTTGAGTTTCCCTGTGTGTCTTCTTTGTGAGAAAATCATCTTGGCCCTCTGCCTTTGTCCTTGTGACCTTCGAGGAGATCCTTTGTTTGAACTTGCCCTTGTTCTGATCTGTAGATCCTTTCGGTGAGCTGTTCGAGCCACTTTGGTTGGTATGTGTGCCTGGCTTTGCACTTCAACAACGACGAAGCTTCATTACTCTTGATCATCATCGGGAAGTAACATTTTGTTAGTTAAGAGCTTTATGTAGAAAAGCTCTCCATATTGGTATAATTAATTTCTGATACTATTACCTTGCTTGAGTCAAGAAGTGTCTTGACTGAGCTGGAGTTTGGTTGAGACCTCACTCCACTCTATCTCGATTGCGATCGAGTCTCGGGTCCTTTACCATATTCAACATTGTAAGGTTATGTAAGTGGTTGAATTAAAAAGGTGATAGCTAGTTGGAGCTTTTGAGAATGGACGTAGGACCACTATATATATATATGTGTGTGTGTGTGTGTGTGTGTGTGTTAGATTGATTGTCTATATCTCTATATTTTTTAAGTTGATTATTCAAATATATCCGTGCATATGAGTAATCAACTTAGGACAAAAGAAAAGACATATTCACCCCCCCTTTAGGTCTTTTCGTATCAATACCAAGGGCAATTCAGGTTTGTCCATACTTGCCTGATCAAAGTCGTCAAAAAAATGATAGTAACAGTAGCAAACAATGAGGTAGGCCCAAGGAAACTCTTGCTAATGATGTCGATTAGAGTGGTCATTATCGTCAAATAAGCCACAGAACACAGAAAAACACAATGGCAAGTGGTATTTGTTGCACTAAAATCGGCAGTAGCAATGATGATGGTTGCACTGATGAGCTATTAGTGCCATCCAGATAGCGACAAAGCCCACAATTTTTTGTGGCTCATATTATAAAAAAAACAAAATAGGTTGAGGCTCAATGCACGTAGCACAACATGATAAGTGTGTCAGCTATCACAGTACGGGACCACAATGCTCCACAGTGGGAGGGATGGATGAACCAAGCGATTAGAGTTAAACCATTGGCGGAAATAGTGCATTCAAATAGCGACAAGACCCACAATTTTTGACGGGTAGTGTCTCAATGCACACAACAAAACAATGTGTCAACTATAATGGTTAGGTACTGCAATGGTCCATAGTGGAGGGATGTGTGAACCAAGTGATTAGAGTTAAACTAGTGGCGGAATATTGCTTCCTATGGTGACAAGGGCAACGGCAACCAAAATCAACCACTGGTAACTTCGTCGTTGGTTTTCAATGAAAAAAGGGAACAAAGAATCACCAATAAAAAACAAAGAGAGCATCATATTTAAAGTTTGATAAGCATATATAAGGCCCAGAAGACTATTTCGATACCAAATAATGCGATTTCCTATGGGAGAAGCAAAGCTCAACCTTGGTCGTGATAACAAGCTCAACCACCTAAGTAACAAAGGGAGAACAAGGCTCTAATGGCAAGAGAGCTTGACTGCAAGACGTAGAAACAAGCTCTACTGTTATGAATAAAGAGAGCATGAGGCTCCAATGGAGAAGCCTAGGGTTTCTCTGTTCTCTTCTATAACTCTTCAATTTCTAAATAAGACAAAATTGCCTCCGTAAACAAACATGACCCCAATTACCCTTTTCTAAAGCCAATTGCCCTGAACGTTCACATTAAAATTGGTTGGAAAAAGAGCAATTCCCAACAAGATTGAGAGTTAGAGGAGAAATAGTTACCCGGGAACGCCTGGGACATGCCCAGTATATGTCATGGATCTTATACTAAAACCCTATTGCCCTTGTTAACCTAGGCCATAGGCTTCCCCTACTAGATATTGACCCTTCATTTTCTAAATAAGACAAAACTGCCTCCGTAAACAAATATGACCCCAATTACCCTTTTCTAAAGCCAATTGCCCTGAACGTTCACATTAAAATTGGTTGGAAAAAGAGCAATTTCCAACAAGATTGAGGGTTAGAGGAGAAATAGTTACCCGGGAATGCCTGGGACACGCCCAACATACGTCATGGACCCGGCATTTATACTTGAAAAGTGAAGTGTCCAACACGAATACAACATGCAATTCAACGTGTCGACTACAAGATGTGACATTAAGGGAAGCTCTATTGCTATGATAAAGAGGGCACAAAGCTCCAATGGAGAATCCTAGGGTTTCTTTGCTCTCTTCTATAACTCTTCAACCTTCAAAAACTGCCCCGTCTCCTTACAAGTGGGATCTTATCCTAAACCCTATTTCCCAAGTTAACCTTAGCCATAGACTTCCCCTACTATATCTTGACCCTTCACCTTCTAAATAAGACAAAACCGCCATCCATAAACAAAAATGACCCCAATTACCCTTTCCTAAAGCTAATTTCCCTGAATGTTCACATTAAAATTGGTAAAAAAAAAAGAGGAAATTTCCGACAAGATTGTGAGGGTCAGAGGAGATCTATGTTACCTGGGTATGCCTGGGACATGCCTAGGATACATCATGGACAGCATTTACACTTGAAAAGTGAAGTGTCCAACACGAATACAACATACATTTCAACGTGTTAGGGTAAATTAGGAGAGAATCAAAGCTTACCCATTGTCACCATATTTTCCGGTGAAGAGAGAGTGCACCACTTGCGGTGGTGAAGAGCGAGGGGGGGAGAGGGAAGGGAATGAGAGGCTCTAACAAAAGAAAAACATTTATTTGATTGTATAAGCACCTTTTATTTACCGTTTCGAATGAAAAAAAATCGTTTATGTTTAAGATAAATGTTTCTTTCCCTTGCCAATGTGTTTACGAGGCCGATAAACAATTATGAGGACGAGACACATTTATCGGACTAACACATTAATTTTAAACTTTACCAAAAGGCCCTTAGAAATGAATTTGTTTTTTCACAACATCAAGAATGGAAACTACTTCAAACAACTACATTACATATTTACATGTTCATCTCTCTAAAACATGTTATTTCATTGATTCAAGTCAACATCGAAACTTACCGAGCTCGAACCCTTTTAGCACGCTTTATATGTCTCTGTAACATATCATCAGTAGATAAATGCTCCACAGAACCTAAATCCTGGAAGTAGATACAAGCAAACTTGATTTATTTCTTCCGAAAAAAAGATAGAATCATAAATTTTTCTTTACATAGTAGAGAAAATAATAAATTAGCACAAAAAAATCAATATGAACACAGATGAATTATTTCTTTAGTAACAAAATGGATAACATGTAATGGAAACGAAATGTTGTTTAATCATTTATAGTATCCACAAAAGAACTTGAATGATAATCCTACTTAGGTTCCATAAGACGTCATTCTGCAACACAAAGTATCACTAGGAAAAGCCTTTTTTGCTGGGATCAAACCCGTGAACCTTGTGTTTAATGCCTCAATGAATTGACTTACAGAGTCAAACCCATTGTAATGAAAAGCTGTAAAACTTAATCTGTCCATTTGGTCATATAGAAGATAAAGTTCACTGCAAAGAATCAAGCTTTTCTTACATGCCAAGAATGCACTCAGAACCAATGTTTTTAAACGCCAAGGCATGAGGCGAGGCGCTTCAGTAGCCAAAGCTTACGCCTCAAGGCGTAAGCCTCACGCGGGGAGATAAGTATTTAAATCTATAAATAATTGTAGCAAAAATTCTACAAACAAAGCATATTTCCAATTCTAAGTTTCAAGTTCTAACCACTGACAAAAAAGCAGAGCACCAATCAAAGACTCCATCTTATACTAAATTAAATGCATCTTCATCAATTACATGAACATCCACTTCTTGATAGTCCAAGTTGAAATTCTCCTCCTCATCATCAATCAATTGTAAATCAATCGATGTTGGGTCCCTTTTTAATATAAAACTTAGTGTCTTTTATTTTTATGCTGGGTCCCTTCAACACCTATTTTTTTTAATATCTTGACATTCTTTTTTATTATTTTTTTGAAGTTAAAAAAGCATGCCAAAAAAACAGCACATCTAAGGCGTACACTCAGTCCAAGAGGCGTTGACGAGGTGTACGCCTCACTGAGAGGCGTAGTGAGGCATAAGCCTCGTCAATGTCTCTTGGAGTGAGGCGTTACGCCTCAAATGTGTAAACGCCTTCTGATTGAGCCTGAAGGCGTTTTTTAAGAGCTTTGCCCCGAGGCGCACCTCGAGGCGTAAGCCTCACACGCCTTTGAAAACACAGCTCAGAACTACATTGCCCAGGATTTTGTGGTCATGCATAGGTTCCTATGTTTCTTATGTCAAATGTAAATACAATAGCAAATTATGTGATAGACAATTTCTTGAATGAAAAATTACCAAGATAATGTGGGTTTTTTTATTAGTGCAAAAGATAAAGGAATAAGTATGATAGGGAACAGATGTGAAAAACCAAAAATAATAAAGGCACCTTGAAGCTACCCTCGTGACAAAAAGTACAATGAAACCATGAGAATAAGCATGAAGCACGAACAGATGTATTAATGCACGTGAAGTGTGATTGCCCATATTAACAGATACAAAGCCTCATCAACCCAGTCATAGTTACGAATGATGCAAATTGCTAATGTCTTGAGGTATAAATGCCTTTAAAAGGTCTATTTTCTCTAAGGGAGTTATACATATTCCTGGATTGTTTTTCTGTACAGTGCAAAATGTGACTTAGTAACCTTACTTGTTACCTCTCTCAACAACTCTCACTTCTCTGTCAAGAGAAATTCTAGTCAAGCAGCAATTGTTTCTGCACTCCAATAAGCCATACCTAATACTCCTTCAGTTTTATGTTACATGTTTTGCCCTTGCCCATACCAAGTCTTATTTTACCAAGATCACCTTATAAATGCACAGATACCAACTATCCCCCACCTATCACACCTGTTATCATAGTTTACCGGATCATGTAACACCCTTGTCCATCAAATAGTTTGCTCTAATGCTCAAAAGATAAAACCCAAAATGCACATGCACTTATATGCATGGTTTAAAATTTCGGAATGTTTCGTATGTTTCGTTTCGTAAGGAAACCGTAACTTTCGTATGTTTCAAAATGTTTCGGTTTGTTTCGCCGAGACAATCCGATACAATCCAAAAAAATAAAAAATATAATTTAATGATTTTGAAAATATTTCGTAATGTTTCGAAAGATTTCGTAATGTTTCGGAAATGTTTCAGAAATTTCGTTTTTTCAGCATTTTTTCAATGTTTAGTTTCGTTTCGGAGTTTGTCTCGGTTTTTCACTTGACCGAGACATTCCTCCAAAACGAAATTTTAAACCTTGCTTATATGGAATGTAATCCTTTCACAAAAGAGATTTATTTCGAATAAAAACATACTGCTCAGGTTCAGAAAACAACATAAAAATAATATTCAAGACAAAAAGAAGATTACCAAGATTATAGAAATCCTGTACTTCCTTAAATATATTAAGGGATACAGGTTTCTGGACCAACAGCCAAGGCTTCTTTTTACCTACATGCATTTTGTTAAATGTGACATACATGGTCATCAATTTGGATTGTCCCAATGTTGATAAAACCTTCCTTAAAACTAGAAAGGCTAGCTTCATTCTTTTAGATTCCGAAACACGGAAGCGAGGGGGTTGTGGACTGGCCATGAGCATTCCTGGCTTCTTTCTCTGCTGTCTGAACCTACAAGGATTTTCTTACATGTGGCACACATGCTCATTATTTCAAGCCATAATAAAGCTGGTTAAACCAGAGAGGCTAGCCCTAGTTTTAGATATAGCAGACAAGAGTAAAACAAAGGTTTTAAGCATGGCCATGGGCGTTCCAGGGCTCCAGTTTATCACCCAAGAAGAACTGATAATATCTTCCTACATGTACACCACATAGGTCCAACCATAAGACCTAATAACTTATTTATTAATCAAAAGCCAGCATTCCGTCCTTGTTATAATTTTTCTACTTTGCCATGAATCGTCATCATCATCATAAACCTTTTTACCAAAAGTATGGGGTCGGCTGCACGAATCTTGTTCCTCCATTCAATCCTATCTAAATCCATCTCTTCCATTAAGTCAAGTTTCTTGAAATCTCCTCTCAAAACCTCACAACGTCCATTTTGGCCTTCCCTCACCTTTTCAGGCCCTTCGACTTGTGCATCCCTCCTCACTGGTGCTGTCATTGGTCTGCATTTTACATGACAAAACCATCTCAATCGACATTCCCTCATTTTGACATTTACTGGGGCTACTCCTATATTTTCACGAATGTGTTATAATTGTCTTTCTTGTCTTACTACACATCTATCTCAATATCTTCATCTCCACTATACTCATTTTATGAACTTGTTTCTTGATTGCCCAACTTTTTGCTCAATAAAGCATTGTCGGTCTTATTTTTGTCTTATAAAATTTTTCTTTTAGTCTAAATGGCACATGTCGATCACATAGCACCCTGGAAGCACATCTCCACTTTAGCCACCCCGCTCTAATTATATAGGCAACATCCTCCTCAATCACTCCTTTATGAATACTAGAACCAAAGTAGCAACATCGGTCACTTAAGGTATCTCCTAGTTGTCAATTTTAATTGATAGATCATCCCTATATGCATCCTTACTAAAATTGTATCCATATACTCTATCTTGGTTCAACTTATTTTAAAACCTTTAGATTCCAAAAAATTCATCCAAAGTTAGTTTTGCATTTACCTTATCCCTAACCTCATCAACTAATACCATGTCATATGCAAACATACACCAAGGGACATCATCTTGGATATAAGCAGCTACTTCATCTATATCTAAAGCAAATAGGTATGGACTTAGGGTTGACCATTGGTGTAATCCCACTATGATCGGAAACTCACTTGTCTCACTACCAATTATTTACATTAATTTTTGCTCCCTCATACATATCTTTAATGATGTCAATATACCCATTTGGGGCTCCCTTCTTTCGCAATGCCCACCAAATTAATTCTCTAGGGACTCTTATCATATGCTTTTTTCTAAGTCAAATAAAGACCATGTGAAAATCCTTCCTCTTTTCCCTGAGTTTTTCCATCATTTATTTAAGAAGATTACATTGATGGTCAACCTTCCTGGCATAAATCCAAATTGATTTTCAGATATCCCTCTCTTTTGCCTTAATCTTTGCTCCATTACTCTTTGCCATAGTTTCAGAGTGTGGCTCATAAGTTTGATGCCACAGCAGTTTATACTTTATACGTCTCCTTTGTTTTTGCATATAGGCACTAAAGTACTTCTTCTCCATTCATTTAACATTTTTCTTGTCTTCGAGATATTGTTAAATAACTTAGTAAGTCAAGACAATCCAATTCCTCCTATGCATTTCCACAACTCTATTGGAATACCATTAGGTCCCAAGGCCCTACCTGTCGTCTTCATCTTAGCTAAAGCTACTTTCACCTCTGATACCCTAATTCTATGAAAATATGTGTTCTATATTCTCCCTAGTATTTCCATCTAGTCCTATGTCTATTGTGTTAACCTCATTTAATAATTTATGGAAATACGTCTTCCACCTCTCCTTAAATTCTTCATCTTTCACTAAGATTATTAGGTGTTGCCCTTAATGCATCTAACATGATCTTATCTTTAGCATCTCTCTCTTGTTCGAAAAGCTAGTAGACATTTTTCTCACCCTCTCGTCCCTAATTTATTATATAGACTATCATATGTTTTATGTTTGGCCTCACGTACCACTTTCTTAGCTTCCTTTTTAGCATTTTTATATATTTCTAAATTCTCATTGTGATGCAGGAACATTCGACTATGACGGTCCACCGCTACACCGAATCAGTGCCCGGTCAAGCAAGTGGACGCGATTATTACTATTTATAATAAATTCCCAAAGCTACTATTTATAGTAAATTTTGATTTTATTACTTTTAGGTAAGAGTTCTAGTTGTTTAGAAATTAGTTCTTTGAGTTGTAATAGAATTAAGATTTTATTATTGACTAAGTTAGTAAAATTGTGGTAGGACTTTCTTTTTTCAGTTTGATTAGAATTAGGAAAGTTCAATTAGGGAGTCGTATAAAAGGTTATGTATTCTTTGAGGAACCAAGAGCCATGTTGCTACTCTTTTAATACATTATACATTTAGCCCTTACATTCCCACATCATTGTAGTCTCTGCTTCCACATTTCACATTTCTTTCTTTACCAATTTATCTATTGAAGGCACCACTTTTCCCCTTTTAAATTCTACCACCTTATTCATAAGCATTTTTTATTTTCATTCCCCCTTCTATTTCTTAACGCAAACATCTAAAACTACTAGCCTATGTTGTGTGATTAGGCTCTCATGGAATAACCTTACAATTTTACAAATTTACAGTTCATTTCTCCCAAGTAGAAAAAGCCTATTACGCTTATATTTGTTATACTTGTAAACGTATTAAATGTTCATCTCTCCTTTTAAAGTATGTGTTTGCTATTACAAAATCATATGCAATCATAAATTCAAGGATCTCATTTTCCATTTCATTTCTTTCTTCAACTCATATCCTCCGTGCACCCATTCATATCCTCTACTTTCCTTCCCTACATCCCATTTAAGTCCCCTCTTATAAATATCCTCTCTCCATCAGGAATTCCCTGCATCAATCCATCCATGTCTTCCCAAAATTGTCTCTTAGGGCCTGTTTGGTACGTGAGAAAAAGAGTTCTGATGGCGAATATTTAGCCAGGCGAATATTATCTTGGCTAAATATTTGTTCATATCAATATTTAACAATGTTTGGTACGTGTATAAGCTAGCTTACTTCAGCTTATTTCATTTTCTTTCAATTTGAGTGGGTCCCACATATCAAAGTAAGTCAAAAATAGGTTAGGCGAGTGAGAACCACATATTATGTCAGAGGATTAAAAAAATTCATTTTTATTGAAAATAGTGATTTTCCCACCAAGGCTTAATTGGCGTGAAAATATTTACACAAGTGGCGGGGGTGATCAAATGTTTTCCCGCCGCGGCGGGCAAATTTGTGGGCCCAGCTAAATATTCGCCGAGGGCAAGTGGATGCCAAACGCGCCCGGGCGAATATTAGCGCGCGCAAATATTTTATGGTGCGTTACCAAACAGGTCCTTAATGCCTTCGCTTAATCCAACTTGAGGTGCATAAGCATTAATTATGTTAATAATCTCTTCACCTATCACTATTTTTATTGACAACAACTTATCGCTTATTCTCTTTACTCATACAACTTTCTTTTATATCTTTATCTACAATTATTTTTACTCTATTTCTATTTTTATTTTCTCGTGTACCAAAGTTTGTAACCATCTATTTTCTTAGCTTTTTCCCATTCCCACTTTGTCTTGTAAACAGGCTATGTTAACTTTCCTTTTCATTGTGTTTATTAACTATACATTTTTACTTGTTAGAGACCCAACATTCCAAGTGGCAAGATGAATCCTACTTTCCTAGACTAACTTCTTTACCCACACGTCGTTTCTAGAGTACACCCTAGCCAACCCTTGCCCACTTCCCACTACAACCGGGTGTCGTTGAAGCACGTCGATTCTGGGGAATGCCCTAACATGAGCTAAATGTAATATATGGATTAGGATTCATGGTATGATTTGGCAAAAGTTTTACACCGGCTGCCTTGAATGATGACCAAATACACAAGTAATTAAAGTACTTTTTTCAGTATAAAGCAATAACATTGAAGTGTATATAATTGTCCCATCACTTATTAGAAAAACCAACCTCTTCTTTTTCTTCATCTTCATCACCACCTTCATTTTTTTTCGGCATTTGAGTATCTGCTACAGCTGTAGGCAAGGGACTTGGAAGAATCTTTACACCTTCACCAAATTGTGGCTGCCACTAACAAATTCACAAGTGTCAAGAAATAACCATAGAATGTAATAAGAAAAATCTCACAGTAATCTCTTTTTAAATCCTACTATCAACATCTAATGACAACAGAGCAGAAATCAAATGTTATAAGTTGTAGGTTGCATATATTTTCAATGACAAGGCTGCATTTCCCCTCATGGAATTTAAATCATTGACTATATATCATAATCTCATCATCACCACAAGCCTTATCTCAACAATTGGAGGTCGGCTACATGAACCGTTCCTCCATTCAGTTCTGTCTAAAGACATGTCATAAGTTAATGCAAGTTTCCTAAAATCTCCTTTCCAAAACTCACAACTAATGACATACAAAGAAAGTGGGGCCAAAGCAAACCAAAATAACTACTCTAAGAAACGGTACAACGATCCAATTTGTAGATGCCTCACTTTTTCATACTGCATTATAGTTATATCATTATCCAGTGTTCAAAAGAGTCAGACTCAACTCACAAGTTATCAAGAGGTCATGCAACCAAGTAAAGTTGGCTAAGTTCATCTTAATTCGACAAAATTTGAAGGAGTTCATAGAAAAAGTAGATCAGAAAGAAAATTTGGTCACAAGTAGTCATTCATTTTTTTTAAAAGGAGAGGAATTTCCCCTCCTTCCTTCCCTTGCTCTGAAAATTAAAGCAAGTCAATAATTAAGTTGATGAATTTCTGGTTTTTCTTAATGCTGAAATTATGATCCTACATGATCTTTTTTCTTGTTTTTTGAGGACTTCCGGTTAGAGTATCAATAAATATAGCATATACAGAAGAACAACCACCATAACATGTACTGGAAACTAGGTGACTGTTGGGCAATCATTTGTGAATCAGTGACATAACAACACAGGTGCATATCTAAGCACCCTTGGATTGTGGGCTCAAGTATGACCAGGATTGAAAAAATTTAGCTACAGAACATGAACACTACAGACAAAAGCGACAAATGTCAATGGTGAGTTTCCACCACCTAATATGCAGTAAAATCCTATAGATTGGCCACACTTATCTCATATGGCATTGGCCCAAAAGCCTAAATAAGGATGTCTGCATTTAGTGGCAGTTTAGCACACATGGTAATCATATCATCCGTCACTGTATACACTTGCTCAGTATGCTCTTCCTTGGCTTAGACACTATCCATGGGAACCTTATAAACAGATCTTACCAGCAGTTGCAATTAAAGCCTATTGTTCTCTTAACTGTGGCTAACAAAATGTCAAATGGAGATCTAGGATACCCTCAATGGAACAAAATTGGTGTAGCGAAGTTCCCAAAAAATTCATCCACAAATTAAACACAAAATTAAAGAAATATAACAAGAAAAAAGAAGGAAAATGGAGAACATATTTATTGACAGGATACAGTGGGAATTCGTGTAGAAAGTTGCAACGAAAGATCAAGATGATGACGGCGGGCCTCAAGCAGAAAAACAATGCAAGGGTGGGAATTCGTTGCCGGAATCGTCAACGGCTGTCACGAGTTCGCCAGGAAACCCTACAAGAGGGGAGGAAAAGCATCAAGATCTCTCTACAAGTTAAAATGATCCAAAACTACTACTCTTCCACCATAGGGTTCTACCCAGCCAAGCTGATCCTAACCATTGGATGGCTTTAAAAGATTTCTGCCTTAGGGGGCGTTTGGGAATGGGAAGTGACTATCCAAAGGAGGAGAGTATCTCACATGGATAGCCACATGTAACAGAAGACCAAATAAGAGCCTCCAAACCAAGCCGCCCCCTCCAGAACCCTAGAGAAGTGCCTCTAGGCCTAGCCACCCCCTCCAAAACCCTGGAGAAGACACTCCAAACCCAGCCATTCTCTTCAGAAGTTTGGAGAAGACTCCAGACCTAGCTGCACCCTTCAGAAGCCTAGAGAAGTGCTCCAAGCATAGCCACAGGCGTCCAAACCCTGGAAAAAGCCCTCCAACCCTAGCCTTGGGTCTCAAAAACCTAGAGAAAGCCCTCCAACCCTAGTTGTAGGTCTCGGAAGCCTAGAGAAAGCCCTCCAACGCTAGCTGCAGGTCAAAAGATCCTCGATAGTTGGTAGGATCCCTTACTGCCACCCAAAAGGTGACACGTGGCTTTTGTGGAGAGCTCAACCAAATAAGCTCTAAATTTGGCGATGGATGGCTCTAAACCTGACGGTGAGCCAATCAAATGCTTCCATGTTGCGAACAGATCAAAACAAGCTTGATTAAAGAAGAAATTACTCCCCTAAGAAGTGTTTCTCTTAGAAAGGAAGCTACGTACAAGTCTATAAGAAAAGACAAAAGGACATAGCATGCATCCAATAAGGGAGAAAGGTCTCTCTCAACAAGAAAGAGAGCCTCAAAAGAGCCCTCGTAATTAAAGAAAACTCATGATTAACTAATCAAGAGTTATACATCAAGCACAACTTAACACTCTTCTTATAAACAAGGGTTGTAAATCAGCATTTCTCATCTCTAGGTTACATAAAAAGGGAGAAGGTAAAGAAGATTCACAAAGGAGATTCACATATGAAGAGCTATGCGGAGAGAACACTAGAAACTAAGTGTCCAAGAAGGAAAATGAGAAGAAGACAAGGAAGCCCTGTCTCTGACTAGGTAGGAGAAGACTAATTCTCTTCTTCCTCTCATTCTTGTTTTGTCTTCATGTACTCTCTCACACATCCCCTAATACGGAAAGAAACCCATGTTAAAGAACCATTTCCCCAAAAGATCGACCTATTGGGGAAAGGCGAAACAACTATATACCAATGGGTCGTCGGGCCAACACAACACGTGCGCGGGAACACACCATCCGCTAATACGCCCCCTCAGTGGGAATACACTCCACTGGAGACTTGAACCCGCGACCTCCCAGGCCTTAAGGATCTGATACCATCAAGATGTTTTGATTTTATTGAAATAACTTCCTTGAATTACATTGATTAACCATAGGTTTAAATAGAGATAAACAAGATCTAGAGATGGAAATAAATCTAACAGATATAATCTAAGATATTATCCAAATCTTGACAACCGCAAAGAATCTGTGATGAGATACACCAAGGATGATATGGTGCATCTCACACACGTTATTACGATGTATTCTCTAATATCTTCCTAATCTTGACAACTGCGGAGAATCTGTGATGAGATACACCAAGGATGATATGGTGCATCTCACACACGTTATTACAATCTATTCTCTAATAACCCACACTCATGTACTCTCCAATTTATTTGTAATAATACACACATCCCGTGATACAACATGAAAATCACACGCGCGATTTTTCCTTGTAATTGCACATATCCCATCATACCGGATTATCTCCCCCGGTACAGCATGTTTCATGTAAAACCATCAAATGTGTGGCTAGGATCTCGAATATCAGATATATGATGTCAACACCACCAAAAATGTGGTCATCATCACATATCTCATGTAGAGATCGGTCTACATGTGTAAACTGCCAAAATGCAGTCGTTATCATGTGTAAAACCACCAAACGTGGTGATCTGCATTTTGTATGGGAATACACCCCTTAAGTGTATACAATTAACAAAATGATGTTTTTTGGCCTCTATATTTATGTTCGCTCATTATTTTCTATCCTTCCTTCTTAATCAGAGGTTCTCTCTCTCTAAAAAGAGAGGTAATTAACAATCCTGATTCGTCAAGATTGAGAGTGTGTTCCACATTAACTTGACAAATAATAAACCCCCACAATCTTCTCGACACATAATTTGTCGTGTATAGACACCAACACACGTGTCATAGCCAGCAACCTATAACCTAAATACCAGCCTCTGTTCAGCCTTTTAAATCCCAGTATCAATTCAAATTTAATTGTTAAACGATTGGCTGCAATCTAACCAAATCATCCCTAAACTAAACTCTAAATCCAAATACCCCAAGCAACAACAAACCTTGAATAATCTGTTAGAACAAATGTTTAAACTCAATCCACCCTCCTATATTCTAGAAATTATTTGGTTTTTCCACTGGTTGTTTTACATCTCTCCTATTTGTCATTGAAATTTCTTACTAACTCAAGGGGATACCAATATTGTTGGTTGCATTGTTGATTTCGATTAATATAGGCATTAACGAATTAGGGAGAGAGAGAGAGAAAATAACACCAATTTAGCATGATGAGCTTAAGAAACATAACATGGGATAGACGACAAGGACAAGGACAAGAACAAGAACAACATCAAAATTGTGGCCCAGAAGTAGTCATAACATACATAGTAAATGCATATGACATGATATACAAGGCAGCGCAAGAAGACATTATCCACCTAAGAAGATGGAAAAGAGCTAACCTGTCTTTCTTGAGGCAAACCATTCCTCACCCATGAACGACAAAGTGCATAAAGAGAAGCACCATCCGTTAATCTGACCTATAAATATAGAAAAAAAAAGGTAATTATAATAAACAAAAAGGGCATACATATGAAACATCTACTCAGTACATTCCCATGGAAGAAGGTGATATTATATCTAAGACGGTCAATTTCCTGAAAAGAACGATGCTTCAATGAATGATGCTAATCAAACAGTTTCTTCACAAATGATTTCCAACTATGCACTTCGGTGGATAGAGGAAAACCAAAGCAAAAAACCATATAGGATTATTCCATGAAAAATATAAGAAAAATGATAGTTATGAGAAATACGAGATGGGTGTCGTCTGTAAGACCTACAACCATCGTCCCACCTTGAGTTCTTTAGAAGATCGATGAGAATTATGAAACATGATTTTCATTGAATACCAAGACAAATAAATCCCCCCTCCAAAAGAGTAGAAAGCATTACAATTTCATGCATGAGGTCAGACAAATCAAATCACAATAGTACTTAGCTAGATGCAGCACCTGAGTTCATGAAATCTAGTTGGATTCCAAACGAATGCAATTCCGGAAGTAGAAATTTCGGGTATGACTGCAAGGAGATTACTTCTTACCGAGCAGGTGCTTGGAAAGGTATCTCCAAAGTCTTCAATGATTATTCTATAGGCATCTGTTTTGAAGTGGATTTCGCAAACAAGGTCAAATTTGGGAAGATCTTTGGTGTGGAAATGTTCCTTTCTGTCAAGCGTTTCCTACCCTCTATGATATAACAATTCCCAAAGGTGCACTCGTAACTTTTTTTTTAAAAAACACGAATCATGTTGTTTGGGTTCAAAGATTCAAAATCAATTTTATGATTGATTTGGAGGATATAAGGCTCTGGAGATGGGATTCCAAAGGAGTATTCTAGGTCAGGGTCATTCTTTTCAAAGTTAGTTTATTCTGGACCTTTTCTAGCTAACTTGGTGTGGAAAAGCCATGCCCCTTCTAAAGTTGCCTTCTTTCTTTGGACGACATCTCTGAACAAAATTTTAACAGTGCACAACTTCATAAGAAAAAAAGTACGATCATCACTAAAATGTGATTCCTAAGCAAAGCAAGTGGGGAATCAATGGATTATATGCTTATTATTGCATCTGTTTTAGTAGAGTATGGCATGTGTTCTTTCAGCTTTTCATGTGCTTAGGATTATTCCTAAGAATGTGATTGAGCTTCTCTAAGGTTGGTGATTCTGGAGGAGATAGCCTCTATTGATGGGAAGGATGATAATGATCGAGTTTCAAAAGAGGAGGGAAGAGGAGTAGAAGCGAAGAAAGAATTTCTAAAGTGGACCCCTTTGGAGGAGATCAACTGGAGACAGAAGTCGAGGGTGAAATGGTTGAAGGAAGGGGATACGAATACTAAATTCTTCCATCAAGTTGCGAATGCTAGAAGAAGTAACGGCATCACGAAACTTCAGGTGGAATGATCTTTTATAGTGGAGAAGGAGAAGATTAGAGAGAGTGTTGTTCAATACTACTTAGTCTATATCATAAATCGGGTGGTTATAGACCGAAGGTGTATGGGCTTCACTTTGATAAAATTAGCCAAGGGCAGAAGGGGATGAGGATGAAGAGGTTTTGAGGGCCATTAATGGTCTTAGTGGTGATCGGGCACCGGGTCCAGATGGGTTTTCGCTAGCCTTTTTCAAAAGGTGTTGGGATATTGTAGGAGGAGATTTCATAAAAGTGGTTAACGAGTTTGAAAAGGAATTTGTCCTGGATAAGTGCTCGAATAGCACTTTCATTATTCTCATTCCCAATAAAGGAGTAGTCTTTGAATGATTTTCGACCTATTAGCTAGGTGGAGAGCACTTATACGATTAACTCTACAGTGTTGGCCTCTAGGATGAAAGTAGTTATGGGCTCTATTATTGCCCCTTCCCAAGGTTCTTCTATAGCGGGTAGGAAAATCCTTGCTATGGCTTTAATAGCTAATGAATGTATTGATTCTAGCGTGAAGGAGGGGAAAGGTGGCATTCTGTGTAAGATAGACATGGAGAAATCGTATGACCATGTGTGAGTTGAAAGCTAAGGTTTGGTTACAGGAGAGGGAAGAGATGAGAAGAGAGAAAGAGCGTGTGTGTGTATCACACACGACTCTAAATTTCTAATATATGTCAAAAACTTTACATAGACTAAAATTCCCTTACAAAATAAAGGGGTCCCTTATAACATAAAGGGTACACCCTAACAACACCCCTTCAAGTTGGTGCGTAGATATCTATCATGTCCAACTTGCTGAGACACCGGTGCAGCTGATGACCTAGAACCAGTGTTTTTTAACGCTAAGGCGTGAGGCGAGGCGCTTCACTAGCGAAAGCCTCGAGGCGTAAGCCTCACGCGCACACATTTTTAGGTGGATAAGTATTTAAAATTTTAAATATTTGTAGTAAAAATTCAAAAACAAAGCATACTTCCAAGTTTCATACTTTCAATTCCAAGTTCCAAGTTCCAACAAATCTAACAAAAAAGCACAACACTAGATCAAAACATTCAATCTTCTACTAAATTAAATGCATCTTCATCAATTATATGAACTTCATTCTCTTCTTGATAGTTAAAGCCGAAATTCTCCTCCTCCTCATCAATCAATTGTAGATTAACACACTTGCCTTTATCAATACCAGCATGCCCTAGACATAAAAAGTATTATCAATACTATATTAATTAAAAATAAATCAACTTAAAATTAGAAATCAATCATTCAATAATCCAATGCTTTACTACTTGGTAGTTGGTGCTTACTTTGGGTTTTTTGGGTTGTGGTTTGAGATTGTGAAGTTTCTCTTACAACAACCTCACGCATCCTTTTTTTGAGCACTAGATCTAGAGCCAACACGTACTCCACCTCCAATGGAATCCTCACCAACTTCAGTTTCAAGACGAGTTATCGACAGAACATTCCTCCAACCATTTTGTTCCAGCGGGAAGTAATGGTTCTTATTCCTCAGTGATCCACTCGTCATCGGAGTCTACATATTCTTTTAAGACCGGATCGAAATTCAGATTCGCTTTTCTTCTTTTGTTTCTTTCCCTCATCTTCTAATTGTACATAATATAAACAAGAGCATTTAGCCTTTGTTGTTCAGACCGGTTTCTCTTCTTTGTATGCACCTATCATAAAATATAATACATTAGAAGATAATCATGATTTATGAATCAGTAATATTAGTTTTTAAAAATCAAGTTTTCTAATTTTCAAGTCACTAATTAACTCTCGTAAAGACCTGATCAAAGGTACTCCAGTTCCGCTCACATCCTGAAGAACTACATATAAGGCTCAAGACCCAAATTGCAAATTTTGTCAACTCTGGAGTCTTACTTCCAAAACATATCCACCAATCAACTACAATCAGATTCACAACAAATTATCAATATAACTATATTACTAAATTAATATTAAAGAAATAAATAAGCAAATTACCATATCAAGATTCCATTTCTTCCTTGTCCTGATGGTCATATCTAGACTAAAATCTCCTCTATCTTGATCAAAATCATCTAACTGAAGATCTGCAGCTTCTCGTTCATCTTCATCTGGGATCATTCTCTTCATGCATTCATATAATCCTTTTCTTACTTCATCATCTGCATTGAAGTTGTCCTCAAAGTGAAATCATGGATTTAGGTAATATCCAACTGCATGAAGAGGACGATGGAGTTGAGGAATCCATCTTTCATCTATTTTCTTCCAAATTGGCATATATTTTCTTTCTACACCGCCACATGCATCTGCAATCTTTTCCTTTGCTGAATCGATTATCTCGTAAAGGAAAGGCCTTGAAGGCCTCCTATCAGAGTCTACCTCTCTCAAAACAGCAACTAGAGGCAATATTGTTTTCACGCAAAATGCAACATTAGACCAAAAATTTGGATAAAAAAGTAGTCTTTTTTGCTTCATGCCCTCCAGTATTCCTTGACTAATAACGATTGTTCCATTTCTCCAATGTAAACATGGCCTGAAGAGGTTGCTTTTGCTTATAAAGACTCTGTAATGTAAGATAGGTAGTGGCAAAGCGTGTCATAGCTAGGCGTAGGAGCTCATGATTATTTGTAAAACTCCTCATCAAACTCAAAACCCATGCATGTCGATCGATGAATTTGCTAACTTGCCTTGCCTTGCCTTTGTAATTGTATCATGGTAAATCTTCAACTTCCCAATTGACTCCGACATCAAATCTATGCAATGAGCTGCACAAGGAATCCAAAACAACTTCTTTCTCTTTTCCATCAATTTTTTCCCCGCCAAAACATAATTAGAAGCATTATCGGTAATGACTTGGACTACGTATTCTTCACCAATCTCTTCTACAACTTCATCCAAATATCTAAACATAAGCTCCCCATTCTTTATTCCATCTGATGCATCGACTGA
Source organism: Euptelea pleiosperma (assembly GCA_035048495.1). Taxonomy (NCBI): domain Eukaryota; kingdom Viridiplantae; phylum Streptophyta; class Magnoliopsida; order Ranunculales; family Eupteleaceae; genus Euptelea; species Euptelea pleiosperma. The sequence continues at coordinate 7,901,754 of CM068540.1, forward strand.
CTTATAAAACATAGTACCATTAAGACTATTAATCAAGAAGTTGATGAGGCATCGACCCTTTCCATCACTCCAACCATCTGACATAATTGTACAACCATACTGCTTCCACGATTTCTTGTACTCTTCCATAATTTCTTCCACATTTTTCACTTCATCTTTTAATATCCATGTTCTTATTTCGTGGATCGATGGGGGCTTAAGTCCTGGCCCAAATCTACTAATATCCTCTTAACATAATTTTAAAATACGGGTTGTTCACCAAATTAAAAGATAATGCATATGTATAAATGTACCTTCCAATAGACCTACACACTTCTTGCCTCTCCTTCTTCTTTTCCTTCGAGTTGAGGATCAATCGGTTCTGTTCAGAATTTACAAATTGGTCCATTGGGCCCCTTGCTCGTGGCACTTGTGATGGAGGGTCTTCAATTTCTTGATCTTCATCACATGGAAGAAGTTCTAGTTATACCAGCCCTCCCAATACTACATGTTAACTCTTCAGATTCTTTCACATAATTTTCAAATGCATTCTTGCATCTTAGCTTCACTTCTTCAGGACACTTTGTACATGGCCCTACTCCATGATGAGTCCCAGCCAAATGATTTTTAAAACTGTTCACCTCTCCGGTACATAACTTATTGCAAAATTTGCAATAAAAGTAGCCTCTCGGTTTTCTGTCTTCCTCTCTTGCATATTCCCAGGCAAAATCTTTTTTACTCATCCTACAGAAATAAACGAAGTAATTTGTTTATGAAACTGAGAAGACAAATGACTTGTCTGTTCATTAGATAATAGATATTAATTATATTGTGTATAATTTATGCTTTCTATTGACTTATGTATAAAATTATAAATTACTTTTTTGATTTTTCTGTTCTGTTTTTTGAGAACAGACAGAAACAAACTGAAATATCAAATAGATTATACATTTATAATTTATACTATTACTAATAGAATAACAGTCTGATGGTCATGTTAATATACACTATATAGTTATACAATACATATTTAAAATTTTAAATATCTTATACAGTAAAAATAGACTGATTTATAGAAAGTCAGAAAGTAATCAAACTATCATAGTATAAAGTTTATAGGTTACAGAATTGAAAAATTAGAAGATTTTTAAACAGTAAATACTATAAACAGATTTTTAAATAGTAAATACAGTATTGAAAAATCAGAAGATAGTTTTCTTCTTCTTTTGATATTACAATAACGTATTTAATGATCTGTTTATTATGCTTTCTGATTTTTGATTTTCTTCTGATTTTTCTGCAATCTGTGATTCTTTATCACTTCACTATCACTTCTTTGTCTGATTTTTCTTCTTCTTTGTCTAATTTTTCACCTTCTTCTTTGTCTGAATTTTCTGAAACAGAAAACAGAGCACATACAAAGAAGAAGAAGAGGAAAACAGAGGAGGAAAGAACAAAGAAGACGAACAGTGAAGAAGAATTCAGAGTAGAAAACGAAGGAGAGAATTCAGAGAAGAAAACAGAGGAGGAAGAAGAAGACGCAAGTGAGCTACTGGACGAAGGGGTCCTAAGGAAGAAGCAGCAGAAGAAGAAGAAAACAGAGAGGAAGAAGAAGATATAACGTGAGATTCTCACATTGAGAAGAAAGAAGAAGTAAAAGGAAGCTACGTGGACTGTGTCACTGTAAGAATAAGAATAAGATGGTTGCTGCTGGAGAAGGTGATGGTTGTTGCTGGAGACGTCGATTGTTGCAGGAGAAGTTCAAGAGACGTAGAAAAAAGAAACTGGAGGAGTTGGAGTCGTGGACTATTGGGACCCTTTGAGTTTTAACTTTTAGGGTTTATTTTAATCTTATATTTTGTAATTTGTATTACACCTGTTTATTTTATTTGTTAATTTGTAATATATTATTTTTTAAGGACACATGTTTTAACTTCTGAGTTTTTTTGTTACTTTTTTTTTTTGCAAAAAACCAATACACAGTTGAGACGTACGCCTCGAGGCGCACGCCTCGCACTCCCTTAGTGAAAACATCTACAACCTGGTTGGTCAGTCTTCACAAAAGGAGTGCACACTTCCCTTAAATAATCTTCTCTTTTATGAAGTGTTTATCTATTATAATGTGCTTGGCTCGATCCTGTTGAACAGCCTTGTGAGCAATGTTGATTGCTGCCTTGTTATCACAATACCGATTTATCGAGCCAGTAACAGGAAATCCTAGTTCAGCCACTAAGATCTTCAACCATAGCATCTCGCATAAGCCCATGAGTCATAGCTCAAAACTCAACCTCTACACGGGACTTAGCAACCATAGGTTGCTTCTTGCTTCTCCATGTCACAAGGTTGCCCCCAACAAAAGTGCAATACCCTGATGTGGATCGGTGTAAGACTCCACTTTCATGTGAACATTCTACTTGAAGAGAAGTCCCCTACAAAGGGAGGATTTGAAATATCTCAAAATCATGTGGGCTACCTCCAGGTAAGTCTCCCTAGGTGAGTGCATGTAGTGGCTAATCACACTGACAGCATATGCAATATCTGGCTTGGTCAAGGAAAAGTATATCAGTCTGCCAACTAGTCGCTGAAAACCCCCAACATCCTGTAGTAACTCACCACTGGCCTCTCCCAACTTGTGATTGCTCTATATAGGGGTGTCCACAGGTCTAGTCCCTAGTTTTCCAGTGTCTTTAAGAAGATCTAGAACATACTTTCTCTGGGAAATGAAGATCCCGTGACTTGATCTAGCCACTTCTATGCCCAAGAAATACTTTAGAGGCCCTAGGTCCTTGGTTTCAAACTCACCAGCCAAGTATTACTTCAATTTTGCAACCTCTTTAGCATCATTGACCGTCACAAAGATGTCCTCAACATAAACATGAGGGCAATGGTGCTCTTCCCTTGATGCTTATGATCTACTTCACTTTGAGTGTAACCAAAGTTCTACACTGTCCTGGTAAACCTCTCAAACCATGCTCTGGCAAACTGCTTTAGCCCATACAAGGACTTCTTTAGTCTACAAACTCTCCTATCACCTTCTACTAGAGGGAATCCTAGAGGGGGAAGCATTTATACTTCTTCTTTGAGGTCCTTATGAAGAAATGCATTCTTTACATCAAGTTGACGCAAAGGCCATGACTGGTTAGCAACAAGAGAGATAAGCAACCTTATGGAGTTCATTTTTGCAACTGGGGCAAATGTTTCCACGTAGTAAATGCCATAAGTTTGGGAATATCCCTTGGCTACCAATCTAGCCTTGTACTTCTCTACTGACCCATCTGCCTAATATTTAACGGTGTACACTCATCTACATCCTATTGGCTTTTTTCCTCTAAGCAAATCTACCAATTCCCAAGGGTGATTCTTTTCTAAGGCCCACATCTCCTCAACCATAGCATCCTTCCATGGTTGAAGCCCTTCTGACACAAAGGAAGGTATCGGAGTGGTAAACAGCGAAGTAACAAAGGACCTGTGGGATGGAGACAGAGACTCATACAAAACATAATTGCTTAAAGGATGTTGAGTACCGCTCCTCGTACCCTTTCTAAGAGCAATAGGAAGATCAAGATCATCAGTAGAAGGCGCAAAGGTACAATAGGCTCATAGGGTAAAAGATTACCTGGGTCCAAGGATGGTACGATTGGTACAACTGGACATGGATCATCTGTGGCTTTCCCTCTCCTACGATAGACCTTAAGTTTCCCTTGAGCACCACCAGGATTGCCATCACATCCCATAGTTGGTCGTTGATCAGGCTCGACCAGAAGAGTGGGAGGTGATGGAGTACCAGGGTGAGGAACCGGAAGAAGAACATTGGAAGAAAAAGAAAGCCTCTCTTCATCACTTCTATTCTCCCCTTGAAGAGAGGCAGGGGAAAAATAGGGAGTAGACTCATGAAAAGTGGCATCCATAGAGATAAACCACTTCCCAAAAGGGGGGTGGAAACACCTATACCCTTAGTAGGAAGGGGAATACCCAAGGAAAAGGCACTTAAGAGCCTTGGGATCTGATACCAAGTTGAAAGCTAGGATTTGATGCTAGGCTTTGGTTACAGGAGAGAGAAGAGAGAGCATGTGTGTGTATCACACGACTCTAAATTTCTAATATATGAAAAAAAATTTACATGGAATAAAATGCCCTACAAAATAAAGGGGTCCCTTATAACATAAAGGGTACACCCTGACAACTGTGTTTATAGATGTTTCTTGATTACATGTTGGGGAGGATGTGCATTGGGTGGAGGTTAAGAAAGTGAATTCGGGTATGTATTTCCTCAGCCACCTTTTTTGTTCTAGTTAATGGTTCCCCTACGGGCTTTTTAATAGTTCGAGGGGGTTGAGACAAGGTGATCCTCTATCTCTGTTGCTGTTTATTGTAGTGATTGAAGCTTTGGGTAGAATGACTCGAAGAGCAGCGCATGGTGGTATGGTAGAAGGGTTTCGGGCTAGTAGTAACAACCCGTCTATATCTCAACTGTAGTTTGTTGATGATACAATTGTCGTCGCCCAGGCTTCTCACCGGCAGCTGGGGTTTGTTCATTGTATTATGAGATATACTTTGAAGCGATCTCTAATACAGATTAACCTGGCTAAGAGCAAGGTATTTGGTGTGGGTGAGGTGATAGATTTGAGGTGTTTGGCAAGGAGCTTGGGTTGCAATGCAGGTAGTTTGCCTACCATCTATCTCGGGCTGCCTTTGGGTGCTAAGTATAAGGTCAAGGCGATTTGGGATTCTGTGGTGGAGAGGTTTGGGAGGAGACTAGCGGGTTGGAAGAAGAGTCATCTTTCAAAAGGAGGGAGTCACTCTCATAAAGAGTACGCTTTCTAACCTTCCTATTCACTTCCTTTCTTTGTTCACCATCCTGACTAGTGTGGCCAAGGAGTTGGAGAAGCTTGTGAGGAACATTTTGTGGCAGGGAAGAAAGACAATCATAAATTTCATTTGGTGGAATGGACCAAGATATGCAAGTTCGAGGCAGAAGAGTTTTGGGTTTTCAGTTCTTTAAAAATATGAATGTGGTGCTCTTGGGAAAATGGTTGTGGCGGTTCGATCAGGAAGGGAAGAGCTTATGGCGAGAAGTTATTGGGAGCAAATATGGGGAGTAGGATAGGTAGGCATGAAATCTCAGTTATTTTGCCTTCGGCATGAGTTATGGAAGGGTATCATGAAGATTCAAGAGAGCTTTATTAAGGGGATTCGGTACAAGGTGGGGAAGGGTAACAGAGTTCCGTTTTGGGAGAATGTTTGGTGTGGAGAGGAATCTTTAAAAAAGGTGTTTCCTACTTTATATCATATTTCTGATTTCCAAGGGACTAGGATTCAAGACTGTGTAGAGGTCAGGGAGGGTATCGCTGCTTGGAAGTTCGGATTTAGAAGGCACATGAACGATTGGGAGGTGCACAATCTTGGTTCGCTTCTGACTAGAGTTGGTGATGCTCAGTTAACTTTAGTGGCGAATCAGAAGGTCTTTAAATAGGATCCCAAAGGATTGTTCTCTGTCAGGTCGTTTCACTCCCACATTAGGCCGAAGTGGCAAGACACATTTCTGGCGACCCTAGTGTGGGGAGCTCCTATCACGTCCAAAGTGTCTTCCTTCATTTGGACGGCTATGTTGAACAAAATCCTGATGGTGGATCATTTGCACAGTAGGGGCATGATGATGCCTAATAGGTGTTCCTTGTGCCAGTTCAATGCAGAGACGGTTGACCATCTGATGTTTCACTAGCCTTCTCAAATTCTTTATGGAAAGCCTTATTTTCTCTATTTGGGATCGAATTGTTTTGCCGAACGAGGTGAGTACGCTAGTCCAAGGAATCTCTGTGGAAGTGTTTAGAGGAAGAGGTAGATAGCTTTGGTACATCCTCCCATTTGCAGTTATGTGGACTATTTGGAAAGAGAGGAATTCTCGCATCTTTTAGGAGAAGGAAGATGTCCCCAAAGTCTTGTTGAAGGTCAAAGCTTATCTGTACCTCTAGTCTTCTGTTTCTTTGGAGTTTAGGGGTTGCTTTTTTTATGCTTTTGTGTTCAAATTAGAAGAACTTTTAGGTGGTTACGATCCCATTTGATTTTCAGTTGGTTTGTTCTCAGGGATTCTTAGCTCTCAGTTTTTGTTCCTTTTCTTTCTCCCTTGCTTTTTGTTTTGGAGGAGGTTATCTCGACCTCCCTCCCTCTTCTTTTGTAGCTCTTTGGTTTTATCAATGCACCTCACATTATCAAAAAAAAAAAAAAAAAGAATCGTAATCGAGGACATCATCAGGATGAGTATCCGAAGGAAGAGGAATCCATCGCTATAATAGATTGGGAGTCACCACCAATCTTTGATGATTAAATGATTAGAGAAAACAATAATGAATCCATCTTCAATAGAGAGCCTATTTAGAACGAGGAGATTATTGGAGAAGGCGATGGTGGACTCATCTTTGATGATGAAGCTAGCTACAATGAAGGTGAAATTAGTGAGTTTTCGGAATTTGATAAAGTTGGAAAATGGCATAATGGTGATGAGTCTTTAGTTGATGACACAGAAAGTGTCAAGCTTTAGGTCTTCCAGGTGTTTGACATCCAGCAACTCATGGCTAAACAAAGACCCAAGAAAGATAAACCATGGTTGGTATTGAGTTTGCCTCATTAATTACCACCAAAAAAGAGGTTAAGGAATGAAGACGGGGATACGACAAAGCAAACTTGAGGACAAGTTTTCTCCAACCGAAAGAGATGATGCTATCGACTTCCAGAAGGCTCAACTTTTTATTCATATAACCAATTGAGAAGTTGTTAGATGCACTAGAAAGCTCTTTTTGATATGTTCAACAACGCCATCTCACTTCTTTTATTAAGATTCTAAAATTTTCGCTTCTAAATTGTGTTAGGAATTTCAATCTCATGATAATGACATGTTTTAGGGGTATTTTAGTCATTTTAAAAGTTCGATTTAAGATCAATGGTTCAAATTAGTTTCTTAGTCCTTAAGTTAGCTTTTAGGGTTTATTTTTTTATAAATAATTGTTAAGAGATCATTGTAAGATGACTATTGATTATTGAATGAAATTTGCCTTTAGGCTTTATTTGGTTTCTTTGTGAACTTTTGGGATTTGCTTGGATTAACACCTTATGGGAGCTTCTTTAGGTTTTTTTGCTCTAAGAAAACCTTTGTACTGTGTTCAGTCAAACTCCGCCTGCATCAATTTGTCTCTCTTCCAGCTTCCACCAGCACTTACGTTTGCCCTTGCCCTCCCTTCCACGTGTCTTCAAATGGAAGGGGATTGAGGATATGCCTCAACCAAGGAGTGAAGCAAGCCCAACTCTAAATAAAATGTACAACACTATAGAACTCTAATTTTGTATTTTTATGATTTTATCATATGTTTGTTGGTTGTACAACAATTTATCAAGCCCTGAACTAGGGTGGAGATGACAAGGGAGATTGTAGATCCATGAGGTAAGAGCTTTTAACAATGTAATTGGATTCTATGTACTTAAATGCCATCATTTTGAACAATTAACTGTGTTGGCTCTCAAATTTTCAATACTTTAGATACTTGAGTTAATATGTGTTGAACACTATAGATATTACATATGTTACAACAAATAGTTGGTTTTGTGAGATATGTGTTTTTGTGCTTGTTTTATCATTTCCATATCAGTTTGCTTTTCCAGTGTTTTGGCAATAATTCTCCAAACCTCCCTAAAGTGAAGAATTTTTACGATTTCTCTCAACCAAATTAAACTCCATCATCAACTACGCCATATCCCAATTATTTGGGGTGATCAGCAACATGAATCATAGATCTTCTGTCAAGGCATTTGTCTTCAAATCTTATCTTACCACCTCAATTCACATCATTTTCATCTTCTCTCTCCGTTTTAGAGCGTTCAACTTGCATCAAAGCGCTCCTCCTCGCTAGTGTTATTGTTGGTCTTCGTTCTTCGTGCCCAAACCATCTGAATAAACGTTTCACCATTATATCTCCTATTGGGGCTATTCCTAGATGCTCGCCATTTAAAGTCCTCCGATGTAATTTTTATTTTTAATTGACCAAATTTATGGAAAAGTTACCACAAATGTAAAGAGGAAAGGCAAGAAGGAATCATTCCCTAAGTCCTCTTAAGCTACCAAAAAAATAAAAAGGGTTGATCAAAAGTAAGAAAATAGCAATCAAAACAAAATATGAATCTAAATTTTCCATTTTTTACCAAAATCCATTTTTAAAAGCATATAGTAAAGGAATTCCCAATCCAAATTATATACATTTTCTCAAGGTCTATTATGCAAATGACCTGGTTGCCACTTCTAATGGAAATTCAAGCATTCATTAGGAATAAATATTTTTGAGTATACCAAAAATTTGTCTACTTCTAATAAAGGCCCCTCTCTTTTGGTAGGAAGATGGAAGGAAGAATCGTTTTTAGGCAAGACAGTAGAATATTGGCCACAAACTGTATGACTGAACTACTAAACACTCTAATATGATGAAAATCTATAAGACTTCCACCCCTCCTTTATGGGTATAAGCGCTAAGAATGTCAAGTTTGATTCTATTCTAATCTAACCCACTTCAAGAAAGTCTTCCACCATCCCTATGAATCCTAATTAACGATGTTCCCTTCTTCATTAGGTTAAAGCTTATATTATAAAAATTCTGTTCCTTCTTTCTTTTGATTTTTTTCTTTTTATCTATGAACTTACAATATAATGTGATATCCTTGTCCGAAACATTATATTCTACAGTGTTTAAAATATGGACCTCTTCCATTGGAAATCTAAACTACCTAAGAAGTGTTTCAAGACATATGCAACTTGAACCTACAACCCATATAAGTATTAGATCATTACCATCTGATTGATGTTTTGGTATGGGATTCACTAGAAACTACACAAATATTTAGTGTTAAAATTAACTATAGTATAAAAAAAGCATATACCTATGGCATAAAGCGCATATCTTATGACCATGAGTTGATTTAACTTTCAATTAATCCATGTTAAAGTTATAAAATAAAATAAAAAGTGGATTTTTATGTTTAGGCTCACTTAAAACGCTTTTCGCAATAGTGTTAAAATTAACTATAGTATAAAAAAAGCATATAGCCTATGGCATAAAGCGCATATCTTAGGACCATGAGTTGATTTAACTTTCAATTAATCCATGTTAAAGTTATAAAATAAAATAAAAAAATGGATTTTTATGTTTAGGCTCACTTAAAACTCTTTTCGCAATAATAATAATATGAAACAACCATTTACCCCAAAAGATCGACCTGTTGGGGAAAGCGAAACAACTATGTATACCAACGGGTCGTCGGACCAACACAACACGTGCGCAGGAACACACCATCTGCTAACACGCCCCCTCAACGAGAATACACTCCGTCGGAGACGTGAGGCTTCCCAGGCCTTAAGGCTCTAATACCATGTGAAACAACCATTTACCCCAAAAGATCAACCTATTGGGAAAGGCAAAACAACTATGTATACCAACGGATCGTTGGGCCAACACAACACGTGCACAGGAACACACCATCCGCTAACAAATATGCCAATACGGCTACTTTGCAGTCAGTGAATCGATAGTTTTAGACAATAACATAATTAATACAATCTTAAGATTAGATAGGTAGGCAAGTATCCAAAATATATACCGTACCCACATTTGCAATGCATGATGTAGTAAAATCATGAAAATAAACAAGATAATGTCTACTTACTTTTCGATCATTAATTGGAACAACCGTATCATCTCTACTTATATCCCTATAGAAAACATGATACAAATTATTAGGCCACATACTATATACTGAGATAGACTAAGAATTAGCACTTCAAATACAAAATTACCTCAAGTCTTTATAACCGTTAAAATCAGAAGCTGAAGATGGGAATGAAGCAACCTAAAACAACTCAAAACAAGAGAAATATAAGAGATCATTAAATGTAATAAAACCCAACCATTGAAAGCACAGCATCATCTACTTGGATTCTCAAAAACAAAGGCATATGACAATGTTATGCTCAAAGAATTTGATGATGAAGAAAGAAAAAATGAGAGCCATAACTTGAAATGCATAATATTGCTTTAATATACCATATGGCACACTAGCATCAAAGCACTAAAAGTGACAGATCTAAAGATATGTCACAAGAAAAGTGAGAACAAACCAAACAACAATATATGGGTAGAAACCCAATTCAATTAATCATCAAATTCAGAATAAACCCAAGAAACACAGATCTCCATGGACAAATTTAAATAAAAATTGAAGAATCAACCAAGTAAACCAAAGGCTGGATAAAATATGAAACAGTGATAAAGCATAAAACTTTGACCCAGAAATGATGTCTGACCGCGGAGCTCACATAGGGCAGACCAAAACGTCTTCCAATACGGTGAACACAACAAGATTGATGGATGAGACCAGTGGCAGATGGATCGCAGCAGTGGACAAGATCCATGGTGGTCCTTTCTGCAGACCGAATCTCAGTGAGGGGATTGGAACATGGTCAAATTCAAGCTCAAACGAATATTTACGAACAATAGAGATAAACGCTAGAAAGGGGAGCATTGTAGTAGGAGAAAATTTGATCAAAAAACTATCTTGATGATCTCATTCTTAGTATTTATAGAAAATCCTAGCCACCTATAGGGAAGTTAGGTATATTGCCAAAAGTACCTATTTACACATGCTTCACAAGAAAAGAGGAGTTGTGCATCAATTGGGAAATCATTGTGAGACCCACATGTGCCAATGGTTAGATTGGGAGCCTATAGGTTGTTAAACAACCATTTACTCCAAAACATCGACTTGTTGGGGAAAGGCGAATACCAACAGGTCGTCGGGCCAACACAACATGTGTGCAAGAACACACCATCCGCTAACACGCCCCATCAGCAGGAATACACTCCGCTAGAGACTTGAACCCACGACCTCCCAGGCCTTAAGGCTCTAATACCATGTTAAACAACTATTTACTCCAAAATATCGACTTGTTGGGGAAAGGCGAATACCAACAGGTCGTCGGGCCAACACAACATGTGTGCAAGAACACACCATCCGCTAACACGCCCCATCAGCAGGAATACACTCCGCTGGAGACTTGAACCCACGACCTCCCAGGCCTTAAGGCTCTAATACCATGTTAAACAACCATTTACTCCAAAAGATCGACCCGTTGGGGAAAGGTGAATACCAACGGGTTGTCGGGCCAACACAATCAACAACAATGTCTCACAAGCTTGACCTATCAACAACAATGTCTCACAGATGGGAGGTGTTCGAGAAGAAGGTTCCGTGAATTGGTGGAATAGGGCACAAAGTTGACCTGGCTTTGGATAAGAAACCACAAGTACTAAATTAACTTGGATGATGCTGCCGCAGATAAATTGTACTCTCAGATTCGCCGATCGGTGGTTTAGGGCTTTGGACAAGGGCAAAAAACCTCAGACAAAACAAGACCTTGGATAACAAACTTCGGATGGGTTTTAAGTTCGGGTGCTCTATCTTGAATAGGAGCCTAGGCTCAGCCATGGTAATCTGTGGAAGTTTCTAATGGATTAAGGCTCTTCCATGGCCTATATGCCATTGAATAAAGTTGTCCCCGCGTCGCACCTCACTCTAGTGGAATTTAAAAAGCGCAATGAATCAATATAATTTATTCCCAAGTTCTAAAACAGAACTTTCTTCCAAACCAAAGTGGTGTAGACCCGAAATGGCCCCAAAATTAGAGAAATAAAGAGAATATGAAGGAGAAAATAGTAAAAATTGGAGATGAAATGGAGAACAAAAATAGAGGATATAGTTGAATGTAAAATGGCAGAAGTGAAAGAGGTGATAAAGACTTTGCTTAGATTGAACAAAGCAAGAGACTTGTACAAGCAATGGCCTGGTGCAAGACTTAACGCAATGGGAGTAGGAGATCGTAACCAAAATCCTGAACGGTTGCAAAATTTCGTCCGGATAACCTCATAATAAGGAGGAGCTTCAAGTTCAACTCTTGGAAGAAATTCTCTCAAAATGATTAAGAGCTTTCGTCCTTACAAGAGTGATTTATATACAAAAACCCTTAAATCTTAAGCAATCCAAGCAATTAGATTCCCTCAAAAGATCTAGCTGCCCATTTTCCAAAATTTACAAAGACACCCCTCATATAAGAAAATCTTCTCAACTAACCCTTTTTGACACAAATGTTCCAAAAACGCCCTTAAAAGGATCTTCTCACAAAGTTAGCCGAGTCAACATTCGAGAAGCAAAGGACCCTTGGGTCCAATCTACACTAATTCTCACCCACTTGAGAAAACTCATCCTCAAGTCTTTGGCTTTCGTTACCAATGATGGTAAATTCTATTCTCATAATGACAAATGATCGATTGCGCATAGCAACTGATTTTCTCATTATATGCCGAGGTCTCAGGTTCTAAAGGGCCTAATCTAATGCCAACCCAAACACCAAAAACATACAGAGTCTAAAAGATCAAGCTCTAAAAAGTTATGAAATTTTCTACACTAATATGATTTGTTGTTCATGTCGAAGTTACTATTGAAGCGAACAATACCCTCGAAGAGATTTGTAAAGGTATACTATTAAGATCCTCATATTATATCATATACTATCGCAATCTATGTAATAAATGCTACCATGAAAAATAATTGTTACCTCCATCGAGAGATTTGTAAAGGTAGCATTTTCAGACTCAGCATTATTCAAGAGCACAATAAAACGTGTATATGTTTTCAATGTAAAGATCATCTTAATGATGTTGCGGCAATTTGCTCACAAACCCTCTTGGTATAACTAGTAGGATTTGACAAAAATCTCCACCAAAAATGATAGTGATTCCACTAAATGGCTTGTTATTGCCGATTAATCTTGAAGTGTGTGACCAACTGCTTCAACCCAAAACCTATGTTGCATTGGAACTTCATCCCAAATAATGAATTTTGTTTCTCTGAAGAGGCCAGCATGTAGTGATTGCTTAAAAACCCGCACATTGAGTTCTCCATCACTTCCAATGAGATGCAAAATGTTGATTGAACAATCCGACCTCCATCTAGTAACAATGACGCAATACTAGATGAAACCATAATGACAATATGCCCGAGACTACGACTCTTAGAAGCAATTGTGTTGTATACGAACGTTTTTCCCATCCCAGTAGCTCCATTCAAAAAGAATATCCTTCCTTTATTTTGGGTTACAGAATCAATCATTGCATTGTAAATTATGAGGACATCTAACCAATACTCCCAAAAGCCGCGATTGATTGGGGCGTGAGATTAAATTCCTTTATCTCATAGCCCAAATCTAGGCCCTCAGTCGAACCCTCCTTCATAGGTCCCATTGCACACGGGCCATCCCACCCCAAGTGTGCCCCATTTACGCAAGCTACCCCCACTCGAGCTCGGTATGAAAATGCCCATACATTAGTAAACGTAATTGCAATTCATTAAGACAATCAACATTAGCAAGCGCTTAAGCACATCATATTGAAGTTGTTGTTGCTCCCATACAAGTCTGGTGCTAACTAATACGCTCAACTAGTACTCATGGACCAATTGTGGCACTTAGACTCGTAAACAAATTAGATGCACTATACTCCCAAATGTATTTTCTCAAAGACTTTGCATATTGATTATAGTGCCATCATATAATCCTTGGAGCGTTGGAGGAAACGGAGAAAGCAAATGAAGCTTTATTTTCCCTTGCAAGCAGCATGTTCCAAAAAGAAAGCGAGCTAGTGATGATTTTGATAACCATTCGTTTCTCCAATGAAGTGTTGAGTAGAAGCAACACTTTACATCAATATTTCCAAGAAAATGACGTCCATATCCATGCGCATTACCCGAAGGATGCACTTGTTGCGCAATAGAAATGGGTTGCAACTCATCTTCATCATAAATATATTCATTGTCTTGAATGTAAATATTTTCTTCGGTAAAATGTTATAGAACATGTGTTATATATATGATTAGAAGTTAAAAGATAATTTAACTTATTTTAAGGTGACGGGGAGAGAAATAAAAGTTGTGATACGGCGCATAGAGATAGAGACTTACTACATAAGCTTTCTTCACTTTTGGTTCCCCCGGAAAATCTCCCAAATGAGTGGACGCTAGTAAAGACGACAACACGATACAATGTTCAATAAGATTTATTTGAATTGGTGCGATTGATGTGATCTCATTGACTTCGACCGTACTGACAGTGTTTTGTAGAATTGATTAGTTAATTTGGTCAATAGGAAGAATTTATTCTTTAGGTAGACAAAAAAATGGGGGAGCAAGCAACTAATCCCAAAGATAAAACAAATTAGATAAACCATAACCTACAAAGGTCCATGTTCAATTCCTTTTTTATGATGAACGTTTAAAGGACCTTTTTTGTAAAATGTTTAGGAAAAAACTCAATAGTATAAAACACATGATGTGGTACGGCGCATAGAAATAGAAGCTTACTGTGGGCTTTCTTCGCAAGGGTTCCCCTTGAGATTCTCCCAATTGAGTGGGCGCTTGTATAGACGTTGACGCAACAGAGACGATCGATGTGAGCTCGCCAACTTCAACAGCAAGAATTTCTTCTTCCATGTTTTGTGAACGTAAGGGAAACTCGTGTCGCACTGAAATATTTTCTCCAAGGGTTCGCGTCATAATATCAATAGGAAGTGGAGTAGTTTCCGCTTGACAGATGTCCATTTGATTTGATCTTTCTGGAATTATCCCTGTTGTTGGCGATTGCGAGACATACTGCGTAAGCTTTATTCGCTTTGGTTCCCCCTGAGATTCTCCCAATTGAATTGGCGTTGCCATAGACGACGATACGACCTTTTCTCTTTCTCTTCGAGCCCGTTGCGATATTTTCCGTCTATTGGAATAGGTGGTTATCACATTTGGGCTGTTTGGTTCCCCCTGAGATTCTCCCAATTGAATTGGCGTTGCCGTAGACGACGATACAACCCTTTCTCTTTCTCTTCGAGCCCGTTGTGATATTTTACGTCTATTGGGATAGGTGGTTATCACGTATGGGTTGTTTGCATCCATTTTCTCTCTTTCTTTTTCTCTTCTCATACGTTGCGATAACGTACGTTGTGATATCCCTTGCTTACCCAACATGCGTACTTCAGAAGCCGTGTTATCTTGCCCGCCCGACAGGCCTACTTCAGTTGATTTATTTGTCTTTATGTTCAAATTAAAAGAATATCAGATCTTTATATTCAATTAATAGAATATGAGATGAAGAGCACTCTTGAATGACTAAATTAAAAAGAAATAGAGTATACAAAATGGCAACATAAGCATAAATTAGAAGTGAATGACATTAGTATTTTGAGTGTAAAATACTATAATTTGTAAGCATATGATATCTAGACCATTCACCATACTTTATTTGGTATATCTAAATGAATGAGATAGATCTATAAGTTACTTTGATCATGTTGAGACCTCTAGCAAGTAACATGTCCTACTAATACTATGACCTGTAAGCATATGATATTAGAATTTTTCATAATTTTTAGACAATTGTTGAAAGTAAAAGTGTTTTGTTATTCTAGCAAGTAACACGTCTTAATAATACTATGACCTATAAGCATACGATATTAGAATTTGTCATGGTTTTTAAACAATTGTTGAAAAAAAAAGTGTTTTGTTACTCAAGCAAGTAATATGTCATACTAAAAGAATAATAACAAAAACACCCAAGTTCGTGGGTTTAGTTCCATCATTGCCCTATCACGGAATGCATTAAAAATGGGGAATTTCAATGGACTAACTCTACTGCGAAGGCATTTGAGATGATAAAATCAAGAATGGTTGAAGCCCTAATTAAGCGGCTACCTGACTTTCAAAAGTCTTTGAGGTCGCTTATGATGCATCTAGAATTGGTATGGGTGGAGTTCTGAGTCAGGAAGAACATCACATTGCTTACTTTAGTAAGAAATTAAATGATGCCAAGCAAAAATACTCTACCTATGACGAGTTTTATGTGATAGTCCAAGCTTTAAGGCATTCGAGACATTACCTACTGCCGTTAGAATTCGTCTTGTTATCTGACCATGAGGCACTTAAGTATCGTAGCTCTCAAAAGAAACTAAACCCAAGACACGCGAAACAGGTGGAATTTCTTTAGGGGTATACTTTCGTGCTCAAACATGAAGCTAGAGTCGAGAACAAACTAGCAAATGCCTTGAGTCGTAGTATCGCACTGTTACAGGATGACTACCCTACCTGCCCAGACTTTGGGAGTTGTGCACTTCTCTTCTGAGCAATCAGTTGAGGAGTAACAAAGGGTTTGCCCTACAAAATGGATTCATGTTCAAGGGCAACAAACTCTGTATATCCCGCACGTCCTTGTGAGATTTCCTTGTTTGGGAGCTTCAAGCTGGAGGAGTATTCGGCCACTTTGGGCGCGATAAAACCATTCCCTCGTTGAGGATTGATTCTATTGGCCCAGTCTAAAGGAAAACGTTGCCAAAATTATAGGGCAATAGAACATGTCAATTGGCAAAAGCACAGAAAGCAAAATACACGATTGTATACCCCATTGTCAGTGCCACATTCACCGTGGCAAGACATTAGTATAGATTTCGTGCTTGGGCTGCCAAAGACTATTAGCTCAATTCCATTTTTATGTTGGTAGACCGTTTTTCTAAGTGGCCCACTTTCTCCCTTGTTCTAAAACTTCTGATGCCTCTAGGATAGCCAAGATTTTCTTCAAAGATGTAGTTCATCAACTTCATCTACATGGGTTTCCTGAAATCAAAGTATCTAACATGGATGTGAAAATCATGAGTTATTTTTGGAAGACACTGTGGCACATGATGGGCACTAGGCTTCAGTTCTCGTATCCTTACCACCCCCAGATGGATGGTCAAACCAAAGTGGTTAATCGGAACTTAGGTCATTTGTTGAGATGTCTTGTGGGTGATCATATCAAGTCATGGGAATCCATATTATCTGTAGTTGAGTTTGCATACAATAGTTCAGTCAATAGGACGACTAGCATGAGTCCATTTGAAGTCATTAATGGGTACAAACCTAGGAAGCCTATAGATCTCACATGTTAGTCACACATAGGCCGTCAGAGTCTGCCAACACATTTGCATGTCACAATCATGAGTTGCATGCTGAGATGATACGATTTATTGTGCAATGAAAAGTATAAAATATCTGCTAACTCGCACCGTAGGTGTAAAGAATTTCTAACAGGTGATTATGTGATGGTTCGGATGAGGCCTGAGCGATTTCCATCTAGAGTCGTAAAAAAATTACAAGCTCGCAGTGCAGGACCCTTCAAGATATTGAAACAAGTGGGTTCCAATGTATATGTTTTGGATCTACCACTGAATATCGGCATCAAATCAACATTTAATGTGGAGGATCTTGTTCCTGCCCAAGACCCATCAACCTTGGCGAACTGCCTTTCTCCTTACCTATGGTATTCGCCCAATCAGCCCCCACAGCCTTGACCTTCTCCACTGCCTATACATGAAAGAAGGGAAGAGGTTAAAGATATATTGGACGAGCAAGTGGTTTCCAAAAGTACCTTGTCAAGTGCAAGAACCGACAAGAATTTAACAGAGAGATTTGTAGCAGCTCAACCTCAACATTTTGGAGCAGTATCGCAGTTTTATTTCGCCAGAGGCAAAATCTTCTTACACGGGAAAAGTTGATGACATCAGGACGTCACACCCTAGAGTCTAACAGATGAGGAGGAAAACTGGACCCATTCCTTTGTCATTGTACTTCGATGACTTTTATGTGGGCCTAATTCGAGTTCTCCATGATCATGGGAGCAGAAGATCCCACATGCATGGCATCTTGAAGTCTCCACATTGGAAAGATTCATGTGGACTACAGTTGAGGAGTTATCTGATAATTTTATTTCCTTTATATAGTTAGTTTCTATTTTCTTAGTTGTTTGGATGTCTAAGCAAATAGCCAAAAGTTATGTGGCTCATTGTAATTTTTGCTTTGTTGTTTAAGAGGCTATATTTTTTAAGCCATTGGATCTTATTAGTTTATTTGGATGATCTAGATTAGATTAGGTTTTTAATACTCCTATAAAAGTTATCATTCATGTAATTTCATTACGAACAAAGAAATTGAAAAGTTCACTTTTCTGATTCTCTTCTTCTTTCTCCTCTCTGATTCTGTTCTCTATCTGTTATTTATATTTGGTCAGTTTCTAACCTAGAAAACCTAGCCGTACACCCCAAACCCTAATGTTAGTTCTCTCCACCACTCAGGCCCAAACCCTAGCCGTACCCCTTTCCCCTATACCTACCCATGCTGCACCCCTCCCCTACCCTATAGAGCCCTTCAACTCTGACCCCCGTCCCTACTAGTGCCTGCGGCACCCTTTGGGAGGTGTTCTTGATGCAGGACGAGAGATCGTTCTACGATCGGATAGAATTTAGTAGAATCACTCCACTGAATTTTGAAGGAATCGCTCCTTCAAGAAGAATCACCCTTCCCTCCCAGGCGTTTCACCCAAAAATTTTGAAATCACTCCAAAAAGAAAATCTCTTTATTCATTATTTCCCAAAATCAAAGATTACAAACCTATTTATAAAATTCTAAAATCCTAACTTTCCTAATTCTCCTAAAACTCTACTTATAAAAATAAGCAAACTTCCTAATCTAATTTTAGAAACTAATAGAAATTTCTAACCAAGTTAAACAATCGTAGTTAACTTCTTAAAAAAGAAATTCCTAATTAAAATAGAACGAATCTTAAGCTAATCTTACGAGGTCTGCATGCTCTGGCTCTCTTCTCTGATCTGATGTAGTTGCGGACTATCAAGTAGAATGCTCCCCCCTCCTGGTTGAAAAGAATTTAACCTCGAATTCGGATGTAGACAAATTGATCTGGGCCTTTAGATAGTTAAGAATCACTCCCTTGGCTTTCACACCAAACCCATTTCACAGGAGCAGTATCAAAAGTTCTTCCATCAATCATCATCTTCGAAATACTTGGAGTAGTTATTGATCTTCGGCAGAAGAATCACTCTTCCCTGAAAGGCATCTCACCACACAACTTTTTTGGAAATCACTTCTAAACAAAAAACGAATTTCTCCGTACTTTTCCAAATATACTTTGACTTGCATGGTTGCACCTCTTTTCTTTTCTTTTCTTTTCTTTTCTTTTTAGAAAACCTCCTTTTCTTCTTCTTTCATCTTCATCTTCTTCTTGTGGTATCCGCGAACAGTACCGTGACGGCGTGAACAATACCCGAGAACAGTACTGTGAAAAATACCCGTGAACAATAAACAATAAAAGATAGAAGAAAAGATCAAGAGGAAAGAAGAGATGGTAGGATTTTTCGAATCTAATGCCAAATTTTATGCAGGACGAGGGACCGTTCTACGATCAGATAAGATTTCGGTAGAATCATTCCACCAAATTTTGAAGGAATCGCTCCTTCGGGAAGGTCCCTTGCATCTCACCCAGAAATTTTGTAATCACTCCAAAAAGTATATCTCTTTACTCATTATTTCCCAAAATCAAAGATTACAACCCTATTTATAAAATTATGAAATCTTAACTTTCCTAATTCTCCTAAAATTCTAATTATAAAAATAAGCGAACTTCCTAATTTAATTATAGAAACTAATAGAAATTTATAACCAAGTTTAGCAATCATAATTAACTTCCTAAAAAAACATATCCTAAGCTAATCTTGCGGGGTCCGCATGCTCTAGCTCTCTTCATTGATCCGATGTAGATGCGGACTATCAAGTAGAATGCTCCCGCATCAAACCCTCTTAGTTGAAAAGAATTCGACATAGAACTCGGATGCGGACAAATTGATCTAGGCCTTTAGATAGTTAGAGATCACTCCCTTGGCTTTCATACCAAACCCCTTTCACAAGAGATGTATCAAAAGGTCTTCCGTCAATCATCAGCTTCGAAATACTTGGAGTAATTATTGATCTTTGGCAAAAAATCACTCTTCCTTGCAAGGCATCTCACCATGTAATTTTTTTGAAAATCACTTCCAAAAAACAAACCAAATTTCTCCACTTTTCCAAATATATTTTAACTTGCACCTCTTTTCTTCGCACCCACATTCATGTCCAACATATCGTCGAGCCTCGGTAGAGGAAACCGATACTTGATGCGGGCATCCTTACAGGAGGGAAAATTGATGCAGGCATCGTTCCACCCTACAAAATCTACTACAGCATAGGAAGAAGAACAAAGCCCGTGTGGCATTGTGGGTTGGTCACGAGCATTTCTGAAGACCCGTGTGTACATGTGACACATCACTAAAGACCCCATACTGGGAAGATGACCACATGGGAGAGGTTGAGAGCATTTCGGAGAGACACTTGACACACATGGATCAGCTAGAGAAGCTAGATGGAGTACACGTTGGAGCACTTCGGACTTGGGCCCATTCCCTTTAGGAGACGTCCACATTAGTTTGGTCAATAAGTGGGAAGCCCAAGCTAGTGGCAAATTTTGTAATTTCTTTTATTAGTTGTCATGTCTTTAGGTATTTTGTTTAAAACTCTTGTAGATCTCAACCCTCGACTTAATCCAAGGGTAGACATTAGATTAGGGTTTCTATAAAAGCCTTAAATACTTGTTAAACTCTTAAGGAATTGGTTAAGTAATGAAGAAACAAAGATGCTTTTGATTATCTCCTTGCAATAGGTTTGGTACGAGGCCAAGGATCGATTTCTAACACATTCTCCACCTATGTTTCTCTATTTTTTTATCGTTTCTGATTTGATCTTCAATCTCCTTCAACCAAACTCTAAAGAAAATGTTGAGGGGACTATGGTAGTGCCGAAATTTCGGTTTCGGTGAGTACCAAAATCCCCGAAATATAGCTTTCTACACCGAAATTCACCGAAATTTGGAAATTTTGATTGAAACTTTGGGCTAGTTTTCATAGTCCTACATCAACCGTAGGCACGGGTAAAAACTAGTTTTAGGAAATGATAAAACAGGTAAGAAAACACACTCATAACTCATCATACTAAAATGAACAACCATTTGGATTTTGGAGTAAGATAATACAAGATTAATTGTGCTTGATACATGCTAACGCAGGTACCTAAGACTCTAAAAGCCAAAAATAGGTGGACTTACAAGTTTAAAAACTCATATCATATATACATGCATTTATTTCCCGATGGATTTTTCTTTTTTCTTTTTATTTTAGCCCCATAATTTTATTAATACAATAATATTTCAATTAAATTATACACGACAAACCCATTAGAGTTCACATATCCTATACAAATAATTGAAAATTATATGTGACAGGTTCCACATTACATGTCCAATTTATTAACTTTCATTAATTACTCCTAATTATTATTTTTATATATTCATAAAATCCAAAAAATTTAAAATAAATATTTTTTGAGAAAAATGTAATCCGACAAAGTTGTTGATTGGGTAAGGCTAAGCAACATAAAATTACAGCAAAGTAGAACATATATGTTTGTTTAGGAGAAAACCCAAAGAAATTTTCTGCCCAATTTTTGTTTTTGACCAATTAGATGAGGAAAAATAGACGTGCAGCAAAGTATATGGAGAGAGTGTGTTTTGGGAGAGGTGAGTGCAAAAGAAGTTTTCAGTCAGCATAATGAAATATATAGATTCACATATTGCAATTTATAACTAGTATGAAATATTAGACTGAAATTATGTATTTTTTTATATTTCAGTGATTTTTCGAGTCGGTAACCATGGAAATGGAAAACATTTGGTCGAAATCACTTATCAAGTATCAGATGTCCATGAATGCAAAAAGTGTAGTGTTTCCTTTTTTCTATTTATTAGAGAATGCGTTTACAATTGGAAACATTATTAATAGCAACATAGATCATCATTTTAACACAGATTATATCAACAATAAACAGAATATTTGACTCCAAATAAATAAATTTAAAATTACCCGCCTAAATGTACTTAATTAGAAATTACCCATTATCAAAAATACCCAAAACATCCAACCAGAAACCAAAATTCCAAATAGGGCACGGAGAATAAAACCTTGGAGTGAACAACGACAGGTATGCTCTTGATAGGACCACCCGAAACCGAGCCACCCATCTGGCGCGATCCAAGGTGGGAGGGCTGCACAGAAGGCGGCCTCATCACGTGAATAGGCTGGGCCTGCGGGTCGGCGGGAGGAAACCCAAAAGGTCGGACCTGGTTCGAAAACGCCGCGAGAGATCGAGGAGGAAAACCAGCCGGATTAGCAACCGTGACCAATTGATCGGTCGGTTGGGGTCGAAGAGTCTTTGGGATGAAACCGCGACCAGAGGAGGCAACTGGGTAGAGGATTCCTTGGGGAGGAGGAGGAATGGATGGGTCTTGGATCTTGGCCATGTGAGGGGGTTGGAGATGTTTAGGGAGGGGTTGAGCTATGTATACAGGAGGAGATGGAGATGGAGATGGAGATGCAGATGCAGATGGAGATGGAGATGTTGGAGGAGGGGAGGCTAATGACGGTCTTGATGATGATGGGTGATGGTTGTGAGGGTCTGCAGAGGAAGATGAAGAGGGCATGGCCATGGCAGGCGTCAAGGGTTTTGGTTCGATATTTTTTTCCTGAACTTACCTTACTGCTTTTTTGGATGGAATCAAACTTAAACCCCCAAACCCAGCCCCGGTTCCAATTTGAATTTTACAATAGGACTCAAAGACCGCCTATAAAAAAAAGGGTCGGGCTCCGTTGACAGCACAGGATTCTGTACAGGACACAAATATGTGCCACATGGCAACACTTAAGAGGACACTGACCGTATGGATGTTTGGCCAATCCCTAAGTGGACCTAAAAACCAAACTTCAGCCCGATTAGTGATTTCTAGGCATTGGATCTTTGTACCTCAAATACTGCTATAATTCCCACAGTTGAGATCAACCCATGAAAAAAAAGTCCAATCCAACGTCTAGAAATTATTAATCAGGCTGAATTTTGGTTTGTAGGTCCAGCTAGGGGTTGGCCAAACATCCATGCGGTCAGAGTCCTCCAAGAATGTACCACGTGGCATATATTGTGTCCTGTACAGAATCCTGTCATTTTAGGGCTGTCAACGGAGCCGACCCTAAAAATAATTTTAAAAAAAAAGGAAATTTTGTACTACCCCTGAAATTATCGAAATTTTATACTACCCCCTGAAATTATCGATATTTGCACTTTGTTGCATTTCCCCCCTTTGACTACAACTTTTCTTGGTTGACCTTAAACCATCTGTCTAACTTTTGCTCTCAGGAGTAAACTGCCTTTTCTTTTTTAAATTACGAAAAGACTTATTGCTTGCTATTTCAAAATTACCTGACTAATGTGGGCATACTTCTATTTTAACCCCTTATAATCGACACATGATCTCACCACTTGGATCATTTATTATAGACAGACGGTTCATATTTTCTTACGGAGAAAAAAATCTGAACCGTCCATCAAGTGACCTACAAAATTTCGCCACGTGTAGATTGGTAAAACTTATCTTTTTGGTAGTTTTCTAACCATTGGATTTGAGTTGTTTTTATTAAAACCCATGTACGTGGCACACTCTTGGATACTACTTACCGTATGGATGTTCGGCCCATCCCCAAGTGGACCCACATACCAAAAGTAAGTGTGATTAGTAATTTTTAAGCGTTGGATTCCAATCATATTCATGGGTTGATTTTTAACCATGCAATTCTAACATTATTTGAGGTACAATGATCCAAAGGTTTGAAATCACCAATCAAGCTGATTTTGGGGATGTTTGGCCCACCTAGAGGTGGGCCAACATACATAAGGTCAATGGTCTCTAGATGTCTGCCACGTGGTTTCATATCATGGCGACATGATCTACTCATTGGTTTCTTCTTCAGATGTTTGGTCAATTCCTAAGTGGACCTACAAACCAAAAATCAACATGATTAGTGATTTCTATCCTTTAGATCTTTTTGCCCAAATAATGGTACATAATGATCAAATTAATACGGTCAAAATCAACCCATGAAAATGCTTCATCTAACGCTTAAAAATCACTGATCATGTTGATTTTGGGTATATAGGTCCACCTAGGGATTGGCCAAACATTTATATGGTCATTGTCCACTAAGAAATTGGCATGTGGTGGGCAATGAAAATTTAGCTTTTTTCTCCCAACTAAATCTGAAGCATCCGTCAATTATAGGGACAAAGCATTGTATCCACCATTGAATACTCCTTGAAAAATGTGTTTTTAATTAATAAAATATTTAATTTTGAAAATATTGAAATAAC
This sequence comes from Euptelea pleiosperma, assembly GCA_035048495.1. Taxonomy (NCBI): domain Eukaryota; kingdom Viridiplantae; phylum Streptophyta; class Magnoliopsida; order Ranunculales; family Eupteleaceae; genus Euptelea; species Euptelea pleiosperma. Next base: position 7,925,967 of record CM068540.1, read on the forward strand.
ACATTTTTCAAGGGACATCCAACAGTTTTAATAATGTTTGCATACTTTAAGTCTGCACACCGTTGCAGACTCGATATGTCCCAATTATAGGTGGTCAACCACGTGGCAAGAGGGAGTGTTTTAAATTGAAGAGATTGGGTTCCAACATAATAATGATGTGACTGTAAGTACAGTCGGCATTTTCGTAATTGTGAAAAGGAAAGGGCATTTTGGTCTTGAAAACAAAAGTTAGACAGACCATTTAAGGTCAACGAAGAAAAGTTAAAAACCATAGGGGGTAGTGCAAATATCAACGATTTCACAGGGGGGTAGTACAAAATTTCCCTAAAAAAAATTCTCAAAATCACAAGCTCGAACCTGTGAAATCCGGGTGTGGTCTATGGACCGTCAGATCTTAGTGATCCGCATCCATCTGTCATTGATCTTTGTTAGTTCTAAGTTACCACTCTACCCTCTATTAGTTAAAGAAGAAAAGAAACATGCACTTCTTCTACTATTGTAAAAGATCTTTGAGCAATTAGCCAAAAGAATACGAAATAGTGTTTCGTGGGTGAAAATGGGTACGCATAGAAACCCTTGGCCATTTCAGCCTTTTCAACTATTTTCTGACCATTTTACCCTTCGTGTAGATCGAGAGGGGTCTTCTCTCGTCAGTTGCCGAACGGGTGGTCAGGCATTAAAAAAATGAAAAACATGCCCTCTCTCTCTTAGGTGCTCTCTCTCCCCCTTTCTCCTCTATTCCTCTCCTTCGGTCTTTCTCCTCTATTCCTCTCCTTCTTTGCTTCGGTTTGGCTTATGTTCTCGACCTTGGAAGTGGCTCGATCATTTCTATATTTAGCAAAAGCAAGGATCAATAAGTCACAGATGAATTGCGAAGTGGGTGTTGTGTCGGGACATCACTGTGGAAGATTTGCTCGCAACAGATATCAATAACCATGGCTTCATCAGGTTCGGTGTTCTAATTTATTTATTTTTTCCCTCTTTTGCTTTTCCAAATCCCATAATCTAAATACTCAATTATCAAGTTCTGAACTGAGAACTGATTCTATTTAGTGAGTTTAAGCTATCTGTCTATTAACTTCTAACAGGAATTGCTCTAAATTTTGGTGACCATAGAAATAAATTTTATATGACTATTCTTAGGTTAGAAAGCTTTCATCCAGAAAAAAATTTGAACATTTATGGGCAGGAAACTTCATTAGAAAACTTTTATAAGGGCAACCATACAGGGCCTAAGAGGAAATTTTGCGAACTTGGAATAATATGATTGTACCAGCTGCTAAGTATCCTTAGAATGCTTAAATTGTTATTTGTTATTGCAAATATGTGTGATTTCAATCTCATGAATTCCTATAATTAGCTTATGCTTATGGATCTTAATTGTATTCAGAGTTGTTATTTCTGTGCCAAAGTTCCATTTTTGGGTCAAATACTAGATCTTCATACACCATTTTCATTTTTTTTCATTTTACAATATGGTGATTGTTTAAAGATTAATTTTTCTACTTAAAAGACATGAGAAAAGAACTGTTCGCTCCCTAAATTTTCAGATATGTACTTGGCTTGGTGCATAGGAAGGCCTGCACAATATGGTACTTGGCTTTGTCTTTTACCTGATTTCTTCTTTTCATCTGAGATAGTGTTGTGCCTTATGATGAGGGGTTTTGATAATATAGCCAGTATTTCTACACATACTTATGCTCTTTTTCTCTTGGAAGTGGGTAAGCTGGGATTGAACCTACACATATTTATGTTGATAATAGATCCCTTTTTCTTCTTCATAGCAAAGAAATAGGTCAAGCACAGTATGTCCATGGTTTAACATATTGATCATTTTCATTAATCTTAGAGGCTTCTAAGAGATAATTAATCCTTCATGTGGTTTTTCCTAACGTATTTGTAGGAGGCTTCTAAGGGACAATCAACTTACTAACATATTTGTGGGAGAAAATAACAAAAAAAACTTAATCACGGAATGTTGATACAACCATGATTTTACTAATACTAGTTTTGAGGGTACCGATATATAGACTTGCCTATGTAAGCTATTTGTATTTTTTGTACCAAACTTCATATAGATTTGACCATGACTTGGCTCAGTCTGGAACTCAGCGGAGTCTCACAACTGGTACCAAACGTCATATAGACCATGACATGGCCTAGTATGGTAAGTGGAGTCTCGCGAGACTCGACCGAATCATTTGAGTGGTACCAATTTGGTGTGTGATTGAGTTACTAAAAATGATTATTTTGTCCTTTATCCTTAATGTTTTCTTTGGACTCACTTTAGCACGGCATTATATCTTTCAATGTTGTCATCTACTCGGTATTTGACGTGTGCTGAATGAGGACTATAATTGTAGAGCAAAATGATGCATTATTGTTGTTTATTTTTTAAGGGCAGGTGGATATTGACATGTCTTGTTTGTCCATGCATTTTGTTTCCTTAGTTCAACATGATTGAGTTACTAAACCTTAGAAGGTTGTTGTTTATAAAATTAAGGAATTTAAAAGGGTTCATTTGTTAATTTGGGTATGGAGTTTTTTTTTGTAAGAGTTGGTTTCCAAAACTAGGTGTTCAAATTAAGGCCCTCTGTTTCTGCCATGGATATGGTGATACGTGCACCTTTTTATGTTGTTAGTGCTGTCATCATTTTTTTGCATTGTTACATTATGTTGATTGGTCAACTTATTATGTTGGCATTGTTACATTATATAGTTTTTGTTTTATGATTGCTACAAGAAGGCCAAAAGTCAGTGGATTGCCTTATCTTAGGACAGTCCATGGGAGGAGCTGTTGCTAGTTCACCTAAAGCGACCAAATAAGTGGGATGAAGGCCATTATCCTCATCTTTTGTAGCACAATGCCCGACGTTTTGAAGTGAATACAATCACTACAATGTCTCGTCTTTATCAATTTACATTTATCCCTTTCGGTCTCTCTTGTTTGTGGAGTTTCGGTTGGAAAGCTCTGCTTCTGTAGATTGGTCTCATCCACAACCTTAAGCTTGATTAATACAAATACGGTTCGTTTATCTATCTTAATAGAGGTTCAAAGTTCCTAATTAAGAGAGAGATGTCAAATTTAAGTATATTTACCATTGCTACAATCATTCCTTTCATCTGCGTCAAGTTTAAGTTCATGTAGTATATACATAGTCACGCAACATCCATATATTATATTCAAGATCATATGTACATAGTTGAAATCGTAAGTTACTGGTTTCAGTGCCAGAATTATTTTGAAATGGTTAAGAAAGGATTGTGTAAGTTAAAAATGGGTTAAAGAGTTATGGACATGCCATATTTTAGATGAATGCTACTTTTACTAAGGAAATGTATGTGTGCTATAGAGCACAGAATGAACGAACAAAATTTCAAGGGTTTGTTCATTTGAAGAGAGTTTGCATGGTTCAGGTTCAACGCAGTGGTTTGCAATTTGCCACTTTCAAAAGAAACCGGTTTGTCAATAGTAGGCTTCAATTGTTCAATTTAGTAGGGAGTCCATAAATAACTTTCTTTCCTATTATAGCTTTGCTAGTGGAGTTTGTTGTGAATGCTGTTGGATCTTCTGTATGAGTTGTGAAATTTCACTGGTCCAATCTCTTTAATCCAATATACCTAAAAGGGGGGGTTGATTAGGTATTTAAAATTATTTATACTTATATAATTTTACTGATCTATGGTAGGGGAACAAAATCGCATGTCTTAGTTGTTTGATAAAAGATTTTCATAACCGACTCAAATCGAATATACTTCCGTAGTATATTTTTCTTTCGTCGTTTGATTTAATCAAGATAAATTGTGGAATATAAACAAACAATCACACAAGACAATAGATTTTTACGTGAAAACCTTAGCCAAGGAAAAACCACGAGACCACGTCAAGACGGAAAGTATCACTAACTAAAAAGTTAAATGAAACAAAGGTTACCTACGCAACACTGTTGCAAATACAGCTTCCAACCTTAGCCAAGGCCTACTGCCGATGCTTCCACGTCCTCTGAATCAACGCTACGAATCCACGTGTGCCCTTCCAACTAAGATGCCTTGTTCGCTTATTCAGTTTGGTACATCCCAAACCTACCGTCGATCGGCTCCTCCAATCTTAATTCTCAACATTCCCGCCTTTGCAGAAGGTAAAGGATTCAGTACACCCTGAACCCTAGGTTGCTCAAATGGTGTTGAGTCACATTGATACACCTTAGGCTACTAGGCCGAATATAGAAGTGGAAGACCTAAGCTGAGGAAATAATCAAGCACTTGACTTTGATCAAGAAGAGAACAAGCTCACAAGATGTGAATGAGAAACAAGCTTATTGCTCTTCGAATGGACACTCTAATAAATAAAACATTTTCTTCTCTCTTAAAGATTGAGTCACTCCGTGTCTCTGTGTGTATTTAGAGAAGGTATAGAAGAGTTGTATTTATAGAATTCCATGACCCTAAGTCATATAGAACATGGGATAATAGAACCAAGAATTTTGGATATGAGAAGGACTGATTCTGTGCATGGTCAAATCGATTGGGCTCAATATGTTTCTTGTTCCGAAAGCTTCAATCGATTTGACTTAAATAAGTTTGTCTCGAAGGCTCCAATCGATTTCAAAGAGTCTCCAATCGATTTGACTCAAATAAGTTTCTATCCCGAAGACTCCAATCGATTTCACAGAGTTTTTAATCGATTGGGCTGAAATAAGTTTCTGCCTCGTAGCTTCTAATCGATTACATAGAGTCCTCAAATCGATTGGGCCATGTCCAATCGATTGGACTATCCCAATAGTCAATATCTTTGACTTAGACTCGGGTCTGTCTAATGACTAGGTTTGACCATTATATATTATCCATGTTAACCAATTCATATGGCTACTAAGTTACTTACCTTCCTAATCGAGTGTACACGATCTTTAACTGATAGATGGGCAGTTACTCAGATGACTCATATCATCAACTGTCTGATTCCTGCTGTCTCTGTCTTATAGTCTTCAAGTAGTCGGCGAAGTATGTGTACCACGACATCTCCACACTACACTAGTACTCGTAGGAATGGTTACAATAATGTTTTTATGTCAAACAGAATCTTTGCCAAATTGAATATGAAAGTATTCCTTACAAATTGGATTGTGCGAAAGAGTATTATGAAGCTCATAACATTCAAGGTTGTATCCATTAGAGAGTCTTTTATTTTCCCCCCTTTTTGTACTATTTTACCATATTTTTTCAAATCATCCCAAAGTATGTGACTGGTTATAGGATTAGAAAATTAAATTTTTTATTATAGTCATGGCAAATTTGGTTAACTAATGCAAATTTACCTCACGTTGTTGTAGTCATGGCTGACTTTGATATTCAATTGATATACTATTATGATGGAGAATTAAAAGTTGATGATGACAATAGCAACCCCATTTACATTAGAGGTTGCAAGGAAATAATTTGCGTTAAGAGCAATATTACATTCTCTAAGTTCTTTGCGAAGATGGTTGAAATATGCAAGCTACAACCTAGGACATCTACAATTGTAACAAAGAACTAGTTTTGCGTCGAACCCTAAATAGCAAACAGGGAACAAAGAGAAGCCCTTGGGTGTAAAACCCCGAATCGTCAATGATCACATGACTTTCCATAAATTTGATTGATTAGCTTGACTATCAATTTATTAGATTAACTTAACTTGAACATTCATTTATCGGATTAATTAATACATAAGCACTACATCATTATTGACTTTTATTGTATATGAGCATCGAAGTTGTTGGGATTGTCCCTTCTGACATATGCATGAGCATTACATCATATATAGAATTTTAGGGTATTCTTTTGATAGTTACAATGGGTTAGCGACAATGTAGTAATCGTAGATAGCTATTATTGTTAAGTATAATCTTTTGAGTTAATTTGGTAATCATTAACAATTAGATTTAGGCTAAATGTTTATCATTATTAACATTGCAAGGTAATAGAGAATGTAAACATAATTATATCCGTAATGACCATTATGTGATTACATGTATTGTGCATGTACAAGATTGAGTTGCTTATAATCTTTAGTTAATTGGTTATGATCTTGTACATATTCATTGAGCTATTTCTTGTAATTATTTTAATTGTGGTGGCTATTGATATGATGTTATGTACATCTGCATACGTACACTAGGAGAGTTTAATATGGCTTTTACTTATAGTCGGTTGGACTCACTTTCGTGGGATCTCTTATTTTTAGGGTAGCACAGACAATAGAGATGCACACAGGATTGAACTTAATTAGTATTTGAGATATCCTTAGAGTAGTTATTTATTTTGAGAGACATATGTAGTAAGACTTGTGATGTATTTACTTTTAGTTAGTATTTGCATTATTTTAGATATTGTGGTTAATTGGATTATTAATTTTAATTCAATGTTTTAGATGGTTCATATTTTAATAACTGTCACTATATTATTATAATGTATTTTTGGAGATCTTTTCCTTGATCGCGACTCGGGATTTGTGTATAGATAGAAATATTCTGGTGTATGAATTGTGAAAGTAGGTTTTTTCAGCGTCGTTGGTTACAAAAACCCTAGAATCAACATCATTTGTAATTTGATCCGATTATCCTATAAGATTTAAACATTCTTTGCACAGTGGAAGTATGTCGGATGTCGATCCGCACTCGGGGTTAGTTTGCGCAATTCAAACATATAAAATAATAGATTTTTCCACAAAAAAATGCTACGAAATTAATGTAGGGGTGAGATTGGTGAATATGGTAGGTTTTAAAAATATGGTTTTGGGACTCTTAGAGAGAGAAAATGGAGCGAACATTATTATCATGAAGAGTACAAATTAAGTAAAACATAAGAAGTTAAATGTTGCAATCAAATTAAAACAAATCTAGAATTTATTCAATGTTATTAAAATCTTTACAAGAGTTGCTGAAATTAAATCTAGCTATAAAGCAATACAAGAAAATTTTAGAGAGAGAAACCTAAACCTAGAGAGAGGAAGATAGAGAAATTAAAGAAGATGAGAGAGAAAGTGAGAAAAGGAATACGAAAGGACTCTTATCTTGAACACTTACCGAGGTTTATCAGCCCGGGAGGTGAAGAAGTGGCCGTAGAAGATGAGCTTGCCGGCTGGTGCTATTAAAGTAATGGTGGCTCGCGGTCTTTAGAGAGAGCCCGTGAAGAGAGGAGCACACTAGTGATCCAGTGGAGAGGGTAGGGCAGCAACAAGCTCAAGCTTTTGAAGAACTTATAGGTGTGAAACTCTGCCAAAGATGGAGGTTCACGCGATGGTGAAAGTTGAGGGCTGCAACACCTTCACGTAGCTGGATCCAGGAAAGTTGCAGAGGAGGAGAACGGCTTGGCCGTTGAGTGGAGAAGCAGGTGGTGCAGTCAGTGACAAAGGCTACAACCGTGGGATTGCTACAAGGTGCAACAACGGTGGAGGAAACCTGAGTTATAGGTTCTGGTGACGCTTCAAGGTGGAGAGGATCGGACTGGCCTGTGGTTCAAGAGAGGAGCAGCAAGCCACATGAGTTGGTGGTTCTGCTGGAGTTGCAGGTGTATGGGGACTGCACCGTTTGATGCTTGTACGAGCAGCAAGGTGATCCACCTGTAATGGCTCGTGGTGGATCGCCAGTTGCAGCAGGATTACCGGTGTAAATCTTGCCGGTTTTGTAGACCAGCCAACGGTGGGTGTGATGGTAGTCGGCCCAACAATGGAGGACGATCCTCCTCCTTCTTCTTCCTTTTTTTTGTTTTTGGTTTTCTTTTGAAAGAGAAATGAGGGGGAGAGACCGGCTTGGAAGGCTTGGACGGACTGGAGTTGCAGGCTGCAACTCTAGCAACCGTTAGAGGAAGGTGAGAGGTGAACGTGGCAGATCAATTGATGGAGAGAGTGGTAGATCATGGTGGAGATGATGAAGGTAGCTAAAGAGGAGGGAAACGGTGCAGTAGCTACTGGTGTAGGAGGCAGCAAGGTAGGGGCGATCTTCCCTCTTTCCTCTTCTTCTTCTCTCTTTTCTTTTCTTTAGTTCTTCTCCTTTTTTTCTATTTTTTTTTCTTTTTTTCTTTTAAGAGAGAATGATGAGGAAGAGGGTTAGGGTGACAGTGCTGGGTTCTTGAAAGGAGGAACGCTTGGCTGTGAGAGAGAGAGAGAGGTGCTGGGGTTGTAGGGTGAAACGGACTAGAGTTGCAGGTTGCAACTCCAGCAACGTTAAAGAAAAGTGCAAGTTGCTGGTTTCGGGTGGTGATGGGGGCGGCAGTAATGAAGCAGCTGCTCCGTACAAGAGGATGGCGAGGTCAAACCTGCAACTCCGTGTTGCAGGTCTTTGTAGATGCGGTGAAGAATGGAGGGGGCGGTTCCATGAGAGAGAAGAGAGAGGAGGGAGACGGTGAAGAGAACATGGGAGAAGAGAGAGAGAGAGTAAGGTAAGAATGTGGGGGTTTTATATCACTCTCTTAATTAGGGTTACTCTCTTTAGAGAGAGACGTGGAAGAGATTTTGGAATAGATCTAAAGGTTGGAAGATCTCTCTCTTATAAGAAGAGATTGCTCTCCTCTTTGGTGGCAATCAAATCCTCACCTTTTGTAGAAATCCCTTATTGTGTCCTCTTCTTCTTGGCTTTAAAAGTTCTTCTTTATGGATCTGGGTCCATCTTATGCCACATCAACATGTGTGTTCGAGCCGATATCCACCATCCTACTTCCTGTTTCCTTTAATTTGCTATGGCCATCCTTTTGAAAATGATTCCAAGTAAGTCATGCGCTCCACATCTTGGTCCAGCCTTCTTCCGCAAGTTGGTCCACTATTTTGGACTCCACTGCCTCGGCCCACCACACTTGATGGCCCATTGATCTTTGTCATCTTTGACGTTTGTGCCACACTGCTCAACCTCACTCCATGCAGCTTGCTCTGTTATGCCTCTTGGCCGACACCATTTCATAGATCTGTTTCATATTATTCTTGGGCTCATTGTCGTGCATTTTCCCACCTGACGATCCTGTAATGGTCTGCTACTTTCCGAACGTATCTCACTGGCGTGGCCATTCGTTATTTTTGGATTTTTTTTTTGTTTGGCATTGCGATCTTTTGGCTCTTTAAGTTTCCATATTGGGCTTTGGTGGTCTATTGTGGGTCCACAGTTCATAAGAATCGCCCGATTTGCGTTCCTGCGATAAAACAAGCGCATAATGAGACTTCACAGAACAGCCTTATATTTAGACTTCCGAAAATGTGTTTAAATCATGCAAATATACCATTTCGTCAAGAAAAGTGTGTTCTACGCAACAAAGGAAACTCTTACATAGAAAATTGGGTAAATAGAGCAGTTTTACTTATGAGAGTATGATAACGCTTAGAGGATAATAGTGGAAAATACGCACTTTTAAGCGAATATCAAATTGCATGCGTGATAGTCCCAAAGTCTCATCTATATAACAAAATAGGACGGTTGTCTCCCCCTCTTATCCAGTTTCATAAAGGATGGCCGAGATCTTATCACACCAAATGGACAGTGGATCTCAGCCACTCACACCCAATTTTGACAAATGCTTTGTTGATGAGTGCTGTGGGCATGGGTCACCAACTATTTACCTACATATAATGAATGAAATAGGTTGGATTTACATATAGCCCAAGGGTCAGGCTCAGGAGCCCCACTTTTTATGCCTCGAGAGGGGTGTTACCGTTAAAACTGATTGAAACGTCCAGGGGCAAAAATAGAAAAAAATAGATTTTAACTGAAAAAAGTGGCGTTGAAATTCAAAATTTAAAATTAAAAAAAAAAGAATTTAACGGAAATTTAATGGTTTTCTTATACCCTTCTTATCTCATATGGCTTCAATAATGAGTGGTCGAGATCCACTATGCTTTATCGATGGCTGAGATTAACTCCCACCTGATTTTAACAAACACTTTGTCAGAAAGTGCCGCGGGCACGGCCACCCACGCATATATCAAGATAACTTAGTTGTATTCTCTTATCTTATCCATCCATCTAATGTGGACGGTTAGATAAAGAGTGGTTGAGATCAAATCCATCGATCTAAAGTGGACGGTTAGATTTCAGCCACTCAATCTGCCTCATTTGACTTCAATTTATTCAAAATTTAAATTTCAACACCGTTATTTTTTGTTATTTCTGTTATTTTCCCATTTCTCCCTATGTGCGTTACAATCCATTATAACAGCTGTTATGATGGAAAAAATGGTAACGCCCTAGTCCGTTATACCGTTTGAGTGCCGAAGGCACCCAATTTTTGCAAAGGCTTTTGTCGAAGAGTGACGTGGGCATGGGCCATTTACTATTCTATATAACAAACACATTGGTTGTCTCCCTACTTATACCTCCTCTTATAAGCATCAACAAAGAAGGGCCGAGATCTAATCCTCCCCCAAATGGATGGTGGATCTCCGCCACTCACCTGATTTTGGCAAATTCTTTGTCGAGGAGTGCCGATGGCATGGGGCACCCACTAGTAATTTTACAAACTACCATTTCTCAATTGAATAAAACTATAAACGACTCAAAATACAGTAAAAAGAGCCATAAAAGGCTAAAAAAATGTGTTTGACGTCCATCCAAATGTATGCGTGCCACATTTCACCCATAACATAATGTCCCCTCATCGAATTCATGCCAGGGTGGCTTAACCAAATGCGTTTAGCGAAACAAATAACATGGATGAATGTGCTAGATAAAGCAGCCCCTAAGTCTGAATATGTGGTGATGGCGATGCCGCTTGCACAAAGCACAATCAGTATCCGAAGAAGAATCAAGACAAATCTTAACTCCCAAACATGGAAGGAAGACCCCGCAAATACCATGGGACAATATCGTCCACCTATGCATGATGCGTAAGCCAAAAAAACTCTCCCGATCGATGTATGATATTCGCTCAAAAGTGCTTATTTTAAGCAATTATCCTTTTAGCGTTATCGCACTCTCCTACGTAAAAAGCTCTATTTATCTACTTTTCTACGTAAGAGTCTCTTCTGTTGCGTAAAACACACTTTTCTGGACGAAATGGTATATTTGCATGCATTAAACACATTTTCGGAAGTCTAGATATTAAGCCGTTCTGATAAAGTCTCATTACGCGCTTCTTCTGTCGCAGGAAACCCCGATGGGACAATTCTCGAGACTTGCGAGCCCGCATCTATCAAGAAAGCCCATTATCAAAGCTTAAAGAGCCTACAGGCTATGACTAGAAGATATAGGCCAAATGCGGGCTAAACAAGAGGACCAAAGAGCCGGCCCAAAAAACGAAGAGAGCGGGAGAGCCAATGACCAAGAGACGGACCAAAACGTATAAAGCCGCATGAATCAACAAGAAATGATGGTCTGCTCTACTGGTAAAGCGTGATGAGTAACACAGTGAAGACCAGGGTTCTTGACCCTTTGCCAGCTCTTTTCTGTGTAATTTCTAGTATTTTCTCTCCCATCTCTCCTAATTCTCTCTCTTCTCTCCACTTCATTTTCTCTCTCTAAATAAAAAAAAAAAAAGAGTAAGGAAGAGGAAGCCGTCTTCTCTTGGGTGTCCACCACCCCGAGCTCCACCGGCAACCAGCACCCTGTGGACGATCTGCCTATGCACTCCGCCCCCCACACCACCACTGAGTTTTGGGCCTGCCACCTCCTCTTTTAGGAGAGTGATCCACATCCTCTTTCACGGGTTGACAAACCCGAACCAGCACCGCACCACTCCCATGGGCAGATCCCACTCTCGGTCAGTCAACGGGTAAGTTTCTTCGACCTTCTATCCCTTTCTTTCTTCACTCATCTCCTCTTCTCTTTCACTATGCTTCACTTTCTCTCTCCTTTTCTCTTTCTCCCTCTTTCCTCTTCTTTCTTCCTCCCTCTGGCCCTCTTCTCTCTTCCGGCGATTCTTCCGACGAGTGGGCGGACTGTCTTCTTCTTCTTCTATTTCTTCTTCTCCTTCTTCTTCTTCTTCTTCTTCTTCTCCTTCTTCTTCTTCTTCTTCTTCTTCTTCTTCTTCTTCTTCTTCTTCTGCTTCTTCGTTTTCTTCTTCTTTTGTCGGAGTTGCAGGTCTGCAACTCCGGCCGGCGAACTGTGCTCCACCACCGTCCTCACCACAGCAGGCAACGGTGAGGTTCCTCCCCTTCTTCCTTCTCTTCTTTCCTCTTCCTCTCTTCCCTTTCTTCTTTTTCTTCTCTTCTTCTTCATCTCTTCTGCTCGTCCCTCTCTAACAGCAGCGCCTGTAACGCCGCTGCACACCGCCTGCGTGCACCATATCCACCACCGTCTTCCTCTCCTTCTTCTCCACATTCTTACGCCGGAGTTGCAGGCAGCAACTCCGGCCGTTCTTCATCCTCCTCCTTCTTCTTCTTCTTCTCGTTCTTCTCGTTCTTCTTCTTCTTCTTCTTCTTCTTCTTCTTCTTCTTCTTCTTCTCAGTTTTTTTTTTTATTTTTTCGTTTTCGTCATATTACCGTTTTTGACCGGAGTTGCAGCCTGCAACTCCGGCCATCAGCGCCCCCTTCCGCCTGCAACCAGTCTTCATTAACGCGAAGTAATGGTCTGCAAGAGAGCAGACCGTCACTACCACCACCGGAAACTCTCCATTTTCTTTCCCTTTTTCTCTTCAACGGCGCCATCTTTTTCTTCTCCTCTCCACGCCGGACTGGTGAACCAGTCCGGCAAGCACCATTGAAGCTCTACTGCATCATCCTCTGCCTCCATCATCTTCGGCCTGCACCTATTCCGCCTCCATCAATAACACCAGCAACAACTGTTGCACACCAGCAATGTTTTTAAAGCCTGCAAAGTGCCTTGGCTTCCCAACGCCTCCATCCTCATCACCAAGGCTTGCCGGAGTTGCATGCGTGCAACTCCAGCGTCTCCTTCTTCCATAGCCACCTGCTACAACCGTCTCCTTCTCCCTTTCTTCTTCTCTTTCTTCTTTTATTCTTCTTCTTCCTTATCTCATTCCCTTCTTCTTACCGGCCAGCTGGTTTGCAACAAACCACCCTCCTCTATGCACAACCCCATGTTGTGCATCACCGTCCACCCTTCAGAGAGACAACCAGCAACCACCAAAGTTCCAGGGCTGCCACGTGCTTGATCCACCAACTGCATCACATCACCACCATTCTTCATCGGTGCACCATCCTCCGCTCACCTCATCATCAAGACCCCCTCTCCTTGAAAGCCACCAAGCCAGCGGGTAGCCCCTTCTTTCTTGGCCGATCAAGTGACCGGTAAGTCTTGGAAGGTGACTTCTTTCTCTTCTCTTGCTTTCGCTCTCTAGAATCTTCACCATTTCTCTCTCTAATGATCACTTTCTTTCTATACCTCTCATCTTCTCTCTCTACCCTAATCTCTCTTAATGCTTTCTAGTTTAGTTATTTTTATTTGATTTTCATTGTAAGAGACAAGTTCAGTTAAATAAATATGATTAAAGTATGATTGTGTTACATTATCTGCAATTTTCCCGTCATTTTATGCTCTTTAATTGCGCTAACTAACCTCGAGTGTGGATCGACATCCGACACGAATCCCTATACAGAATCTTTGAATTTTACAGGATAATCGGATAATATTACAAATTGTGTTGAAGTTAGGGTTTCCGTAATCAACGACGCGGAAAAACCCTACTTTCAATGTAGCTAAAAACACTTGTAATCCTAATAAAGACAAGTCTGATGCCCAAATGATGGCAACAAAATCAATCACATAAAAGGACATAAGGGGTGGCTAATGTTGAAGTGTGCAACATAATGTATCAAGAAAGACTTAAGAACATCCCATTTTTTTTGGGCTGGATTGGGTTTGGTCCAGTTCGGGTCTGAACTGGGTTCAATTCTAGTTTGGGTTGTGGGCTATTTTGATGTAAGGATTGGGGTTGGCGGGGTGTATGTGGTGGGCTGAGGGTGTATGTGGAAGGGGAGTGGGGTGTGGGTGCAAAGGTGGTGGGTAAGTGGCAAGAAGAGTGGGTAGGTGGTTGGTGTTGGTGTGTGTGTGCAAAGGAGGTGTATAGGTGGCAGGTGTTGGGGGTTTAAGAATTGGGGTTGGGGGGGTGTATGTGGCGGACGGGGGTGTATGTGCAAAGGAGATGAGTAGGTGGCAAGTGTTGGGGTGTAAGGATTGGGGTACAGGGTGTATGTGCAAAGAGGTGGGTATGTGGCATGAAGAGTGCGTAGGTGGCGGCTATATGCAGCCCCCATGTGTTTCACCTTCACGTGCTCTCCTCTTTGGCGGGAGTTTTGCCGCCCATTTCCTCCTCTAATTGACGTGGTGCATGACATGACGGGTGCACAATGGAATTACATGGTAGCATGTGAATGGCGCATGGGTTGTTGCTGAGGTGGCGACAAGATATTTTGATTCCAAAGACCATGCTACCCTTCCTCCTGCATCGAATTTTTAAATATGCCATCAATGATGCTGATTTATCTTCAAACCGTACAAAGTTCGGTGAGCTACTACGGGTCCCACAGACATTGGACAACTGCCAAACTTCAGGGGAAGATTCCCCGATGGATGATAAACACTCTCACACCACCACCCTTACCGGATCTGGCCGGAGTTAGCCCGAATCTGGTCACAAACACAACAAAAAATATATGTTCCCGAACTAATTTTTTCTTGTAATCACATCGACTTTGCTGGACGTTTGGGAGTTCTACTACAGTTGGATCGTCCCCAAACTTCTCGATTATGATATTTGATATATGGATATTGAATCCATACCGTTGAAGTTATGAAAAGGTACTATAGCTCTCCGGAATTTGACGAAGAAATCAACCAAAAGTCCATTTATGCAGATTTTGCATGTGCATGTGTGGTAACTGCGCGAGCCTACTTTGCTGCACTGGTGTGGGATATCCAACTGTTGGGTTGACACAAAATTTCATGGAAGGCTTATCTGATGTAGGTAGGTTACATCTATACCTTCACCATCACTATATCTTGCTGGATTTGGCCGAAAAAGATGGCAAAAACCATGGCCGAACCATCTTTGATGAGCTATTGAGGAGTCTACTGACCTCATATAGCTACAAAACTTTAAGGGAAGTATCATTGGAGCCTCGAGAATATACTAGTAAGCTCTTGGTCAGCGGAAAGTGATTGGAGATTGCTAGATATCGCCAAAAATTGCAGAAAAAAGCTTAAAATAGGACCCTAAATTGGGAGGATTGTCCCCGGAAACAACGCCATTTGTTGTGGGCAATTTGGCACTAGAAGTTTTGCAACCCTCCCGATCTATCACACCGAGAGACCTCTAGGCCTTAAGAACCCATGAACGTTCCCTTTTCTACAAAGAAAATTCCTGGATTCTTTTGAAGTCTGCTGTTTAGCGTCTGGATTTGTTGAAAAAAGAGAAAAAGATGAAGAAATTACAAAAAAGCTAATAAAAAAAATAAAAAAATGATAATTACAAATGAAAATAAAGTTATTTTCTATTAAAGTACAATCTCCCTCCCACTACCATCTCCCTCTAAAAGTTGGAGGGATAGGTCTAAATTTTATATTTTTTCTTCTAAGTCATTTTTTTTGGAAATCTCTCATTTCTAATAAAAACTTCTCTCTTCAATTACAAGCTCTCCCCCCTTTATAACTTCTTACTTTTCGCTATTCCCCAACAATCCCCAAGTCTCATAATTTTACAAACTACCCCCTCTTAACTGACTAAAACTGTAAAAAGACCCAAAATACAGTAAAAAGAGCCATAAAAAGTTAAAAAAAGGTGTCTGACGTCCTTCTTGATGTATGCGTGCCACATTTCACCCATAACATAAAGTCCCCTCGCTGAATGCATGACATGGTGGCACAACCAAATGAGTTTTGCGAAACAAATAACATGGATAATGTGCTGGTAAAGCAGTCCCCAAGTCTGGATGTGTGGTAATGACGACGCCGCTCGCATAAACCACAATCGGTATCTGAAGAAGAATCAAAACAAATATCAGCTCCCGAACATGGAGGGAAGACATCGCAAATATAATGGGGCAATATCATTCAGCTATGCTTGATGCGTAAACAAAAAAAACTCTCCTAATTGATGTAGCTAAAAAAACACATAATTTTAATAAAGACAAGTCTAATGCCTGTATGATGGCAAAAAAAATCAATCACACAACAGGACCTAAGGGGTGGCTAATGTGGAAGCGTGCAACATAATGTGGAAGAAAAGAAATAAGAACATCCCATTTTTTTGGGCCGGACCAGGTCTAGTCTAGTTTGGTTTTGAACTGGGTTCAATTCAGGTTTGGGTTGGGGACCGTTTGGATGTAAGGATTGGGGTTGGCCGGGTATATGTGGCGGCTAGGGGTGTATGTGGAAGGGGTTTGGGGTGTAAGTGCAAAGGAGGTGGGTAGGTGGCTGGTGTTGGTGTTGGTGTGTGTGTGCAAAGGAGATGGGTAGGTGACAAGTGTTGGGGATGTAAGGATTGGGGTTGGGAGGTGTATGTGGCGGGCTGGGGTTTATGTGCAAGGGAGGTGGGTAGGTAGCAGGTGTTGGGGGGTGTATGCGGCTGGCTGGGGTATATGTACAAAGGAGGTAGGTAGGAAGCAGGTGTTGGGGGGTGTATGTGGTAGGCTGGGGTGTATGTGCAAAGAGGTGGGAAGGCCAGGAAGAGTGGGTCGGTCGCGGCTATATGCAACCCCCTTCTTTTTCTTTCTTTCTCTCTCTAATTCTCTCTTTCTCTCTCCAGCGATCTCTTCTCTTTTTAACTTTATCTTTTATTCTCTCTCTCTAATTTCTCTTTCATTGCTTTCTAGTTAAGTGTTTAATTAGCATGTTTTTATTTGATTAAAAGTTTGTATGTTGACATTTGAGTTGAATAAAGTTGAGTAGATTTTACAGTTTTGCACTCTATTCTAGTTCTTAGTTTATTTTTGTTTTCATTTATTTGTAGCAAAAACCTTTCTTTAAATCAAGCAAAGTTTTAAAATCACTTCATCATCCTTCTCACATCTCCATCAATTCCAAGCAGTCTTCCATTTGATTTGTTCTTGAATTCACTAACCCAACAAACTCCGAGTGCGGATCGACATCAGACATGCCACTGTACGAGTTTCTTACTTTTGCAGGATTAAAATTGGATTAATATAAATTTTGTTGATTCTAGGGTTTCCGATCCAACGACACGGAAAAACCCTAGTATCAAGGTTCCAAATATGTCCAAGTGAAGTTCTAATGGTTTTTCCAAGTCCAAGAACTCTAATCCCGCTCCGCATCAGCGATTGCCTCATAGCCAATCTCGGAATCATCGAGTTTTGCTCTCTATGTCCTCATAGTTGACTAAATAGAGATTACATAAATACCCATGATTGTTTTGGCATTGACAACACAAGGAGTATACTTATCAGATCGAAGACTTAGAAGATTGATTCATCAGAAGACTCGTATTTGTCCACAATATTACGTGCTCACATATTTAGGAGGGTAAGAGACTTAAAGGCCTAGAGATATGATGATTAATTGTAAAATTAACTTAAAACTAAGTCACGTGGCAAGACAACTAATTCGGAGCCTAAGTGGCATTTAAATATGATATTTGGAGAAGTCCAATCGATTGGACACACCGTGTGTAATCGATTGGACTTTGGACAGAACGGTTTTCTCCGATCCCAATCAATTGGACTCAGAGCCCAATCAATTGATTGACGAAGAACTTTTTCTTCCCATTCCAGGAAATTTGTTTTCCACATCCTCATGACTTGTAAAGGCCAAGGCTCGAGTATAACTCTATATAAAGTCATTTAGGTCTTAAAGAAACTAACACATTACACATTCAAATGCGAAAAGAGCTCTCGCACTCATATCTTGAGAGCCTTAGATCTCGTAGCTCAATAGCTTAGTATTCTCTACATCCCAGAGAATCATGAGAACAAGAAATCGACCTTTGCCTAGGTTCCCATTCAGATCTTTAGACCCAGAGTCAGAGAGTACCACTTGAGTCTCAATCACATTGAGCTGTGTGTTTAGGAGTTAGGGGTTGGAACGAATCCTTCACTCCCAAGGCTGGACCAGAGAGAATAAATAAGATCGGGGTGTACCAATTGATGGTAGGTTTGGGGAGTACCAAAATGAACCTCGTTGAGGGAATCATGGCAAAAAGGCGCTCGTGGATGCACCAACAATTGGCCATGGGTTGTATGTTGCAGTAAACGGTGCTACGTAGGTAACTACACTAACTCGTTAACCTTTTGTTAGTGATACCTTAACGTCTGGACGTGGTTTTCCTTGATAAAGTTTTCTATGTAAAAATCATATGTTATGGTTTGATTGTGTTACATTCCGCATTTTCTATAGATTAGATCAAACGATTAAAAAACTATATATCACAGAGATATATTCGATATGACTTGGTGGAGATATCACTTGTTCAAATCAATTAACCCATTTAGGATTGTTTCACATGCGATTAGTTTTATCCTTACCAGACTAGTAATTAAATTAGGTTGTTAATAATAATCAAATAATTCAAATACCTATTCAACCCCCCTTCTAGGTATCAATATAAGTATAGAGAGGAAATTTCATCAATGAAAATTTCTTGAAACTTAAAAATAAGGAAGAAAAAAAAACTAAGAAAAGGGTAGAGTTTTAGGACCTATTTGGATCACCATTTTTTGCTCCAAAAGAATATATTTTTGCTCAAACGAACTCTTAACTGTATTTGTCTTTGACTATCAATTTTTTCTATTTTACCGACTCTACCCTTCACATCCATCTTTTTTTACCTTTTTACCGAAGATACCCCTACACAAAAGGTTAGCAACTTAACCTTCTCTCTCACATTTTGTCTGTGTCACTTCCTCTCTTATTTATTTAGCTTTTTTCAAAACATTAGTTAGGCATTAACTATCTGAATTGATTCCAACTTTTTAATCTGTTCCAAAAACACCCTTCACACTTTAATCTATTTAATTAAAACAATTAAGGATGTTTTAGACTTTTTAAAAACTTTCTGTCTAAAATGGCTCTTCTCTTTGTGCCACATCAGCCACAAATACTAACGTAGAAAATGTTCACTCTATTTTACACATTTGACAAAAAAATATTAGTATTTTCCATTGGGTTAGGTTCCGATGACCAACATTTTTTACTAACACTTTGGTGTACCCTCATAGAAGATGAATCAATGTCTGATTGGTGAAGATGATCTCTATGGTGAGGAGATTATCCTCACAAAAATTCAAATCATTTTGATATTCATAGACTGGTTTAGAAGTTGAAGAATTATGGACCGTCGATTTTTACAGTGTAACTTGAAAACCGCATTTGACGGGGCTAGAAATTTCAGAATGGGCTGCTTTTTTGTTGGGGTTATCTATATGATGGTAGGGAGATCTTCCTCATAAAAAATCAGCCATTGATACATCTTCTATGAGGGTACACCAAAGTGTTGGTAAAAAAAGCTGGTCACCGGAACCCAAGAAGGCCATAGAGTTTGTGCTTACTATTCCCAATGCAACACCAGTGACGGCTGTGTACACGTGGTAGTCTGCATAGTTTAAAAAATGGCAGTTATAACGAAAAAATGAATACCCAAAGGGAGTCACAAAAAATATGGACATTACTCAATATACATGAAGAAGTGGAGCCCACATTTTTTAGAGGAGAGTTAGGAAAAAGTACCATGGGGCTATATGCACTTATGTATTCTTTGACCATCTAAAAAGACTCAAATCCAATGGTTAGAAATAACTAATCAGGATATTTTTAAGTGTGTAGGTCCATGATGACCCAAAGAGGGTAAAAAATATGGACATGGATCAAGACATGAAGAAGTGAAACCCACATTTTTTTAGAAGAGAGTTTGGAAAAAAATATCATGAGGCTTAATGTCCTTCATTGACCATCCTTAACTTGCATAATGCACTATGTCAAATATTGCTTGAAGTGTTAACCACAAGGAGAGTAAGTGTAAATGAGCTCTAGACAATCAACATGTACAAAAATAATATTTTCAAATTTAATTAATACCAATGAGTTCTTAACTATTAAATTAATAATTTTTATTTTGTTATTTCATAACTTGAAAAATAAAATAAATAAAATAAAAATAAGATTAAAGGTTTAAAAAATATCTTCAAACACCAAAGTTCAACCCTTAAGCTATTATTTAATTGATTAGTTTTTGGAATTTTACTTTTTTAATTAATTAGTTGGATTACTAGTGTTTTGAATTTTGATCTGGTCACATTAGTCATTCGCATAATATATTTCAATAGTAAGTGTGGGTACTGTATTTTCTGGCAACTAGAATGATGACACGTGTCACTGGCATGACACGTGCGGGATATGAAAGGTCGACACGTGGTGACATCCAGCATGCATGAGTAAATGCGCCGAAGAAATCGTCAGAGACCATAACTAGTCCACTCTTATCACACATCTTCCATTAATGGAAATACCAAGTGTCAGATAGAGTGATCAGAAGAGAGCATCTCGGGGCAGGGTTGGTAACGAAACACATTGAAACTTCAGCCATTAATGTGTCAGAGAAGCATTCAATCCTGCCTGACACATTAATGATTGGTCTGCTTGATGGGAAGGTCAAAACGGCCCACATGACGGGAGTGACAATTATCTCATCCTAACAAGGTCAGCCGGCCCACTTGACGTGAGTGACAATTATCTCATCCCGACAAGTTCAAACGACACACTCAACGGGATTGACATTCAAACTCCTCTCAACATTCTTGACGGGATTGATATTCCACTCATCCCGACAAATTCAACGACATTATGATGGGATCAACATTCAACTCATCCCAACAGGTTTGGTTATTATTCTTAACGGAAATGACGTTCAACACATCCCTACAAAGTCAGACGGTCTATTTGATGGGAGTGTCGTTTATCTCATCCCGGCAAGATCAAATTGCATTTTTGATGGGAGTAACATCTATCTCGTCCAGACAAGATCAACAGCTTACTTGACAGGAATGGACTTCTATCAATCCCGAGAAGTATACATGATTCTACAAGCGAGATAAGTATTTTAGACTATAATACAGATAATTGCTTATCTATCCATTAAGTATTGGCCACGTGACAGTTAGTTTGATTATTGCGCAGGTCCGACGTTCTCCTATTCAAATATCTGCCACGAGGAGTGCCACCTTAGTCGTTTTCGATATAACTGAATAAGGGAAGTTAAGATCTAACAAGAAGAGGCAGTTTCATAATAGAATCTCTTCAGATCATAATTGACTAATGAAAAGTGGACACGGAGAAGGTGAGTCATGCCAATTCTGGGGGTATAAATACATGACTCTCAGAACTGAGAAGGAGATCTTACTCTCCAGATCAAGATAGCCTACTCTTTGAAACATTTTACTATTTTTCCTAAACCCTGTTAGCACATCCTATACTGACTTGAGCGTCGGAGTGTTGTCAATAGGTACAACAACATCTCGTCTGGAGATCATCCTATCATTCAGACCTGAGAAAGAAGTTTTGTCCTGAAGCATCCGGGTCGTCGGATTATCATCGAGATAAGAATCGTCTGACCTTGAAGATTGTGTGGGATAGATCAGATATTTTTCCCCCACATCTTTTGGCACCGTCTGTGGGAAGCGACTAGAAGTTTTCCATTCTAAGAGATATTCGATTCTAACAATGGTGGACACAAGGCGTACCGACCTCAGGAGTGGAAGAGAAAGGAATTCTCCTAATGACCTCAAAGATACCATCATGGAGAGCAGAAAAGCAAGAGAGCCCGACAGCCAGTAGAAGGTTATCGCCCAGCTACGAGAAGAAAATGAGGAGTTGAAGCAACGGATGGCAGCTCGACATGCGGGTGACCATGTCTCCGAGAATGTCGGGGGTAGCCACCGTCAAAAGATCCACTTCGATCTGACAGGTTTGGCTCAGAAGAATCTGATCTGCGGAATCCTAGGAGCAGACGCGGGGATTCTCACGTCCCACCATCGGATAAGCACCATATAGCCGAGTCTTCCTATCAACGAAGCTTGGATCATATTCAGCCTGAAACCAGAAGGCAGATCGCCGATCTGGTAGCTGAAATGATGGGAAGAAAAGAGACATTGGCCTATAAGATGACAGCAATGGCAACAAGAGCTCCGCGAGACTCTCCCTTTACTAAAGAGATATATACAGGAGTATCGTGCTCCCAAATTTTCTCCTATCCTAAATTTTCAATCTTCACGGGAACCTCAAATCCGGCGAACCATTTTCTTCGCTTCTGGAAAGTGATGACGATGTGGGAGTTCCACAATGAGCTCCTCTGTCGAATGTTCCCGTCTACTTTGAGTGATGATGCACTCATTTGGTTCAATTAGATAGCTCATCAGACTATTTTCGACTTGACTGAGTTGAGCACCCACTTCATCACTCGCTACTCATGCAATAGATTGCATAAGAATGACGTCGACATATTGAAACTAGGATTTTTCCGCGTCGTTGGTTACGAAAACCCTAATTCCAACACATTTATAATTTATCCGATTTTATTCCTGCAAAATTAAGCATTCTTGCACAGTGGAAAGTATGTCGGATGTCGATCCGCACTGGGCATTAGTCAGATTAGCACAATAACGAACATGAAATGACAGAAAATATTACAGAAATTGATGAAGGATATAGTAAGGTGAGAAGGGTGGATTAACTTAAAACATTTCTTAGTGATTTTTTTTTAGAGAAAGAAGTTGCTATTATCAATAAGAACATCAAAACATAATAATCAAACTAATTTTATTAGTTAATCAAACTAATTTTATTAGTTAATCAAATAACTTCGATTACATTCAATTGATTTAAAACAAATCATAGAGTCTAATTAGAAACCAATTAAAAAAAGTAAGTAAGAGAGAGGAAAGGTTAGAGAGAGAAATGGAGTGAAAAAGTAGGTAGAAAGAGAATGTAGGGAGAGAATTTTAGAGAGAGAAAGAAGAAGAATAAAGAGAAAGCTTACCATGGAGACTTATCGGAGTGATGAGCCGAATAGCAGCCTCCGATGAATGGGTGAGGCTAGATTACCAACGATGAATCGACATGGTAGCTGGTGAGTGGTTCTCCGGCTAAGAATGGTGGTGATGAGTGGTACGTGACTTGGCCGGAGATACTGGCTGTGGTGCACCAAGGAGGAGGAGGGAGTTCTGGTTTTTGAAGATAGCACAGTTGTGCAGATCTCCAAGAGGCAGTAAAGCGGCGAGTGGCCACGTCACTTGCATGGAGGTGTGTGGCCAAGTCACTTGCAGGGAGGCGTGGCAGAAGAGGCTGCCGTGATGGACCAAGCCGGTGGCTCCTTTGGGAGGTGTGGATCTTAGTTGTAGGTAGGAATTACTTGAAGACACCAGCAATGTTGGCTTGACGATTAGATCCGGTGGCGATTGTGGAGCAGCAGATCGCACCGGCTTCAATGGAGGTCGTCGGAGTTGCAGGTTGCAACTCCAGCAAACTCTGAAATGGGTGAGTGGATGATATGGTGGAGCCAGCAGGTGGTTGTGGAGGCGGTGTGTGCAAGCGAGATCAGCGGGCGAAGATGGTAGCGGTAGTGGAAGCGGTTCGTAGTGGAAAGAAAATAAACCAGTCCGACAATCGTCCTTGGCGGGGCTGCTGTTGGGGGGGGGGCGGTAAAGAAGAAAAACGAAGGAGGAGGTGCAGCCGATCACCCCTACACCTGTAACAAGAAGAATAAAGAGTAGAAGAAGAAGAAGAAGAAGAAGAAGAAGAAGAAGAAGAAGAAGAACGTTGAAGGCGGAGACGGCCAGAAGTTGCAGGCGGTGTGGCTCGTGGAGGTTGCAGCGGTAGGAAGTGGGGGAGCAAAGGCAGCAGAAGAGGAAGGAGCAGAAGAAAGGTAGAGAAGGGGGAAGACGAGAGAAAGAAGGGAGGAGTGGTGTTGCTAGTTCGTATGACCGGACCTACAACTCCGGCGAGGGCGTGGAGAAGATGAAGAGGAAGGTGAAGAAGAAGAAGAAAAACGGGCCAAAGGAGAAGGGGAATAAGGAGACGGGGGTTTTGGGGAAAGAGAGGAGAAGAAAGGAGGGGGATTAGGGTTCAAACGAACCCTTCTTCTCTCCTTAATAAACCTCCCACTTTCCTTTAATGGAAAATGGGGTTTTTTAAAAATAAAATATATATATATATATATATATATATATATATATATATATATATATATATTTTAAGGAAAACCTTATTTTTCTTTGGGAAATTTTCCCATTTAGTGGACCCCCACTTTTTTATTTAAAAACAATTAATTTAAAGCATTTGAAAATCGCGAGGTCCACTAAATGGTCGGGCCACGGGTTGATGATGATGGGCCCGGCTACTGGCCCACATGGATTAATGATGTCCATCGTCTCACAAGATGATGTGACAGACAATTTGATGACGATCGGATGGATGGTGACTTGATTGGGACCCAGATTGGTAGATCGACGGATCTAGAGAGATCCAACAGTCCGGTAGAAAATCCAACGGTCCGATTGAAGATCCAACGGTCAGAAAACTAAGGGAGATGAGACAGAGCCAACAGGCAGGAGTTCTGAGGTTAGGTCAGTAGATCGGAGGATCAGGTGGTGATGTATAGGGAGATGAAGAGAGACGAGAGAGAAATAGGAGAGATGAGATAAAAAACTCTACAGACATAGAGATAACTGCTGGCGGAGGGTCTGGAATCCTAGTTTTTAATATGTTATCTTCTCAGGCTTCGGCAGCAGAGGAGATTATCATTTTCTTCTCATTTCATGTGGCTTCGACTGCTTTGGTCCGTCTTTTGGTCATCGGCTTTCCATCTCTCTTCGTTCTTTGGACCGGCTCTGTGATCCTCTGACTTGAATCGTACTTGGCCTGTATCTTCTAATCATAGCATGTTGGCTCTTTAAGCTTTGATATTAGGCTTCTGTGGTTGATCGTGGGCCCGCAAGTCTCGAGAATAGCCCGATCGAGTTTTCTGCAAGAGAAGAGCACGTAATGAGACTTGATCATAATGTCTTTATACCTAGACTTTCAGAAATGCGTTTAATGCATGCAAATATACCATTTCGTCCAGAAAAATGTGTTATGCGCAATGAAATAGACTCTTGCGTAGAAAAGTAGATAATTAGAGCAATTTTACGTAGGAGAGTGTGATAACGCTTAGAAGATAATAGTAGAAAATACGCACTTTTAAACGAATATCACAACCCCCAACCAGCATATTGTCAATCCTTGGCAATTAGTGCGAAATAAATGAGCTTAAAAGGGCTCTGCACATGCTGCACACTTTTTCATATTAGCTTAGGGAAAACACCGTTCGTCAAATCATTGAATGGATGCAAAAATAATTACATGCTAGCGAAGAGTTGGAAAGTTTTGGCAAGACTACATACTGATAATCATGACTCAAAATAATCAGACTCTGCGTGTGTGTGTGCTCAACATTCTTATCATCTTGCAATAAAGAATTCTAGATCACCTATAAGTTTGTATGCCTCGACCTCAATTCTCACTTGTAAACTACTCAGAATGGAATCACTCAAGAAGGATTTTCTTCTTTTCTCTCAATTTATATGTGAGGAGATGTATTTAATATAAAGAGGCAAAAGATCTCACATAGGTTTTATTTGAAAGAAGAATATTTTTAACAGAAGAAGATCTTATGATTGGAATGCCACTTCACTCGGGAACGTCAGATCAAACTCTGTAGCTTCTCTTTCTCCAATCTCCACATTTTATGATCGTGCTATCCTAGAATCAAATAGGACTTTCCTAGGTTATAATGAGGCTGAGGTCCAGTGTAAAAAAATAAAGGGATATAGGATTTCAAAAATCTTGAGAGGATATCTCTATTTTCTTATATTTTTCCTGCGATGTAGCACCATTATCTAGTTCTTTTTCCTTTTTTCATATTTTTCTCTTTTTCTAGATATTTCTGAGACTGCTCAATTTCTTTTCAGCTCTTTTTATACTTTTTTTCTATATTTTGTTTTCAGCTTGAACCACTTTCTTTTCCTTTTGATTCTTCTTCTTTACTTTTCTTTTCACGGTACACCCATATCAGTTATTCTTTTGTCCATCTCAAAATAAGGGTAGCTAGTTATGCTTCATAGCTGGATTGGATTTTAGGTTGATGGGTTTACAAAGAAAAGGCTTTTATAGAAGGGCTCGAGGGGTTTCTAGTGAAGTATAATTTAGGTGAGTAAAAATGCTGAACGGTTCAGAAAAAATGACCTAAATCATTTTCTAGGGTTTGCACTATCATGTATACTGTCTTGACTGGATACAGAGAAGGTTCTGTTGTAGTAATCCAATTTTGATGTCGTTCCGAGTTCCATGATCAAATAAAAAGGTAATGAGATCTCTCAACGAATATTGCGGGCAAGAAGAATAGTGAGTCATCTTGTGACTCAGAATTGTTGTATAACCCTCTGAATTGATTAAAGGCTCGAAAGCTCATTGGGTTAGGTCTCCACAATTATTCTCACAGGATCTCCAGAATTTCTAAACTTAGGATGACTTTGATATTGATATTGTACAATTGTGCCGAATATGAATTTTTTTGAGTTTTCAAACCTGCTGTAGTCACGCTTGACTTGACTCAAAGCTAACTTTAAACAAAAATTGACATCCTCAATACTGACTTAACGGAGGTTTTCAGCTAATCAAAGTCAGGGTATTTGTCATATTTTTGAAATTCTAGAAAACTTTTGGAGAACATCGGAAATCACCCCAAAAGCAAGAATTTTTTTTTTTTTATCAAAATGAAGACGTAGTTATTGTAAATACCCACCCCAACCAAAATACATCACCGTCCTTGGTGCTCATGACCGGGACATAAAATGATAAAAAATTAGTGATGATGATGCAAAGGTTCAGGAAGGATGTTACCAAGTCGGTAGAAACTCGACAGTGTGTGGTACCTGATGATCGGAAGAATGAATGTACCTACATTTCCAGAGATATAACAGTAATAATAAATGCATGAGACTCATCTACTCTAGGAATACCGGAATTGCCTTTTCAAAAGTGCTAAGTTTTACGTCTTCAGCTAGACATGATGGGGGTGACAGGCACCCCCAACCAAGTTGGAGCACAGGAGACTGAGTGGATCATTAATCGACATAGATAGGATCGATGAGATCAATCTCAGAAGTCTGAATGAAACTGCTTTAGACGCTGGCCATTTACCTGGAATGAGGAGTGATCCTTGGGATCCTCAATAGTGATTGCCCCAAAGGGTGTGACTTCTGTGATCGTATAAGGACCGGTCCACCTAGATTTCAGTTTTCCAGGAAAGAGATGAAGACGAGAATTATAAAGAAGGACCTTCTGTCCTAGATGGAACTCTTTCTTGAGGATGCTCTTGTCATGTATCCACTTCATCTTTGCTTTATAATTCTTGGACAAGTTGTAGGCATCATTTATGAGTTCTTCTAACTCATTCAATTGAAGTTTCCTCTCCTCCCCTGCGGTTTCTAGGTCGAAGTTAAGCTTCTTAATGGCCCATAAGGCACGATGTTCAATCTCTACCGGAAGATGACAGGGTTTCCCAAAGACCAGTCGATAGGGAGACATATTGAGTGGTGTCTCGTAGGCGGTTCTGTACGCCATAAAGCATCAGTGAGACGAGTAGACCAATCTTTACATGTGGTATTGACTGTCTTCTCCAAGATCTGCTTGATCTGACGATTAGAAACCTCTACTTGACCACCAGTCTGCGGATGATAAGCTAGGGCAACCTTGTGGGTTACCCCATACTTTTTCATTAATTTCTTGAATATCCTATTGCAGAAATGGGTGCCCCCATCACTAATGATGGCCTTAGGGGCACCGAATCGAGCGAAAATGAACTCCTTTAGGAATTTGACCACTACTTTGGGGTCATTGGTCTTGGTGGGAATGACTTCTATCCATTTGGAGACATAGTCTACCGCAAGGAAAATGTACTCAAAACTATAGGAAACCAGAAAGGGACCCATGAAGTCGATGCCCCAGATGTCAAATATTTCATCGACCTGGATGGGAGTTAGGGGCATCATGTTCCTCTGGGAGATGCGGCCTAGATGCTGGCAATTAGGGTAGGTTTTACTGTAGATGTTGGCATCTTTAAATAGTGTGGGCCAGTAGAATCCGCATTACAACACTTTTTCTATAGTTTTCTTAGTGCTAAAATGACCACCACAAGGTTGGTCATGACACGAGGACAAGATATTGAGTTGGTCCGACTCAGGGACACAGAGACGAATGATCTGGTCAGGACAATATTTATACAAATAAGGGTCATCCCAAGAGTAGTACTTAACTCTTGCTAGGAATTAGCTTTTGTCCTATTTTGACTAGTGTGAAGGCATTTCTTCGGTGACAAGATAGTTGACAATGTCAGCATACCATAGATGAACAGAGATAGCGAATAGCTGTTCATCTGGAAAGGTCTCAGGGATGGGCTGGGTGTCGAAGGAGGACTCTAAAGTCAATCTAAACAAGTGATTAGCCACTACATTCTCAGTTCCTTTCTTATCCTTGATCTCGAGGTCGAATTCCTGCAGTAAGAAAATCCATCGAATTAATCGATGCTTGGTTTTCTTTTTCGACATGAGATAACGAAGGGCTGCATGATCAGTGTACACGACCACCTCAGTGGCTAAGAGGTACTGACGGAATTTATCAAGGACGAAGACTACCGCCAGAAGTTCTTTCTTAGTGGTGGAGTAATTCATTTGGGCAGAGTTAAGAGTTTTGCTCGCATAGTAGATCATGTGTGACCTTTTGTCAACTCGCTGCCCTAGAACGACTCCTAAGGCGTAGTCAGAAGCATCACACATCACCTCGAAAGGTAGAGTCCAGTCCGGGGGACGGATAATGGGTGCAGAAGTGAGCTTAGATTTGAGACGCTCAAATGCCTTGACACATTCAGCATTAAAGTCGAAAGGACTATCTTTAGCTAGAAGATGGGATAGAGGTCGAGCGATTTGAGAGAAGTCCTTGATGAATCGCCTATAGAATCCTCTGTGTCCCAAAAAAGATTGGATGTCACGTACGGACTTAGGAATAGGCAAGGTCAAGATGATATCGATTTTTGCTTTGTCGACCTCAATGCCCTGATGGGAAATGACATGTCCCAGAACTATGCCTTTCTTCACCATGAAGTGGCATTTCTCCCAATTGAGGACAAGTCGCTTGTCCTGACAGCGTTGAAGTACAAGCCCTAAATGGTTCAGACAGTCATCAAAGGATGACCCAAAAACTAAGAAGTCATCCATAAAGAGTTCAAGGAATGTTTCCACCATGTCAGAGAATTTGCTCATCATACACCTTTGAAAGGTCGCGGGTGCATTGCAAAGGCCAAAGGGACTGGTGAAAGTTATCTTCTCGTGATCCTCAGGGGCGATGGGTATTTGATTATACCCTAAGTAACCATCAAGGAAGCAGTAATAGGAGTGACCTGCTAGTCTCTCCAACATCTGGTCTATGAAGGGTAAAGGAAAATGGTCATTCCTAGTGTTGGTGTTGAGTCATCTGTAATCGATGCAGACTCTCCCCTTTCTTCAGGCATTGGGTGACCATTTCTTTGTTCTCATTTTTCACAACTGTGAATCCTGCCTTTTTAGGGACGACATGAATAGGACTCACCCATTTGCTATCGGAGATGGGGTAAATGATACCCGCATCTAACAGTTTAAGGACCTCGTCCTGAACTACATCCTTCAAGACGGGGTTCAACCTCCTCTGGAGGTTTTGAATTCATCTTCGAGATAGATGTGATGTTGGCACACCGAGGGGTCTATGCCTCGAATATCCTTTATAGTCCACCCTATCGCAGATTTGTGCTCGTTGAGCAACTCAAGAAGTTTCTTACGTTCACTCGCAGACAAAGCGGAAGCAATAATCACAGGGTAGGTTTCCTTAGGACCAAGATAGGCATAGGAAAGATCTGTGGAAAGAGGCTTGAGCTCCAATTTCGGAGCAGATGGGGTGGAAGAATGTGTCTCAGAAGACACAGATAGAAGAGGTTTTACCTCAGTAGGTAAAGAGAGGATAGGTTCTCTGGCCATGGTTAACAGAGGCTTGAATTCGATGAGTGGAGTGGAGATATCTATCAATGGAGCAGTCTCCAAAAGATCGTTGAGATCAGAATTGGCTGACTCTGTTGCAAAGTCAGCCCCAGAGTGTGCTAGACACTGTTTAAGAATATCTTCGGTGGAGTCTGGGATTAGACTCTCAACGGCACACATTTCGTTGGCCACATCGCGATCGACATCCTGTTGCATTAAACGAAAGATATTGACTTCAGCTTTGAGGTTTTCGAAAGCAATGGACATGTTTCAGTCTTGGCACCCGATGTGTACATTCGTGGTGGCAAGGAATGGGTGGCCTAAGATGATCGGAATGCGGTTATCCTGACACGGCTCGGTGTCGAGAATGATAAAGTCCACAGGATAATAAAAGTCAGCGACTTTTACTAAGACATCTTCAATGATTCCTCTTGAAATCTTGATGGACTGATCAGCCAATTTTAGGGCGACATTGGTAGGCTTCATATCTTTTAGTCCTAACTGTTGATATATCGAGAACAGTATGAGATTGACGCTAGCCCCTAAATCTAGCAAGGCAGTGCAGCTAAAATTGTCTCTAATTTTGCATTGGACAGTTGGGCTACCCGGATCCTTGTGTTTGATCACACTGTTGTGTTGAATGAATGCGGTAGCTTTTTCTGCCAAGAAGGCAGCTTTGGGTACATGTGTACGCCGCTTGACTGTGCACAAGTCCTTGAGGAATTTGGCATAGGAGGGGATTTGTTTGATAGTAGAAAGGAATGGGATATTGATCTGGACGTCTTTAAAGACATCTAAGATCTCTGAGAATTGCTGATCCCGCTTATCTTGGACAAGTCTGTCCGGGAAGGGAGGCTTTACTTGACAAATGGATTTGTCTTTAGCCTTAGATTTCTGTACAGGGATATCTGATGTTGGTGTAGAGGTAGAAGAAGCAGAGGTAGGATTGGTACTAGTTTCCTCTATACGAGTACTGGGTGCTGGAGATGGCACCGGCGGTGGTTGGACTCCCATGTCCACAGTTTTTCCTGATCGTAGGGTGGTTACAACTTGCACTTCCCCTTGACAGTTCTCATTCTAGCTCTGAGATTGGGAACCGATCTCATATATTGCTCCTTTGACATTTCCTTTTGGGTTAGCGATGGGTTGGCTAGGGAAGATGCCTTTAGCTTTCTCAGCTTCCAAGTTGCCTAAGCGTTGCTCTAGATGAAGCATGGATTGTTGTTGCTGTTGCTCTAGGCGTTGCATAGATTGTTGTTGCTGAGTAATGAGTTGAGCTAGAAGGTCCTCGATACCAGATTTGGGGACCGACTGTTAGGGGGTAGCTAATGGGAGTTGAGGCACCAATTCTCGACTAGAGCTCATCGGGGCATTATAGTTGTAGGATGGAGAAGTAGTGGGGACAATCTGTTGGTTCTGAAAGGTCTGTGAGACTCTTTGCTGACTTTGAAATGTGCTTGGTTGTCCAGGGTATTGACCCTGTTGGAACTGCCGGTTCTGAGTAGATGGGTACTGACTCTGCTGGTACTAACCCTGATTGAATTGCCTATTGGGTTGATTGAACCCAGGAGGATACATGCCTTGAGGCTGACGCTGAGGTTGAGCTTGCGGTTGAGTAGACTGAGGCCTCCAAGAGAAGTTAGGGTGGTTTCTCGTGTCATGATGATAAGATTGACTATACGAGTTCTGAGTTGGTGGTTTGTATGTGCTGAAAGCACAAACTTATTCCTGAAGAGGAGTGGACCATCCTTTATTCAAAGGACAATGCTCAGTAGTATGGGCGGGTTGCAGACAAAGGGTGCAGGATTCCATAGGGCTCTCGTGTCCCACATGCATGACTGGGGTAGATTGTTGAGTAGGCTTTTGTACTGACACAGTTAGTGCCGAGACTGACTTGCTCAACTCTTGAATGACAGATTGAAGCTCAGTGTCTGCTGTAGCGTCATGTGCCTTGGTGGTCCTTTGGACCGAAGTGGCTCGACTAAACTCTGAGTCAGTCATCCAATGTTGAGAGTTTTCTCCTAACTCTCCCAAGAATTTGTATGCATCAGTCGGAGTTTGGTGTAGGAATTTTCCCTAGCACATTGACTCTACCATGGTCCGGGACTCATCAGTAAGTCCCTTGTAGAAGATGTGGACAAGATTGCCCTTGTCGATGTTATGGTGGGGACACTTAGTCAGGTAGTCTTGGAATCTATCCCACGCTTCAAAAAAATTTTCATCGGACTTCTGTCGGAAGTCCTGGATGAGTTGGTTCATTTGGTTGGTGAAAATAGGATAATTCCGCGTCGTTGGTTACGGAAACCCTAACTTCAACACAATTTGTAGTTATCCGAGACATTTAACCTGTAAAATGAGCAGTTTTGCATAGTGGCTCGTGTCGGATGTCGATCCGCACTCGGGGTTAGTTAGCACGCGTAAGAACATAAAATGATGGATTTTTCAAAAAAAAATGCTAGATATTTCATGGTGAGATGAGAAGGATGGAATCGATTTTTAAAACATAGTTTGTGATTTTTAGAGAGAGAAATTTCAGCAACCAATAAGAAGATTAACATACACTTTGCCAAATAATCATTCATTTAATAATCAAGATAATCACTACAGTCTTTGAATGAACATAAACAAATAAAAAAAAAAAAAAAAATCTAGAAAGCCATAAACAGATTTAATCTAGAGAGAGACAGATAGGATGTAGAGAGAGAAAACTGAGTTTTAGAGAGAGAGACTAGAAAGAGAGAGAGCATACCATGATACTTATGGAGGAGGGTATGATGAAGGCCGAATGGGATGATCTCTTTAGGCAATGGGAGTGCCGCCCACTACTAGGGACCATGAATGGAGGAGAAGTCGGTGATGGTAACAGTGCAGCACTTGCACGTTGGTAGGAGGAGACGATGGAGGAGACTTGCAGGTGCAGATGTGGAGTGCAGCTCTTTGGAGGAGGAAGACAGTATATGGGCTAAGAGAGATGGGCAGCATGATGGAGGGAGTTCCAGCGGTGATGGAGGGAGTTCCGGCAAGATCGCCGGAGTTGCAGATTCAGGTGGAGGATTTGCACGCAGTTGGAGAGGACGCCCTCCTCTTCTTCTTTCTTTCTTCCTCTTTTATCTTCTTTACTTTTGTTTTTTTTTATAGTGTTGCCGGAGTTGCAGACCTGCAACTCCGATAATGGAGATTTGTGGGAGCAGGTGGGGGAGACGCTGGCCCCAATAGATGGCAGAAACGCTGGGTAGAAGCGATCGGGGTTGACGGCAAGCAAGGAGGAGCACCAGCAGCAGAAACGGTGCTGGGTGGTGATGCCCGGAGAAGAAGATCACGGTGGGTTTGCTGGTAAGTCCAGTGGAGGAGATGATCGTGAAGGGCGGCGTGTAGGTTGCTGGTGGTGCAGAACCTGCAAGTTGAAAGGATGCTGGCGACTTGAGAGAGGAGAAGGAGAGAGAGATGGAGCTGGTTGCAATCCGCCGGAGTTCTGCAACTCCGGCGACGAAAATAAGGAGAAGAAGACGATGAAAAAAAAAAATAAAACGAAGAAAAGAGGAGAAAGAAGGAGGGGAAAACTTGGGGGAACTAGTTTGGGAAAGAGAGGAAGAGATTGGAAGGGGATTAGGGTTCGAACGAACCCTTCTCCCTCCTCTTATAAAGCTCCCTATTTCCATTAATGGAAATAGGGTATTTTTTGAAAATAAAAAAAAATAAAATAAAATTTTTTTTTTTTTTTTTTTTTTTTAAGTAAAAACCTACTTTTCTATGGGGAATCTCCCCAATTAGTGGACCCCCCATTTTTTAATTAAAATTATTTTGAAATTCACGGGGTCCACTAACTGGTCGGACAGCGGGTCGATGATGATGGGCCCGGCTATTGGCCCACATGGACTGATGATGTCCATCGTCTCACAAGATGATGTGACAGACATTCTGATGGCGATCGGATGGATGGTGACTTGATTGGGACCCAGATTGGTAAATCGAAGGATCTAGAGAGATCCAACGGTCCGATTGGAGATCCAACAGTCCGATGGAAGATCCAACGGTCAAAAAGCTAAGGGAGATGAGATAGAGCCGAAAGGTAGGAGTTCTGGGGTTAGGTCAGTAGATTCGAGGATCGAGAGATGAAGAGAGAGAGAGAATAAGAAGAAATGAGAGAAAAAGTATCAAAAAAAATGAAAAAAAGCACTGGAGGAGGGTCTGGAACCCTGGTCTTCACTGTGACCATCCTCACGCTTCTCCAGTAGAGTCGACCATCATTCCTTGCTGACTCATGTGGCTTTAAACGCTTTGGTCCGTCTCTTGGTCATTGGCTCTCCTGCTCTCTTCGTTCTTTGGGCCGGCTTTTTGGTCCTCTTATTCAGCCCATATTTGGCCCATATCTTCTAGTTATAGCATGTGGGCTTGTTAAGCTTTGATAATGGGCTTTCATGATCGATTTGGGCCCACAAGTCTCGAAAATCGTCCCATCGGGGTTTCCTGCGACAGAAGAAGCGCGTAATGAGACTTTATCAGAACGGCTTAATATCTAGACTTCCGAAAATGTGTTTAATGCATGCAAATATACCATTTCGTCCAGAAAAGTGTGTTTTACGCAATGAGATAGACTCTTACGTAAAAAAGTGGATAATTAGAGCAGTTTTACGTAGGAGAGTGCGATAACGCTAACAGGATAAGTGCTTAAAATAAGCACTTTTGAGCGAATATCAGTTGGTCCGAGTCATGGGGTAGAATTTAGACATAAATTTGCCCACCAACTCTTTCCAACTGCTGATTGAATCAGCGGGTAAGGAGTAGAGCCAATCTGAGGCTCGGTCTTTGAGCGAGAATGGGAAAACTCGCAAACGTACATTGTCATCATCGAGGTTTTGGTTCTTCAAAAGTAGGATGACATGCTGGAATTCCCTAATATGGGAATATGGGTCTTCTCTTGGGAGACAGGGAAAGATTGGCAGCATTTGGATCATCTACGGCCTGATCTCAAACTATACCGCCGTAGTAGGTAGGAGAACAATGCAAGTGGACGGATTAGCCGAGATAGGGGCGAACGTCTAGATAAGAGGTCATTCGATTGCCATTACTACAAAGGTAGTAGTATTGGGAGTGGCGGGTGGGGAAAGAGATGGGGAAGGATTCAGTGGAGGATCCACTGTAGGTACGTGATTCTCAGATCGAATCAAGCGTTTGTTCGGACGAGTCCAAACGGGCATACGCTGATGAGGCAAGCTCTATACTTGGCAAAAAGTTGCTAGAGAGGAACACTATCTTAAATGATGCACATCAAGCACATATAATCCTATTCTAAGCAATCAGGATATATTTTAGGAATTATCTTTGTTAGTTTTGGGGCTAGAGTAGATTATGACAGTAGGCGGACCACTGATTCATCTTTTAACCACCGGACTAACTGTTTGCACTCAGAGGTTCTCACCAGGGTACACTCTTCAGAGCGAATCCTTTAGTACTAACTCTAGTCAACAACAAGGCAATCCGAAGCCTAGACAGACGTGCGGCACAATGGTTGTCTTAAGTACGTCCCAGACTAACCGGATTGGTCAAGTGGATAAGAAAAGTGTTCCCTTGGGTTAAACTAGGGTTGGTGTGCGTTCCTAGTCCACACGCAACTAACCGCTGAATAGTCCAAGATGCCACATCGAGCTCAGTGTACTTGAGTAGCAGGGACTTATGGGTGTGTTAAACAACAGGGACCCGTGCTCGTGGTCTTATTTCGATTGGATGTTAAGCAGGTTTGCTTTGTGTGGATTTTTTCTCGAACATCGGGCTAATTGGCTCTACTTCTTGATTCTTTTTAATTAAATGGAGCCTTGGGATCAAATCAGTTGGAATGATGAGGTGGGTGATGAAATCCCACCAGTTTCAATTTGGAGCTGGGTCTGCTCTCTTAGAGTTGATTGATTAACGGCCACGCCACGCAAGTCGAGTAAGTTGTTGCTAGAAAACAAATAGACATGCGGTAATGATTCACCCAAATTGCTCTGTATCGCACTCAAGGCTAGGATATAGACTTACCTCCCGTAGGCCACGCCACGGGTTGCCTCCGTGGGTTAGGGAGGGGTATCCAAATAGGCTTGGGCCCGACTCCACCTCTTTAAGCTTTCGCTCCCTACCCACATTGGGATCGTATGCTGCAGAAAAGTTAGATCGCACGGTCTAGGTATTTGGGATTCTATTTGGAAGATCCTTGTCTTTTTAGGGTTCACAGAGCACGTATTGGATTTAGGCAAGTTTTTGAATTAATTTCCAAGTTCCAGATGGGTTAAAATTTAGGAATTTCCAGATTGGAAAATACATAGATTGGAAAGTTTCCTGAACTGTGAAGATCTTCCAAGAAAGATTTGATTGCGAGATCCCTTACAATTTTGGAAAATTTTCCAAAATTGAAATTCTGCTAGATTTGGGGTGTTTCCTTTTGCAGACTTTTCCAAATTCGGAAGATTTCTAAAGATAGAAATTCTTCTAAAGAGGAAACTTCTAAGAGGGAAAACCGTAATTTAGCAGAGTTTCAAGATTTTGGAATCTTTCCAAAAATCGCAAATCCTTGATTGGTGATTTCTAAAAATCTGCAGAATATAAAATCCAGATTTTTTTGAATTTTTATTTTTATTTTTTTTGATATTTTTCACTTAATCTAGGGTTTCTAAAAAAACCCTAGAACAAGATCTAGCAGTTTATATGGAAAGCAGTAAAATTCCTAAATTATTACAAATTGCAATCGGCCTTCCGAGGCATGAAAAATAGTAATGTAAAAGACTGCTAAAAATCACTAAAAAGCAAAAATAAGAAGTTTTCGGAAAAGGTTGAGCTGTCCAAATTGAGCAGCTTTCTGCTTCAGCAACTTTCCAATTCCATCTTTACGTCCTTTTTCGCACTCCCGTACACCCGAGCAGCAACAACGCCATTTGAAACTAGGTTTTTTCCGCGTCTTTGGTTATGGAAACCCTAATTCCAACACATTTGTAATTTATCCAGTTTTATTCCTGCAAAATTAAGCATTCTTGTACAGTGCAAAGTATGTCGGATGTCGATCCGCACTCGGCATTAGTCAGATTAGCACAATAACGAACATGAAATGATGGAAAATATTACAGAAATTGATGGATGATACAGTGAGGTGAGAAGGGTGGATTAACTTAAAACATTTCTTAGTGATTTTATTTTTACAGAGAGAAGTTACTATTATCAATAAGAACATCAAAACATAATAATGAAACTAATTTTATTAGTTAATCAGATAACTTCGATTACATTCAATTGACTTAAAACAAAGCATAGAGTCTAATTAGAAACCAATTAAAAAAAGCAAGTAAGAGAGAGGAAAGGTTAGAGAGAGAAATGGAGTAAAAAATTAGGTAGAGAGAGAATGTAGGGAGAGAATTTTAGAGAGAGAAAGAAGAAGAATAAAGAGAAAGCTTACCATGGAGACTTATCGGAGTGATGCGCCGGATATCAGCCTCCGATGAATGGGTGAGGCTAGATTACCAACGATGAATCGACATGGTGGCTGGTGAGTGGTTCTCCGGCTAAGAATGGTGGTGATGAGTGGCGCGTGACTTGGCCGGAGATACTGGCTGTGGTGCACCAAGGAGGAGGAGGGAGTTATGGTTTTTGAAGATAGCACAGTTGTGCAGATCTCCAAGAGGCAGTAAAGCGGCGGGTGGCCACGTCACTTGCAGGGAGGCGTGGCAGAAGAGGCTGCCGTGATGGACCAAGCCGGTGGCTCCTTTGGGAGGTGTGGATCTTAGTTGCAGGTAAGAATTACTAGAAGACACCAGCAACATTGGCTTGACGATCAGATCTGGTGTTGATTGTGGAGCAGTAGATCGCACAGGCTTCAATGGAGGTCGCCGGAGTTGCAGGTTACAACTCCAGCAAACTCTGAAATGGGTGAGTGGATGATATGGTGGAGCCAGCAGGTGGTTGTGGAGGCGGTGTGTGCAAGCGAGATCAGCGGGCGAAGATGGTAGCGGTGGTGGAAGCGGTTTGTAGTGGAAAGAAAATAAACCAGTCTGACAACCGTCCTTGCCGGAGCTGCTGGTGGGGGGGGCGGTAAAGAAGAAAAACGAAGGAGGAGGTGCAGTCGATCGCCCCTACACTTACAACAAGAAGAATAAGGAATAGAAGAAGAAGAAGAAGAAGAAGAAGAAGAAGAAGAACGTTGAAGGCGGAGACGGCCAAAAGTTGCAGGCGGTGTGGCTCGTGGAGGTTGCAGCGGTAGGAAGTGGGGGAGCACGGGCAGCAAAAGAGGAAGGAGCAAAAGAAAAGAAGAGAAGGGGGAAGAAGAGAGAAAGAAGGGAGGAGTGGTGTTGCTGGTTCATATGACCGGACCTGCAACTCCGGCGGGGGCGTGGAGAAGATGAAGAGGAGGTGAAGAAGAAGAAGAAAAATGGGCCAAAGGAGAAGGGGAATAAGGAGAAGGGGGTTTTGGGGAAAGAGAGGAGAAGAAAGGAGGGGGATTAGGGTTCAAACGAACCCTTCTCCTCTCTTTAATAAACCTCCCACTTTCCTTTAATGGAAAATGGGGTTTTTTAAAAATATATATATATATATATATATTTTAAGGAAAACCTTATTTTTTTTGGGGGAATTTACCCATTTAGTGGACCCCCCTTTTTTTATTTAAAAATAATTAATTTAAAGCATTTGAAAATCGCGAGGTCCACTAAATGGTCGGGCCATGGGTCGATGATGATGGGCCCGGCTACTGGCCCACATGGATTGATGATGTCCATCGTCTCATAAGATGATGTGACAGACAATTTGATGACGATCGGATGGATGGTGACTTGATTGGGACCCAGATTGGTAGATCGACGGATCTAGAGAGATCCAACAGTCCGGTAGAAGATCCAACGGTCTGATTGAAGATCAATGGTCAGAAAGCTAAGGGAGATGAGACAGAGCCAACGGGCAGGAGTTCTGAGGTTAAGTTAGTAGATCTGAGGATCAGGTGGTGATATATAGGGTGATGAAGAGAGAGTAGAGAGAAATAGGAGAGATGAGAGAGAAAACTCTAACGACTATGGAGATAACTGCTGGCGGAGGGTCTGGAACCCTAGTTTTCAATATGTTCTCTTCTCGGGCTTCGTCAGCAGAGCAGATTATCATTTTCTTCTCATTTCATGTGGCTTCGACTCCTTTGGTCCGTCTTTTGGTCATCGGCTCTCCATCTTTCTTGGTTCTTTGGACTGGTTCCGTGATCCTCTAACTTGACCCGTACTTGGCCTGTATCTTCTAATCATAACATGTTGGCTCTTTAAGCTTTGATATTAGGCTTCTGTGGTTGATCATGGGCCCGTAAGTCTCGAGAATAGCCCGATCGAGTTTTCTGCAAGAGAAGAGCACGTAATGAGACTTGATCATAACGTCTTTATACCTAGACTTCCAGAAATACGTTTAATGAATGCAAATATACCATTTCGTCCAGAAAAATATGTTCTGCGCAATGAAATAGACTCTTACGTAGAAAAGTGGATAATTAGAGCAATTTTACGTAGGAGTGTGATAATGCTTAGAAGATAATAGTGGAAAATATGCACTTTTAAGCGAATATCACGTATTGTTCAATATACGTTGCGGTCAGAAGGAGACACTACGGGATTTCACAAAAAGATTCCGTACTCTGATGACCACGGTGGAAGATTGAGACGATAAGTACGCCGTCACATTTGGAAGGCACTGCCTACAGGTTCTGGACTTTATATGTCCTTGACCAAAAATAGGCCGGTCAATATGGAGGATTTGTTTCTTCGAGTTGAAAAGTACTATAAACTAGAAGACGACACACTTCAACATGGTAAAGGGTTGACCATATCTATGCATGAAGTGAAGCAGGTTGCCGGACTTAGCAAATCCTGCAAAGGAAAATAGAAGGCTACCGTTGAGATAGCACCAACAGAGAATCCCGAGAAGGAAATCAAAAAGCTGGGAGGTTCAGATCGGTATCCTCACCGGGAAAAGAGGATATTTACAGCGTTGAACAAAACTCATAGTCAGATTCTTGATCTGATTAAAAATGAGAAATATCTCTAATTTTCCCATCCGATGAAGCTAGACTTTAAGGGAGATAGAGATAAGACAAAGTTCTGTGCCTTCCACCAAGAAGCATGGCACATAACAGACAAATGTTGGGCGTTGAGACGCAGGCTTGATGATCTAATTAACCAGGGCTAGTTGCAGCAGTATATCACTCGCACGAATGGGGCGATAGCTAAAGCCGAGATCCCCAAGAAAGACAACACCCGTGTTAAACAGCAAGAACGCGGGTTAATTATTGACGTTATCCACGACGGAGGACGACAGCTCTCCCGTGGAGAGACAGAAAGAGAAGAAAAGATCAAAATCCGGAAGGTGGAGCACCTGAACGAGATCCTGCATCTCTCTACCGATCCGAGATTGACAGACTCCGTAGAGATGATGGAGAGCAATGATGCATCTATTTTCTTCTCCGACAAAGATCTCGTCGGAGTAGATCATCCACACTCAGATGCATTGGTGCTCACCTTGCCAGTGGACATTTACGAGGTAAAGCGTCTGTTAATAGATCCCAGTAGCTCAGCCGAGATTTTATTCATAGAAGCTTACAAGAGGATGGGTTTAAACCCATCAGATCTGGTTTAGAGTAGTACTCTATTGGTCGAATTTAATGGCCAAAAGGAGTATGTACTTGGAAAGGTAATTCTACCAGTCAAGACTGGACCGATCATGCCTATGGTAGAATTCTTGGTTCTAGATACTCCATCCCCCTATAATGGCATTTTGGGGCGGGGGTGGATAAATGAGGTCAAGGGCGTACCATCAACCTATCATCAACTATTCCGATTCTTGACTGATCATGGGATAATGGAGTTAAAAGGAGACCAAGTTGTCTCAAAGAGATGTTATGCCACTGCCCTCCGACCTAAGAGTGCTCTTGGTCGTGAGGGTCCGCATGGAGAAGGAACTTCATCAGTGGTTGCTGAGCAATAGCAACCAGAGCGCATCCCGGCAAGTATGGAGCAAACCGCGCCAAGCCGGAAAAATGACAAGATACAATCTGAGCCTGGCAACATTCCCACAATAGAGGAACCGATCAAATCAACCTCGGGACTGAAGGAGATCCGAAATACACCTTTATCGGGGCCGATCTATCCATCGAAGAAAAAATATCCTACGTTGATTTCTTGAAATCTTATATGGACGTCTTCGCATGGTCATTTAATGACATGCCAGGTATTCCTTCGGACATCTCTTGTCATCAGTTAAATGTAGATAATAAGTATATACCTGTGAAACAACGACCTCGGAGAATTGCTCCCGAGAAATAGAAGGCTGTCCAAGATGAGGTCGATAAACTCTTGGCTGCTAGCTTTATCCGAGAAGTCAGCAATGCCTAGTGGTTAGCCAACATAGTGGTAGTTCCAAAGAAGAATGAGAAGATCAGAGTATGCATCGACTTCACTTATTCGAACAGAGTTTGCCCCAAGGATCCATATCCTTTGCCAAGAATCGATCAACTGGTTGACGCCACCTCGGGATACGAGATCTTGTCATTCATGGATGGATACTCAGGGTACAACCAAATTCCCTTGTATGAGCCAGATCAGGAGATGACGGCCTTTACGAATGATAGGGGGGTCTTTTGCTACAAAGTGATGCCTTTCGGCCTCGAGAATGCAGGAACCACTTATCAACGTCTCGTCAACAAGATGTTCCATGACATGATCGGTGTAACAATGGAAGTTTACAAAGATGACATGATGGTAAAAACATGATCTCGGGAACTTCATCTGGGAGATCTCGGGAAAACTTTCGATCATCTACGGGAGTATCAGATGAAGCTGAACCCTGCTAAATGCATCTTCGGAGTAACCTCGGGGAAGTTCTTAGGTTATCTCATTACAAGATGAGGTATCGAGGCTAATCCCGAGCAGATCAGGACCTTAATAGAGATGCCTTCGCCAAAGAACATGAAGGAAGTCCAAAAGCTAGCCGGGAGAATAGCTGCACTAATCGCTTCATAGGGAGGTCATCAGATAGGTGCAGACCCTTATTCAGGCTCTTAAAGCAAAATGGAAGGTTTGACTGGACCGAGGAGTGCGATGAAGCCTTCCAAAAGCTTAAACAATACCTCTCACAACCACCAATCCTTTTCGAACCTAACCAAGGAGAACCTCTGGGTCTTTATCTGGCTATGACTAATGAATCTATCAGCGTCGTCCTCTTCCATGAGCTCTATCGAGAAGAACGGCCAGTATACTTTACTAGTAAGACTCTTATTGGAGCAGAAATGAGATATGCTACCATCGAAAAAGCTGCTCTCGCTCTAATTTATGCCTCTAGGCGTCTTAAACCTTATTTCGAAGGAAGAACCATCACAATCTACACGGAGCATCCGTTAAAATTAATACTCGGGAAGATTGATTTATCGGGAAGAATGGCTAAATGGGCCATTTACTTGGCTCAGTATGACATACAGTTTTCACCGCGAACGTCCGAGACAGGACATGCCTTAGTTGGGTTCTTGGTTGATTTCCAGTACAGGATGTGGCAGACACTAGGGGCGAGGACAGAGAGGTCCTTCCACTTTTCGAGAGACCAGAGATGTTAAATCCAAAAATGGGTTGGAGGTTATTCACTGATGGATTGGCCAGTGAGAGTGGATCAGGGATATGAGTTGTCCTAGTCACACCCGAGAACAGGAGATTGGAGAAATCAGTTAAACTTGGATTCGTGGCATTCAATAATGAAGCAGAATATGAAGCAGTGATCTCAGGGCTTCAGACAACACTAGATCTTGGGATCAATGACATAATTGTATACACTGACTCCTAGTTGGTAGCTAGCCAGTATGCAGGGACTTATCAAGCCAGAGATGAGAGAATGATAAAATTTCACCGGTCCGTTCTCTTTAACTCAATATACCTAGAAAGTGGGGCTGATTAGGTATTTAAAATTATTTACATCGACACAGTTTTACTGGTTTATGGTAAGGGAATAAAATCGCATGCCTTAGTTGTTTGATAAAATATTATCACAACCAACTCAAATCGAATATACCTCCGTGGTATATATTTTCTTTTCGTCGTTTGATCTAATCAAGATAGATTGCGGAATACAAACAAACGATCACAGAAGACAAGAGATTTTTACGTTGAAACCTTAGCCAAGAAAAATCCATGGGACCACGTCAAGACGGAAAGTATCACTAACTGAAAAGTTAAACGAAACAAAGGTTACCTTCGCAGCATCGTTGCAAATACAGCTTCCAACCTTAGCCAAAGCCTACTGTCGATGCGTCCACGTCCTCTGAATCAACACTACGAATCCACACACGCCCTTCCAGCCAAGAAGCCTTGTCCGCTTGTTCAGTTTGGTACACCCCAAACTTACCGTCGATCGACTCTTCCGATTTTAATTCTAAACACTCCCGCCTTTGTAGAAGGTGAAGAATTCAGTACACCCTGAACCCTAGGTTGGTCAAATGGTGTTGAGTCACACTGGTACACTCAGGCTATTAGGTCGAATATAGAAGTGGAAGACCTAAGCTGAGGAAAGGATCAAGCACTTGGCTTTGATCAAGAAGAGAATAAGCTTACAAGATGTGAATAAGAAACAAGCTTCTTGCTCTTCGAATGGACACTCTAGTAAATAAAACCTTTTCTTCTTTCTCTCTTAGATTGAGTCACTCTGTGTGTGTTTAAAGAAGGCATAGAAGGGTTGTATTTATAGAATTCCATGACCTGAGTCATGCAGAACATGGGATAATGGAACCAAGAATTTCGGATCTGAGTAGGACTGATTCTGTGCATGGTCCAAACGATTGTACTCTGGGTCCAATAGATTGGGCCATGTCCAATCAATGGGTATAAGTGTCTAATCGATTGAACTCAATAAGTTTCTTGTTTCTGAATTCTCCAATCGATTACATAGAGTCTCCAATCAATTTGACTCAAAAGTTTCTATCCCAAAGACTCCAATCGATTTCACAGAGTCTCCAATCGATTTGACTCAAATAAGTTTCTATCCCAAAGACTCCAATCAATTTTACAGAGTCTCTAATCGATTTGGCTGAAATAAGTTTATGCCTTGTAGTTTCTAATCGATTACACAGTCCTCCAATCGATTGGGCCATGTCCAATCGATTGGGGATAAGTGTCCAATCGATTGGACTATCCCAATAGTCAATTTCATTGACTTAGACTCGGTCAGTCCAATGACTAAGTTTGACCATTATATTTTATTCATTTTAACCAATTCCTATGGCTACTAAGTTACTTACCTTCCTAATTGAGCGTACACGATCGTTAACTGACAAATCGCAGTTACTCAGATGACTCCTGTCGTCAACCATCTGATTCTTGCTGCCTCTATCTTTTAGTCTTCACGTAGTTGGCGAAGTATTCATACCACGACATCTCCACACTACACTTGTGCTCGTATGAACGGTTACAAGAATATTTTTATGTCAAACAGAATCTTTGCCAAATTGAAGATGAAAATATTCCTTACAAATGGTGACTTATCTAGAAATCGTCCAACAGTTGACTAGACGGTTTAACAATGTGAAAGTTCGTCAGTTGCCACGAATGGAGAATCGACATGCACTATGTTGGGAGACATTGAGTCAAGGACTATACTGGTGGATTATCAAGAATTCCCGAGCATCCATATGCCTATTGAGATGTATTTAGCACCGATTGAGATTGATCCTGGGGTAAGTTGGATGGATGATTTTCAAAGATATCTGTAGAATGGAGATCTCCCGTCTGGTAGGGATGCTGCAAAGAGAATTCAGAGGCTCAGGAGAAGATATACAATGGTGGGCCAAGATTTATATAAAAAATCAGCATCAGGCCGCCTCCTCAAATGCCTTACCCCCAGTGAAGCCCAGCAGATTCTCCAAGAAATACATATAGGAGAATACAAAAATCACTCGGGGGTGAGGACCCTGGCGTATAAAGCTATTAGCCAAGGTTATTTTTGGCCTTATATGTAGAAGGACGCCAAATTACTTGTCAAGAAATGCGAGATATGCTAG
Source organism: Euptelea pleiosperma (assembly GCA_035048495.1). Lineage (NCBI taxonomy): Eukaryota > Viridiplantae > Streptophyta > Magnoliopsida > Ranunculales > Eupteleaceae > Euptelea > Euptelea pleiosperma. Next base: position 7,970,955 of record CM068540.1, read on the forward strand.
AAATATTCTCCATTGATCAAAGTCTCCACCGAAGAATTACATCCCATGTTCAGTCCATGGCCATTCACAAAATGGGGATTGGATATAATGGGACCATTCCTGATAGCTCCAGAAAATGTCAGATTTCTGTTGGTACCCACAGATTACTTCACGAAGTGGATCAAAGCAGTTCCATTGGTACAGGTGTAGGCCTTGCATGTTAAGAGATTCTTATGGGAGAATATCATATGTCGATTTGGCATCCCACAGGAGATCGTCATGGACAGTGGAACCCAATTCGATGCCAACAAGATCAAGGCTTTATGTCGAGCTTTGAATATTAAGAAGCAATTGTCCGCCCCGAGATATCCTCAAAGCAATGGACTCGCTGAGAGCGCGAATCGAGTCATACTCAAAAATTTGAAGAAAAGGTTAGATCAGGCTAAGGGAAAATGGATAGAAGAGTTGCCTGGAGTGTTATGGGCTTACCGAATTACCTCGAGAAGGACCATGGGAGAATCTCCATTATCTCTAGCCTATGGATCGGAAGCAGTCATTCCAACAAGGTCGTTGTCCCGACATCTCATACTCAAGCTGTCAATTCAGGATAGAATGATGAGATCCTGGCTTGAGACAATGATTTGATTGAAGAATGTCGGGAGTAGGCAGTTATGAGACTGACGAATTATCAACAAACAATCAAATGATCATACGATCGCCGTGTGAGATGCAAAACTTTCAAAGTTGGAGACTTGGTATTAAGAAAGGTATTTGAGAATACCAGAGAGTCTAGAAGTGGCAAACTGGGTGCCAATTGGGAAGGACCTTACCTTATTGATAGAATCAGGATGAACGGGATATATTATTTAAAGACCAAAGATGGAGATGTATTCGAAAGGCCATGGAATGCATTTAATATGCGTATCTTCTATCAATAAAGTCAAATCGAGATTTCTCATGCAAGAGGCATCGTTCTTTATTACAAAAGACCTAGCCGGGAGCCTTGAGTTTTTATACATCTTGGCTTACTGCATTGATAAGAACTCAAGTATACAAACCGGAAGGCTGGGATGATCTAAATATTCTAAGTCATGCAACTAGAATTAACGAGATTCCCGATAAATCAAAAGACCTAGTCGGGAACCTTAAGTTCTTACACATCTTGGCTTCCTGCCTTGATTAGAACTCAAGTATACAAACCGAAAGGCCGGGATGATCTAAATATTCTAAGTCATGCGACTAGAATTAACGAGATTCTCGACAAATCAAAAGACCTAGCCGGGAGCATTGAGTTCTTACACATCTTGGCTTACTGCCTTGATGAGAACTCAAATATACAAACCGAAAGGCCGGGATGATCTAAATATTCTAAGTCATGTAACTAGAATTAACAAGATTTCCGACAAATCAGAGAGACCTCACTGGGAGCCTTGAGTTCAAACTCATCTTGGCTTACTACCACGATGAGAACTTAAGTATACAAACCAGAAGGTCGGGATGATCTAAATATTCTAAGTCATGCGGTTAGAATTAACGAGATTCCCGACAACTTAGAGAAACCTAGCCGAGAATCTCGAATTCTTATATATCTTGGCTTATTACCCTGTTGAGAATTAGGATATCTAAACCTAGGGATCAAGATAATCTAAACATTCTGGGTTATATTATCAGAATTAACGAAGATTATCCAACTAAAAACTCTACAGATTTATCAAAAGAAAATTCATTTCAGAAGGGCCATAGCGGCATCTACAAATGATGGGTCCACAGGGCGGACAAAGATTACAAAAGCTATTAAGAAGACACCATCTCCCGCCCACCAGCCGGCTGAATAACAGGATTTCTGAGAGCAACTTCTTCTGGGTTCGCCGTCTCTATACTTGAAGGATCTGGAGTGTCTTGGGGAACTTGGATAGTTGGAGGAGGGTCTTGGGATGCATCCTCGGGAAAATTCATCCTGGCAACTGGTTCGGGCAGAGCCACATCTTGAATTACACCCTCATCTCCTTCCCCCTTTTCCATCATGGCTTCACACTTGGCAAAGCCATCTCGGTATCCCTTATCATAAGATTCTCATTGAAGGGCGTTGGATGCTAGTTTTGTTTCGTCCCTTTCAACGGTCATCTTTTCCAGATCTTCCCATAAGTGACCAGCCTTTTCCTTGAATTGGGCGTATTCCATCTTGATCTTCGCCAAGTCATCTTCGGCCTTCTTCTTCGAAGCTAGGGCTTCAATGGCTGCCTTCTTCTCCATTTCAGCCTTAGTCTTGGCGACTTCGGCAGACATAGTGGCGGCATGAAGTTGCTCCTCAGCCAATTTGATGGCAGCCTCAGATTCACTCAATTTCTGGACGATGGCGGCATAATTGTGGAGGAGGTCACCAAGATAATCTTTTAACCCAACATAGGCATGGATACTCTGCAAAAAGTATGAGAGAGTGTTAACCTTTAAATCTTATGATCAAAAGAAGAATATTAGGATGTTTACCTCTATGAGAGAAAGACTGAGAACCTCGCAAGGTACCCTCGGAGTAGGCATGTCAATATAACGTAATCTGTCTTGGGGAAGATAGATCTGCTAGATCAAATTAATTGCCAACCCGTCATCTGCTTGGAGCTTCGCTCCGAGATGGGCTTCCCATTGGGCAGGCAACCGATGTTCATGACGTACGATTCTTCTCCATTGAAATCCCGCAGACCTACAAGAGGATTATCTCTACGCCACAATTCTTTTAGCATGACCCATGTATCAATCAAATCAAATACCGTCCCAGTTGGGAATGAAGAAGAACAAATATGCTCCTTACCTGTCATATTGCTGGGCCCGGCGGTATCTTCTGGATGGGAGGTTGACAGAGGGGTAGACATCCGTTGGATCATGGGAGAAGTTTAAAATCCGGGAGGAGATCTCACCACGGTGATCGAAGGAGAAGCGTAGGAATGGTGGCTACTGGAGGAGAGATTGTGGCCTCAGAGGATTGATCCGTAGGAGGGCCAACTTCAAGAACGGTTTGGGCAGCCACCGTGCTATCCCGAGCATAAGCAGTAGCTAGCTCGGGTGCTAATCCACTAGCCAATTCCCTTTTCTTCCTCGGTACCAGAGCCGGAGTAGCAAAAGTATATTTCCTCATCTTGGCCATTCTACCCTCCATTTGCAAAAAAGAAGAACGTAGTCTCTATAAGATGAAACTAAAATACAAGTCTCGAGTATAACGGGAGATACCTCAGCCTCTTCCATCGATACTAATTCCTAGGCAAAATCGTTCAATGGTTCCTGACAACCGCCAGGATGTCTAAAGAACTCAGCCACTAGGTATGGAGTAGTCCCAGACTGACTCGCTGGAGGATCTACGGGGATGGGGGCCCTCTTCTTCTGATGAGGTATTTTTATTAAGGGGACCTCGGAACTTATATCCGGTGTCTCCCGGGAAGGAGCCTCTTCAGTCATGACCCCAGGAGATGGCTGTTTACGAGAGTAGTCGGGAACATCAATCCTTTGACCAGGTGGGACGATGGGACCAGAGGCCGACGACTCCCTTCTACTACGAATTAGCCCGATAAGGGACTATTGCTTCACGACCTTGGGGATCTTCCTCAGAATATAATCGACTCTTTCTTTTATATCCCGAGGATATCTCTAGGGACGTTTGACATAGTCTACAACAGAGAAGAAAGACGACGGGTCAGTAGATTTACTAGATCAGTCTAAAGAAGATCGACTGTACACAGAGAGGAGCTTACCTGACAAGTTAAAATTCGTGCGTACTCTGTAGCTGTTGGAGCTCCCCTCCACACGTTTGTCATTTTCCTAGGATCCCGTCACCAGCAAAGGATCGGAGTGCCATCCCTTATGACTGTTAGGTAGGCTCTCAATGATCTTTTGCTCTTTCTTCCGAGCAGCTACAAACCAAAACAAGTCTGGATGGAAGGAGTCCGGACACCTCCTCAACACATACAGATAATCGATATCGAAAAAATCGATTTGATACTTATTTGTAGAGTTGAAATACTCTATCCTATTCATCAGATGCCAGAAGTTTCCATGCATTTGGCCTGGGGCTCGGTCATAGAACCAGAGGACTTCCCTCACAAGAGGGGTAAGAGGAAGAGTCAACCCGAACTTCAATTGAAGCCGAGTGATGCTTATTTCCTCAGGGTTGGTCCTCTCTCCGTGACGAGAACCAATAGAGATAAAGACAGAGGTTGGAATGGCGAATTCCTTCCTAAGACCCATTATGTACGGGTCATTTCCATAGGTGGGGATCCTAGTATTTCCTAAGGAACTGCAGGTTCCTCCCTATACGTATCTATGGCATGATCTAAGGAGTCAGAAGATACTTCTTCCTCCCCTAAAACATTGGTCTCTTCAGGTTCCCTGAGAGCCATCTCTTCAGTATGTTCGAGAACTACTCTTCCCTTCATCGTCGAAAATAAAAAAGGGCCCGGGGTGAAGAAAAGGGATTGAAAGGCAGAGAAGAATATCGGATTCAGAGCAGTGAGAAACACCAAGCAAAGAGAGAAGAACGAGCGTAGGAACAGCCTTGAGTTTAAACTTGAACCGCTTCAGAGCACTGATCGAAGGAAGAAAATATATAAATGAAGAGGAACAAGCTATTTATAGGCGTAAGACCTGGGGTTAACAAACCAACAATCTGGCAATATCAAACCCCGGGCGCCAAAATTCGAAAACCATCATTTGACGATTCGACAACCCACCTTCTCAAGTATTGTACCCATCAATCATTCCATTCGACGATTGTACATTGGGCCTCACGCCTGTACGGACACGTCCCACAGTTATAGCAACGATGGACGCAACATGAAATTGGATGGGGACGGTTGAATGACTGATGGAAGATCCAACGGCCAAGAACCCACAGTAAATCATCAACGGTCAAGATCTTTTTCAGAAGATATGACAGCAGCTTCTTGATCTTCTCAAAAAGGGGGGTGATGTGGGTACCATATTTTTTGGCAACTAAAATGATGACATGTGTCACTGGCATGACACGTGCGGGATATGAAAGGTCGACATGTGGTGACGTCCAGCATGTGTGAGTAAATACGTCGAAGAAATCGTCAGAGACTATAATTAGTCCACTCCTGTCACACATCTTCCATTATTGGAAATACCACATGTCAGATATAGTGATCAGAAGAGAGCATCTCGAGGCAGGGTTGGTAACAAAACGCATTGAAGCTTCAACCATTAATGTGTCGGAGAAGCATTCAATCCTGCCCGACACATTAATGATCAGTCTACTTGACGAGAAAGTCAAAACGACCCACTTGATGGGAGTGACAATTATCTCATCCTGACAAGGTCAGCCGGCCCACTTGACGCGAGTGACAATTATCTCATCCCGACAAGTTCAAACAACACACTCGATGGGATTGACATTCAAACTCCTCTCAACATTCTTGACGGGATTGATATTCTACTCATCCCGACAAATTCAATGACATTTATGATGGGTTCAACATTCAACTCATCCCAATAGGTTTGGTTATTATTCTTAACGGGAATGACTTCAACACATCCCTACAAAGTCAGACGGTCTACTTGACGGGAGTGTCGTTTATCTCATCCTGGCAAGATCAAACTGCATTTTTGACGGGAGTAACATCTATCTCGTCTCAACAAGATCAGCAGCTTACTTCACTGGAATGGAACTCTATTAATCCCGAGAAGTACACAGGATTCTACAAGCGAGATAAGTATTCTAGACTATAATATAGATACCATTAAGTATTGGCAACATGGCAGTTAGTTTGATTATTGCGCAGCTCCGACGTTCTCCTATTCGAATATCTGCCACGAGGAGTGCTACCTCAGTCGTTTAAGATATAACTGAATAAGGGAAGTTAAGATCTAACAAGAAGATGCAGTTTCATAACATAATCTCTTCAGATCATAACTTACTAATGAGAAGTAGACATGGAGAAGGTGAGTCGCGCCAGTTCTGGGGGTATAAATACATGACCCTCAGAACTGAGAAGGAGACTTGCTCGCCAGATCCAGATAGCCTACTCTCTGAAACATTTTACTATTTTTCTTAAACCCTGTTAGCACATCCTATACTGACTTGAGCGTTGGAGTGTTGTCAAGAGGTACGACCACATCTCGTCTGGAGATTATCTTATCCTTCGCAGCGGAGAAAGAAGTTTTGTCCTGAAGCATCAGGGTCGTCGGATCATCATCGAGATACGAATCGTCTAACCTCGAAGATTGTGTGGGATGGATCAGATATTTTCCCCCCACAGTAAGTATGGAATTTTTTGCTTTCGCTTGGATTTGCTAAACATTTGAATTTTTTTTCTCTCAAAGCTGTAGAGAATATAATTAGTTTTATTACTCATTGCTCATGTTTCACCATTTTTTTTGCACATTTCACACTTATAATAATTTTACATTGCTATTAATATTTTTATTTTTTATTTACTATTTCTTCGCTACTTTTACATGGCTATTAATATTTAATTTTATTTCTTCGTCCGTGCTAAAGCACATGCCAAGCATGTTTTTTTGGGTCACTCTACGGGCACCCACGTGGGACCAAAATGTTCCCATTCTATTTGGGCACCCACTCCTTCTCTCTCTCTCTCTCTCTCTCTCTCTCTCTCTCTTTCTCTCTCTCTCTCCCCTTCAGCCATATCCATACTGTCCATCTGATAGATGATGCTCTGGATTAGTCACGGGGATAGTTCCCCTATCCACATTATGCCTTCACCCTACCAATTGCAGCAATTGAATTTTGAAACATTTTTTTTATAACATAAAGAATGCAAAAAAAAAAATGTCTCTTTTTGCCTGGCGGCAGAGTGCTACAAGAGTGAAACTTGCCACATGAAAATATGCTGAGGTGGTGTACCCCATCACTAATGAGAAGAGTTCTGTAGCGTAGTTACAGAATATTGTCCCAATTTCTATATGTTTGATGAGGTAACCTACGGTACCCATCAGGCAGATGTACAAAGGTGAAGGCAGTTGTCTCAATGAAATGATCTCCCAGGCTAAAAAGCAACCTGATCAGATGATGGTAAGCGTCTTATCTATTGCATTCTATAGAACAATCAGGAGATATGCTTCAAAAAAATGGATGAGAAGTCAGGACGATCCAGTAAGGTTGATTTTGGGAATGAGATCTTCTAGGGGATACATCATGGTTGATCTTTCCCTGCATGAGCAATACATATGTACTGCTTACGCTGGCAGACCAACATTATAGTCTAATTGACAAATACCTTGGATTTCGTGGTACTCGATTGTTCTAACTTAGTTTTTTTTAAAAGAGAAAAACATATTTCTGTACTTAGGACAGAATCTTCACTTGCATTTTTATCCCAAGGAAGATAAAGGCATTTCTAAATTGTTTCTTGATAAAAATAAAAAGGAATTAAGCATTAATATATATGAATTCTGACCCTACAAGGAAAACAAATCCATTTTATTGAAGAAGTTCCTTAAATGAGTCCAACACTATTTAGACTTTAAACTAGGAAAAAGAATGAAAAAATGAAAAGGAAGATTTGTGCAGACCTGTCAAATATGTATTGGACCAAGAAAGCCTGCCAACTCCCATTTGGTTTGACTATACATGGACTTGAGCCAATGGAGGATGCCTTTCCATTGGCGCTTCTTCTGCACCTGAAGGTCCACTAGGTTGAAACCCCAATTGGACACCTATAATACTGCTTCCTCCACAAATGGTTTTGGGTTCCTCTATCGGATTGATTCCTCCACATCCCTCTGCCAATATTCTTCAAACATTGGCTCCTCTATCAAAGCTCTATCCTGAATAAATCAACTTTAAGTTACATGACATCATAAATAATCCTCAGCTCTTTCAATTGTAAGTAGATAATTTATTATGACGAAAAATGGTTCTTACTACACAAAATGTCAGTCTTTGTGGGCATCAAACAATGAAATATACTATTAAAAAGTAAAAGGCATGGAGAAATAAAAAATGGGTAGCCCCAGTAGAATTTGCTAAATTAAGGTCAATAAGGAGTAATTGAATTATAAACTATAATTGACCACCTGTTTACACCTTGAAAAAAAGTTGGAAACAAATGACTGTAGTAGAAAACTTATAACAATCTCAAGGAAGCTATGGACATGTTAAGATATGCAAAACGGTTTGCCGTTTCTTACTCTTTATTGTGCATACTAGAGCATGCTTCAAGGACCATCAGGCTCAGTTGCCCATTCGTCATTTCTGTTGGGAGAGAAATAATTCGTGGTGTGTGTTGATGTAAAAAATGATACGTAAAGATGAATACAAAGTTGATTTGTATAGATCTGTATATATACATGGTGAAACACATGAAGAGTCCTATCCTTTTAATCACACAGTGGCGTGTTGTTTGTATTCTTTCTTGCTAGACCTCATGGCCTGTCATTTCTAGGTACTACATTAACAAAGAGGACAAACCATTTTCACCAAGAAGAAAAACCATATTGATAGAGTCCTTAAAGTCAAAACCCATTTTCAACAATGTTGGCCATGGAATTACCCAAATGATCAACACCACCAAATGATCGTACTAAATTGGTATGGCTAAATGCCTAAAGAAAGACAATTACCTGGAGAACTTATCTTCAAAGCTAGATTGACTACTGCGTTGGAGAAGTGATTACAACTGATAAATAATTAATTTGATAAGGGGAGTAGGAAACTAGGTTAATTGTACACATTCAATCTTTGGGGATCGTTACTACTTTAATCTCTATTATTTGACGTTCAAGATTTTAAGTGTCGATGTACTTTCCTTCGACTTTAATGCATTAAAACAATCAAGGATAGAAGTTCTTCCTTTTGGTGAGTCGAAACTTTTTTGCTCGTTTAACATCGTACTTCTAAAAGCATGGATGTGAATTTACTCTCGGCCCTCTTATAAAATTCATTATTGTACATATCCTCAGTCCAAATCTAACTCTCCACGTGCAACGCATGTGTGCACCTACTAGTATAAACAAATGAGAGTTAGTTTCAGTAGGTTCTGAGCTAACTACCTTTCAACTATATCCTTGCAGCACAAAAATTTTCAACCATATCCATGCAACACAAAATATCATTTGGTTCTGAGACTACAAGAATTGAGCTATACACCTAACTGAAGAACATTCCTGATGACATTTTACAAAGTAACACAAAAGCACCTTGTTAACAAATCGACAAGGTTGATTTCTTTAACCCTTCCTGATATTTCACTGAGAAGGTCACTGATTAATAAGCGTATCTACTCGGGAACCTCCCCATCAGGAGTAATCACTGAATACCACAAATCGGCCATGAAATCATGTAAAAGCTTATTGATGAATTTTTTCAATGACAACCTCCACAAGAGGAGAATCAATTCTTCTTCCATTTTGATGAGGGTTGCAAATTGAAAGGCGTAGATCATCCACAAACAATTGCTTCTTCTCCAAATGTTCTATATATGTCTGCCGGAGAGATCTCACTGGGAGAAGTTATTTCCAGCAAGATTCGCGCAAATGAGGTTGTGAACTCCAAACAAAAATGTCGGGATCTCACTAGAGAAATCTGCAACAAAACGAAACCCAGGAAATAATCCTTAACATAAAGAGAGAGACAACAACAAGAGAGATACATCAACAGAGGAGAGGCGGTGATAGGAGAGATATACCAACGAGAGAGATGCGGCAATGGGAGAGAAACAGCAATGAAAGAACTCCTCTTTAGGTTTTTGTTTGTGGAAGAAAGTAGGGTTTTTTTAGGAAATGTGAAATGTTTATAATGATAAATAAAGTCTTAAAGAAATATGTGGTCCACAAATGCAAAACGCATAAGCCATTTTGAAACGACTTCTGCATTTTTTTTTATTATCTTTTAATGGTTTTAAAACACTATTCTTTTTTACAAAATACCACAAATCAGCTTATTGCGGTCTAAAACCACTATAAGCCAGCTTATTGCTTATAAAATGCACTCCCAAACCCAACTTAACTCACACCGTGGACCATGGGTCTTGGTTACGGACCTCAGGTTTTGACCCCCCCCCCCCCCCCCCCCCCCCCCCCATGACTCGGTCCACTGTCATTTGACCAATGTTGACTTGAGTTGACTACCAAATTTTGTATTAATGGACAAAACTGCCATTGTCTTCAACCTTAGACCAAGGGAAACCCCAAATGAAACATGAAAAGAAGAGATTAAAAAAAAAAAAAAAACCCATGTTGGTAAACCTGAGATTTTTTGTTTGTTTTTTTATGAATTAAGCAAAAGATTGAAAAAAAAAACCCCATAAAAATAGATAAAACTTATGAGGGAATGTGATTTCTTTTTAAAATTGAGAGAACTCATCTTTCCAAAATCTATGTCTCAAAAGCTTAAAATTTAAATTGCTCTTATTCTTTTTTTCATTTTTGTTAATGAAATTTTTAAAAATATAATTGTATGCTTTATGTATTTTTTTTTTTTTTAAACCTTGAGTTTTAAATTGTTGCCAGAGTGGTGGTCAGCCGGCCATGAGACTCCGGTGGGTTTGGACGCCGGTGATGGGCGGCCAACACATTGGAGTCTTTTGGCTGGTCGTCCTCCACACCCGTTCGATTTGGGGTTTAGGTTTTAGCCCAAACCCTTGTTCCAAAGTTGAAGACAAGGGCGTTTCTATCATTTAATACAAAATTTGATAGTCGACTTGGGTCAACGCTGGTCAAATGACAGTGGACTGAGCCATAGGGGGGTATGTCAAATTTTCAAAATAACATATGGGGGCATGTCAAAAATTCCCTAAACAATCTTATTTTGGATTCGTTATTTCCGTTATTTTTCTTTTTAATTGCTGGACATTACGACGGAAGTAACGTTAACGCTCCCTCTCCCTTATACGGTTGCAATGGACCTTAAAAACCTTGCAAAGAACCAGCACGTGCCCTTTCTGCCCACCCATTGGCAAGCAGCAAAAGTCACGCGCGTTGCGTGTTTGTACGTGCGTGCGGTGAAAAAAAAAATAAAAAAGGAGAAGAAAGTAAGTAGGAAACCAAACCCAAAAGCATAATTGTAGTGTGTAATGATGTTGTACACAAAAAGCATCCAACATCAATAAAATTGTGCCATGCATGTGTACCTAAGTATCATACAGGGTGTCAATGGGTTGGTCCTACCAGTTTCGGTTCCGGGTCCTATCAGTTCCGGTCCGGTTCGGTCTGACTACTAGTGCAATAAGAATTGAAACCTTTTCGGTTCCTATCAGTTCCGGGTCTAATCGGTTCCAGGTTCTTAAAGAGAGAGAGAGAGAGTCCTTTTGTATTCCCTTTTAGGGATTTTGCACTCTCACTGGTCTTCCCAAAACCCAAATCCAACCTGCAAAAACCCATCTCATCTCATCTCCTCCCTCTCTTTCTCTCTCACTGTCACTGAACCAATCTCTCTTGTTCTCTGAACCGTCGATGAGGATCCGAAAGCGGTGGCCTCCTCCATCATCATCATCATCATCTCCTTCTCCACCTACACCGTTAACTCCAGATCTTCCCCCTTCAAGATTCCAACAACTATCATCATCACTTGGAGCATCTTCACGATCACAAGTGTTGCACCCCCACGATGATCCCTCCGTTGAACCCAACAAACGCCTCCTTTCGCTCTGCGATTCACCAGATCAGTCCCTCCCACGACCGAAAGATGAGAATCTACCCAGGTCGGATCTGCATCTCATCATGGTAAGGGGAGAAAACGGCTGGATTTGTTCCAACGGGAAGGGAGACGCCAAGAAAGGGGATGACTGCATGCACTGCAATCGTACCCAAGTGAAGGTTAGTGAAATATCCTCACCCCCACCCCATTATTTTTCATCTCTTTTCGCTTAATCAACACCCACCCCGCGCACATTAGCTGATTTCCCCATCTATTTCCCGACTTGGTGCAACGATTTATTGTGCACTTGGTCCCATTTCATCGGCTTCTCTTGTAGGACCCGCAAGTCGGAGTCGCCGGAGAAGACGAAGCAGGTGTCGAGGATAAGAGATTGGCTGCGAGTAATCGGAGGTAATCTCTCTATTTCCTCCTGTTAATTTATGCATTTTTCCTCGCCGTGGTAAAAAAAGATAAAAACTACTGTGCTACCCATCATGCGGCATGGCCCTTATCATCATCCATCCATACATACATCCATAATTTTTTTTAAACATTATTAATATCCCCACAAAGTAATAGGAGAGAGGATAGGTGGTCCTTTGGTTTCGACAAACAAGCTGCCAAGAAGTGCATCTTAGCGCCAAGATGCTTAGCTAAGCTGTAATACGCCATGCGCGTACGTGTGTGTGTTTTTTTCTTACGAAGCAGGAACAACTCGGGTGCAAAAACATCTGTTGGGATCTCGGTTTCGTCTTCTTCATCTCATCAAGGTATGCATATTGCATGATGAGAGGAGCACGGGAACTGAAGTTTCGTTGTACGATCTGGGTCTATTTTGTTTTTTGATTTTGTTGATGTTTTGATTGTGTTGGATGAAATGGGGAAATAGGTGGGAGGTGGTGCGAAGGAGAGAGATCATTTCCATTGAAGAAGAGAAGAGGGAGCTTCGAGCGTGAAGTAGAAGAAGACACGATAATGAAAATGGAGAAAGAGAGGAAGATGAAAAGTAGAGTGAGAATCAAAACAAACAAGAAATTGATTCAAAAGCAAGAAGGAGAAGGAGAAGGAGAAGGAGAAGGAGAAGGAGATCATGGGGTTGATAGTTCTATTACTAGTGTGATGAAGAAGAAGAAGAATAAAAAGAAGATAGAGATTAGTGGTGCAATCATGGAGGGTTCGAGGTGCAGTCGGGTTAATGGAAGAGGATGGAGATGTTGCCAACAAACCCTTGTGGGTTACTCTCTATGCGAGCACCATTTGGGTAAGGGAAGGCTCAGGAGCATGAGTAGTGTTAGAAGCCGCGTTTCAGAAGATGATGAAGAGGAAGAAGAGGAGAAGCCATTGATGATGAAGATGAAGAAGAGAAAGAAGGTTGGTATGGTGAAGGCTCGTTCCATGAGCAGCTTGCTTGGCCAAACGCACCACGCACCTTGTGATAGTAATAATAATCATAACGTGATTGCATGAATCAACGGTGATTAGGGCTTTCTATCTCCAATATATGATCAAAAAAATTGGTTGTGAGATATACGAGGTTTAGTGATTCGAATGACGTTGATCGTTTTAAGTTCTCTTTCTCCTGTGAGTTGCGACTTTTGAGCTACTTTGGATCATTGTTTGGTGGTTTCCTTGTTCAGATGAGGGACGTTTTTCTCCCCATGTATGGAAGTGGGGAAAACCCTATAACACGGATTGCGAATGCTTGTGCCATTTGTCATATTATTGAACTTTACTAACCATACCGATGTTTCCCTATCCTTTGGTGGACAAAAATTATCCTGATTGATATTTCTAACCATTGGATTTGAGAATCTAAATAGTACTAGAATCCTATGGCTAAACATCAACTAATGAAAAGACTCAAATCCAACAGATAGAAATCACCAATTTGGCTGAAGTTTGGTCTGCAAGTTCATTCGTACAGTCAGTAGCCTCCAAGAAAATGACACATGGCACATACAGCATTGTTCCCAGCCTGTGGTATAGATGGCGTTATCTGATTTGGGGCATTTCCTCACATCTAGAAAACCCAATTTTGAATAAAATTCCGGCCACATTTTGTCACAAGATCAAAACGAGCCCGAGTTCGCTGTCAGCTAAAGTTTGAAGCCCCCCTTCTTAAAATGCCACGTAGTATACTCTTTGGACTCACATTTCTTTGAATGTATGGACCTACACACCATGGTTCGAAATCACGGGATCGGTGGGCTCAGATTTCGATCCGGATGAGTCCGATCCAGAACGGGATCGGCGCATCTCACCCAAGACAAAGTGGAACTTCTTTGGGAAACAGTAATCTCAGGGTGAAAAGATCCACTTTTGGATCGGATCAGTGGGCTCCGATCCCAATCCAGATCGCCCAATCCAAAACGGGATCGGCCGAGACTTCGAACCATGACCTACACAGCGAAAATCCGCTTAATTGGTCATTTTTAACCGTTTTATTTGAGCATTAAAATGGGGTGATTTTGGATTTGAGCCTTTTTCGGGTGTTAAAATCTAAACGTTAAAAACTTAAAATCACCAACCAAGCTGACTTTTGGTTGTGCAGGTCCCACCGAGAGGTGGGACATGCATAAGGTCAGTGGTCAAGAATTTTGGGGAAGACCAATAATTGTAGTAGTGCCCAACGATACCAATAAATTCGTGACTTATGCATGTACTTAAGAAACCGGGGCACCATGCCAATCGGTTTTCTCCATTTCTTTTCAATTTTTGTTTTTCAAAAAAGGGTTAGATTACTTAGGTAAGCTGGAACTCTCAGTCACATTGGACGTTTGAAGTGTCCAACCACAAGTGGCTGTCAACGGATATTATTTGAATTGAATTTAAATATTTTCGAATTTGAATCCGAAAAAAAAATCTCGTATCCGTATTCGATTCAAACTCTAGCGGATATTCTGAATTAATATTCCAATTCACCAGATACACGAATTCAATCAACTTATCAGATTCTTGCTTTATTGGATTATTGGATTGGAATTTAAATCTATATATACTAGGGGAACGCCACGTGCATTGCACATGCACCTTACATGTAGCACACTCGTAGAAATCACTCGCCGTATTAATATTTGGACTGTCCCTAGATGGACCTACATGTAAAAAATCAACCTATTAATGATTTTTAAGGATTTGATTGGAGTCATTTTCACGGGTTGATTTTTAACTGTAGATTTTGAGTATTGTATGGGTATTCAGATCCAAAGGTTTGCGATCACTAAACAAGCTTATATAGGTCAACCTAGGGATGGGACAAACATCCATGCGGTCAGTGGTCCCTAAGAGTGTGTCACGTGGCGTATACTTTTTGAAATTCCCTTTTTAATTACCAAGTCTTAGATGGGGTGAATAGGACAATTTTTAATTTCTCTGTGAATTTTTTATGGATTAAAAATTATTGATCACGCAAGGCGAAAAAGGATCAAGCAATTAAAATATGAATCATCCGCAAAGCAGAGATATGAGAAAAACTGAGAAACAAATATGCAGACATTCACAATCACACGAGACTCAGATTTATAGTGGTTCGGTGACTCCGCACCTACGTTCACTGTCCAATACTCACCACGAGTAATATTCTATTATTTTAATCATACATTAAAATATTTCTAATCGAAATAAATGATCAACCAACTAAAATTACACTTAGTCTTAATCTAACGAGAATCGCTTTTTGCTCACCTAGAGAGTCAGCTTAGGTCAGTAGTCTATTTAAAGAAATTCTTTTCTTATGGATCTACAATCCACAACTCAGTTAGATGAGTTCTCACTCATCCACCAATCACAAAATACACAGTGTTCATAAATTTTGAATTCTATAAAAAAGGTATTGAATCATAGAAACATTTACCTCTCGACGAATACGATCGAATGAAAAATCCTTTGGAGAAGAATTCGCTCAAGAGACAATCTGCCAAGAGTAATCCTCTTCTTGGAAGAAGATTCTTGTAGAATAATAATACCAAATAGTTTCTTTCAAACACTTAGAGCATTTACAACGAATACTCAGCTTTGCTCTAGTGAAGCTCTCACAAATTCTAAATCTCTGGACTTAAAGAATGATAATCAAGTAAAGTAAAGTAGAGATCTTTTGATTGGGTTAATTCTAATAAATGGAGAGGGCTTTTATTTATAAGCAGGCATCCCATTACTAGAATCGTACCGAATATAGCCGTTTGAAGGGCCAAAATGCGCTTATAATCACATAAGAGATTTTCTCAAACGAGATCCGAAACGGGCAGGGTCGACCGCACTATTGGCCGGTTGACCAGACCTCGGTCGACCGAGCCTTTAGTTGGTCGCCCGCTTAGGTATTCTTACAAAAATCCTGAACCCGAGAATTAGGGTCGATTGGATCTTTTTGGCCGGTCGACCGGACCTTCGGTCGCCTGCTTATAAAGGTCGATCGGCCAGACCACTTTGTCCATAACTGAATACTACCAAAGTTTTTAGAATTTCTCTTTTCGTCTCACACACGATCCCTAACTAATACTAAACCATCTAGGGTAAATCAATATCCGCTGGCAACGCACGATTTTACTCTCAGATTTGTGTAAGTAACAGTAACACGAGTTTTTTCATAGTTGAACGTTCGTTGAGTGAGAACGTACTTGAGCTTTTGACTTTGTTTTAAGTTGATTTTGAACACTTGGGTTGATTTTTCTTCAGCTTTAATCCTTCTTTGATTTGTTTTGTCGAAGTACACTTGATCTTTAATACTTCAATCTTCAGGGGATTCAAGTCACATCAATATATATATGTTACCGAAGAACTAAGTATTCCTAGGATTTGACAACCGAGACTTTTCACTATTGTCCCTCATCATCATTAATGAGGGATGTGGGCGTGCTGGACATCCTGAACTGTACAGGGCGTACTCTAACCCAGGTTTGTCTTCTCTTTAGAATAGAGACATTTAATTTAATGAAGGAAGCTTTTACCTTTGAAAGTAGAGAGGCTTCTAATTGTGTCACATGTGTGGCACTACCGATTGTTGCTTTATAATAGTATAGATCTATAGTATTATAACGCCAAAACTTGGGTTGGTGATGATGTGGGGTTTAGACATTCACTTTCACAGGTTGTTCAGTGTTCCCTAAGAGTGTGTTACATGGCATATACTATTGTCCCTCATCATTATTGATGTGGGATGTGGGCGTGCTGGACATCCTAAACTATACAGGGACCACAGTATGAGGCACGTGGCGCACTATTAGAGACCACTGACCGTATGGATGTTTGGCCCATATCCTTAAGTGGACCTTTATACCAAAATTCAACCCGATTAGTGATTTCAAACCTTTGGATCCAAGTACCCCAAATAATGCTCGAAAGCCACGGTTAAAAATATAGCATGGAAAAACTCTAATCTAATGGATAGAAATTACTAATCAAGTAGAATTTCGGTATGTTAGGGATGGGCCAAACATCAATGGTCTCTAATATTGTGTCATGTGGCTCATACTGTGTGGTCTGTCATCAACATTAATGAGGCCCCTCCGATCACGACGATGGAAACAACATGGGAAGCATGATGTACTCATTGATTGGTAACACTTACTCCCAACCCTTTTTATGGTTACATGTCGCCATTGTATTAGGCCAACTTAAGAGATTTTCTATGCCGAAAACCAAACTGTAATGAAATAATAACCTTCCAATTTATAGAAGGGTCGGGCTCCATTGTCAACAGATCTAAAATTACAGGGACACAATATAAGCCACGTGGCATACTGTTACAGGACTCTAACCGTATGGATGTTTGCCCTATCCCATGGTGGACCTACAAACCAAAAATCAGCCTGATTAGTGATTTATAGGCTTTGAATTGGACTTATTTTCATGGGCTGATCTCAACTATTGGAATTTGAGCAGTATTTGAGGTACAAAGATGCAACACTTATAAATCACTAATCAAGCTGATTTTTGGTTTGTAGGTCCACCATGGGATAGGACAAACATCTGTATGGTCAGAGTCCTGTACAAGTGTGCCACTTGGCTTATATTGTGTCCCTGTCATTTTAGATCTGTCAATGGAGCCCGACCCTTTATGTAATATTTGCACCTTTTCCCAGACTAACAATAATACTTTGATGACCACCTATAAAATATTACGATGGGTCGGGCTTCGTTGACAGATCTAAAATGATAGGGACACAATATAAGCCAAGTGGCACACTGTTATAGGACTTTGACCGTATGGATGTTTGTCTTATCCCATGGTGGACCTACAAACCAAAAATCAGCCTGATAATTGATTTATAGGCTTTGGATTGGACTTATTTTCATGGGCTGATCTCAACTGTGGGAATTTGAGCAGTATTTGAGGTACAAAGATGCAACACTTATAAATCACTATTCAGGCTCGTTTTTGGTTTGTAGGTCCACCATGGGATAGGAAAAACATCCGTACGGTTATAGTCCTGTAACAGTATGCCACCTGGCTTATATTGTGTCCCTATCATTTTACCTGTCATTTTATATCTATCAACGGAGCCCGACCCAATTACGATACATGGTCAATTTATTTATAACAATGATAGGGACGTTGTAAACCTGAACATGTTGCTTGTACCATATCTATAAAAGCAATGGAGAGATATTAAGGGCTTGTTTGGTAGGCAACCGTGATGGGAAAATAAAATATTTGTGCGCGCTAATATTCGCCAAGGCGTGTTTGGAACGCATTTGCCCATGCCAAATATTTAGCCGGGCCCACAAATTTGCCTGCCGCAGTGGGAAAGTATTTGATCACCTCCCCCCTGAGTAAATATTTTCACACCAAATAAGCCTTTGTGGGAAAATTTTATTTTCTTGCGAGAAAATTGATGTTTTCAATAAAAATGAGTTTTTTAATACATAAAGATAAAAATAATTTTTTTGTATCCTGTGACCTAATATATATGTGGTTCCCACACTCACCTAGCCCATATTTGACTTACTTTGATATGTGGGACCCACACAAATTGAAAGAAAATGAAGTAAGCTAGCTCATACATGTACCAACGTTGTTAAATATTGATATGGACAAATATTTAGCCAAGATAATATTCTTATGGCGTTGGAACTCTTTTTCTCACGTACCAAATGGGCCATAAGTGAGAATCTTGGTGTATTTGCTAAACTTAAATTTCAGTATATAACTGAAAATGATGATTTTCAACCTTAAATACTTGTTTACACCAAAAAAGAAAAAAAAATCAATACATAATTTTAGGTTTCACTTAAAATGTAGTATTTTTTTTAAGTCATCCCGCCTCCACTTTTTTTAAGTGATTTTCACAAAATGCTGTAAGTGATGGTATTTTTCAAAAGATTCTAATTAAGATTCTTTAAAAAATATCCCATATGCAATTAGAACATCACCAAAGGCCACGTACATAAAGAGAAATAACCTATTCCCCTTCTTTTTTCCTTCAAACGATGGACGAGGGATTTGAGTGCAATTAAGACAAAAGAGATGACAATACACATTAAGTAAAGCTTAGAGGACAAGATGGCCTCCCAAGCGAACAGAAGAACAACCAAGAACACAACCAACCTACAAAAGACTACAACACAACAAAGCAACAAGGATCCACACTGCCCCAAAAGATAGAAAGCAACCTCCGGATCCGAACTAAGAGGCTAGCAGCCCCTCCTTACTAGCTGAACCCCTAGCGCTAAGACCTCTACTCACGGTAGATCAACGAATCCCACTTGAAAACCACGGCCTCCTCAAAGAAGATACATTTCCCCTCCCTATACAACTTTACCCAAAGATAAATAAGGCCTTTAATCTCTAGGATCAAAGTTTCCATCCTCTTAAAGAAACAAGTTCACAAAGAGGTTTCTTAAGAAACAAGAATCGAAATGTATGGGGTCTCAGGAAACACCAGCTTAATTGGGAAACGAATCAAGTTGGTGGGCCATTCTATGATCACTAAACTGCAACAAAGGATCTTTTTGGTGTACGTAGGTACCCCACCCACACTTGCCAGAGCCAACCTTCATTGACACCTGCAGTCAGCGACGCTGCTGACTGCAACCAATATGAGCCATGTGGCACATTCTTAATCAGCCTGATTAATGATTTAAAACCTTTGGGTCTTTGTACCCAACACTTACAAAACACTGATAAGGATGTGCAATGTGGCTCATATTGGCTGCAATCAGCGAAAGTTTACTCCAAGGTGTAAAGGAGGCCATTTTAACAGTTAAACGGACTGGGGGCGTTACCGTTTAAACGGCTGTTAAAACGGATTGAAACGGCCAGGGGCAAAAATGAAAAGAAAATGGAATTATACGGATTTTAACAAAAAAAACAGAAAAAATGGCGCTGAAATTCAACTTTTGAAATTTGAAAATTAAAAAAAAATGGAATTTAACGGATTTTAACGGATTTAACGGCCGTTTTTTTTCACAAAATTTTTCAGAATTAAATGGCTGCTTAAACGATTTTAACGGCTGTTTAATTTAAACGGCCGTTAAAACAAAAAAATGGCCATTTTTTTGAAAACCGTTGAAACGTGTTTAAATGGTTTTAACAGAAACGGTCTTGAGGCGTTACCGTTTAAACGGCCGTTTTTAAAACCATGGTTTACTCTACTTGCCCCGTTCCTTTTTGTTTTTGATAAGACATTTGACGCAACTTAAAAGTATGCTATAACATCTCCATTAAGAAATATGAGGCGTCCACGTATTTGTGGACAGGTTTCATCCACGTAGTCGTGGGTCCGCCGAGTCGAAATTTTGTTATCCCAAGTTATAGCCTGCTAGGTTTTGTGGAGCATGGAGTCTCAGGTGGCGTTCGGTAAAACTTTTATTGAGACTTTTAAGTCTGAATGGGCTGAAATTCAGTGATTTGGGTGAGGCGTCTAGCCTAGATATCTCATTCCCATTTGACTACTCGAGGGAGCCCATTACTTCACAGCCTCCTTGGATCTGGCCGCCAGAATAAGGATTCGAACTTGAACTCGATTTCTATGGTACCTGGGAATGCAACAAGCTGGGTCCGATCGGGAAGAGGGCTTGCCTCTGCTTCTTTGTTTAGTCACATCTGTAAGTCCTCGGAGCACGCCTGGGCTAATATGGAAATAATTCGGCACTTTGGGGTGGTGCGATACAATTGGGCGTTTAGGGCGCTTTTAGAAATGCACGTATCGTCTCTAGGAGCTAGCCTTTCATTTTTTCCATTGGCTACGATCGAACGGTTATATGCATGGCGTGTGTCTAATCATGTGATCAAACGGTGGCCACTAGATCGAGAGATCAATAGGTGATGTGTTTTTTCGTGGAACCAAGCACTGGTTCAAGGGACGATCTAGGCCTTTGAAAGTAGAGGTATTACTATAAGTCAACGCTAATGGTGCGTGATTTAGATACGTTTTAATATAAGTCAACCACTGTTAAACTAGGTGAAGGGTCTTCCTAAAGTTTGAAAGTAGAGGTATTACTATATATTTTCAATTTTCAGCTTATTAGTAATTAGGGGAATGCCACGTGTGATGCATGTGTAGACGTGGCAGCACATTACATGTGGCACACTCTTAGAGATCACTGACCTATATATCGATGTTTGGCCCAACTCTAGGTGGACCTACATGCAAAAAATCAGTCGTGATAGTGATTTTTAAGGATTCAATATTTGAAGTCATTTTCATCGGTTGATTTTTAACTGTAGATTTCAAGCATTATTGGGGATTCTCAGTTCCAAAGGTTTGAAATCACTAATCGGGATGATATTTTGTATATAGGTGCACCTAGGGATGGGACAAACATCCATATGGTCAGTAGTACTCTCTAAGAGTGTGTCATATGGCTTATATTATGGTCCCTTGGTGTACTGCACAACCGCTGTGTGAAGAGGCCTACCCCAACCCAGGTTTTGGCTTTAAAATAGAGTAAAGTGAGAGGCATCTAAATGAAGCCCTGCGTGGATATCAACACGGTTCTCGCTTTATAATAGTATAGATAGTGGTAAGTGAAGCCGGGGCAAGTGAAGCCATGTTTTGGCATGCATACCACTTAATGTCACCGTAACAAACTTTTTGTTATTATTTCCTGTATCCAAGGCGGCTGTCATTGAGGTGGTTTTGTAATTAAAAGTATAGAAAATTTCATAAACGAAAATAAATTTAAATGTATTTACAAAAACAAAAACAACTTTCTGACATTTACAAAAAAAAGAGTAACGGAACGCCCTTTGTAAGGGTGTCTCTGCCTGACAAAAATTAAAGCTGAAAAAAAAGGCTGACAAACGCCCTCTTAAAGGGCATCTGTACCTTGAAAGACGCCCTTTAAATGGGCGTTTGGCCATAGAGGCATAAAACTTCTGTCACAACACTAGCCACATGGCACACTCTTAGTGGACGCTGACCTTATGGATGTTTGGCCACTCACTAAGTGTACCTACACACCAAAAATAAACATCATTATTGGTTTATAAGCGTTGGATTGAAGTTTTTTTCATGGGTTGATTTTAACCGTAGGAATTTGAGCATTATTTGAGTGCAAATATCCAAAGGTTGTAAATTACTAATCAGGCTAATTTTTGGTTTGCAGGTCCACCTAGGGACTGGCCAAACATCCATACGGTCAGCGTCCACCAAGAGTGTGACACGTGGCTCGTATTGTGACAGACGTTTTATGCCTCTATGGGCAAAAGCCCTTTTAAAAGGCATCTGTCAGCTTTTTTCAACTTTAATTTTTGTCAAACAGAGACTCCCTTTCAAAGGGCGTTTAGTTACTTTTTTTTGTAAATGTCAGAAAGTTGTTTTTGTTTTTGCAAATATATTTAAATTTATTTTCGTTTATGAAATTTTCCGTTAAAAGTATTATTGGGCTATAAAATCATTGGCCCCTTTTATTTTGTCTATTTACTTTAAGGAGGCAAAATAAAATACATTGGCCTTATGCATAATTATGGTAATCATAAGTACCTCTCTACTTTATAAAGGTTCCCTTGAGTGTCGAGTAGGACCCAATCATGCACGTTTTTTGCACTGGGTTTGACTCAAGCGAAAGGGCATTCCAGTCATTTTAAAGACAAGGTACTCGGGATGTAAGTGGTCGGGTAATTAGAGGGCATTTTAGGAATACCATTTTCAATATGGCAAGTCCATTTTTTGCAAGGTTCAAAATCTTAGGATCGGTCAGCGGATTGGTCGGGTCGGACCGATCCGACGTGATCCCGAGACAAGTTTTAGAAGAAAAAATAAAAAATAAAAAATGCTAACATGTACCCAAGCCAATCCTATGTTGTTGTCGGCTAATACCTTCAAAGATGCTATACGTCAATTTCCCCTGACTCTCCTCCCACCTACCCTTTCTCTATACAATAACAACCGGATATGATTTGTACCAAAGATATCTGTGATCTCCCACAACTATTACTACTTTGAGATCTTACTCTCTCCCAACTGCAACTTGGGTGCCTCTAACAAGATGTGGTGGTGATCGAACTCTGCAAGAAATCCCCCAACTTCAACATTCGATTACAAGATGTGAAGGTGGTCATAATATTTTCTGTAATATCATGAATTTTCATTTAAGGGTATTATTGTAAATGCAAAATAAGAGGGCAAAATTAAGAATGTATTTTTTTGTGTATGATTAGTTGTGACACTTAGAATAAATAACTAAACATAGTTTCAAATATTTAAAATCATTACACATGATTTTTTTTCAATCAATGGACATATAATGAATACACTTTATTGAATGTTGTGACATGGACAATTTGTGCACACCAACCAATAAAATAATCATAATTGGACCATGTGATTAGTATAGTTCACTAATATTAAAAGTTACTTGATTAATTTCATAACTTGTGGAATATGTACAGAAGATTTAGTTAATGTTTGGGAACTTTTCGGACTTTAGGTATAAAAAGAATAACGTTAACAATTTGTATGAATTATGATAAATGGACCCCTCTGACACTTTAATTAGTTAATAACAAATATAATATAAGTAATTGCATGATTGATTAGGTTATAATTGTTGGGTGTGCTTGTAGGGCCAATTTAGAAACCCGTTGGGCTTAAAAATAACGTTAAATGAAACTTAGTTGATATCTATAGGCTTTGGGCTAATTTCTGGTCATATTCAACCTAAAATAAGCATGTCAATTAGTTATAAAATACACCAATTTGAAAGTGACAAAAACCATTTAAAAATAGAAACCTAAAAATTCTAATCCTTGTCGAATACATCCTAAACCTATTTAATAAAAGTCGTGGATGCTTAAAAGCTCTTATAAACGTTAGCCACCATCCTCTCATCTTCTGTCATCTTATCTCTTTCTCCATTGAAAAACATTAAAAGGAAGCTTGCACTTTTACTAGGATTAAAGGTGAAGATATTTTAATATTGATAATTTTTATTATGATTCTGACATGTTGATCTTGAAAATCATGTTATACTTCTCTTTTACTAGTATTTCATGAAGTTCTTTGTTTCTCATTAAGCTATCTTCTACTTGGATGATTGTTCTTAGTTGATTTTTGATCTTCTTGTGGGATTATTTATTTTGGATATGATTTTTTTATTATGGGATTGGGTTTAAGGGGTGTGCTTCTCGGTGAAGTCCCTATAGATTGTTGGGGACATAGTGGGTGTGTAAAAAAATAATTTCTTATTTTAGTTTTGACAAAGATTTTGTATGACATAAGCATACTTGTAACCATTCCTACGAGCACTAATGTAACTTTAAAAATGCCGTGGTACGCATTATTCGCCGACTACGTGAAGACTAAAAGATGAAGATCACAAGAATCAGATGGTTGATGACATGAATTATCTGAGTAACTGCTTCTCGCCCATTAAAGATCGTGTACGCTAACATAGGAAGGGAAGAGACTTAGCGACCATAGGAGTAGGATATTAAAATCCAATTAATGGTTGAACTAAGTCAAAGGACTAACCCTAGTTATTTGGTGCAAAGAGAAGTTAGAATATTGACTAAGGGAAGTCCAATAGATTAGACTGTGAGAACCAATCGATTTGACTCTACGGGACAAACTTCCTAGAGTACAATTGATTGGGTCTTCTCTACAATCAATTGGACCAAGTTCGATTGGACCATACGAGACTGAACTTCAAAGTACCCAATCAATTGGACCCTGAGTACAATCGATTGCTTTTACGAACAAAAATTCATCCGTACAATACAATCGAATGGACTCAATTAAAGTACAATCGATTGGACTCAAAGTATAATCGATTGGACCAAGTGTACAATCGATTGGACTTTACAGAAAGTGTCAATTTCATATCCGATTTTTATGGTCCCTTATCCCCACGACTTGTACGACCTAGGGGTTCCATATTCTTATAAATAGAGCACTCTTGAGCTATATTATACATACAACAAGAGAGAAAAGAGTAAGCTTATGAGGTTTTCTCTTCCGAAGATCAAAGCTAAGAGCTTGATCCTTGTTATTGAAAAGAAATAGCTCTAGGTTTGAATACTTACCTTGTGAGGTTTTCTCTTCCGAAGATCAAAGCTAAGAGCTTGATCCATAATCTACTTAGGTTTTTCATTTAGAATCTTAACCTAGTAGTCAAAGAGTACCAGCGTGACTCAACACTTTTACGAAACTATAGGGTTCAGGGTGTAGTGAATCCTTCGCCATTAGTAAAGACTGTCGTGTGAAAATTAAGATCGGGGTGTACTGATCGAAGGTAGATTTGTGGTATACTAAACTGAACAAGCAGCAAAGGCTTCGTGATTGGAAGGGCGTGCGTGGATTCGTAGCATGGAGCCAGAGTGGGCCTTGGCTAAGGTTGGAAGCTGCATTTGCAACGGTGCTGCGTAGGTAACTTCTATAACTCAGAACTTTCTAGTTAGTGATACTTTCCATTTGGACGTGGTCCCGTAGTTTTTCCTTGACTAAAGTTTTCACATAAAAAGATCACATGTGTTATGAGTTATTTGATTTCCGCACTATTGCTTGATTAACTCAAACATCACGTGTAATATATCACAGAGATATATTTGATTCTAGTCGGTTGAGATAATATTTTCATTATTAATCAACTATTTTATTTTGGTATATGATTTTATTTACCCATACTAGACTAGTAAAGTAGTTTAGGTTAAAGTAATTTTTTAATACCTAATCAACCCCTTTCTAGGTATTCTGTGTAAAAGAGAACTAATGGTTATTTCAGGGTGTGCTTCTAGATGAAGACCCAAGTTGGATCGGAGTAGGTGGTGTACTTCTATCGAAGGATGTCGAATAAACGGATGTGCTGTTAGGTGAAGACCCGAGGAGTGGAGATTAAGGATTCTTAGTTCTTATTATTTTTAGTGGAAAATCTTTGACATCGTGATTATGTGTTTGAATATGCAAGATTCTTATTAGCATGTTGAATATATAATGATCATATGCCATGTAAAATTATCCTATGGATTATTACTAAGCTATTTTTGGCTCACGGCCTACACTGACAAATTTGGCGAATTTTTTGGGACTTGAGACGATCGAGGAAGAAGATCCGACGATCGTGAAAAGTTTCAGCGAGAAAGATCTTTAATTTCATAGTATTTTAAAGTTGTTTTTATTTGATTAAACATGTCTTAATTTCAATTAGGTCATATGGGACCTTTAGGTGAACATTGGATTGATTCAGATTCAGTTTATTTCTATTTTTATTTCTTTAAAATTTTCATCATCAAAGACGGTAAATTCCGCCATTTATTCATTTTAGATCATTTTTACTCCATTCTAAAGGCATTGGATCAATTACTTCCTATAATATTTTAGTAATTTTTCCCAAGCGGTCTTGATATCTCTACAATGGGACGTCATTATCTTCTTTGGATTTTATTTTCTCATCTTTATTGTTAGAACAGAATTTTTGACTTTGACTGAGTTTTTGACCCACTTATGAAGGAAAATCTCTTTCGGCTGAACATAAAAAGTATGGGTCTTTAAGTTAGTTTTCCAGAAATATGTGGTTGGTCACCAAATTCAATTAGGGCTATCTTATGGACCCATTTTACTGACTAGCTGTCAGTTACAAATTTCTAAAAAATAAATAATTTTATTTTAAATTTTTCTTTGTATTTGTAAAACAAAACCTATGTTATATTATTTAATAGAAAAATCATAAATTTTGAATAATATAGAATGCATATATCGTTTGCTAGATTTCAGTTTGAATATACTTTCAAATCAAGCTACTAAGTCAGAAAAAAATTAACTGACTGAGTTTTGTCGATCACTTTTAGGGAATTGCGGATACTTGTAAAATCATTAAAAGAATTATAAAATAGCATTTTTAGGCAAACTTTTTCATTAAAGTTGCTTATACTTATTTATAGAATATAACTCTTGAAGAAAATAATTTTTTGACCATCTTTAAAAATTGACCAAAAGTTGACATTTTCATTAAATCGCAAAAAATATTTCTCAAAACCCTATCGAATGAATATTTTGGCTTTAGTGCTTTCACAAAAGATGTTTGATATAAATTATAGCTAATTATAAAGATTTTAATCAATGTTTTTGACTAAACTAAAAATTTGGTTTTTTTTTTTACTTTGTTTATTTAACTATGGTAACTTATTTACGCTTCCACATTATTTTGTTACTTGGACGAATTTAATATAGTTATAATTACATTCTTAATTTGTTTAATTATTACTTAGATTCAGTTATCATTGTTTAATTGTGTAATTATTTATTTTTTAACACCCTGGACCATGGACAAACGGGCTGATCCATGGGCTTTCGAGTCGGGTCGGGATGCTTGGATCCGAGGCGTGACATTTTAATTATTCAGAGGGTGAAAATTCTTCTATGGGTTTGATGGGTGGTGATGGTTTTATTGTACAAGTGAAAGTGAGAAGAAGAAGTAAACAAAGAAGAGGTAGCGGTGAATGGTGATCGAACCCTGTAGGAAACATGTGAGCATGGTAGGACTCTCCACCATTGTAAGGGATATTTCCAAATGAATACATGGAGATCCGAGATAAATGAGAGCGCAGATCAGTAGGGATACCGAGACAAGAATACAAAATTCCAACCGAATGAACTGAGACTACAATAGATTGGCAAGACCGAATAAATCGAGATGATGTGTCACATCCCGATCCCGGACACCCGGACCCGATTTGAAAACCCATGGGTGTACACTTTGAAAGTTCTATCTCGGATGGTCCAATCGATTGTACACAGAGTTTCAATTGATTATAGAGTAAACTCCAATCGATTGTAGAGTAAACTCCAATCAATAGTACTCAGAGATTATTCTGTCCCGTATGGTTTAATTGATTGTACACAGAGGTCCAATCGATTGTAGAGTAAACTCCAATCGATTGGATTTTTTTCTTAATCAATATTTCACTTCTTTTTGCACTGACTTGACTTGGAGATCCTTTGACTAGGTTCAATCATTATATTAACATCTTTTAATATCGTATTCCTATTGTCACTTACCTTCCTATGCGAGCAGATGCGATCTTCAATGGACAAGTAGAATTACTCAGATGACTCAAGTCACCAACCGTCTGATTATTGTAATCTTCGTCTTTTAGTTTTCACATAATCGACGATGAATGGGTACCACAACATCTTCAAAACTACAGTGGTACTCGTAGGAATGGTTACAAGAATATTTTATATCAAACGGAATATTTCCCAAACTTAGAATATGAAATTATTCTTTACAATGAGGATAGGTGCCGGGTAAGTTACCCAATGCCAAGCATAGAGGATCTCATCTCTTCTGTGGAAAAAACCAATTGCCCAAATCTCCTCTCTTAGTTATAGTAAGTGGTGCTCATCATACCGACCCATACCTTGGAACTATGGGACCCATGAAGAAGATTCCCTAGACAAAACCTAACACAAATTAAAAAAGTCTTGTCAACTTCATCACCATTTACAATGCCTTATCCCATTTATTTGGGGTTGCCCACATGAATCATGTTTTGTCATTGACCCAAGAAGATTTTTCTCCTCTTCTTTTCTTTTTGGCCTTGGAAAGTGACTACAGAAAGCTTTCTATGATGGGATATTCACAAATCAAAATATGTTGATCTAGAAATCTAGGGAATCATCCTAGATATGGAGGGGTAGCTTTAGAATTTTGGCAACCCTAGGGGCAAGTTCAAAAGATTTTAGGTTTTTGAAAATGAAGGTGCAATTTGAAAAATGTAAGTCCAAGGAGTAATTTCAAAATTTTTGTACTGGTTTCTAGAATGTTCAAAGACCAAAAAGCCCTTGATTGTACCAAATTTATTGAATGTTTCATGATGTTTTTGGAAAAAGTGATAAGGGGCAATTTGGGAAGAAAGTGTTCAAAACATCTGATGAATGCATTATTCGTGCCATTGGCTGCCAACCATGCCAATGCATTATACGTGCCCATTTGATCGAGATGGTCCGATCAAAAGACCACTTGGATGAACCACAACCAAAATTCATATGTTTGATTTCTTTATCCTAACCATCCATTCAATAGACATTTTTATGTAGCCCCCAAACTAAACCTTTCTGGATTGTAAAAAAGCCTATTTGATGGCCCCTCTACAAAACGCCACGTGGAGTATTTTTTAGGGGCCACTTATCTTATGGATATTTGGTCCACCTCTTTATGAACCTACAGATAAAAATTTAGTATAATTAGTGATTTATAACCGTTGGATTTAGCATTTTAATAACATGGCTTTTGACCGTTAAATTTGAGCTTTTTATTTCATTGCTAGAATATACCCTATCAAGTTGATACCGGTATGTAGGTCCACCAAGAGTTGGTCCAAACATCATAAAGTCAGTAGACCCTAAACTAAGCTCCAAATGTCATTTTTTGGTGGGGGAGACTTCAAATTTTGAAGTCCCTGTGGGCCAGCAATATTTGCTCTTGGGATACAGCCTCTGATTGGACCGTTCCGGATCCGAGTTTGATGTCCCCCTCCCAAAATGCCAGGTGAGTAAGCTTTAGGGCCCACTGACCTTTTGGATGTTTGGTTCACTTCTTGGTGGATCCACACATCAAACATCAGTTTAATCTATTATTTCAATCAGTTTGATTTAGCATTTTAATAACATAATTTTCAACCGTTGGATTTGAGCATAATTTTCAGATGTTAACATATAACTGTTAGAAGTCATCGATCAAGTTGATATTTGGTATGTAGGTCAACCAAGAGGTCGACCCAACATCCATAAGGTCAGTGGGCCCTAAAGTGAGCTCTACATGGCTTTTTTTGGTAGGGGAGACTTCAAATTTTGAAGTCCCTAGGGGGAAAACAAATATTTTCGCAACGGTTCCGATGTGGGTCACGTGCATCAAGAATGAGCATGTGGGTTGAGAGTGTATAAGTTGATGATCAAGAAGGGAAATTTGATTACGCTCTCACCAAAGGGTCGGAATCGGGGGACAAGCATTTTTGACAACTATTTTTTACAACAATTTTGGCGTACCCACATAGAAGATGAATCAATGGCTGATTATTGGTGAGGATGATCTCCTCACCATACAGATCACCCCAACAAAAAATCAGCCCATTCCGAAATTTCTAGCCCCATCAAATGTGGTTTTCAAGTTACACCGTAAAAATAGAGTACTGTCCATAATTCTTCAACTTCTAAACCAGTCTACGAATATCGGAATGATTTGAATTTTTGTGACCATCTTCTATGTGGGTCTGCCAAATGGTTGTCAAAAATAGTTGTAAAAAATGGTTGTCCCCCAATCCCGACCGCTCACCAAATCAAGACTATCTTGGTCAATTGATGAGAGTTAGTGCCTATTTGGAAAGTTCATGTTTTTAGAGCCTAGCCAAGTCTAGTCTTAGCCCAGTTCAGAGATGGAAGAACCATTTCAACTTCTTTAAAAAAAAAAAAATCCTACTCTAGTCTAAAGGGAGTCAAAAGTGGGCCCCAAGGTAAACAAACACAGGCCAGAACGACTGGACTTGGACTGACCTTGGCTGGGCCCACTTTTTGGAAATCTTCCCAATAATAGAGGCAGTTTTTTTTTTTTTTTTTTTGAACTTTTGAAAAGTAA
Source organism: Euptelea pleiosperma (assembly GCA_035048495.1). Taxonomy (NCBI): domain Eukaryota; kingdom Viridiplantae; phylum Streptophyta; class Magnoliopsida; order Ranunculales; family Eupteleaceae; genus Euptelea; species Euptelea pleiosperma. Next base: position 8,001,544 of record CM068540.1, read on the forward strand.
GGCAACCTATGTAACAAGTACGCTCCACTTTTATAAGACTTGCGCCGAGTTGGACGTACTCGTGAACATGTTCACATGGCAGTCACAGTTCTTCGAATAAATCTGAATTTATTAAAATATTTTATTTTCAACTATTATTTCCATATACTAAAGTATTTAAAAATATATCCCTCAACATATGGAATAAATTGTACCGAAGTGTCAATCTAGCTATCGCGTTTGTGGGGAACAGTCTGTCAGACATTTTATATCATTGTCCACCGACACCAAATTCCGACAGCAACGTTCGAAGGTATCTATTCTACTTATTAATGTACGAAGGCCCTTTTTGCGTGCCTCACGCAAAATCTCAATATTCCAAAAATAATCTTGTTTTGCTTCTTTTATGTTCTTTAAACTATCACATAGAAGGGGCTCTTCTGTCATTTTGGTATTAAAGCACACGTCACCCTGTGAGCACATGCAGCTCAATCAAATCTTATCTTTTTATTAAAAAAAAAAACTCTTATTCTTAGTATGACCCAAAAATTTCTTAAAGTGACAAACATTATTTCTTTCATTTATTATTTAAATTTTTGGGGTTTATAGGGGTGTTTTGGTCATTTAACATTTTCACATTATTGAATACTCATGAGGCACCTAAACTTTCTCCTTAGAAAAAATTTGATGATGGTGTCCATCACCAAAGGTGATGATGGCCCCCACAGTGTGAACTATTGGCACACCATTCGAGGCTACTGGCTATATGGGTGTTTGGCCCATCCCTGGATGGACTTACATAACAAAAAGCGGCCTGATTAGTGACCCAAATACTGCTAGAAATCCATGGTTAAAAATAAACTAGGAAAAATATTCTAATATTTTGAACCATGGGTGGTCCAAACATCCATAAGGTCAGTGGGCCCTAAGTGAGCTCTACATGGCATTTTTGGTAGAGGAGACTTAAAATTTTAAAGTAACAAATATTTTCTCGACAGTTCCGATGTGGGTCACGTGCATCAAGAATGAACATGGGTTGAGAGTGTATAAGTTGATGATCAAGAAGGGAAATTTGATTACGTTCTCACTAAATCAAGACTATCTTGGTCAATTGATGAGAGTTAGTGCCTATTTGGAAAGTTCATGTTTTTAGGGCCTAGCCAAGTCTAGTCTTAGCCCAGTTCAGAGATGGAAGAACCATTTCAACTTCTTTTAAAAAATCCAACTCTAGTCTAAAGGGAGTCAAAAGTGGGCCCCAAGGTAAACAAACACAGGCCAGAACGACTGGATTTATACTGACCTTGGCTGGGCCCACTTTTTCGGTTTCCAAACAAAGCCTTATAATATGAAATCTTCCAATAATAGAGGCTACTTTTTTTTTTTTTGGGTCGGGCTCAAGGGACCAGCCTTTTTTGACCGGCTGGCTCCCGTTACAGGACGCAATATGAGCCACGTGGTACACTCTTAGAGGACTCTAACCAAATGGATGTTTGGCCAATTCCTAGGTGGACCTAGAAACCAAAAATCAACTTTAATAGTGATTTCTATGCGTTAGATTGGACTTATTTTCATGGGTTGATCTCAACTGTGTGAATTTGTTGGATTTATTTTCAAGGGTTGATCTCAACTGTCTGAATTTGAGCAGTATTTGAGGTACAAAGATCTAAAGGTTTGAAATCACTAATAAAGCTGATTTTTGGTTTGTAGGTCCACCTAGGAATTGGTCAAACATCCATACGGTCAGAGTCCTCTAAGAGTGAGCCACGTGGCTCATATTGTGTCCTGTAACAGGAGCCGATCAAGTAAGGTTGGTCCCCGGAGCCTGAGCCTTTTTTTAGCTTTTGAAAAGTAAGGCAACCTATGTAACAAGTACACTCCATTTCCTATAAGACATGATGAGTTGGACGTACTCACGTTCACATGACAGTCACAGTTCTTCAAATAAATCTGATTTTATTAAAATATTTTGTTTTCAACTATTATTTCTATACACGAAAACTTTTAAAAATATATCCCTCAACACATGGAATAAATTATACCAAACTGTCAATCTATTGAGTTTCTGGGGATCAATCTGTCAGACCTTTTGTATCATTGTCCACCGACACCAATTACAACAGATAATGGACGAAGGCCCTTCTTGCGTGCCTCGTGCTAAATTCCAATATTCTAAAAATACCCTTGTTTTTGCTTCTTTTATATTCTTTAAACTATTCACATAGAAGGGGCTTTTATGTCATTTTGAAGTCAAAGCACACGACACCCCTATAAGCACACATCACCTTGCAACTCATTCAATGCTCATCTTCTATTAAAAAAATAAAAAAAATTCTTATTCCTAATATAACCTTCAAATTCTTTAAATTGACAAACATTACTTCTTTCATTCTTTTTGAATTTTTTTACTTTATATGGGTGCTTTGGTCATTGAACATTTTCACATTATTGAATGCCCATGTGGCAACTGAACACTTCCTAGAAAAAACTTTGATGATGATGTCCCTTAGTGTGAGCCATGTGGCACATTATTCGAGGCTACTGATCATATGAGCGTTTGGCCCATCCCTAGATGGACATAACAAAAAAGCGGCTTAATTTGTGTTTCTAACCTTTCAATATCTGAGTACGTATCCCAAATAGTGCAAGAAATCCATGGTTAAAAATAAACCAAGAAAAAGACTTATGCAACAGATAAAAGTTACTAATCAAGATGAATTCTGGTTTGTAGATCCAACTAGGGATGAGCCAAACATCCATACGGTTGGTGGTCTCTAAGAGTATGCCACGTGTATGGTGCTGCCACGAGTAAGGTGCACGTGCATCACAGGTGGCATGCCCCTAGTAACCATAAAAGGCTATTATACTATATATGCAAAAAGAAATGCTCAATTTTCATGCTCTTGCTACGGTTAAACGATTCTCTTTGAAGAAATCGTCCAACCCAATGATAGCTATAATGTCCTGAAGTTCTCGATGTGAAGTTTTCTATTTTAAAGCGACAACTTGAGGTTTCAACCAACACCACATGTGCTTTTCTTTATGATTATTGAAACCATCTAGAGCTAGGCGGACCGCCATGTTGGCTAGCTAGCCAACCTCTATGTCCATGTGGAGAAACGGGCAACCAGTCGGGTGAGGAAGGGGTACACACGTGCCCCGGGTGACTAGTCGGGTGCTCTAAGAGGCCAGGATACCCTTGTAAGTCTAAAAGAATTCTAAAATCCTGGTTTATGTTCTGTTATGCGGATCGAACGCGGTACCATCGTTGATCTTTCTTACATCCTTCTGATGACTTGGATCATATGCTATAACAAATTATAAAGGACAAGAATAAAATCTAACCGATGGAGAACCTGAACCTAACCTCAATCTAATTTACAAATGGGTCAGGCTCAGCGGCCACATATTTTCACACACAAAAATGGTCGGGGGCCAATATATAAATTAGAAGTTTTGGAATGGGATGATTTTTGGTGAGGATTGTCTCTATTGTGAGGAGATCACCGTCACAAAAAAATCAAATCATTCTGATATTCATAGCATGGTTTACAAGTTGAAGAATTATGGACCAGTCTTTTTTTTTATGGACCAGTCTTTTTTTTACCGTTAACTTGAAACCCACATTTAATGGTGTTCGAAATTTCAGAATGGCCTGACTTTTTGTAGGGTGATCTATATATGGTGAGGAGATCATCCTCACCAAAAATCAGCCATTGATTTATTTTCCATGTGGGTACACCAAAATTGTGTGTGAAAATATGTGTCCGCTGAGCGTGACCCTTTACAAATATGTATTATTGCAAAAAAAAAAAAAAATAAATAAAATAAAAAGAACAAAAGCAAAACCTAACCGTGATGGAAATCTTAAACCTAATCTAAATTACGAACCATGTATTATTTATAGTTTTTCCTGAAATTTGAAGTAATTTCAGGTGCGTAAAACGTGAGTCGAAGCCTAAAATGTGAAGATTAAGGTATTTAATCCATATTTTCAAAACAGCCCCTTATAACTAATTGAATCAAAGTTGAAACTTCACTGCAACAGGCTTCACTTATATATTACTAAATAAATTTTAAAATTTCCAAAAGAGTCCATTAATTGTCAAAATCAAGGTTTAAAGGAGGCCGTTTTAACGGTTAAACGGACTGGGGGCGTTATCGTTTAAATGGCCGTTAAAACGGATTGAAACGGCCAGGGGCAAAAATAGAAAAAAAAATGGGAAAAAATGGAATTTAACCGAATTAAATGGGTTTTAAAGGTTTTAACGATTTTAACGGAAAAAATGGCGCTGAAATTCAAATTTTGAAATTTGAAAATTAAAAAAATGGAATTTAACGGATTTTAACGGAAAAAACGGCGCTGGAATTCAAATTTTGAAATTTGAAAATTAAAAAAAAAGTAATTTAACGGAAATTAAACAGATTTTAACGGATTTAATGGCTATTTTTTTCACAAAATTTTTCAGAATTAAACGGCTGTTTAAACGATTTTAACGGCCGTTTAAACGATTTTAAAGGCCGTTAAAACAAAAAAACGGCCGTTTTTTTCAAAACCAATAAAACATGTTTAAACAGAAATGGGCTTAGGGCGTTACCATTTAAACGGCCGTTAAAACCGTTTAAATGGCTGTTTTTAAAACCATGGCCAAAATTGCTAAGACAAGTCTTGATTGCCAAAATTTTCAGAATAGCCACAAAAAGTTTGGAGAATGGCAGCTGAAAGAACAAATATTTTAACTGAGGGAGTTTTCATTCGATACAACCAAAAAAGGAAGACAAAAAGAGAACAACAAGAAGTAAATAGTGCTCAAAAAGCTTGAATCAATGATAAACTTCACTCCAACTCAAAACCAAGTCTTGATAATGTTCAGAACAAGAAAATTTAAAAGAAACAGAAAATTGGATCAGCAATATATCTCGTTTAACCCTTCAAGTCATTACAAATGCATGCACAGAATCGCATTTGAATTTTACCGAAAACCTCTTAAGCTACCTCATTAACTTATTTAAAAATAAGGGGTAAAACTGTTTGATCTGCACCAACCGAACTGGATGGATTTGTCCGGTGGAGCTGGAAAAACAGACTGCAATTTCTTTTCTAGAAAATCAATCTATGGTATGCACCAGCCGATCGAACAGATATTTGATTTCTTTTTTAAAATGGAGAGGGAGAGAGAGAGAGAGATCCAATAAAATTTTCGGGTGCTTTCATAAGTAGGTGTTTTCACAATTTTTGGGGTGCAAATAAAATTTCAATCATAAATTGAAAAAGTTTCACTTAAGTTTTCAATTCAACATGTGCTTAAATTGAAACAAAGCAAGTAGAAATAAAAAATATCAAAAAATTAAGCTTCTGTTTGTAATCAATTTTTAACTATTAGAAGTGGAAAAAAAAAACATCCAAACTATCTTACTTTTTTGTTTTGCCAAACGCCCCCTTAGGCCTCCAGCAATTGGGAGTTTAGGATGCTAAGGTATCAAATTGAGGTCACCGTTGAACCCAGAGTAATCACAACAAAAAGGAGAGTTCCTCGTTCTTAATGTATTATTTATTCTATACAAAACTAAAGCAAACCAGATATGCATGAATGGTGAATTAAGTTAGGAATTCGAAGAACAATGACTAGGAAGAGGAGAGCTTTTATTCAGCCTTCTCATGAATTTAAAATCTACTACAGAAGCAAACCTATTTCCAAGCCGATACAGACTATCATGCAACATGCCAAAAAGGAAAATCACACTCAAGAGAGACCAAGAACCTTCCCTGTGGAGGTGTCAACATCGATTTCGAAGAAGCAAGGCCGTGTTGGAAGCCCAGGCATTGTACTCATGGTTCCCACCAGGGGATAAATGAATCCAGCTCCAATGCTGGCCCTGACATCCCTGATTGGTAACATAAATCCAACTGGGGCTCCCTTCTGTGATGGGATGTGCGAGAATGAATACTGGGTTTTCGACATGCAGATAGGTAGAGAAGAAAATCCTTGCTTGCTGTACATCTCAATCTGTTTCTCGGCCTAATTAATCAAAGAGACGGAACTCATGTCATGTCAACAGAATGGCCAAACATTGATCGTGTAATCAAAGATAGTTGCTAAAGCAGTTAAAAGGAGTACCTGCTCTGAGTATTCCACACCACTGGCACCATAGGACTGTGCTATTGCCTCTATTTTCTCTTTGATGCTAATATCCAAAGGATATAAAAACCTCAATGGTTGTGTCACATTCTCACATGCCCTTTGAACAGCAATGCCAAGTTCAACCTGAAGATTTTGGTAAAAACAGACCAGTTAACAATTCAATCCATCTCTAGCATCCCTGGATGTCAGGTTACACATTGGCCAAGCACACCTCCTTAGCCCTGGATCACAAATGTGGTGCATGGGCAGGAGAGCCATGGTCCATAATTCACTGATTCCCAATTAAAGATCTCCTAGACCGATCAACTTGGTCGGATGATCCTTCCACTATCAATTTCTTTCTGGACCATTTACAATATTCTTACTGTACAAATGAATGCGACATGTAACTGGTCAGATGATTGGGTTGATTCTTTTGGTCTGGGGGATGTCCAAAGTGGCACCATTAGATGGTGGATCCAGAACTCTCTGCTCATGTGTTGAGCATATGGAACTGGTGCAACAATCCGTGATTGTGTGTCGATCCAGTTTGAGCTAAGCATTCAGTGACATAACTTTGGAACTCTATTTCATTTTTCAGACGCCGTGTCAGACACAATATTGCCGAGTCAAATAGGATTACAAAATCGTAAGGAGTAGGATTCAAATCATTGGTCATAAGATTCATGAAGTTTTTCTTTATTTAGTTGAAATCATATGAAATATTACTAAAACAAAACATATAAAGAATATAATATGCCTAACTAATTCATAACCCATCATATAATGACAAGGTTTTGTACAAACAATTACAAATAAAGGCAATATTTTACCTGGCAGCCCAATATGCACTATAGACGCTATTCTAATCTCACAGTTACACACAAAAAAGATTGTTTTCACTATATATATATATATACACACGTTGACTCATGCTATTCTTACTACCCACATGCAAATGAGTTAAGAGCTGATTTTGGCGAGGATGATCTCCTCACCATGAGGAGATCATCCTCACCATGAGGAGATCATCCTCACCGAAAATCAGTAATTTTTAAAACTTCTAACCCTATCAGATATGGACCTAAATTTAACGGTGAAAATGGATGGTCCAACTTTTTTCAACTTGCAATCCACTTTTCACTATGCTACAAATGTTGGAATGGGCTGATTTTTTTAGGTTAATATCCATGTTGAGAAGAATATCATCACCAAAAATTAGCCCTTAACTCATCTGCATGTGGGCCGCACATCCATTAGTATATTAGTAAGAATAGCATGAGTATGTATGTGTATATAAATATTTATTGTCAAATTAAATAAGTTTTCATCTCCCATCAACATTCACAATTCACAATCTTTCAAATTGCATGCATTTCTTGTCATCCATGTTAGATGGTGTTTCATGTGAAAAATGCTACCATTAAATTGTTCCCTACAGTAATTGTATTGCAGGAACTACATATTGTAGAATAATAAGTTTATGCTTCTTACTTTATCTATAGAGTATTTGTATAAAATCTCGTTCATTTTCTTACCCATATAGCCTTAGCCACCTAAGCATTCTTTGTTAAGATCTCTATTAACTTATTTTTAATCTTTAAGAACCCTTTTGAGTTGAAATATAATAGAAGAACAATAAAAGTAAAAAAAAAATACATAAAAATGACTAATGATCGATGGTGGAACCATGTTAAAATGATCTTATGTTTGTGCGTAAAATACCCACTGATTTCCTTTTTGTAGTGTTCAGCATTTAGGAAAAACTACAAGTACAAACACAAGAGTCATTGTTTTCACTTGCCCCATGTTTTTATTAAAATCGTAAAATTTGAAAAATTGTAAGATTTAAGTTGTGAATCGTACTCAAATTGTAAGATCCACATAGAAATCCCAGGATTTTTAACTAAAAAGATTCAGACATAAGATTCAAATTATGTGGATTACAATTTGATTTGAATCATAGGATTCGAATCATAAATCATAGAATTTTAAGGACAGATAAATGATGACATAGCAATTAGGAAAAGGGTTAATAGATGATCCCCTTGAGCAGCATGGGCCAAGGGATGAGGGTGCACCATTCCTGCCCTAGGGGGTTGAGACTTGAGATTCTGAACCAGCCATATCAGTCCTAGTTTCTCCATCTTGTTCAGAATCTCGGCTTGCCATGGGATTGTGGTGCACTCTCAGTCTACAACAGCATGGCATTGCGAATCTACAATACCTCTCAGGAAAAATCCACAATTTTATTTCTTCTAATCTAATGGCATTGCATTATACAATTTTAATGCATTTTTTTTGTCCATATATACTTTCTATTGCAGAACAGAATTCTTTTAGCGACCTCAAATAATTGAGACAAGGCTTGTATGAAGATGATTGGCATACACTTTCTATGTCAAGCTTTTATTTTCTAATATCAGTATCTAACTGTATGGTGATTAACTGTACCAAATCTTTAAGGGGCTGCTCCCTGAAAACAGATCCATTTGTGTCAATCTCAATTACTGATACATCTATCTATGCTCAAGTCACATGAGTTTATGGAGAATAATGGGGATACCATTGTAGACTTGTGATACCATAATTATAACCACTAGGTTTTCACCATACAGGGCAGATGTGCATGTCAAAGTTAGTATTTTCCAATCAACAATTCCCACCGAGGAAATATCTTAACCATAACATTAAAGGGGTCCACGCCAGCCAAGAAATGGACATTGCTCTGGATCGCTCCATGAACATTCAAAAAGAATCCAATTGATTAAATGGTTAGGATCGTCAGATTAGGATAAATTTTAGGCTAGGAGATCACCTAGGTGGGAGCCCATAGATTGACTGATGCAGATCAATAATGTATGGCACTTCTATGGTAGAGACTCCACGGTGTTATAACACACTCCCATTATTCCCCTATATTACTTCTTATATTTTGGGTAACATCCCCTATATTACTAGTACCTAAAGTGTTAATGGGGAAGATGTTACTAACCGCTCCCTTTCCACCATGGGCATGATGAGTACAAACAACAGCATCAAATGCGCCAGCGGCCAATGCTGCATTTTTCACTGCATTCAGCTCTGCTCTGGAATCGGTTGAGAACATGTTCACTGCAACCACCACGTTCACCCCGTAATCCCTTGTGTTGGAAATATGCCTGGCCAAATTCACACAGCCAGCTTCCACAAGAGACACATTCTCAGTTAAGTAGGCATGGTCAAGAGGCTTCCCAGCGACTACATCGGGCCCTCCGCCATGCATCTTCAAAGCCCTTATCGTTGCCACAATAATAGCACACTGAGGGATTAAACCACTGTAGCGGCATTTTATATTCATGAATTTCTCGGTGCCAATATCCGCACCAAAACCTGCTTCTGTGACTACAAAACCACCTGGTCCCACCAGCTTTAATGCGATCTTATCAGCTACAATGGAAGAATTCCCATGAGCAATATTAGCAAAAGGCCCTGCATGAACAAGGACAGGGGTCCCCTCAAGAGTCTGCATCAGAGTAGGGTTAATGGCATCCTTCATTAACACAGTTAAGGCACCTCCAACTCCAAGATCATCTGCCGTAATTGGGTCGCCAGCCTTGCTATTGCCTATTACCATTTTCCCGAGCCTCTCTCTCATGTCCGCCAGGGAAGTTGTCAGGGCTAACACTGCCATGATCTCACTAGCAACTGAGATGTCAAAGCCTGTTTCTCTAACCATCCCTTTTTCCTCAGGACCTTGTCCAATAGTAATCTTCCGCAGGAAGCGGTCATTGACATCCATAACTCTCCTCCAGGTGATAGTATCCGGATCAATATCAAGCCTAACAAATTTCTTGATTTCTTGTGGAGTAAGATCATCAGGGTTGTTCTTGGAGATCCCGAGCTTCTTGAGGCGCCTAAACATGATGTCAGCAAAGTTCCGCTTCCCTTGTTTGTTAGGTGGGCATAACCTGTTTAACAGAGCCTTGTCGGATTGGGTTGACTCATGGAAAATCCGAGTATCAATGGCAGCAGCTAGGAGGTTGTTGGCAGCTGTGATTGCATGGATATCGCCAGTAAGGTGCAGATTGAACTCATCCATTGGGATCACTTGACTGTAACCGCCACCTGCTGCACCCCCTTTGATTCCAAAAGTTGGTCCTTGAGATGGTTGACGAAGGCAGGTGACAACCTAATAGCACAAGTGAAGGCATAACTGATTGGTTGGAAATATAGAATCAAGAACCAGTCAAGGAAAACATCACCAAACAAGTTTTACTAGAACAATCCTATGCAAGCTTACAAACTCAACTCTAATAGAAAATTTTACCAAGTCCAGATGTAAAGGCAATTGCTGACTGTTTAAATCTCAAACAGGTTGAGATAAAAAAATAAACTATCTCTAATCATGACAATGTCTGAATTTTCATAGTAATCCATCTTCAGCACGAACATTTCATCTTGTGCAGACTTTTGGAAAAACAGAATATTAACACCAAATAATGCTCAATTTCGAATCTTTACAGCAACCATCACTGGAGATTTATGGTTTAGAGACAATGCAAGGCCTAGGAATACTCAATCAAACTTATTAATTCTCTGTTTTTGAGTTTAACTGGTGTAATTAGCATAACAAAACTGCGGAAGGAATGCTAACAGAATGGTTGCATGAAAATTCAGCCCAAAACTGCACCAAGAGTTGCATAAGGTACAAATAGACATTTCTTAGTTATTAATTTCTTTAACATTAGAACCAAGGCCTAAAATATTGGTTCCGAGTATGCATCAATAAGCTGAAAAATGGTAAGTATCAGAATTTGTTTGAGACATTACCGCTATGCTGTGAATTCTTTTGATATGCTTCGATGCGCATCAATACACCACTCTAAATTGTGTTGTTGCCTAAATAACCTAACAATCTGATGCTTAAAGCAATTATACTATTTGCAGAGTGGCTAGAGAAAGAGATTATTGCCCCCAGTTTGTAAGAAGTCATTGAGCTGTTGTCTAAGACTCTAAGCTCAGGTTTGAGGGTTGTTCCTTGGAAACCCTGGACCAAAGGGATTAGTGTGTTATCCAGTCCAATCAGGGAATCAGCATCCAATTATCCAGTGGCAAGTGTGCTTTGAGAAAGGTTGACGGTGTTCTTGAGTTTCTTTTGTGGCACTCTAGAAGTGGGGGTTGACTCCTCTTCTGTGATTTCTTGCTCCACTGGACGAGCAGCTTCACCTATGGAGGTTTGCAGATATTTTGGATGTTAATTTTGGTCTGTATATAGATGAGAGACAAATGTCAATGAGTTAGCAAAGAAGGTGTAAATACATACTATATACATATAGGATCTCTCTTCCTAAAGTTTTGCTTTCTTGTCAAATAATATAATTCCGACATTTTTGTGCAGTATAGTAATCCTTTTGGGTTAGGATTTAAGCCGTAGATACTAAAGAATGACTTGACAAAGGAAAAATATTATCGGTAAAACCTGGTTGGAAAATGTGATGAATAAGGGAAAGAAACAAAACTAGGTTGTTCAATAATTTCCTTATAAATAATCCATCTGGTCCAATGTTTTGAAACCTGTGGGTGCATTTGATGTTGTAAAGAAGCTAATACTTTATTTAGGAGTTACTATGGTATCAACTTCAAGATAGCAGTAAACTCAAGGTAGCAGACATCCATTTCATGTTTCCTTAAGATTGACGAATATAAAAGGTCCCCATCAGCAGGTCACTATTGACAAGCTCATATGACCTTTCCTCATCATCAAACCTGAGAAAAACATGAAATGGACTGCCGATTTCCCTCGAACTTACCTTCTTTGGCTTGATTCTGACATTATAATTCTAAGTTGGTTAATAATGTTGACAGGCAAGTGGCAGAAGCCTCTGTGGCCCTAAGTTTCACTGACAAAAAAGACTCTAATTGCAAAAGAAGAAAAGGAATGACAGAAAGAAAACATCAAAATATAAAGGAAACCACCCTGCCGTGATGTATTCTCCTAGTTTACCTCAAATCTTGTAGCACAGAGCCATTTTTATGTCAAAATCATAAAATTTTCCTCATCATTAAGTATAGCTCCTCAACTCCCCTTGCCAAGTGTGGTTTGCTCTGAACTCATGCCTTCATTCATTTAGTTGGCTGTGTGTACATATATTTTGGTTCCCATGTAGACTTATTTCTGTGTGAGAATCTCTCACCCAAAATCTATTGTTCATGCCTTCACAGCATACATTTTAAGTGATCCAAGAAAAGAAAAAGAATAACAATCTCTAAAAATACATTTTAGAGATTCAAAAAGAATAGTATAACTTTTTTTTTATCACTAAATCTTATTATGGATCAAAAAGAAAACCTACCCATTAAAACCCAAAACTAAATAGGAAGAAACATAAGCAAAACCATGAAACAGAGAGAAAAAACAGAGCAAAGGGGCTACCTTTTTATCAAGAAAAGCTCCCAAAGCTTGACAGAGACCAACAGTAGTAGTAGACTTGCCTTCTCCAAGAGGGGTAGGAGTAATCCCTCCAACAACAACATAGTACCCATCTTCAGATCCTTCAAGCTCATCAATCACAGATAAAAGAACCTAAAATACCAATACCCAAATCATTCAGAGTTCCCAAATAACATTTACATCAACCCATCTGAGAGAAATGATGAAGTGGGTAATTGTAAAGTACCTTGGCTTTGTATTTTCCATAGAGATCATAATGGTTAGAGCTGAGATTGAGCTCTTGAGCAATCTCTGAGATGTGGAAAGGTTCGACAGAGTTGGCAATGTCGATATCTGCTGGCACTGGAGTGACAACCTGCAATTTCCTTAGAGTCTTTGATGATGAACTCATTTCCTGAATATGGGGTTTCTGGGTTTTTGATTGATCTTGCTTCTATCTATTTTTCAATCTGTACTGCAACTAAAATGGCCTAAAGATCAGGCTTTTTGAGGGGAAGAATAGCTGGGGAAGGCGTTTTCCTTGAATATCAGCATTCGATCTTATGATTCTTATCTTTTCTTTGTATTATTTAAGAAGAAAACGTTTTCTCCACAGACAGAGGAGAGAGCAAGAATGCACAGAAGGGTGTTTCTTATACTTGGCAGGTGAGGTTGCAGGTCCATAGATGAGTCTGAGTTTGATGTTCCCTAGTGACTTCGAATTCCCTCCCAAAATGCCTGGTGGAGTACGCTTTAGGGCCCACTGACCTTTTGGATGTTTGGTTCATTTTTTGATGAATCTACAGATAAAAAATAAGTTTAATCGGTGATTTCTAACCATTGAATTTAGCATTTTAATAGCATAATTTTTTGACCGTTGGATTTGAACATTTTTTATGCTAATGTATAACTATTAGAAATAATCGATCAAGCTGATATTTGATATGTAGGGATCAAGCTGATATTTGATATGTAGGTCCATGAAGAGATGGACCCAACATGGTCAGGGGGCCCCAAAAGTGAGCTCCACATGGTAATTTTGCGAGGGGAAGACAACAGCTTTTGATATCGCCAGGCGGACGGCTAATATTTTCTCGTCCATAGATACACATATGTCTGGGAGTAAGGGGCGTTTGGCAACACAAAAATAAGTAACTTATTGACTTTTATAAGACAAAAAGTTAAAAAGTTAGTTTGGATGTGTTTCATATTTTAACTTTAAAAAAGTTAAAAACTAACTTAAAACTGAAGCTAAATTTTTTAGCTTATAACCTCTAAGAGAATTACTTCTCAAAAATTAGAAGGCCTCTTAACGCTTTTAATTTCTATGACTTTTTTGGAGGTAACAAATCAACTAGTAACTTCTACAAGTAGAAGTGAGTGCTTTTACTTCTCGTTCCCAAACGCCCCCTAAAACATCATTGACTGCCAAAGATATGAGCCACGTGGCTAACTTTTGGAGGATGCGGACCGTATGGATGTTTGGCCAATCCCTAGATGGACCTCAACAAACCAAAATTCAGCCAGACTAGTTGATCCTTAATGCTCAAATTGCCACAGTTAAAATCAACCCATGAAAATAACTCCAATCTAACGCCTAGAAATCACTAATCAGGTTGACTTTTTTTATTTGTACGTCCATCTAGGGATTGGCCAAACATCTATACGGTCAGTGTCCTCTAACACTGTGCCACGTGGCTATTGTGAGCGATCATTTCAGCCAAGTTTTAGTCTGCGTTTGGCAACCAGTCCTCATGTGGCAACTTTCATCTAGTTTTGTGTCATGTGACAAAAAGGTCTTCGGTTTTTTTTTTTTTTTTTTTCTGAAGTGGAGCCTAGAATAAGTAAAACCTGGCGGCCGAAGTGGTTCACCTACTTTGCCACATCAGAATCTTTGGAAATAGAAATTATTTGAAGTGGGTCTCTCTCACGTGGCATTGTGGGTCACTTAAAAAAACACACCGAGTGACATTGTGGAGAGAACACTGACATTTTGGATGTTTGGCCCAAGTTTCTAAATGACAGCCCGTTATAAAAGGTCTCATAACGTTAGGGCTCAGTCCCGTTTAACGTTTAACAGTTTAAGTAAAGGAAAGGGTAATTCTATATGCACCCCACAAATTCCATAAGCACTCAATTTAAGTGCTTTTTGGCCAAAAATGCCCTTACCTGCAAAAAAAACCCAACCACCCCATTCGTCCCTCCCTCTCTCTCTCACTTGCAAAAAAAATAAAAAAACAGAAAAAGAAGAAGAAGAAGAAAGGGGAGGAAGAAGAGGATGCCGTTGCCTTCACCGTCGCTACCACCACCACAGGTATCTCTCTCTCTAAATAGGACCCACGGCTGGGCTGGCCGGGGGGGACTGTAGTAGGCACGGCTAGGCTGGCTGTGGCTACTACAGTCCCCACGGCCAGCCCAACCGTGGGTCCTATTGAGAGAGAGAGAAAGACACACTTGTGGCGGTGGCTGTGGCATCCTCCTTTTTCTTCTTCTTCTTTTAGTTTTTTTTTCAGGTGAGAGGGAGGGGTGCTTGAGTTATATTTTTTTACTTAAGGGCATTTTTGGCCAAATAGCACCCAAATGGGGTGCTTATGAAATTTGTGGAGTGCATATAGAATTTCCCTAAAGGAAAAAGATGTAACAAGATATGCCTGAAACTGTAGCAAATGCGGAAGTAGGATTTTTGTTACTCACCATTGTCATCTAGGTCCACTGACCGCATGGATGTTTATCCCACCCCTTGGTGGATATACACACCAAACATCACCTCGATTGGTAATCTACAACCATTAGATTTTAGCATTTTTTAGAACTTTTTAATGTGCTCTTATAGCCGTTGAATGTAACCATTTTTTTGAGTACTAAAACCAATGGCTACAAATCATTAAACAAGCTGATCTTTTGGTACGATATCTATTAAGGGGTAGGCTAAACATCCATGCGGTCAGTGGGTCCAGATGGCAGCTGTGACTACCAAAATTGCCGCTTCCGCAAATGAAAAGATCTCAGGTATACCTTGTTACATCACGACCCTTGAGTAAAAACAACGGAAAATTTTCGAAACGAACCCGAATTTTAGGGTATTTTCCAAAAAAAACCGTATTTTTGTATATTTGTCAAAACAAACCCAGAACGCCGAACCGTTGGGCGGATTCTTAAAATACCAAAATTGCCCTTGGAATAAATGCGAATGTGGCGGTGCAAAGATACGCCAAACGGTTTGGCGTATCTCTTAGAAGATCGCCTAACCGTCTGGCGTTTCACTTTGTACATTGCCATACGGTTTGGCGGTTTCTATATGAATACGCCAAACGGTTCGGCGGTTCCTTTTGTTATACACCAAAGAAAAAACTCTTCCGGCGACTTCCTCCGCCTCCTTGTCCGCTGAACTCCCGTCGTGACTCGGTGGTTTGTGCTCCCGAAGAAGCTTTCCGACCCCTCAGGTAAGTCTCAAATATTTTTACATCTTGGTTACAGTAAAAAAATTTTACTGTTAACCAACCTTTTTTTTTTTTTAACTTTTGACTGTTAATATTTTTTTACTTCTAACTTTTAACCCACATTTTTTTACTCCAAAGTTGGGGTTAAAATTGTTGGAATGGAATCATTGTTGGTGAGGATGGTCTTTATGGTGAGGAGATCACCTTAAAAAAAATTCAGATCATTCTAAGATCTGTAGAATGGTTTACAAGTTGAAGAATCCGTGGACCGTCTATTGTATACCTGGGATCTTTTCATTTGCTGAAGCGGCATTTTTGGTAGTCACCACTGCCATCTGGGCGCACTGACAGCATGGATGTTTATCCCACCCCTTAATACACATTCGTACAAAAAATCAGCTTGTTGAATGATTTTTAGCCGTTGGTTTTAGTACTAAAAGAATAGTTGCATTCAACGGCTATAAGAGCGCCTCAAAAATTGCTAAAAAGTGTTAAAATCTAATGGTTATAGATTATCAATCAAGGTGATTTTTGGTCTGTATATCCACCAAGGGGTGGGATAAACATCCATGCGGTCAGTGAGCCCAAATGGCAGCGGTGACAACCAATAGTGCTGATTTTTGGTCTGTATATCCACCAAGGGGTGGGATAAACATCGCATGCAGTCAGTGAGCCCATATGGTAGCGGTGACTACCAATAATGCTGCCTCCGCATGCTCAGGCTCTACTTACTGGACACAATATGAGCCATGTGGCACACTCTTAGAGGACTCTGACTATATGGATGTTTGGTCAATCCCTAAGTGGACCTACAAATCGAAAATCAGCCTGATTAGTGATTTATAGGCATTGGATTGGACTTGTTTTCATGGGCTGATCTCAACTGTGGGAATTTGAGCAGTATTTGAGGTACAAAAATGCAACACTTATAAATCACTAATCAGGTTGAGTTTTGGTTTGTAGGTCCACCATGAGATAGGACAAACATCTGTACATTCATAGTCCTGTAACAGTGTGCCATGTGGCTTATATTGTGTCCCTGTCATTTTAGATCTGTCAATGGAGCCCAATCCTAAAAGAGAAAAAAAAAAAAAAGCAAAACTCTTAGAGGACACAATATGAGCCAGGCACACTCTTAGAGGACTCTGACAGTATGGATGTTTGGTCAATCCCTAAGTGGACCTACAAATCGAAAATCAGCTTGATTAGTGATTTATAGGCATTGGATTGGACTTGTTTTCATGGGCTGATCTCAACTGTGGGAATTTGAGCAGTATTTGAGGTACAAAAATGCAACACTTATAAATCACTAATCAGGCTGAGTTTTGGTTTGTAGGTCCACCATGAGATAGGACAAACATCTGTACATTCATAGTCCTGTAACAGTGTGCCATGTGGCTTATATTGTGTCCCTGTCATTTTAGATCTGTCAATGGAGCCCGATCCTAAAAGAGAAAAAAAAAAAAGCAAAACTCTTAGATGACACAATATGAGCCAGGCACACTCTTAGAGGACTCTGACAGTATGAATGTTTGGTCAATCCCTAAGTGGACCTACAAACCGAAAGTCAGCTTGATTAGTGATTTATAGGCATTGGATTGGACTCGTTTTCATGGGTTAATCTCTATTGTGGATTTATAGCCTGATCCTTTTGCTTTTTATTGTTGATTTGAAACTCATATTTTTGCTGATTTATCTTCCATGTGGGTACATTGATTTATCTTCTATGTGGGTACATTGATTTATTTTCCATGTGGGCATATGAAAAAAATGTCAAATATAATAGTTACAAATCACCACTTAGACTGATTATTGATGTGAAGCATGGCATACATTGTTAACGATGGTCGTATTCCGGGTGGTCCCACTACCCCTGATGTTCAAAGTGATCGATTACGTCATCGATGTAATGACATTTGGAGTGGCAAGGTTAGTATTTTATAAATTTTTTATTAAGTTCTAAATTATTGTATAATATGATTATGAGTTATCTCTTATATTATAATAATTGATGTAGGTGGATTATAGTGATTATCGGGCACGTTTTCATGGGAGATGGGTTGATAATTGGGGTGAGTTGTCACCCGCTCTGCTTGAGTTAGTAACACAAGCAGGTTTTGGTTATTACCATCATCTTCGATGGTATAACACTGATCTGAGTTTGTGTTATTGTCTTGCTGAGCGTTTTTGGCCAAAGACATGTACATTCCATTTTCCTTTTGGAGAGATGTCCATTACACTAGAGGACACTCTCCATTGTCTTGGTTTGAATATTGTTGGTCGTCCTCTGATTCTTCCTCCTTCTGAGGAGAATGAGGACTACACATCACTTTTGATACGTTTACTGGGTGTCCCGCCGGAGGATGAAGAAAGATCAAAACATGATCAAATTAAGCTTAGTTGGCTGCAACAAAATTTTGCCGTACTACCTCCAGAGTCGACTCAATTCAGGTAATATTTATAATCATTAATGAATATAAAATAATAAATTAATGTCACACTCGTGCCTATATAAAATAATTGTGTTTCTTTATTGTAGATCGAGTGTCACACTCGTGCTTATTTATTAGCACTATGTGGAAACACTATGTTTTTCGATGGCAGCGGCAATAGGGTTTTAGCGAAATTGTTGCATCTATTTGAGGACTTCAAAACAGCGGACGAATATGCGTGGGGGGCTGCGGTCTTGGCATATTTGTATAGACACTTAGCATATTTTTCTTTGAAGGAGAAAAAAAGCCTTACTGGGTGTATTGTCCTCCTTCAGGTAATTTGTTTTAAAATTATTCAATAATTCATTTATTATTCGATACATTTTTATTAATATATTTTAATCTTATTTATTAAGGTATGGGCACACGAGCATTTTCCATCTGTTGGGAGACCTATATCTAATCCGGAAGCACGTACGTTTCCACTATTCTTCAGATGGATGATGGGTAATAGAGTATATAATAGTGATCCTACCCATAGTGTGCCATTATATCGTCAAGAGTTAGACATGTTAACTCGAAATCACGTAAGTAAAATTTTAGTATTAAAATTTTTATTAATTAAAAATTGTTACTCTGATTTTTCTAAATTTTTTATTTTTCAAGTTATTTGGCTTCCCTATTATCCCATATCTGATGATGCTCTACCGATCTTGCGGATGGCACGGAATGCTAGTCTTCATCGTGCATGTGTTATATAGACACCGCTGAATTTCATCCAGCAGATCGATGTATGCGATAATTAGGCCTACACCAAAATATTCCAATGTCTCCCTTATGTTGGTTGAGAGCAAGTAAAAAGACTAAGTTTGATATGTCGCGAGCGATATCAGATTGGATGAATAGGTTTGAGCAATTTCGAGTGGTCGGTGAAGTTTGCACTAACTTACAAGGTAAACTGTAATAACGTAATTGTTTAAAATTATTTATTATTCTCAGATAATAATGTCTCACATAATTTGTATTGCAATTATTTGAGCAGATGAGAATTTTGAACAATAGTATGGTTGTCCTCGTATCTATAATGTGAGCATTCAATATCAGGAGCCAAGATATATGCCAAGGGGATACTCGGATGGCTTGCTTGATTGGTATAGGTCAACAAATGAATATGAGGTAATTCACAGATCTATAAGTCTTTTTATTATATTTTAGAATTTAATATATTAATATAATATTTGGTTTATTTTTATAGGCGGCGTATTTGTCAAATGTGATCACAGATCTACATCTTGAGCCTCCTGCTAGTGATCGCATTTCGATCTCTATTGAGAGATTGAGGCGGGACCCACCCCGTGAATTTTTCCCACAGCATGTTGATCCGCCTCCTCAGGCCCCTTTTGTCGTTGTTCGACAGTTTCCTCCACATCGTCATCCTCATTAAGGTAATCAAGAAGGTGGCGAGTGGGATGATGTGTTTGTAGATGATGATCAAGAAGGTAATGATCAAGAAGGTGATGATCCACAAGAAGGTGATGATGTTCAACATCAATCGGCATGTGATGTTGGATCATCTTTTGCCATACATCATCCATCGACGCCATCGCCTATTATACCTCCATCCCATGTGCCAATAGAACCATCTCAGGTTGAGCAAAGATTCCCACAGAGAGAGAGACTAATTAGAGGAGCATTGGAGTTATTAAAGGGTGGGAGGAGTAAGAAAGGTAAGAAGTGTAAGCATTAGACTATGGGGAGTTTTCTTTTGTATTTCTTATATTATAGCTACATATGTTGGGTTTGTTGACTTTTATTATCATTTTTTTAATCACTTCATATTGGGTTTGAGCGTGTTTAGGGTGGGATTCCCTCCACATTAGGATAGTTTCAAAAATTTATACCTCCATAAGACCAAATGTTGATAGATAACTGTGGTCCAACATAAGAACAAAGATCAATTGTTCATATGGGCCACACATAATAACTAGAGTTGATAAATCATGTGCGTCCTCTTACTTTAAATGGTACGATGTACAAACTAATGGACGTGGGGCCCACATGCAGATGAGTTAATGGCTGATTTTTGGCGAAATAATCTCCACACCATAGAGATCATCCTCGCCAAAAATCAGTCATTTTTAAAACTTCGAACCCTATCTAATATGGACCTAAATTTAACAGTGAAAATGAACGGTTAAATTTTATTTTTATTTGCAATCCACTTTTCACAAGGCTGCAAATGTTGGAATGGGCTGATTTTTTGTGTGGTTGATATCTATCTTGAGAGGAATATCATGATCATCAAAGATTAACCATTAACTCATGTAATTGTGGGCTCCACCCCACCAATCATATAAAATAATAATGAATTCTTATTAAAAGATCCTAGGATAATATCCATTCCATGTTCACACAAGATACATTCTGAAATTTCCATGTCTCAACCATGGATCACCTATTGAAAGTCAAATGCTTAACACATGCTAAGGACATTAGACGTCGTTCCTGATCTCCTCGTCATTTCCGTCTTCATCCATGATCGTACCAACAACTTCAAACGTCCCTTCTTCGTCTGAAAATTAATCGGTATAAAACCGTGAGCCGGAGCCTAGTAACAAGCAACTACATGGTAGTAGTGATGGCATATCTCAAAACTACAGTCAGTGTTACTTACCTTATGATGGTAGTAGTGATGGCATATCTCATAACTACAGTCAGGGTATTACACATACTCCAAGTTGAAACTCCTCCACCTGCAAAGAAACCACTCCGACGCTTAAATTAGATTATGTAGTGAAAAATAAGACTTTAGAAAAGATATTATACCTTTCATCGTAGTCATCTCTTCTATAGGAAATGTTTTTTTTTCTTCAAATAAGACTTTATTTTCAAATTGGATTTGTACAAGTTGATCGGTTATATCCAATACCACCACAACGACTACAATGTAGTGGTCGTACTTCTCGAATGTCGGTGTTTCGTCGATTTACCTTAGGACGACCAGGACGACGTCGAGTCAATTGTGGTAATATTTGCATTGAACTCTCAAAAGAATTTTGCAATTGATATGGGCTTGGGATTCCTTCCATACAAGTTGCATAAACTTGCTCATACCTTTCAACTGATAGTTCAGGAGGACAAAATTGATAAACATCCTATCTTTTGTATCTAATTGCAGCTATAGCATGTGGACATGGAATCAAAGTGTCCTGCCATTCTCCATATGTACAAGTCCTGTTATCTAAGTTTATTACTTCATCTCTTGATTTTTCATGATCTTTAATCTCAAATTTTATGTTATCAATAGCCAAAATGGTCATAGTTCTTGATTTTTTTATTTTGCTATCAATTTCTTTATGAGCAGTTGGGACAAGTTGTGTTGTCCATTTTTTGCTTCTCTTCATTCTTTTTTCCATACATTTTATTATTTTACACCTAATTTCATCTAATAATCTTGTTATTGGTTTAGAACGCAGTTTCTTAATCCATGCATTAAAGGATTCTGCAAAATTAGATGTTAATATCTTATGTCTTGGAATAGGAGAATGAGCTGTCGCCCAATAACTTAAGTTGTGTGACTGTTGATTACCATTAATAATCCATTCAAAAATTTTTAAATTCTCATTTTTAATGGTTTGTAAAATATTTTCACAATCTATTAAATTATATGCTTTAGCTGCTCTCATTAATAACTTACAAAATATTGGTTCTTTGTATTATTTTTTTAAATTTTGTTCAAAATGTCTTATACAGAAAAAATGGTAATGTGAAGGAAAACGATTAGCAACAGCCTGTATTAGTCCTTTTTGTCTATCAGAAATAAAAGATAATTGAGAATCCACAGGTCTAATAGTCATTTCAAAATAATTTAAAAACCAATCCCAAGTATGTTTATCTTCAGCTTCAACTACTGCATATGCTAATGGAAAAGTACCACCATCAGGATCAACAGTAGTAGCTGTAAGCAAGATACCTTGATATTTTCCCTTTAAAAATGTACCATCTAATCCTACAATAGGTTTACATCCATTTTTAAATCCATTAATACTTGCTTTAAAATAAATAAAAATTCGTTCAAAATTTCCATTTTGATTAGTTTTAAGAAAACAAAAACTACTAGGATTTGTTTCTAAAATGGTATGACAGTAATGATCCATACTCCTATAAGCCTTTATTATACAACCATGAATGTCTTCTAGTGCTTTCTCTCGAGCTTTCCATACTTTGTTAGAGGAGACTTCTACCCCATATTCGCGTTTCATGTCATTTATAATTTCTATTGGATTATAAAATTGGTTATCAGCTAAACGACCTTTAATTTTTTCTTTTATCCAATTAACAGTTGCTTGAGGATGATCGACTGAATCACTCATCCCTAAACATGTGTGGCTATTGTTAAAAGTTATAATGCTAAACATGTCACCATTAGCCATTCTTTTAGCATATACACGCCATGGGCAATTTGGATCATCATATGTAACTATAACTTTTTCTCTATTATTTATCACATATTTTACTGTAAAATTATCTTTTACTGTTAAATTTAAAATTGAAAGCCTAAATTGAATTACATTATCATAAACTTTACCAATATATATAGCATTCACATTAACATTTGTTGGTGATGAGCAATATCCATAGGCTTGCGGATCATCATCTGTGTCTTCTTCTTCATCATCAACAAGATTTTCATTTTCATTTTCATCATCTACAATCGAATTGTGGTCACCAGTTTGAAATTGATTTGATGAGCTAGGCTCACCTTGAACACTTGTGTGACCATAATTCGATCGATTTTCAAAAGTAATATTTTCAAGTGGTATTGGACAAACATAAAAAATTATATATGGAGAAGTTAAATTAATATCAAATATATGTTGTAAAGATTGATTGTTAACAATGTCAATCATATGTTTTTCTGAACCAAATGTAATAATTGACCGTAGGATAAAATTTTGCTGAATTTCACATTGCATAGCAACTTTCTCTCGAAATTCTGACAATGCGATCCCCGGTGACTCGAATAACATCCGTTCAAATCCATCAACATATGTTTCCCCTTGTAGTTGGCCTCCGTATCGACAAATAATCGCTTTTGTAGTCATTTCTAATTTTGAAAAAATAAAAAAATTGTAGGTAGTGAATTGTGCAAAATATGAGAGAATTAGAAGAGATTGAGTATAAGAGAATTGAGAGAACAATTGAGAGTTGGAGAGATTGAGAGAGAACAATTGAGCCAAGAGGAGTAGGAGTGAATTTAAATTCAACCTTCCAATGGATACATTCTTCAACGGATATATTTTTAACGTTAAAAAAACGGTCAAATTGAGCTGTTGGTGGAAAGAATTGGCAAGGGTCGTAAACTGTCGCCGAACCGTTTGGCGTGAGTTATAAACTGTCGCCGAACGGTTTGGCGTTCTTTTTTAAAAATCGCCAAACTGTATGGCGATATTTATCAAGATACGCCGAATGGTTTGGCGAGTTTTATTAGCTGACGCCGAACGCTTCGGCGACAGTTAATAACTCCCGCCGTCCAGTTTGGCGAATAGTGAGGGCAAAACTACCATTTCTTTACTTTCCTGAAGATACGCCGACCGGTTCGGCGTCCTAGGTTTGTTTTGACAAATTTTAAAAAATACGGTTCCTTTTGAAAAATACCATTAAACTTAGGTTTGTTTCGAAAATTTTCCGTAAAAACAAATGTCAGAAAATTGTTATTGGAAGTACAAAAAAGTAACTAAACGCCCTTTAAAAGGGCGTCTCTTAGTGGGCATGACCATATGGATGTTTGGTCAGTCCCTCGGTGGACCTGCAAACCAAAAATCAGCCTGATTAGTAATTTACAACCTTTGGATCTTTGCACTCAAATAATTCTCAAATTCCTACGGTTAAAATCAACCCAAGAAAATAACTTCAATCGAATGCTTATAAACCACTGATCATGTTTATTTTTGGTGTGTAGGTCCACCTAGTGATTGGCCAAACATCCATACGGTCAGCGTAAACTAAGACTATGCCACATGGCTTAGTATTGTTACAGAAGTTTTACTCCTCTATGGCTGTTATGATTGGTGAAAAAATCTGCATGCAAAAAATCATTATGATTGGTGATTTCTAACTGTTGGCTTTAAAAGTTGTCCATAGGTTAATTTTTAGCATTGGGGTTGACCTAGAAATCACCAATTGGACCGAATTTTGGTCCGTAGGTTCGCCAAAAAGGCGGGCCAAATTTACATATAGGTAGTAGTCCTCAAAAGTGTGCTTCGTCTATTTTTATGTGAGCCACACTGCCACTGCCAGAGATATGCGAATAAGGGCCGTTTATTTTCCGTTATAACAAAAATAACAACCGTTATTTTCTGAAAAAAAATTCGTTAACATAATGTCCGTTATTTTCTGTTATTTTCTCATTTCTTTTTCTGTTTTTGCCCCTGTTCGTTACAATCTGTTATAACGGCCATTATAACGGAAAAAACGGTAATGCCCCCAGTCCGTTATACCATTATAACGGACCCTTTTAAACCTTGGTTTGGATTAAAAAAAAATTCTGGTTCGAAAATGAGTTTTTCTGCTCAACGATGCTCTACCATGTGACAAAAGGAGATATTCTTTTGCCTTTTTTTCTACTTAAAAAAAAGGTGGTGTTGATGATCATTAGGATTCACGCTATACAAACCTCAAAGACAATCCAACGGTCTGGACACTAGTGCCTAATGAGCTTTTGGATGTTTGTTACACCTCTTGGTGGACCTATATAACCAAAAATCAGCTTGATTGATGATTTCTAACAGTTATATTGTAGCATCTAAAAAAATGTTCAAATCCAACGGATGGAAATCACTAATTAAACTGAATTTTGATGTGAAGTAGATCCATCAAAATATGGACAAAATATTCATAAGGTCAGTGGACCCTTAAAAGTGGAGGAACTTCTATTGAATGGTCAGCTGCTGGATTGACGGCAGCAGTCAACAACACGGAAATAAGACCGCACCACAGGGAAGAGCTCTGGAGTGTCGCTTCTGGAGAACTTTATCCACATGAAAAGAGGCAGCTTTCTTCACCTTTTTATATTTTCCCTATAACAACGTGGAATTAGACCACGTGAAGTCCGCCTCCCAGAATGTCTGAAACGTACTCCAAAGCAAGGTTTAAAGGAGGCCGGTTTAACGGCCGTTTAAACAGTAACGCCCCCAGTCCTTTTAACCGTTAAAACGGCCTCTTCTTTTTTTTTTTTTAATTTCAAAAAAAGGAGGCCGTTTTAACTGTTAAACGGACCGGAGGCGTTACTGTTTAAACGGCCGTTAAAACGGATTAAAACAGCCAGGGGCAAAAATTGAAAAAACAGAATTTAACTGAAAAAATGGCGCTGAAAATCATATTTTTAAATTTGAAATCTGAAAAAAAAAAAAAAATGGAAATTAACGGAAATTTAACGCAATTAAACAGATTTAACAGCCATTTTTTTCACAATTTTTTTCAAAATTTAACGGTTGTTTAAATGGTTTTGACGGCCGTTAAATTCAAAAACGTTAAAAAGTGTTTAAACAGTTTTAATGGAAACGGGTTTGGGGCGTTACCATTTAAACAGCCGTTTTTAAAACCATGCTCCAAAGCTTTAACCCAACCCACGTTAAGACCTTAGTCAGTTGGTTAAGGGTGGTTAATAAAGTCGAATTTTTGAAGCCGTGGAATTTTTGAAGCGGCTATCATGCACCCAATTAACGCCGCATATACCCCTGTTACTTCTTAAATCCTAGGCTAAAACCTATGGGTCAGGATCAGGGGATAACATTTTCATACAACATTTTTTACAACAATTTTGGTGTACCCACATGGAAGATGAATCAATAGCTGATTTTCGGTGTGGATGATCTCCTCACCATATAGATCACCCCTACGAAAAATAAGCACATTCCGAAATTTCTAACCCCATCAAAGTTGATTTTCAAGTTAACGATAAAAATAGACGGTCCATATTCTTCTACTTGTAAACCCGTCTACGAATATCAGAATGATTTGAATTTTTGTTAGGATGATCTCCTCACCAAAGAGACCATCCTAGCCAAAAATCATCCCATTCCAAAACTTCTAATTTATATTAGGCCACAACAATTTTGGTTTACCCACATAGAAGATGAATCAATGGCTGATTTGGGGTGATGATTATCTCCTCACCATATAGATCACCCCTTCAAAAAAAAATCAGCCCATTCTGAAATTTCTAATCCCATCAAGTGTGGTTTTCGAGTTAATGGTAAAAATAGACGGTCCGTAATTCTTCAACTTCTAAACCAGTCTACGAATATGTCAGAATGATTTTAATTTTTGTGAGGATGATCTCCTCAAGACAGGGACCATGCATCCTTGCCAAAAATCATACAATTCCAAATCCTATAATTTATATATTGCCTGCACCAATTTTTTGTTGTAAAAGACGTTGTGAAAATTGTTGTCTCCCCATATATATAAATATACTAGTAAATGCCCGTGCCCACGGCACTCTCCGACAAAAGCGTTTGCAAAAATTGGGTGCCTTCGGCACTCAAATGGTATAACGGGCTGGGGTGTTACCGCTTTTTCCATTATAATGGCGTTGTTATAACGGATTGTAACGCACAGAGGGAGAAATGGGAAAATAACGGAAATAACAAAAAATAATGGTGTTGAAATTCAAATTTTGAATAAATTGAAGTCAAAAGAGGTGGATTGAGTGGCTGAAATCTAACCGTCCACATTAGATCGATGGATTTGATCTCAACCACTCTTTATCTAACCGGCCACATTAGATGGATGGATAAGATAAGAGAATACAATTGAGTTGTCTTGTTATATGAGTGGGTGGCCTATGCCCGCGGCACTTTCCGACAAAGTGTTTGTCAAAATCAAATGGGAGTTAGTCTCAGCCATTGATATGAAGCATAGTGGATCTCAGCCACTCATTATTGAAGCCATCTATATAACAAAACAGGGAAGTTGTCTCCCCACTTATATCCCTCTTATCTGTTTCAACAAAGAAGGGCCGAGATCTTATCCCCCAAATGGACGGTGGATCTCAGCCACTCACACCTAATATTGGCAAATGCTTTGACTGAGAGTGCTGAGGGCACAGGCCACCCACTGTCAATGTAATAAGTGACTGTGGTTTTCTTATACCCCCTCATATCTTATATGGCTTCAATAATGAGTAGCTGAGATCCACTATACTTCATATCGATGGCAAGATTAACTCCCACACGATTTTGACAAACACTTTGTCGGAAAGTGCCACAGACACGGGCCACCCACGCATATAACAAGACAACTCAGTTAAGTTGTATTCTCTTATCTTATCCATCCATCTAATGTGGACGGTTAGATAAAGAGTGGTTGAGATCAAATCCATCGATCTAATGTGGACGGTTAGATTTCAGTCACTCAATCCACCTCATTTGACCTCAATTTATTCAAAATTTGAATTTCAAAACCATTATTTTTTGTTATTTATGTTATTTTCCCTTTTCTCCCTCTGTGCGTTACAATCCGTTATAACAGCCATTATAATGGAAAAAACGGTAACGCCCCAGTCCGTTATACTGTTTGAGTGCCAAAGGCACCCAATTTTTGCAAACGCTTTTGTCGGAGAGTGCCCACGGCACGGGCCATTTACTAGTATAAAATAAGAGGGGGTATAAGAAAACCACAGTCACTTGTTATATTGATAATGGGTGGCCCGTGCCCTCGGCACTCCCCGTCAAAGCATTTGCCAAAATCAAGTGTGAGTGGCTGAGATCCACCGTCCATTTGGGAGATAAGATCTCGGCCCTTCTTTGTTGAAACAGATAAGATGGGGTATAAGTGGGGAGACAACTTCTCTGTTTTGTTATATACTAGTGGGTGGCCCATGCCCACGGCACTCCCTGACAAATCATTTGCCAAAATTGGGTGTGAGTGGTGGAGATCCACCATCCATTGGGGGGATAAGATCTTGGCCATCCTTTATGAAGCCTGATAAGAGGGGAGACAACTTGCCTGTTTTGTAATATAGATAGTGGGTGGCCCGAGCCCACGACACTATATGACAAAGCATTTGCCAAAATCGGGTGTGAGAGGCTGAGATCTACCGTCATTTGGAGGATAAGATCTCGGCCCTTCTTTGTTGAAACAAATAAGAGGGGTATAAGTGGGGAGACAACTTCCCCATTTTGTTATATAGACTAGTAAATGGCCCGTGCCCACGGCACTCTCTGACAAAAGCGTTTGCAAAAATTGGGTGCCTTCGGTACTCAAACGGTATAACGGACTGGGGCGTTACCATTTTTTTTCCATTATAACGGATTATAACCTACAAAGGGAGAAATGGGAAAACAACAGAAATAACAAAAAATAATGGTGTTGAAATTCAAATTTTGAATAAATAAGGTCAAATGAGGCGGATTGAGTGGCTGAAATCTAACTGTCCACATTAGATCGATGGATTTGATCTTAACCACTCTTTATCTAACCGTCCACATTAGATGGATGGATAAGATAAGACAATACAACTGAGTTGTCTTGTTATATGCGTGGGTGGCCCGTGCCCCCGGCACTTTCCGACAAAATGTTTGTCAAAATTGGGTAGGAGTTAATTTCAACCATCGATATGAAGCATAGTGGATCTCAGCCACTCATTATTGAAGCCATATAAGATAAGAGGAGGTATAAGAAAACCGCAGTCACTTGTTATATTGATAGTGGGTGGCCCGTGCCCTCGGCACTCCCCGTCAAAGCATTTGCCAAAATCAGGTGTGAGTGGCTGAGATCCACCATCCATTTGGGGGTAAGATCTCGGCCCTTCTTTGTTGAAACAGATAAGAGGGGGTATAAGCAGGGAGATAACTTCCCTATTTTGATATATACTAGTGGGTGCCCTGTGCCATCGGCACTCCTCGACAAAGAATTTGCCAAAATCAATTCAGAGGCAGAGATCCACCGTCCATTTGGGGGAGGATTAGATCTCGGCCCTTGTTTGTTGATGCAGAAGAGGAGGTATAAGTAGGGAGACAACCAATGTGTTTTGTTATATAGAATAGTAAATGTCCCATGCCCATGGCACTCTCCCACAAAAGCATTTGCAAAAACTGGGTGCCTTCGGCACTCAAACGGTCTAACGGACTGGGGAGTTACCGTTTTTTCCATTATAACGACTGTTATAACGGATTGTAATGCACATAGGGAGAAGTGAGAAAATAACAGAAATAACAAAAAATAACTACATTGAAATTCAAATTTAGAATAAATTGAAGTCAAATGAGGCGGATTGAGTAGCTGAAATCTAACCGTCCACATTAGATCGATGGATTTGATCTCAACCACTCTTTATCTAACCGTCCACATTAAATGGATGGATAAGATAAGAGAATGCAACTGAGTTGTCTTGTTATATGCATGGGTGGCCCGTGCTCATGACACTTTCCAACAAAGTGTTTGTCAAAATCGGGTGGTAGTTAATCTCAGCCATCGATATGAAGCATAGTGGATCTCAACCACTCATTATTGAAGCTGTAAGATAAGAGGGGGTATAAGAAAACCACAGTCATTTGTTATATTGATAGTGGGTGGCCCGTGCCCTCGGCACTCCCCGTCAAAGCATTTGCCAAAATCAGGTGTGAGTGGTTGAGATCCACCGTCCATTTGGGGGATAAGATCTCGGCCCTTCTTTGTTGAAACAGATAAGAGGGGGTATAAGTGGGGAGACAACTTCCCTGTTTTGTTATATAGACTAGTGGGTGCCTCGTGCCATCGGCACTCCTCGACAAAGAATTTGCCAAAATCAGGTGAGTGGCGGAGATCCACCGTCCATTTGGGGGAAGATTAGATCTCGGCCGTTCTTTGTTGATGCTTATAAGAGGAGGTATAAGTAGGGAGACAACCAATGTGTTTTGTTTTATTGAATAGTAAATGTCCCATGCCTACGGCACTCTCTGACAAAAGCGTTTGCAAAAATTGGGTGCCTACGACACTCAAACGGTATAACGGATTGGGAAAGTAACCCATTATTGAAGCCACATAAGATAAGAAGGGGTATAATAAAGTCACAGTCATCACTTGTTATATTTATTGTGGGTGGCCCGTGCCCTCGGCACTCCGTCAAAGCATTTGCCAAAATCAGGTGTGAGTGGCTGAGATCCACCGTCATTTGGGGGAAAAGATCTTGGCCGTCTTTTGTCAAAATAGATAAGAGGGGGTATAAGTGGGGAGACAACTTCCCTGTTTTGTTATATAAATATATATATATATATGAGACCATTGGGTGCATAATCGGCGCTTCAAATATCTCGACGCTTTAAAAATTTTCTTGGTTAATGTAGAGTACGTGTTAGTGTCAGACATTTTGGGAGGGGGACGGGACAGTGATTTTTTTCTCAATTAGTTGAGACTGGCCAGAGGGGGGGAGTGACGTTTACCACATACATGAAGTGAGCTTTTTTAGGATTTCTTTTTAGCACTTGGGTACGTGGCAAAAAGCACTCGGTGTTCGTGCCGAGAACTATGTGATTGTCAACGGCTTTGTTGACACTCGGCAGTCAGCGAAGGTGGACTCCCCGTCCTTTTGGCCCATGACCTGCTACATCTTAAGTCAATTGGTTGCCAACGAGAAAAACTTTGCTCCTTGGCATTAATGAGCTAAATTTGCTCGTAGCTGCTCTCGACTCGGCACAAATAAGAAAAACAATAATTGAGGGTATTTTTTGGCTGGAGCCGCTCATGAGCAAATTTGCTCCTTCCTCGTTGAGGAGCAAAGTTTTTCTCTCATCAAACGAGGAATTGATGAGTTCCCTATCAAAATTACGATATCAAAAAAGTATAATTCAATTTTGCCAATCAAGATGCCGCAGTATAATTCAATTTTGCCAATCAAGCTGCTGCGGCATCGCTCACTCAGCTGAAAAAGCTGAGGCCAAGGCGCTGAGATGGGGTTTGCAACTGGCTAAGGCGCGGGGCATCAAGCGGATAATAGTGGAATCAGATGCCTTCGCTCTCATGGATCAGTTAGGCCTTCAGTCTTCTTTTTTGGGTTAGAGATCCTCTTCTGTTGCTGCTAATATTTTGCATTTGGCTAGTTCCTTCAATAGTTTGGTTTTTTCTTGTTGTTTTCGGGAATGTAACTCTATTGCGGATTTCATCGTTGGTAAAGTGATCTTTTGGACCTCATCTTTTGTTTGGCCATGCCCTCCTCCCTCTTGGCTTGGTTCTTTTTCTAGGGAGGGGTGTAACGCTTCCGGCTAGCCCGATTCTTTAGTTTTTTTTATATATATTGCTGATGGGTTTACAAATAAATATGTTTGTCATTCAAAATTTGGCAAAATAAAAACAAAAGATAGATAATTTTTAATCTTCTCTTAATTTTTTTTTAATAATTTGTTAATTGTTCGTCCAACTAAAAAATATGTGAATTTTTTGGACAATTGAAATGTTTAGCCATATTATATTTTTCCTGAAAATTCAAAATTTTGCATAAAATATACAAATAATTCACGAACTTATCAACTAGAACCATGTAACTACATAGCGAAAAAAAGAATTTTAGGGTTTTTCTCTCATGTCTAGGGAAAGAACCTTTCCCTACTATTATCAATACTATCAAGGCAATTTCTGAATTGAACCATCTTTTCCAACTTTTGCCCCTCATTTCATCAAACTAGTAAAGGGTATTGCCTCTATGTGCACCCACGCCTTTAAGTTGGGCACCCACACTTTCCTCTTTTATTTTTGACAAAAAAAATCCATCTTCCTGTTTGAGCACCTGAAACAAGGTTTTTCCGGTCGTTGGACGGAAATCCCGTTTTCAACACATTTTTATGATCCAATTTTGTTCACTTCTTAAATCCTGCAAAAATACAGGTTTGCATAGCGGCATTGTGTTGGATGTCGATCTGCACTCAGGGATCGGGAATGCATTAAAGAACAATTATAACAAGAGAATAGTTGTGAATGGGTGGAGAGATGAGAGAGATGGGTCAATGATTTAAAATAAGCTTTTTGGAGAGATCATTATCAATCACTAAAAATGCAAATAGAAGATAATCAAATAAGAATAAAAACAACCATGCAAAACTCAGATTTATTCATTAAACTAAAATGTAACTTACAATGCCTTTTTTCTGAAATAAATTGCTCAAGAAAATAAAACAACTGAAATCTATCTAGAAGGGCAAGTAAGAGAGGATGAGATAGAGAGAGAAAATTAACCTAGAGAGAAAGAGATAAAGAATATAGTAGAGAGAGAAAGCGAGAATGAGAGAGAATCTTACCATTGAAGGGGATTCCTTACCATGATGATGACCTCCAGAAATGGATGTACTACAATGGTGATGCATGGTAGAGGATGAAGCAGCCTTGGGAAGAGTAGCCCATTTTTAGAAAGGTAAGCCGAGTGGATGTTGGGTGAACTAGGGCCATTCTTGGAAGAACGATGGTTGACAAGCGTTGCTGGCTTCAAGGGGAGGTGATGTTGAACGGTTTGCAGGTCTGTGACTCAGCCATGGAGGAGAGTGCACCAACAGGATCAAGGGCAGCACTTGGTAGTGCTATCGATGAAGGAGAGGGGGTTGTTCCTTCTCTTCCTTCTTCTCCTCTTCTTTTTTTACTTTAATGTTTTTTTATTTCTCGAGAAGAAGAGGGCAGAGATAGCAACTAAGAGTGCGCCGCCAGCTCTATAGGTTGCGCCGGCTTCAATGGAGATCGTCGGAGTTGCAAGTCTGCAACTCCGGCCAGTAAAGGATGCAGCTAGCGACCCTGAAGAAGAGGTTGGGAGAAAGACCGTGGCTTGAAGAAGTTGCCATCGTGGGTAAGGGGTTAACGGCCTGCGATAGTTGCAGGCCGTGAATCAGTAGATTGAGTGGGGAATGGGTGAGGATTGTCAGCTTCTTTGCGCTAGTCTCAAACGTGGAAAGTGAGATGGATAGGGCGGCTGTGAGTTGTGAGAGAGGGTCGTTCAGATTGAGAGATGGTGAGTGGGAAAGAAGAGAGAAAGAGATGATGGAGCAATGGAAGATCTTGGTGAGGGCTGCGGCTTGAGGGTGAGAGAGTGCTGTGGTGTTGTAGACCTGCCAGAGTTGCAGGTCTGCCCGGAGAAAACAGAGGGCGGTAGTGAGGATTAGAAACTGAGAGAGAGACATGAGTGGAAGGGAAAGAGAGGTTTTTTTTTTAATCTTTTTTTTCTCCTCTTCTAGGTGGGAGAGAGAGTGCTTTTATATGGGAAGAAGAAGATTAGGGTTGGGATTTTAGAATCCATGTACCATATAGAAGCCGTGGGCTGCTTAGAGAAAATGATTCAAAGAGAGGGCCCATTCTTTTGAGAAGGAAACTGTTTTATAGACCATGGTCATTAGAAAATGGGGTGATCTAACTTGGGTCCAACCCATTTAGGATTAGATTGGTGGGACGGTGGTGGGACAAATCTCCATCGAAAGGTCTTACATCTCCAATCCCCTTGCCTTCAACATGCTGCGTTGATGATGTGGATGGTACGTACGTACCCAATATATCTATGTTTTGGCATCACCTTCTTCTTGGATCCAACTGTTAGGAACTTGATTGTATTCATTCTTTGAGACGTTCACAACACCCCACTTGTAGGATCACCAGTGTCATCTTGAGGGATGCGACCATGGCCATCTCCGCCTCTCCTTTACTATGTTCTTCCTTCAATCATGCATGAGTGGGTGGCAACCTTCTCGATCTTCAATATCCAACATTTAGCTTGATCATTTACTCTATAACTATCTCATCACCTTGGTCTGGATGCCATCTCAACTTTGTAGGACTTTTTATGAGATCTCCACTTGCTCTCTGTTTTTGTGATGGTTCCACAACTTGTATTTATCCTCTCCATCCACGTTATTTCTTCGGTCCAGTGCCTTGATCTTCAACTTTCCTGCACTTTTGGTTCTTGGTCTGACCCTGCGATTCTCTGGCCTGGCCTACACTTGACTTATATCTCTTTGTCATAGCTCGTCGGCTCTTTAAGCTTTGTGGTTGATTGTGGGTCCGCCAGTCTCGAGAATCTTCCGATCGGGTTTTCTACAATGACGAAAGTGCATAATAAGACTTCATTAAAATGGCTTTATATCTAGACTTCCGAAAATGTGTTTAATTCATGCAAATAGTCGATTTTCGTCTAAAAAGTATATTCTACACAATGGAAGAAAATTTTACGTGGAAAAATTAACGAAAATAGAAGTTTTACGTAGGAGAATGTGACAACGCTAAAAGGATAATTGCTTAAAATAAGTACTTTTGAGCGAATATCAGCACCCCCTCTACTCTCTCAAAAAAAATAATAAAATAATATTTCAAAGTGCCCATGTCTGCTCTGAACTATCGATAGAGCCAAGGTAATATCGATAGGACCTACTCACACCACCTAGTCCATGTCGGCAGTACCGACATCACCCTAGTTATGCTGGCAGTTTGAATTTTGTTGAGAGAGAGAGAGAAAGTGCGGTTGAGAGACTGTGTAGTAGAGAGAGAATGTTTGGAGAAGACGAAGTGGGTGTGTGGGTGCCCAAACAGGATGAGGGATTTTTTGTCAAAAAAAGAGAGTAGGTGCTCAGTTTAAGTTGCGTGGGTGAATTACCCATCTGTAAATATGACTTTTCTAACTTCATCATTTTCCTTTCTAATTACGCATTGCGTTGCCACAATTTTCAGACTTGCCCCTTAAACTAATTTTCAAAAACTGCCCTTGAATTGAAACTTTCATGTTTTGTCTCTTCTTCCAAAAGAGTCTCTACAATCATGCACCTTCTAGTCTTCCACTATTAGTAGAATAATTGTCTTTTGTTTACTTTAATAAAAGGGAAAAAGATGTAACAAGGTAGACCTAACATTTTTGGCGTCAGGTAGCGCAATTTTTGTTACTCACCACCATCCTCTATGCCCACTAATCGCATTGGTGGAAGGAAATGTTGCCAGAAAGGGAAATGGGTTAATGAAACAACACGAGAAACACAAATAGAAAATGATCCCTAAAAAATTCACCCTAAAGTATAGTAATGGCGAAAAAATTACTTGCTTCTCACAACTCTAATTTCGTTGAAGTAGTCTTTATATCACAAGGAAAAGAGAGGTGGGTTATGCGACACTTGGTGAGTGAGAGACAAAGATAGAGAAGAGAATATGTGAGAAGTGTCTTATTTTATTTCTTTTTGGTTTGAGAAGAAGAAGATATGGTGAATGGGGGAGAAGGTGAGGGTTATAGGCTCTTTTTTTCCTTTCCTTTTATTAGTTTTGGAAGAGTAAGGATCATGGAGATGGTTATCTTAAAGTACTCCACAACCCTTACTCTTAATTCTTATACCAATAAAAGAAGGAAAGAAACTCTTTGGATGGAAAAATGCGTTGGCAACAGCTCAAATGATTGGTTCACAGCTAAAGGGCCGAGTCCCATTATAATAACAACAATTCATTGACATTATTTAGAGTGATTAGAGTATGAGAAGAGAGACATAAGGCACATGATAAACAGATAAAGAAATGAATATATTGACATTAACTGGGTATTGAAAGTGAGATTGAAAGAGAGGTGTAAGGCATAGTTGTCAAAAAGGGAAACGATTCCGGGAAACAATACAAGAAATAGAAATGAGACACGACCCCTGAACATTTCATTTGATACAGGAAACTAGAAACAATAATGTACAAATATAGGGAAACCATGGGGAAAAGGCGAGGGAAATGATACGAAAAACGTTAGGTACTCATTGATTGGTGGGTCTACCCTTAATATAAGGGGCCAACTTGAGAGGTTTTTACACCAATAATCAACTCAATGAATTGTTATTGACCTATACAATGTTTTTATTATTTCTTGGACTAACAATCATATTTTGTTGGTCATCTACAGTAATGTGAGAGTTAAGTTATTTATTTGGCAATAATAGGAATTATAGTGAAAGGAACTAAGTTGGTTTTACCATGCACATGGGTTGGGGCACACTGTTTACTATTAGTTGCCTATCGAATAAACATAGACACCTATTAGTTGGGTATGAAATCTATTAGTTCAATAAATGCACCTCTTACCAAAAAGAAAGCATTCATCAAATGCACCTTCAATGTACTCCCTCATTAAAAAACAAATATTTTGGTTTAAAAATCAAGTATGAGCCAGGTGGTAGACTTTTAAAGGCCGTTGATTGTTTGGATATTTGCTCCATCCCTAGGTGGACTTACAGACCAAAAATCATTGGGATTAGTGATTTCACTATTGATTGGAATCTTTTTCATGGGTCTATTTTTAACCATGGGATATGAGCATTAGAAATCATTGATTGGGGTGATTTTTGGTCTGTAAGTCCACCTATGGATGGTCCAAAAACATCCATGCATTCAATGGTCTCTAAAAGTGTAATACCCCATATTTTATTATATTAATTATTACATTCAGTAATTAATGATTGCAAGAGTTAATAATTTATGGATTATGCTTTAATTGTGTTATGTTTAATGTGTGGGCTTTTAAAATCATTTGAGTGACTTCTAGGAATTAGGACTTGTTTAGAACCCAGTTGGTAGCCAAGTAGGTACCCATGGGATAAGCTGAGACCGAATACAACATCGACATCGGATACATGTCAAACCTATAAAAGGAGATCGTAGCCGTGCGAAAATGATAGACATCGAGAAGCTGAATTAGTCGAAAGTCGGCTCTAAGAGCATAGAAGCAACAAACAGGGACGGTTGGTGATTTGGCCACTTGTTGTACTAAACCCACTAAACCACGATCTATGCCACATCATCAAGTTAGAAAACGTCAGTGTATAGACATGTATAGCCCACGATCATGATTTTTACATGTCACAAGATTCTACCTTCTATAAATAGGTGCAACAGTAACCTAAAGAGGTACGTAATCTTGATCCAAGACTTATTAGTGCTCGATTGAGATTATAACTAACTTAAGCATCAGAGGCTCTGATGGTGGAACCCTACCAATGGAGTGTTGTGTAGGACATCTCGGCGAACTCGGAATCATAGTCGACGTTCTCAGTTCTTTAGTCGAAGTCCTCGGGAAGAATCTTATTATTCCCGAGAAGGATATTTCTAATGCTGTGAAGAGAGGTCAAATCGTGATCTGGATTTGGCAAAGTTTGACTTGGTTGTTGCACGCACCATGAGGGTGTGTTTTGGATTTTCCCCTATATACGTCTATCTTGGGATGACCCAAATATCAATAAGGTCGGTTTCCTCTAATAGTGTGCCATGTGGCTCACACTGTGGTAAATCATCAACGTTGACGATGGACGTCCATCATCAGAGTTTTTTTTTTTTTTCTGAGGAAAGAGTTCACACACCGATGTGAATGCATTAATTGAGAGAAAAAGAAACGTTATTTATGAAATTCCCTTTCAATTACTATAATAAGTCCTACAGGGGTGAATAGGACAATAAACATTTTTCTACGGATTACGGTGTAGATTTAAAAATCAATGATCATGCAAGGCGAAGATAGATCAAACATTTAATTCAAAATCATTCACCACAAATACTATAATTTATATGAGACAAGTACGCAAGGATCACAATCACACAAGATATGAATTTATAGTGGTTGGATGAACTCGCATCTACATCCACTCTCGAACACTCAACATGAGCAATTTATTATCCTTTCAATCATGCATTACAATATATCCAATTTAACGGAATAAAGCAACTAAGTATCCACTTAGTCTAAACTCACGAGAATCACTTTTTGCAGCACTTACAGAGTCAAATAGACCAATAGAGTTAGAAGAATATATTTTTCTCATGAATCTACGATCCACAACTCATTACCAATGAGTAAACACTCATCGACCAAACAAGAGTTCAAGTTTTTTATAGAGATAATTCAACTTATGATTTTTCACAAATACTTACCTTCAGATGAATTCCAAATAAATAGTCGAATCTTCAAAGAAGTTTCACCATGAATGCAATACTCACAGTGATGATCCTCAACTAGGTAGAAGATGAAGCAATGTGAAAAACAGAGTGTAGCCTATCAAGCAGTTAGAGCCTTTACAGAATGTGAAGTTCCCTTTATACTGATATGAGAAGACCTAGAGGGGAGTGAATATGTTGATTAAAATTATCCTAACTTGATTACTAATGTGCTTGAATAAAATAAATTAATCAACTTAAAGCAATAATAACAAAGAGACAACAATCCCCAACATACAGATGTATAAATGGTTCGGTATGGCAATACTTACATCCACTCTCCAAAAGCTCTTTTGAGCTATTACCTTTTTAATTCAATATTTAAACAATCTTATAATATTGAATAGGGTAAAGGACCTGGTCTCGATCGCAATCGATAGGACAGAGTAAGGTCACAACCAAACTCTTGCTCAATCAAGACTAATCTTAACTCAAACACGAAAATAATTAAATATGAAATATATCAATATGATGAGCGTTTCTAAAAATAAAGCTCCCAATAAATAAAGTTACCTCCCAACCGAGATCGAAGAGGAATGGGGCTTCGATGTTGATGAAGCGTAAAGCAAAGTAACTACTTCGATAAGCACCTGAGACCAACCACCCGAAGTGCTTTTAGTACCGAAGAGGGCAAGCCACCAAATTTGATCTCCCTCAAATGGTAGCTAGAAGAACCGCCGATGAAAGTCAAGAGAAACAAAAATTACTTTTGATGATGAAGAACTCAAGAGAAGGTAGAGTGAATTGGTGAGTATAATAGGTAGGGCGAGGAGGCATTTATAGTCGGAGGGGAGTGGAAGCAAAAACAAAAGAAGCATGCCTAGTTAACAATATTTTTTCCTGTTATTGCATATGCATGAAGATGACTGCATTTTGCACCCAGTTTCACATTCTAGGAAAACTTTCACAGTATGATCAATGATGTCATTTGACATATAATAAAGTAAGTCACATATGTACTACGATATCATTTAAGGACCTGTTTTGACATGTCTCGCTGTATACACTTCTAGCAGGATTTCTTTTTTAATTGATAGTAAGCAAAATCACAAAAACCGAAAAAAATGAAACACAAAGCTGGAAACACATAAAGCTTGTGATCTTGAAATATTCTATCTCCTACTTCTAGAAGTTAGAAGCTGGAGCCATTTCAATTTCCTAATTTGATCTTGTTAGATATTAATTTGAGTCTTTGTTTAGTTTCTTAGTTAAGACATTCTTAAGTTTACCATATTGTAGTAGATTTAGATTTAGTAAGTACTCACATAAGGAGTTTGGAGATTATGTTCCAGAGTCTTGGGGAAGGGTTCCTATTTTCAAATTATACACAAAAATGAAAAAAAACTCCTATCTTTACCTCTAAAAGTTATCTCCAAAATATTCTAAGCTAGTGAGACTCCAACCCTAGAGTTATTGAAGTGGTCAGACCAACAGTTATCCATATTACTGCCCTATTCTTAGCAGTCAAACATTTGGTAATACAACACCCTAAGGACCTTGTCTAGACCCCATTATAGCCTAAAGAACGAACACCTAACTGAAACCCTGGTATTCCTCTTAAAACTCTCCATTAAGGTTAATATCTAGTCCAGTGAACCAGCACCTTCGAAGTCTGCTCACTCTCACTTTCTACCTCTTTTTCAATCTTATGAGTTGCTAAACCCTATTCGTAAACCTGCCTTTCATTAGCTGCCACAAGAAAAACATGAGAAATAGAATATTCATAAGTTCAAAAGGAAAAGAAGAGCCAATAAGGAGGAGCTCCACTACCCCCACTGAGCACCTTCAGTGTTCTACACTAGACTTTTCTTTAATATAGAAACCAAGAAAGGCGGCAGAGAATTTATATTTGATCTCCTGCTGCCTTACTACTTAGCAAAATTTAATTTAGAGATGCTCCATTTTTGCATGCTCGCCTAAATTTATTAACATGAGAACTATTTATACTTCATATTTGAGCTAAAATATTAAGGAGAAATCAATGATGGGCGAGACAAGTGAAAATAGGGTATTTCCGCGTCGTTGGTTACGGAAACCCTGATCTCAATAATATTTATAATTTTATCCGAGACATTTAACCTGTAAAATGAGCAGTTTTGCATAGTGGCTCGTGTCGGATGTCGTTCCGCACTCGGGATTAATCACGTTAGTGCAATAAGAACATAAAATGATAGATTTTTGCCAAAAATTCATGGAGGGATGAGAATGATGTATTTGGATTAAAACAAGATTGCTTGATTTTAGAGAGAGAAATTGCTTGATTTTAGAGAGAGAAATTATCATAATCTACCAAAAAAATACTAATGAAGGAAATCAAACCACAACTAACAAAAGTAATTTATCATTTAAAAATCCAAGGTTCTTACAATACTTCAAAATATAAAAAGTAACAATAACAATGTAAAAGAACGAAAGACTAAGCTAGAGAGAGAGAAACTGAGTTCTAAAGAGAGAAAGTAGAGAGAGAGATGAGAGACTAAAGGATGAAAGAGAAAGTGGTAGAGAGAGAAAATGAAAAGGAAGAGAGAGAAAGTTACCGCTTACCCACCATGAGGAATGATCGAGTAGATCCAACGATTTGGGGAGTTGCAGGTCAACCAATTGGTGGCAGCAGGCGGTAGGAGTATGGATCGATCATTCCTTCCTTCTCTTCTTCTTCTTCTACTTTTATTTTTCTTTGCCTTGCTGCGTTTTTTTTTTTTTTTTTTTTTTTGTTTGATGGAGAAGAAGAGGGCCGGGAGAAGTGAAACGGTGGTGCTAGCAGGCGGCAAAAAGGAGAGGGGCGGTGGTCTTTGGATCAGCTGTTGTAGGTGGCAGCAAGGAGGCTTCTCTTCTTTTTCTTCTTCTTCTATCTTTTTTTGTTTGTTTAGCCTTAGAGAAAGATGTAAAGGCTTCGGCTGGGGACGGTGATGGTAGTGGATGTAGGCGGTGGAGATCGCATGGGACAAGGCGGATGAAACCGCTGCTGCAACAGTTCGCCGGAGTTGCAACCTGCAACTCCGGCTCGGTTTGAGATGGGGGGGGGGCGGTGCAGTATGTGATGGAAGAAGAGGAGGGCGGTATGGGGGTGTTGCAGTAGCAAGGTGGAGAGGCAAGGAGGA
Organism: Euptelea pleiosperma; assembly: GCA_035048495.1. Classification (NCBI taxonomy): domain Eukaryota; kingdom Viridiplantae; phylum Streptophyta; class Magnoliopsida; order Ranunculales; family Eupteleaceae; genus Euptelea; species Euptelea pleiosperma. Next base: position 8,042,977 of record CM068540.1, read on the forward strand.
TTGGTGACGCCCAGATCTGAGGAGGAGGAGCTTGCTGGTGGGTGGAACAACTCCGGTCGGAGTTACAGTCCGGTGGCAGCGTGGTGAGGAGGGGAAGAATGGATCCAAGGTGATGGGGAGCACGGTCCAGCAGCAGGAGAGTTTTCTCACGGTCAGGGAGGAACGATAGCTAAGGGTCTTGGTGCTTGAAGACGTCGGAGGGTGAGTAGAAGAGAAGATGCACTGTGGTGAGGGTGGAGATGGCTGGAGAAGATGAACCAGTCCGGCGAGAACGGTGGTGGCTAGCGGTGCTGCTCTAGGAGAGGAAGATGATGGTTTTTGCTGGTCGAACCAGCAATGAAGGGCCAAGGGGATGGTGACGGCTGGGGTTAGCAATGAGAAGTCGCTGGCCGGAGTTGCAGGCTGCAACTCCGGTGATAGAGATGAAGAAGATGAAGAAGATTGAGAAGAGAAAAATGGAGGAAAACGGTCTAAAACCGAGGGGAAGAAGGGGCAAACGAGTTGGGGGAGAGAATGGAGCAATAAGGAGGGGGATTAGGGTTCGAACGAACCCTTCTCCTTCCTCTTATAAAGCTCCCTATTTCCTTTAATGGAAATAGGGTATTTTTTAAATAAATAATATATATATATATATATATATATATATATATATATATTTTTTTTTTAAGTAAAATGCTACTTTTTCTTGGGGAATGTCCCCATTTAGTGGACCCCCCATTTTTTTAAAATTTAATTAAAATTCTTTGGAAATTCACGGGGTCCACTAACTGGTCGGACATCGGGTCGATGATGATGGGCCCGGCTACTGGCCCACATGGATTGATGATGTCCATCATCTCACAAGATGATGTGACAGACAGTCTGATGGCGATCGGATGGATGGTGACTTGATTGGGACTCAGATTGGTGGATCGACGGATCTAGAGAGATCCAACGGTCCGATTGAAGATCCAACGGTCTGATGGAAGATCCAACGGTCAGAAAGCTAAGGGAGATGAGATAGAGCCGATGGGCAGGAGTTCTGGGGTTAGGTCAGTAGATTCGAGGATCAAGAGATGAAGAGAGAGAGAGAATAAGGAGAGATGAGAGAGAAAGTATCAGAAAATAGAGAGAAAAGCACTGGCGGAGGGTCTGGAACCCTGGTCTTCACTGTGACCATCCTCACGCTTCTCCAGTAGAGTCGACTATCATTCTTTGCTGACTCATGTGGCTTTAAACGCTTTGGTCCGTCTCTTGGTCATTGGCTCTCCTACTCTCTTCGTTCTTTGGGCCGGCTTTTTGGTCCTCCTATTCAGCCCATAGTTGGCCCATATCTTTTAGTCATAGCATGTGGGCTCTTTAAGCTTTGATAATGGGCTTTCCTGATTGATGTGGGCTCGCAAGTCTCGAGAATTGTCCCATCGGGGTTTCCTGCGGCAGAAGAAGTGCGTAATGAGACTTTATCAGAACGGCTTAATATCTAGACTTCCGAAAATATGTTTAATGCATGCAAATATACCATTTCGTCCAGAAAAGTGTGTTCTATGCAACAAAAGAGACTCTTACGTAGAAAAGTAGATAAATAGAGTATTTTAACGTGGGAGAATGCAATAACGCTAAAAGGATAATTGCTTAAAATAAGCACTTTTGAGCGAATATCAACAAGATTCAACCATCAACAAACCAGAGTGGAGCCAAAAATGAAAGCAGTAACTTCTATTGGACATTAAAATCTGTGTTGATAGGTATTGAGTTTTAAGTTAGAAGTCTTGAAAAATATCAAATCTAAATAAAAGAAAGTAACTAAACAGCTTTGCAATTCCTACAACTTACCAAAATAAATAAATAAATCATGAGAACTTGATAATCAAATTAATGGCTATATTTGGGGGTAAGATTGGGAACTAATTGATTGATAATCAAAATATTGTTATTTTTGTAAGTTTTTCTCTTCTGATTTTCCAACCTTAAAAAGGGTTTAATAGATTTATGTCTCACTAGTCAACTTGGCTTGGGTAGGTAATTTGATTATCCACCCAACTCGACAGTTCTTCAAAATTTCCTAAACTTTTTCAGAAATATTCATTGTTTGCAGCAATGTAGCCTTTCAAAAATAGTAAAATCTCCCATATAAATGTAGCCTTTTCAGAAATATTCATTTTTGCAGCAAAATCAGGTTCAATAATTCAACAATATAACAAAAAAAACATAAGAGGAGGAGAGCGGGAAGAAGAGCCTACAACGAGAGAGAGAGAGAGAGGAGTACGACCTTGCCTTGCCCCTTCGTGTAGCAAAAGAACCCTAGAACCAAAAAATACAAATAAAACATAAAAAAATAAGAACCCTAAAACCAGAAACAGTTCAACATAGAGTTAAAGAGAGAGACGAATCGGAGATCGCCAGAAAGAGGAGAGACCGTGAGAGAAATGAACCAGAGATCGTTAAAAAGAGGAGAAATTATGACTCGTGAGAGAGAGAGGTTGAGATAATGAACCGTGCAAACCAGAGATTAATATAGGGATGGAGGATGGAGTTACCTGGTTAGAGAAGAATGCATTGGCATCGAGAGTATTTTTGCTCGAGGAAGCATCAGGAATCTGTTGGTCGAGGAAAAATAGAGTCGTGTGGACTCTGGAAAACCAACGGACTGACTTTATTTCAGTCAGTTGGTTTTCCTGATTTTTTTTTCTAAAAGTCTCCCCTTTTCCGGGCTTATCTTCCTTAAAAAAACCAAACAAACATATGATAGATTTTCGGGAAAATATGGTCTCCGAAATTCATTTTTTCCGCAAACCAAACACAGCCTTAGGAAAGAAGAATTTAGAAAATTAATTGATTAGAGTTTCTGGGAAGAATAAATGAAATGTTTTGTTTGAAGAGAGTCGTTTGAGTAGGGGTATTTTTGGAAAAAATGTGGAATAATGAATGTGGGACTTATGAATGGTATTTTTGGAAAAAAAATGTTGGAAAAAAGATTGGGAGAGCGTCACCTCAGCAGTGCCGAGCTTTAGTATAGATAATAGATAGGGTAACTGACCTAGTCTTGATCACAATCGATAGGACAGAGTAAGGTCGCAACCAAACTCTTGCTCAGTTGAGAATAATTTTGACTCAAATAGGAAAACAAGTAAATATAAAATATATCAACATGGTAAGCATTTATAGAAAGAAAGCTCCCAATAAAAAAAGTTACCTCCTAATTGAGATCGGAGAGGAACGAGGCTTTGATGCTGATGAAACGTAAAGCAAAGAAACTACTCCGATAAGCAGCTCAGACCAACCACCCGAAATGTCTTTAGTGCCAAAAAGGGCAAGCCACAAAATCTGATTTCCCCCAAAGGAAAGCTAGAAGAACCACCGAAGGAAATAAGGAGAACACAAATAAATTGCTATTGATGATGAACAACTCAAGAGAAGGCATATATAGTGCATTGGTGAGTATAATAGATAGGGGGTGGGTATTTATAATCGGAGGGGAGGGGAAGGGAATGCTCGTGATTCAAGAAAAACTCCAGGCCGGTCAACCGAGCAGTCAGACTGGTCGATCGATGGCCATTTCTCACCAGTCACCTCGTCTTTAAGTCCGATCGACCCCTCTGCATAAAACTTGTGTTTAGGGTTACGACAAATGAGGATTTCTCATAATAAGCTGGGGGAGTTCAAATGTGTCTAAGTTAGACTCTCCTTATTTTCATAAGTCCACGATCTCAAGACCTCACTGCGCATCAGGGATCGCCCTCATAGCCTTTTCAGAATCACTAAGTCCCACTCTCCAAGTCCTCGGCAATCAACTTAGTAGAGATTACATAAATACCCAGAGTTGTTTGGAATTGACAACACAATGAATATACTTATCAGAATGATGGAGTTTTAGTTACTCAGGTGAAACTTTCAAAATAACCAAACCTCTTTAACTCAGAAGATATCAATGAAGGATAAAAGTAAAAGAGTATATCCTTATTTTTTAGAGCTAGGGTTTAGCTCCCTTTATATAAGATGCTATCAAAGAACAAATTTAATATGCCCATTGAGATGGGCCAAAAATCGTAAGATATTTAAGTCAAGTTGAGATCCACTTTACACGGCGGGGGGGGGGGGGGGGGGGTGTGTGGTGTGTGTGGTCGACAGCTTAGTGACAGAGTTCTGTTCGAGGGACGTTGGCCACATGAAACGTCCGATCGGCCCAATATGCCTTATGAAAAATAACATTATAAGGGGCGATCGACCGCACCAATGAAATGATCGATTGGTCAGTTAATTCCGATTGCAAATTATCCGAAGTCCAAGAAATCCAAGGCCTGGTCAATTGTGGGTCTTGTGCGATAAGCCCCCAAATAAGACACTCAAAATCAACAATGAATGATTACGTACGTCGTTGAGTGAGAACGTCTAGCGGAACTAAGTTCAAAGAGCCCAAACTGATGACATTATCGATCTCCCATTGAAATGTGTCTGTTGAGTTGATCTTCATTGTATTGCTCTGGTCGTCTTTGTATAATTGGCGAAGTCCACGTTGTTTGTTGACGCTTTAATTCTTCAGAAGTCTAGGTATATTGTGACTAAGTACTAATAAACTAAGTATTCCTAGGATTGACAATATAGACTTTTTAATTTAAAGACTAAAGTTGTAATACCCTGAACTTTTGTTATAGGGTATTACGGTAAATTCACCTAAAAATGAAAACTTGAACCCTTTTTAGACTTTTATTATTATTTTTATAGTTAAATATCATGCTTGAGTATGTATGTTTAATTTCATTTCATTCTAACAACTTTGAAAAAACTTGCTATTTTTGGAACTCTCTTTAGGGGTAATTTCCTACTAAAAATAATGAACTATAACTAGCAGGGAGTTTTTCTTGCCCCAACTAATATTCTTGAACTTTTATAAAAAAATTATTTTTGTGGACTCGGGACACAAAAAATATTATTATTTTACCTTTCCTAGCTTTCCCGAGAAATTTGGAATATTTTCGAAGACATGAAAACCTTAGCAAGAGATTTTGGCAAATTTAATATTTTTGAACTTTTCTACCATTTCTATATTTTAAAATAATATTTAATTATATTTTATTTATTTAATAGGAATGTGGGACATACGAATCACTTTTTGGGTCAATCTAAAGTCATCTTGACACTTTTTTGGGACTTTGAACATTTTGTGATTTATGTGTACTTAGACTATTCTATGTGATTTATATGTGTATGACATATGTCAATACCTTACTATACGAATAATTAATTTATATTATATAGTTTAATTGATTTAATGCATGTTGTGGTGAATATTTATAATAGAGTCCGTCTAGAGCTACACCCACTTCTTACATCCACTTTTTACTCCGAATCCCAACCGCAAGTACTAGAAAATCGAGGGTTTTAAATGTTGCTGATGTGGCACCATTTACTTCCAATTTTTTGTTTAGCTTGAGCCGAGTAAGCCAAGCTGTTTGCATTTCATGCTCTAATAAATACAATTATACAAATCCCAAAAGCAAACTTTTCGCTCCAGGCACAAAAGTCCATTTCAACTTCCTTACTATTTCGGTATTTCTTATCCAAAAAAATTGTCACGCCCCGAATTCGGATACCCAGATACGACCCGAAAATCCATGGATCAACCCGTACCCGAACCCAGAGGTGATCCATGAATGTCCCCTAGTGGTCCAATTAGGTCAATTAGACTACTAAGGTTCATTCGAAAACCGACTAAGTAAAAAAAAGAGTCTAGATGTAGGAAACAAATAATTCAAATAATTCAATCAATCAACTAAATGTGGAGAGATGGAAGTGAGAACATGCTCTCAATTAAAGGCTTACACGCTAGTGAAAATAAATAAATAATGTTATAAAATAATCAAATACAACTTTCTAAAGTGTGGGATCGACTCCCAAATCCTCGCCGATCTCCTCGAATGCACTGGAGTCTTTCGTCTCAAAATCATCTCACGTACCCGGCTCCTCAAAATCTAAAAATGGTATCGGTGTAGCACCGTGAGCCGAGGCCCAGTAATAACAACTGTGTGCATGGTATGATATCATACTATAAAAGTTTTTAACCAAGGTATACATCTCAATCATATAATAAGGATGCCATGAATATGAGTATGAATGCAAGTAAGTACAGGATGCCAATGCAACTAGTACCCATAACCACATAGGGTCTCCATCTCCTTCCCGCACTAGGAGCGGTCTCATCGACCCATCTGTAGGATATAATAACGTCTGGGGCCTTTCACCCTAGGGTACCGAACCCTGATTAATTGATAAAACCAATATAAACGTATATAATATACTTCAACCCCGTTCCCTTGTGCACCCCTTATATGAAATGACGTGATGATCATGGTATGACAACAAGATGTACTAGGGTTACATGACATAAGTACGCATGTATTTAACATTTAAATAAAAATATAAAATGAACCAATGATCATTAAGAGTAATAATATGGGAATGAATTAGGGTTAACCATGAATAATATGTAACAATCACCGAAGGTCACGATCAGCACGGATGAACAATATAAGTGGAAATCACAAGGCAATCTAACACACCATGGCCGAACCCTATGAGGGATCCATGACATAAGGTCGAACCCTAAAGAGGGATCCAAGACACTTGGCCGAACCCTATGAGGGATCCAAGACACATGGGTGGGATCCTCATGCATACAAGTATAGGTCGAACCATCTAGGTATAATAGTCAATAAGACATGACCAAATATCACAATCAACATCAATGAAAAATATAAGTGAAAATTGCAAGAGAATCCAACACGCCATGGCCGAACTCTATGAGGGATCCATGACACAAGGTCGAACCCTAAAGAGGGATCCAAGACACTTGGCCGAACCCTATCAGAGATCCAAGACACATTGGTGGGATCCCCATGCATACAGGTATAGGTCAAACCATCTAGGGTTTAGTCAAACAACAAGGTTAAAACCTTAATAGTTAATAATCATGGCCGAACCACGAACAATTAATAGGTTTTTTACAAAAAAAATATACTGCATTATAAAAATCATAACTAAATAAATATGAATTAGAAAAATATAAACTGAATGGATTTAAAAACTAGATTTACAGAGATTTTAGAAAAAATAAATAGAAAAATATTTGGATTCAAAATATAGGTCAAAAATCTTAATTAATTGGGCCGGACAGAATCTGGGATACAGAAAAGTCCTGCACATTTAAAAACTCATAACTTAATCAATACATATCAAAAAAATACAAACTCAAGGGTTATAGAAACTAAATTGATATAGGTATCTATGAAAAATAATTAAAAAATATTTAGGTTAAAAATATAGATCGAAATCTCAAGTGAAGTGGACCGTGTAAAATTTAAAATTCTGGGTTTTACAGAAAAGTCCAGCATGTTTGAAAAATCATAACTTAATCAATACAAATCAGAAAAATATAAACTCAAAGGTTCTAGAAACTAGAATGATAGAGGTATCCATCAAAAATAATTAAAAAAATATTTAGGTTAACAATATAGATCGAAATCTCAAGTGAAGTGGATCGTGTAAAATCTAGAATTCTGGGTTTTACAGAAAAGTCCAGCACGTTTGAAAAATCATAACTTAATCAATACAAATCAGAAAAATATAAAATCAAAGGTTCTAGAAACTAGATTAATAGAGGTATGCATGAAAAATAATTAGAAAAATATTTAGATTAAAAATATAGATCGAAATCCCAAGTGAATTAGACCCTGTAAAATCTGAAATTCTGGGTTTTTTGGTAAAGTCATACAACTTAGAAAAATCATAACTTAATCAATAAAAATCAAAAAATACAAACTAAACGGTTTTGAAAAATAAATTCACAGAGCATTTTAAAAAAAATAATTATAAAAATATTTAAATTATAAAAATACAACAAAAATGATAAAGATCTTAGTCATCCGTTATAGGCACAAAATAGACTATGGCCAAACCCATCATGGTGGCCCAAAATAAAGCTCAACCCAATAAGAATAAAGTAAATATAATTGAAATTAATTTATAATGAGTATCAACCATTACCTAATAAAAGAAAAACAAACTCTTGAAGAAAAATAAGTATAGGATGGATCAAGCGCACTTACCTTAAGGTTTCTTGAACTTTAATGAAAATCAAAAGTTTCTTCAAATTTGAAAGTCGTCGGATCGTCCTCTCCTCGGAGTATGTTCTTCAAATCGGAGTCCCCGTCAATTCTCCCTTTTTGCTCGAGTACGATCGGCACCCGGATGAAGGTTTAATGGAGCTTGCTCTATTCTTCAATGGAGTTGGGTTTGTGAAAGCTTCTAAAGCTTTAGGGTTTTCATAAATAGGTTTAGAGAAGAATTAGGGTTTCTATATTAGTGAAATTCGTAACTATCAAAGGGATGACTTTTTCAATCCTCAAAAACTTATATATTACACTATTAATGGGTTAGAAATGGGCCCAAGGCCCATATACATCAATTAGGCTCATTTAAGAATATTATTAAGCTCAAAAGGCTTCTAGATTAGCCGTATGGGCCCACCCAATAATCATAACAAAAATAATTATAAATTAATTCAATTAAACTATATTATATAATTTAAAAGTTTATACAATAAGGTATTGACACATGTAACGCACATAAATCATAAAAACGTTCAAAATCCTAGAAAAGTGTCAAATGACATCGGAATGACCCGAAAGTGATTCGCGGGTCCCACACTCCTATTAAATAAATAAAATATAATTAAATATTATTTTTAAAAATATAAGAATGGTAGGAAAGTTTAAAAATTACGAAAGATACTATTTTTGTCAAAATCTCCCGAAATCTCCCGCTAGGGTTTTCATGTATCAGGAAAGGTTCCAAATTTCACAGGTAAGTTGGTAAGGATAAAATAGGAATATTTTTGGTGTCTCGGGCCCATAAAATAATTTTTTTATAAAAGTTTTGGATTGTTAGCTGGGGAAAGAAAAAGTCCCCTGCAAGTTATGGTTCATTATTTTTAGTAAGAAATTTAGCCATAAAGAGTGAGTTTAAAAAATAGCAAGTTTTTCAAAGTTGTTAAAATGAAACCAAACACATACTCATACATGATATTTAACAATAAAAACAATAATAAGAGTCTGAAAAAGTTTCAGGTTTGCATTATTAGGTGAATTTATCATAATACCCTAGAACGAAAGTTCAGGGTATTACAAACAAACTTCCTTTCCAATTCCTTTGCGCCCTCGACTCTTTTTCTATTTTTTGGGGGACAAAGACGAGCAACAACAATTCATAATTGGAAAAGAAAAACAGTGAACAAGATAAGAAAACCTTGCCAGTATATCCCTCACAAAGATCATTAACTCGTAAGAAAACTCAATGTCAGGCGGCCGCCCCTAGCAAATATTTGCATACCCATTGTTGGAATTCTGACACGCATCACTAGAAATTAGACACTTGTTGCTCCATTACAATGAAAGCCACTCAGCCACATAGTTCCCGGGACTCTAACATTGGTCGCCCCGGATTCTCACAATTCCAACAACGGTTTGTCTGCTCTCCTGTGTCCCAATTACAATATATAGCACTCACAAGGTCTTCCTTTTGTTCAATTACATCCTATTGCTGGATGAGTAAAACTTCTATCACATCGTTGTGATAGATGCTTCTGTCACAAAGCACAATACAAGTCACGTGGCTCACTCTTAGTGGACGCTGACTGTATCGATGTTTGGCAGTCCCTCGGTGGACTTCTAAACCAAAAATCAGCTTGATTAGTGATTTCTAAGAGATAGAAGTTATTTTCATGCGTTGATTTTAACGGTGGGAATTTTAACATTATTGCTTGTTATTTGGGTGCAAAGATCCAAAGGTAGTAAATCACTAATTAGGCTTATTTTTGGTTTATAGGTCCACCAAGGGACTGGCCAAACATCCATATGGTATGCGTCAACTAAAAGTGTGCCATGTGGCTTGTATTTTACTCCTCTTGCGAGTAGCATACAGTTGCATTTTTCTTATCCTCTCCCTCCACCTCATCCACTCCGTTATAGGATTCGTCCTCATTCTCTTCCACATCTTCACAATTGTGGGTTCCATATCTGGCTGCACTACAGCCTCCACATGCCACTCACATGGTCACTTTCTTGTGCAATTGAGTTTGTCTTAGATATGTTAAAGAAGAAGATGGAGTTGTGATCTTATTTAGGTGGTCTTATCTCCTGCATTTGCTTTGAAGTACTATGCCTTTGGTATTCTATGCCGGTGGTTGTGGTTTCTTCACCATTGGGATTTGATGAAGAGGTTTATTGGTTTTGTAGAGGAAGCGAGAGAAAGGTGAAAGAGAACAGAAAGATAATGAAAACCCAAAGATGAGAATGAAGGGGTATGGAATTGAATCAATCCTTTAACAACGTGAAAATTGAGTCGTAACTTAGGACCGGCCACATTGGTATCTCATGAGGGGATGAACTTTTCAAGAAAATGGATATTTTTTGTAAGAACATAATCCTGACCTTGTAATTTTTACTTCTCTCTTGCAGGATGCTTTTTCTGTGGTTCCGGTTCGTGCAGCTCGTGTTGTTGCAAGAGAAACCTAGAAGAAGAGTGAAGGAAGAAAGAAAAAGAGGGGAAGGAAGGAAGGTTCGTTGAAAGGGATATTTTCTTTTATGTTTTACAATGACGTGGAAGTACAGCTAATGGAATAGAGAACGACACCGAAAACATGGGGAGAAAAAAAGCTCCGCTTATTTGGCTCCAGCTAAATGAAAATTGGAGCTAAATTAGTGTCACATCACCAATCTTTAAAGCCCTCAATTTTTTAGTACATACGGTTGGGATTCAGAGTAAAAAGTGGATGTAATAAGTGGGTGTAGCTCTAAAAGGACTATTTATAATATAATATATAATATTAGAACCACATATGTGATATATATTAAATCACAACCTTTTTAGGGAATATGACATAATTGTAATTAATAATGATTTAAATTATTAATATAAGTAATTGCATAATTTATTGAGCTATAATTATTTGGTGGGCCCGTAAGACTAAGTTAGAAGCCTTTTGGGCTTAAAAATAACATTAAATGAGGCCTAGTTGATACATATTGGCCTTGGGCCCATTTCTAACCCATAAGTAACTTAAAATATGAGTTTTAGAAAGTTGAAAAAGTCACCCCTTTGAGAGTTACGAATTTCACTCAAAATAAAAATCATATTCTTTAAGGATTATTTCCTAAACCTATATAAGAAAGCTTGGGAGCTCTTACAAACTCTAAATCATCACTCCCATATTTCTCTTTCAAAACCTCTCTCCTCCATTGGAAAACCTCCATTAAAGCTCTTCTCTTAATCCTCTTTAACCCTAAGAACACCCTCATCCCACCATCAAAATCTAGCATCCAAATCATTTTTTCAATCTCTTCAACATAGTTGGAAATCAATGGCGTCGGAGAACTCAAAGGAAAACGTAGAGCTTTTCTTCCACCATTGTTTCAAGCTTTGTAATATGATTTTCTTCTTTATTTAAGAGGTAGGTAACCCTTACTGTGTATATCTTTATTTACATATTTTGTTATCTTTAAGCATGCTTATTATGGTTAAAAGTGGCTGGATTATTGCTTTGATCTATTTGCTTATGCTATATATTTTACCATCTTAATATTATGATTTTGTCTCCTTGTTACCCCATTTTTATATGTTATCTTAGAATTGGAAAGAAGTGTATGGAGTGAAAACGTGCCATAACCATACACTAATGGAAACCAAGGATGGTTCTCATTAGTGGATCGGCCATGAGAACACCTCTAGGTGAACACATTTTGGCCTTGGACATTCTTTTGTTATAGTTATTTCGATCTCTTGATTTACACATATGCATATCATGGACACTTGGGGTTCTTGTAAGAGGAAGTTTACTTTTATGTTAAACAAGATGAACTAGAAAACCCTATGGTGAAAAACCCCAGACAATCCTGTAGATGAGCAATAAAGTTGTTCCCAGCGAGGGAAGGAGATAGAGACCCATTAGTGGTTGAGTTACTTTAGTGGAATTTCATTATATTTTTGCATACTTTGCAAATCTTGCGTATTTTTGTCATATTGATTGTCATATCTTGTGTATTATGTGCTTTATTCTGCACTTGTTTTCCATGATCCTACTTAGTATAACTTTATATGTGGATTGAGAGTGTCATGCCCGGGGTTATCCATTGCACTACTATGAGATAGCACAATCCGTCTAGAGGCATAAAAAAGCCAAATCTTATGGAGTCGCTACCAACCCTTTTTTAATGGTGTGATTGGCCATCGGGTTTGAAAATAGATAATGCTATACATTTTTAAATTAGCAAAATAAAAATTAGTGACTTCATTGATCTACTAACCATTTGAGAGATCATTAGGTAAGTGAGTCATTTATAAATTGGGGAAGGTGTTAGGCATCCCAACTTACCCATATTTAAATGGTTACCTACTCTTGTACCCTCAATCATCCTCTCAAGTTACCGTTTAAGAAAAAGAAGAATCTACATATAAAAGAACATAAAAGAAAAATGTGAGAAAAACATTTCGGGTTCTCCACATATTAGGGAGAAAAAGAGAGAACATAAGAGAAAATGTGAGAATATCCTACTATGCAAGCATTTCAGGTTCTCCACATATACTAGAGAGAGAAAGTAAAAAAAGACAACATAAGAAAAGTAAGAAAGACAAACTAAAGTAAATAACTAATTAATCATACAATAATATAGAGCTAAGTAAATAGAATAAAAGATAAATAAAAAAAGAAAAAAGAATAGGGTGTCATAGCCTTCCCATGTGGTTTTGCTAGAGAGAGAAAGTAAAAAAGACAACATAAGGTAAGCAAGAAAGATAAACTAAAGTAAAAAAACTAATTAATCATACAATAATCTAAAGCTAAGTAAATAGAATAAAAGGCAAATAAAGAAGAAAAAAAATAATAGGGTGGCATAGCCTTCCCATGTGGTTACATTGCTAGAGAGAGAAAATAAAAAAGACAATTATAAAGAAAATAAGAAAAAAGAACTAAAATAAAGAACTAACAAAGCATAAAATAGAAGTTGGATAGAAAAGAAAAAGAACAAATAAAGTAGGGTGGCTTAGCCTTCCCATGTGGTTACATTGTTAGAGAGAGAAAGAACTTATGTTGTTTGTATTGTACCTTATAAATGGTCCTTCTTCTTTTTCTTGGCCTTTTCTTCTTCTTTCTCTTCTTATTGTTTTTGAAAAAAAAAGAAAAAATAAAGTGAGCAAGAACAAAAGTTCTTCCTCCTTTCACTTAATCTTTTAAAATAAGAGGGTCATTGGAGGATTTTTTAAAAGTTTCTAAGGGTTTTTGGAGAGCTTAAGAAACTATTTTGCAAGAGTTTTTCTAGGCCTAAAGAGAGGGCTTGAAAGGATGGATTTCTAAAAGGAGTGAGGAGGTATTTATAGGTGAAAAGTAAGGGTTTGGGGTAGTTTGGGAATAAGAAAAATGGTAGTTGAGTCATTTGTGGGTAAAAGGGTAAAAATGAAGTTTGTCCTATATGGATATGTTAAGGAATTTTCTAATTTGTTAAGAAAAAGTTGGACAATCTAGAAAGTTAAAAAGTTATAGGAAATTTATATGTGAAAAATAATCAAAAAATGTGTGGATAAAATGGGAAAGTATAGGAGTTTGATGAGTTGGATGGATAAGCTTAAGTAATATCATCAAAGTATGTCATGATGTATGAACCTTGGTATATTTACACACATCAAGACCATACATCAAGAGTTTTGATCAATCATTGATAAAATGCTCATTTTAAGTACAAAATTGACAAGACAAAAATATTTTGAAAGATCATTCAAAGTACTTTTCAAAGGTGGACATCTCATTGACACACAAACTATCAAAAATTAAGATCATTTATAAATTAGTCCAACAAAAGCCATGACCTTATGATCGAGCCATTAGATTTTAATGAAATCACTTTTCTTTTAAAAGATAAAGGAGTTAAACAAATACTTTTGATTTTGATCAAATCTAACGGTAAAATCAAAGATACAAGTAATTTTTGATCATTTATCAACAAAAGTCAAACCTTTGATTAAATTTTCATAGCTTATGATAGGGCTTCCTAATGATGGTTTTGGGTTCTAAAAGTGTTATCTAAGGATGGTTGATGGTTCTAATTAGGGCTCTATGATTAGGTAGGAATATCCTAAGGGTTGAGATTTGTAAAGTAATCCCTCGACCAATAAAGAAGAAGCTCGAGACCGTCGATCACCAACTTAGAAGATCGTGGCAAAATGGGGTGTCTACAGTTGCCCCTCTTTGGCGAAATTGGTTGACCAATGAACGACAAAGATTTTTTAGACAACAAAGAACATTTTGGCACAAAGAAGCCTATATATACCAAATAATGATTAAACATCGAGACTGTCTCCACTAGCTTCTTTAGGAATCTTTTGGCTTCGTTTGAGTCATCTCAAATTTAGGAAAATTTAGTGCAATTGTATGATTAGAGTCTTAGCCCATTTTGGGTACTTACAAGGTCACTAGTCATACAGAAAAATTTTAACTTTAATTGAGGCCCCTAGTTTAATTGCAATTCTTTAGCGACCTAGAGTTGAACCTTGCTTGCAAGTTTAAACTTTCAAAATAATCAACTTATGATGGGATGATTAAAAATGTCCATCTTTTGAGATTCCTCAAACATTACTTTATGATTCTTCATTTAACTAAATGATTTTCAGTCTCGATATTTAAGCAGAATTTGATCTATATACGATTTTAGCAACATTAACAAGACACAATGTGGATCTTATAAATGACAACATGTATTAGATTGCTTCATAAGAGCCCTTACAAACATCTGACCAAGAAATAGTAATCAGACTTACCTTAATCTTGCACGGTATTCTACTAAGAGGTATGATGAACCAATTAGCATATTAGGCCACTCATGCACAAAAGTAGGTCACGAATGTATAAATGCAAATACGAATGCAAAATGTATGATGATTTTCATTTTTTAAATTTTTACGAAGGGTTAAAAGGTGATTCTACAAAAAAAAGATAGTGAAATGATTCTAAGGGGGTATAAAATATTTATAGCGGGAGATGATAGAAAAAATAATTTCAAATGGAAAGACTTCATCCTCATTATTCTCTTGGAGCCTGCGACCTTGAGTGTATTAGACTTCGTTCCTTCTTTGTAGTTCATTGGAGTGGATGACGCCATTATAATGCTTGCTAAGATTGCAGCCTTTTCCCCCTTTTAATCAGCCTGTCTTAGCGAGTGAACTAGAAAAACAAAAAATGCAAAAGGGCCTTCATTCCTAGAAGTGTGTACTTTTTTTTTTTTTTTAAAATAAGGTTCAATCATATGAAAATCAATCATGAATTTCTTCTAAGGATAGCAAGTGATAAGGTTTAAGTAATCTTGCTCAAGCATCATGTCAGGTTGGAATCTTCGTTCATGACTTGCTCATGCATGGACCCTGAATGGTAATCCCATTTCCTGTAAATGTTTCCACGACTTGCCCTTGTGTGTCTGTGTGTGTGTGTGTTTTTTTTCTTCTTCTATTTTTTTCCCTTTTTTGCCCCTGATGCCCATAAGGGTTTTCACCAGGGCTGGGTCCACGTGATTGTTGCACACTAGTGCCTTTCAGTTTACACTATGCCCGTGGTGTTGGATCTTGCCATGACTTGACATTTTTACTCGTGATGCCCTTTCAGGTTTTCACCACGCCCTTTCGAGTCATGCTATATTTTATAGATTACCATCTTCCTTCATTGCTAGTTGATCGAAATGAAAACAAGAAATGTCTTAACCAAATATACCTTCAATTAATCTTGGATCGAAAAGGCTTTATTGTGGGATGAAAAGAAAGGTTTTGGCCCTGGTGAAGAAGATGAGAAGTGATGACTAGGAAAAAAGTAAAGCCGTTTATAGTTTATACTCTTGCGGGCTAGGAGTGGTGTATTGATGTGTCAAACTTGTGTCGATCTCTTTATTTTGCTTTTCTTTTTTTTTTTTTTTTTTTTTTGCTTTTTTCTTTGCCATTTTTGGGTTTTTTTTTTCCTTTTCTTTGTATGACTGAAAGTATATGTTATGTTGTCTCTTAGGAAAAGAAGTGAATGCTCAAAGTTTGAGGAAAAATGATAGAGTGAGGTGTGAAAGAAAAAAAATACAGCCATTTTCATTTCCAAGATCCATTGAAGGTACAAAATATTAAGACACATCTATCGTACAAAGTATTTTTTGACTTGATCTGTATTGATTGGCTCCGGGAGGTCTTCATCATCCATTCGCCCCAAGATTAAAGCTCCACTGGAAAAGACTTTCATCACGATATATGGGCCTTCATAGTTGGGCTTGAACTTCCCACGTGGATCGTGTTGATGAGGAAGAATCTTTTTTAAAACCAAGTCACCAACCTTGAATTCTCGAGGTTTGACTTTCTTTGCATAGGCTTTGGCCATGCGACGTTGGTATGCTTGAGCATGACAGATTGCTCGAAGTCTCTTTTCTTCGATCAAATTCAAATGCGCATATCATGCTTGTAACCACTCAGCTTCATCCAGCTCTGCTTCCATAAGAACACGTAGAGACGGGATCTCAACCTCAATAGGGAGAACTGCCTCCATCCCATATGTAAGGGCATATGGTGTAGCTCCAACTAAAGTCCTGATCGATGTGCGGTAGGCAAGAAGAGCATATGGCAACATCTCATGCCATGCTGAATAATTGTTTGTCATTTTCTCGATGATGTGCTTGATGTTCTTCTTAGCTGCCTCAACTGCTCCATTTGTCTAAGGGCGATAAGGAGAAGAAAAATGATTCCTGATTTTGAATTGAGCTAACAACTTTATCATCTCCTTTTCTTTGAAAATTGACCCATTATCTGAGATCATTTCACTAGGCACTCCATACCGACAAATGATTTCCTTTCGAATAAATTTTCTTACTTGTGCGGCTGTAACAATGGTGTATGAAGTTGCCTCTACCCACTTGGTGAAATAATCTATTGCCACCAATATATACCGATGATTATTTGATGCCTTTGGAGTAATAGGGCCAATCATGTCGATTCCCCAAACAGAAAATGGCCATGGTGTGGTCATGTTATGCAGCTCTGATGGTGGCACATTGATCTTGTTAGCATAGATTTGGCACTGATGGCATTTTTAGACGTACTTGCAACAATCTGAATCAAGAGTTGACCAGTAATATCCAAGTCGCAAAATTTTATTTGCCAACATGTGTCCATTCATGTGAGGACTGCAAACTCCTTCGTGGACTTCTTCCATGACTTCTTTTGCTTCTTTTTCATCAAGACATCTCATAAGGATTTGATTGGGTGACCATTTGTATAATACAATGCCAATTATAAGAAATTGTGAGGCTAACCGCTGAATCATTCGTTGATCATTAATGGTGGCATTCGAAGGAAATGTTTGCTCTTCAAAGATATTTCTTTATATTTGTATACCACGGCATTTGATCTAGTGCACCTCCATTTATGGTGTTGCAATAGGTTGGCTCAAAACTTTGTGCAACCTCAATCGGCCTTATATCCATCCCATCTGGAATCTCGATCATTGAGGCAAGAGTGGCAAGTGCATCAGCAAATTGATTCTTGGTCCTCGGCATGTAGGTGAACGTGATCCTTTCAAACTTTGAAGTGAGCCCTTCTAGATATTCGTGGTAAGGGATTAATTTTTCATCCTTCGTATTCCAACTACCATTTGTCTGGCATATGACTTGAGATAAGTCTTTGAACACATCTATATCTTTGATCTCCATATCCAAAGTTGCTCGTAGTCCAACAATGCAAGCTTCATATTCTGCTTCATTATTTGTGCATCCGAACTGTATTTTAAAGGAAACTGGAATGTGAGAACCTTTCGGTGATATAATTACTGCCCCAATTCCCCGTCCCTTCTGGTCGACTGCGCCGTCAAAGTACATTTTCCATCTTGTTGACTCAACTGCATCTTCTTCAACTGTCATTATGGCTTCATCTGGAAAATCTGTCCTCATGGGTTCATAATCAGGCAGTGGATTTTCTGTGACTTTTGTGTGACATAGGTGATGTCAAGCTCTGATAATAACATCTGCCAATGAGCTGTTCTTTCAGAAATAGTAGGCTTTTCTAACAAATACTTCACCGGATCCATGCGAGATATTAACAACACCGGTTAAGACAATAAGTAATGGTGCAAACGTTGTGTAGCCCATACTAAAGCAAGACAAGTTTTATTTAGAGGCGTGTAACGAGTCTCATAGTCAGTGAATTTCTTGCTCAAGTAATAAATTGCACGCTCTTTCCTGCCTAATTCGTCATGTTGCCCCAATACATAACCCATAGAGGTCTCAGTTATTGATAGCTACAGTAAAAGAGGACGTCCTGGCTTAGGTGGCACTAGGACTGGAGGAGTTAGGAGGTACCTTTTTATCTTATCGAAAGCAACTTGACATTCATTGTTCCATTCCTTAGGACTGTTCTTACGAAGCAACTTGAAAATGGGTTCACAAATGGGAATGAGTTGTGCCACAAATCTGCTGATGTACTATAAACGCCCAAGAAAACCTCTGATTTCTTTCTCCGTCTTCGGGGGAGGCATATCAATGATTGCCTTGGCTTTGGCTGGATCGATTCCAATTCCTCTCCTGCTGACAATAAATCCAAGCAGCTTTCTAGATGTTGCACGGAAAATACATTTTGTTGAGACGAAGCCTGAATTTACGGAATCTTTCAAATAGTTTCTTTAAGATGGTAAGATGGTCTTCAACCTTCCATGATTTGGCGATCATGTCATCCACATACACTTCCATTTCCTTATGGATCATATCATGGAATAGTGTTGTCATAGCCCGCTGGTATGTTGCTCCTGCATTTTTTAATCCAAATGGCATAACTTTATAACAAAAGGTGCCCCAAGGTGTGATGAACGCAGACTTTTCTCTATCTTCCTCTGCCATCTTAATTTGGTTATATCCCGAGAATCCATCCATGAATGACAACAATTCATGGCCTGCAGTGTTATCCACCAAGACGTCTATATGAGGCAATGGAAAGTCGTCCTTTGGGCTAGCCTTATTCAAGTTTCGAAAGTCAATGCACATCCTTACTTTCCCATCCTTCTTTGGCACAGTACTATATTTGCAAGCCACTCTGAATATGATGAAACCATCAGAAAATTGGCTTTGTACTGCTTTACCACTTCTTCTTTGATCTTCAAAGCCCATTTCGGACGCAATCCTCAAAGCTTTTGCTTGACAGGGGTTTCCCTAGGTATTAAGGGCAAACGATGGACGACTAGATCTGTGTCTAGCCCGGGCATGTCTTCATAGGACCAAGCAAATACATCTTTATAATTCTGAAGGAATCTAACCATTTTAAGTCTCTCATGTGGGGAAAGAGATGCACCAATCTTCACTTCTTTTGGATCTTCTTCTGTACCAAGATTTATGGTCTCGGTATCTTCAATGTTAGGTTGAACCCCCTTTTCATGATGCTCAAGAAGATCGAAAAGTTCTGTGTTAGCTTCTTCTTGTTCCTCCTCACATTCTATCCCCATGAGCTCAAAGTCTAATTCCAGGTCGAAATCATATGGTTCAAGCTCATTATCAGATTCTTCCTACTAATTAACCTTGATTGAATTAGAAGAAAAAAATTAATTTTGCAAAAACATAATGAGAGAGTTCATTTATTTAGAAAGGAAAAAACTAAACTTTTTGATAAAATAACACCCAAGGGTGAAGGATTTCATTAATTAGTCCACTCGCTACCACAGACCTTTTTAAAATGGGTCATTGTTCTTGTTACAATTTGGCAAGCCTCAACAGTTAGTGGGACAGATTTCCAGTTTGACAATTCTCCTTCTAACTGATGAATTAGATTGGTTGGATCAATCTCCTTTTGTTGGTGTAGATCATCATGACATCTTTATATTCCATCTCTATCTCCTCCTCATCAAACATGCTTGCTTCTTGTAGTGGGATCATGAGCTCTTCTTGTAGATTCTTCGAGATCTAAACTGCTTCCCAATCGATATACATCATTTTGCCTCCATCTTGCTCTCCATATGGTATCTCTACCGCTTGGTCTAACTTGAAATCATCTTTGGACTTTGTTATCCCATCGACCATCGCGCCTGTTGACTTGCTGGACTCAGACTCTAAAATCAAAGCAGACTGACATTCCCCACCTAAGAATAAGATCGAGATATCAGGAATATCAAGCTCATGCTCAACCTTCGAATCTTTTGACTGCACAGATGGAGAATGGCTTGGCTTTGAAGGAGTCATAACAGATTTTGGAAAAGATGGGGGTTTAGGATTTGAAAGAGGGTTATAATCTTCATCACGAAAATTCCTACAGGAAAAGTTGCATTGAGGAGAGGAATGGGCTTTGGCAGATCGTCGATGAGGTCAACTCCGTTTCTTCTTGCTAACTGAGTTTTTCTTCTCAATTGCGCTTGTCTGATGTAGTCCTCAGCGCGCGGTTTGTACCCATTACCAAATCTTGGCTGGTACTTTGTCTTCTTTACTGGTTCCAGCATCCCTTGTTCATTCACTCCTAATCCCTTGCCAGGGTGGAAGTTCATGTTGTACATCATCCTCCAACATGGCTCAACAACTTCATCTCTTTTCATGGACATACAACTCACTGTTTTGAATTGATAAGATAAGATTTTTGACTCAGTGTCCATGTGTTGGATTGCATATGTGTGTTGCCCTCGTGGGATATGAAGCTCTTCATCACCGGTCACTGAAATCAACTGATCACCAACAACAAATTTCACCTTTTGATGCAAAGAAGATGGGACTGCCCTGGCTAAATGTAACCATGGCCTACCAAGGAGAAAAGTAATGGATGCCTCTATGTCCAACACTTAGAAGTTAATCTCGAATGAATACGGGCTGATGATCACATCAAGATCGATTTCTCCAACATTTCGTCTGATAGAATTATCAAAAGCCCTAATTGTCATGGGTCTCCTTCTGATGTCAGAGAGGCCAAGTCCTATGGCCTTAATAGTATTCAAAGAGCATACATTTAGGCCCGAGCCATTGTCGATCAGGACCGCAGGCACTTTTTGATTCTAACATGTCACTGTGATATATAAGGGCCTCAAGTGTCCGGTTCCTTCTCCAGGGATCTCATCATCAGGAAATGTTATCACCCGAGGGGCCATGATCATTCCTACCAACTTTGCCAGTCTCTCAGGAGTGATGTTAGCCATAACATGAGCTTCTACAATACTTCCATCATTTGAGCCCGATGATGTTCTGAGGTTAGCAACAGCCCCAATATCAAAATCTGAGCTGGCACCTTTACAAGTTGTTCAACAACATTGTACTCTGATTTCTTCAGGGCTTTATAGAAGGCACTATCATCATTATCATTAGCCATTGTTTCCTTCTCTTTTCCTTTTTCTCCTTCAGTCTTTAGATTTGTTTGCTTGAAACACCTTCCTGATCTCGTCATATTACCAATCTCATAGCATTCCCCTTCATTTGCTCTTCTTTCCATTACCATTGGTTGATCATTATAGTTCCACGGCACCTTGGATAGGTTGGCTATGGGTTGAGTTGGAGGGACTTGAATGATAAAAGGTTTGGGTATTGGTGGTGGAATAGATTTTGGTGGGTAAGAAATCTGAAAAGGTGATGGCAGTAGTGATGGTGCTAGGTGTTTGACAATTTGGGTAGAGGAGTTTGGGTTTATATGAGGTTGAACTGGAGTAAGGGTGATAGAAGGCGTGGATAGAACTGGGTTGATGGGTAGTTGTACCATAAAAGGTGGAAGTTGAGTTACATGAGTGAGGGTATAAACAATTGATTTGGGCAAGTATAGATGAAATTGAGCGGTAGGTTGAGGCTGGGTACCGTGGTTTTCTAGTCTGAACAATGAAGATTGATCAGTCAAGGTACTGGCCAGTGGACTAGATAATTCAAATTTTGAATTGATGTTTATAACAAAATCCTTTCCGATTGGTCCAATAAGACATGAGGGTCAAAGGTATAAGAACCTACCAATATGACATTGATTTGCTTTGAAGTGCTGGGACCTTGCTCTGGATGGTTTGAGAGGGGATTTTGTATGATGCCAGATGTGCCAGGTTGCTGAGATGGAAGGGCAATTCTTCCCTGGTCTATCAAGTTCTGTACAGCATGCTTGAGATTCCAACACTTATCAGTCCAATGCCCGGGACCCTGATGATACGTACACCATGCACTAGGGTCATAACCTCTTGGAGGCGGGTCTGACACCGGTTTGGGAGATTGGAGGACCAAAAGTCCTTATTCAAGGAGTTGTGGAAGCAATTGTGAAAGAGTCAATGGTAAGGGTGTAAACTCTCTTCTCTTTCTTTCCTCAATTCAATTTCCTTAAAGTTGTTGCATTTGTTGTTCTGGTATTCCATCTTGCCTTCTATGGGTATGTTGAAAATATTGTTGGTGCATAGACTGTTGAGGATGTTGCAGTGAAGTAAAGGGTTGTTGCGGAGTTGGCCCCATTGCATGAACTTGTTGGCGTGGGACTTGATGAATAATATTAGGATGAACAACACGTTGAGCGTATTGTTGTTGAGGTATTTGATGAATCGATGGTTGAGATGTTGGAGTGATCATTTGCTCCTCTCCATCTGGCATTCTCTTCTTGTTGTCGTTCTTCTTTATATTTGTTCCAGAAGGCTTTCCATAGATCATCGATTGCACTGCGGAGGGATCCGCAATGGTGTCATCCTTGATTGATGCCTCAATTCTCGAACCATTTTGGGCCATAGCAGCAAATGTGGGTAGCGTTTGCGCTATCAGGAGAGTATGGTATGGTTGTCCAACGGTTTTTAGAAATGATCAGATCATCTCTTCCTCGGTCATTGAAGTCCTTAACTGAGCTGCCGCTTCTTGCCATCTAAATGCATACTTTGTAAAGGTCTCATTATTTTTTTGCGACATTCTCTCTAGGTCATCCTTCTAAGGAACCAAATCCATATTGAAAGCGTAATGGGCTAGGAACGCCTCAGAGATATCTCTCCGAGTCTTGATCTTGGTGTGATCCAAAGTAGTGTACCATCTAAGGGCAGGACCATTGAGACTCTTCTGGAAACACTACATAAGCAACTTCTCATTCTTCCCATACTGAAACATATCCCCACAATATCCCTTCAAGTGAGTTTGTGGACATCCTCTTCCATCATACTTAGTGAACTCAGGCATCTTGAACTTTTCAGGTAATTTTGCATTAGGATATAAACATAGTTCATTAAAATTTGTGACCCCCACATTGTGAGTTCCTTTCAGCTTCCT
This sequence comes from Euptelea pleiosperma, assembly GCA_035048495.1. Classification (NCBI taxonomy): domain Eukaryota; kingdom Viridiplantae; phylum Streptophyta; class Magnoliopsida; order Ranunculales; family Eupteleaceae; genus Euptelea; species Euptelea pleiosperma. The sequence continues at coordinate 8,066,238 of CM068540.1, forward strand.
GATTTCTGCTTCCATCTTCTTAAATCTCTCTCTCTATGAGGATCTGCCAAGGGTGCTAGGGTATTTGAAATAGGATGGTTATGGCTACTATGATTTTGTCTGCCCTCTTCTTCATAATGATCAATCTTTTCAAAATAAGAGGGAGATGGGTGGTAGAGTGGAAGTCTGGTGGCTGGTTGTTGGGTAGGACGGGGTGTAACTGTGGGCATTGATGAAAAAGTAAAAATTGGAGTTAGAACAGAGGTAGTGTGAAGATTAGTTTAAGGAATGGTTGGTGCAAGAGGATTGAGAATAGTAGGTTGTATGGGCATGTGAAAGAGAGGATTGGAAATGGTGGGTTGGAGGATTGTTGGGTGAGGTTGAGGTTGATATGGGGGAATGGAAGGTTGGTTTTGGGGAATGGACTGAGATTGGCTCTGCGCAGCCATTAGATTATTATGGGAGGCTTGGATTAGCTCTTGGATCATGTCTTTGAGTAATGGAATGTCAGTGAGACTGATTACCAGAGAAGTCGAAGTGTCAAGAGGGATGACAGATGTCCCTATCACTTCACTGGTGTTTGGAGGATCAGAACCAGGAGGGTGATTATGCTCCATTGCTCGTGTTTTTTAACGTGTCAAAATAGTGCTTCGAGGAAGTGGCGGATTGACGGATCTCCCTTTCAAAGGTCGCTGGCTCAGCCCTATGATGATGGATGACGTCAATCCCTTTTGAAAAAAAGAAAAAAGCTTTGTAAGAAAACATGAAAATGCTATAATCTAAGAAACTTTTAGACTTTAAAAGATGAGATTTTTTTTTTTTTTAAGATGTTATTAATGATCATAAAATTTGAAAATGAAAAGATGAGAGGCTCCTCAAAAGTGAATATGGGATGCAAGTTTTAAGAGAATTAAAACAACTAGAAAAAAAAAAGTCTCCTTAAGGAAACCTGAACTATTGGATTGGATTTGGAAGATGCAAGGCTCCTTAAGTGAAATCAAACTATTGAAGTAGCTTGGAAGATGTGAGGCTCCTTAAGGGAAACCAAACTATTGAAGTGGCTTTGGAAGATGCTAGGTTCTTTAAGAAAAACCAAACTGTTGAAGTGGCTTTGGAAGATGCTAGGCTCCTTAAGGGAAACCAAACTATTGAAGTTTTTAGAAGATGTGACGGCGACCATATTGGACTTATACCAAGAGTGGATAAGTGAGCTAGGATCCCCTAAATCCACAAAAGAATACTAGGTGGAACAGCCTGAGCACCTAGTCAACATGGTAATTGAGACCATGGTTACTGTGGGTGCCGTATTTTCCAGCAAGTCAAATGTTGACGCGTGTCACTGGCTTAGCACGTGCGGTCATAAAAAGATGACGCATGTTAATGGATAGCACGCGAGAGTAAATGCGCTGGAGGCATCATCAGGAGCCATAAACTGCCCATCGTGTCACACGATTTTCATTAATTGGAAGTGCTACGTGTCAAGATGGAATGATCGACACATGGAAGTGACGCTAACAGAATACATTAACATTTTAGCCTTTAATATGTCGGGGAGCATTCAATCCTGCCCGACATATTTATTGTTGAATCTCATCCTAACAAGGTCTACAGGCTTGACGGGATCTATTACAATCTCATCCCGATAAGGTCAATAGGCTTGACGGGATCTATTACAATCTCATCCCAACAAGGTCAACAGGCTTGACGGGATCTATTACAATTTCATCCCGATAAGGTCAACAGGCTTGACGGGATCTATTACAATCTCATCCCAACAAGGTTTACAAGCTTGACGGGATCTATTACAATCTCATCCCAATAAGGTCAACAGGCTTGACAGGATCTATTACAATCTCATCCCAACAAGGTCAACAGGCTTGACGGGATCTATTACAATCTCATCCCAACAAGGTCTACAGGCTTGACGGGATCTATTACAATCTCATCCTGGCAAAGTCATATGGGGTTAATAGACTTACGTGGCATGATATCTTACGAATGAGGTAAGTATTCTAAACATCATCAATTTCTTAACCTATGAATATTAGCCACCTGACAGCTAGTTGAATTATTACGATTTCGACATTCCTTTATCTGAATACCTGACACGAAGGATGCCACCTCAGTATCACTTCAGTTATTTTAGGTATAACCGAATCAAGAAAGTCAACCATAAGATTTTATTTTATAACAGAATCCATCTGAGTCATCATTGACTGATAATGACTAGACACGTGGAAAGTGAGTTACGCCAGTTTTAAGGGTATAAATATGAGACCCTTAGGATTGAGAAGAGGATCTTGCTCTCTAGATCCAGATAGCCTAAACTCTGAAACCTTTTACTACTTTCGTGAAACCTGCTACATTTCCTAAGCTGACTTGAGCGTCGGAGCCTTGTCAACAGGTACAACCAAATCTCATCTGGAGATCATCCTATCCTTCGCAGAGGAGAAAGCAGTTTCATCCTGGAGCATCAGGGTCATTCGATCATCACCAAAATTTGAATCGTCTGACCTCGAAGATTGTGTGGGTTAGATCAGATATTTTTCCCCCACATCTTTTGGCGCCGTCTATGGGAATTCGAGAAGAAGTTTTCCGTTCTAAGAGAAATTCGATTCGAGTAATGGTGGATACCAGACTCACTGGCCTCAGGAGTATGAGAGAGAAGAATCCTCCCAGCGATCTTAGAGATGCTATCACGGAGGGCAGAAGAGCGAGAGAACTGGACAATCAACAGAAGATGATTGCCCAGTTGCGCGAAGAGAATGAGGAGTTGAAGCAGCGGGTGACAGTTGAACGAACTGGTGGCTATATATCTGGTACAGCCAGACATAGTCATCATCAGAAGAGCCATTTCTAGTCGGACAGGTCAAATTCAGAGGAATCTATCCTACGGAATCCATGGAGCAGACATGGGGATTCACAAATCCCACTTCCGGAGAAGCGTCATAAGGCCGAGTCTTCCTGTCAACGAAGCTCGGATCGTATTCAACCCGAAACTAGGAAGCAGATTGCTGATCTGGTAGCTGAGGTGATGGGAAAGAAAGAAACAATGGCTGATAAGATGATTGCAATGGCGACGAGAGTTCTCCGAGATTCTCCTTTCACAGAAGAGATACAGGGATATCGTGCTCCGAAATCTTTCTCGTATCCCAAATTTTCAATATTCACAGGGACTACAGACCTCGTGAATCATGTACTTTGCTTCAGGAAGGCGATGACGATGTGGGAGTTCTACGATGAACTCCTTTACAAGATGTTCCCTTCCACTTTGAGTGATGATGCATTGATCTGGTTTAACCAGATAGCCCCCCAAACCATTTCTGATTTCACCAAGTTGAGTACCCTCTTCATCACTCGATATTCTTGCAACAGATTGCATAAGAATGACGTCAACGTGCTGTTCAATGTACGTTGTGATCAGAAGGAGATGTTGCAGGATTTTACAAAAAGATTCTGTACTCTCATGACCACAGTGGAAGACTGTGATGATAAGCATGCCGTTATAGCCTTTCGGAAGACATTGTCTACAAGTTCTGGGCTGTACATGTCTTTAACCAAGAATAGGCCGGTGAGTATGGAAGCCTTGTTCCTTCGAGTTGAAAAGTATTCTAAACTCGAAGATGACACACTCCAATAGGGCCAAGGAGTGGCCATATCAGTGAATGAGGTAAAGAAGGCCCCGGCGTCCAGCAAAATATCTAAAGGAAAGCAGAAGGTTGCTACTGAAGTTACGACAACGGAAATTCCCAAGAAGAAACCAGAGAAGTCAGGAAGTACTGGTCAGTATCCTCGTCGAGAGAAGAGGATTTTTATGGCATTGAACAGGACCCATAGTCAGATCTTTGATCTGATTAAAAACGAAAAATATCTTCAAAATTCCAGACCAATGAGGCCGGACTTGAAGGGAGATAGAGATATGACGAAATTCTGTGGCTTTCACCAGGAAGCAGGGCATATAACCGATAAATGCTGGGCGCTGAGGCACAAGATTGAGGACCTAATTAACCAAGGCTTTTTGCAACAGTTTATTGCCAGCACGACTGAGGCAGTAGCTGGAGCCGAGGTTCTCAAGAAAGATAAGAACCCCGTTAAGCAGCAAGAACGTGGGTTGGTGATTGACGTTATACACGGGGGAGTACGACAACTATCCCGTGGAGAGAATGAGAGGGTAGACAGGATCAAAATCAGGAAGGTCGAACACCTAAATGAGATCCTGCACCTATCAACGGGACCTAGAATAACAGATCCCGTGGAGATGACGGAAAGCACTGGTGCAGCTATTTTCTTCTCCGATAAAGATCTCATGGGAGTAGATCATCCGCATTCGGATGCGTTAGTACTCACTTTGCCCACAGGCATGTCCCTTCTCGGACGTCTTTGGTGAGAACTGAATGTCATACTGAGCCAAATAGATGGCCCATTTAGCCATTCTCCTTGATAAATCGATCTTACCGAGTATAGATTTCAAAAGATGCTCTGTGTAGACTGTAATAGTTCTTCCTTCAAAGTAGGGTTTAAGACGCCTAGAAGCATAAATCAAAACAAGAGCAGCTTTCTCGATTGTGGCATATCTTGTCTCTGCTCTAATAAGAGTTTTACCGGTAAAATATACTGGCCGTTCTTCTCGGTCGAGCTCACGGAAGAGGACGGCGCTGATAGATTCATCAGTAGTAGCCAAATAGAGACCTAAAGGCTCCCCTTGATCAGGTTTAGAAAGAATTGGAGGTTGTGAGAGATAATGTTTAAGCTTTTGGAAGGCTTCATCACATTCTTCTGTCCAGTCAAACCTTCCATTCTTCTTCAAGAGCCTGAATAAAGGCCTGCATCTATCTGACAATCTTGATATGAAGCGATTCAATGCTGCTATCCTCCCGACAAGCTTTTGGACTTCCTTTCTGTTCTTCGGTGAAGGCATTTCTGTCAAGGCCCTGATCTGCTCGGGATTAGCTTCAATTCCTCGTCTTGTAATGAGATAACCTACAAACTTCCCAAAGGTCACTCCAAAGACACATTTGGCAGGATTGAGCTTCATTTGATATTCCCGTAGACGATCGAATGTTTTCCCGAGATCTCCCAGATGAAGTTCCTGAGTCCGCGTTTTAACCATCATATCATCTATATATACTTCCATTGTCACGCCAATCATGTCATGGAACATTCTATTGACGAGGCGCTGATAAGTGGCTCCTACATTTTTGAGGCCAAAAGGCATCACTCTATAACCCCTATCAGTCGTAAAAGCTGTCATCTCCTGATCCGGCTCATATAATGGAATCTGATTGTAGCCCGAGTACCCATCCATGAAAGACAAGATTTCATACCCTGAGGTGGCGTCGACCAGTTGATCAATCCTCGGCAAGGGATATGGATCTTTAGGGCAGGCTTTATTCAAATGGATAAAGTCTATGCAAACTCTAATCTTCCCATTCTTCTTTGGAACAGCCACTGTGTTGGCTAACCATTGAGCATTGTTAACTTCACGGATAAACCCGACCTTCAGGAGTTTATCGATCTCTTATTGGACTGCCTGTTGTTTCTCGGGAGCAATCCTTCGAGGTCTCTGCTTCACAGGTAAATGCTTACTATTTACTGTAAATGATGACAAGAGATGTCGGGAGGAATACCCAGCATATCGTCGAATGACCATGCGAAAACATCCATGTAGGATTTCAGAAAATCAGTGTAGGATATCTTCTCTTCGATAGATAAACCGGCCATGATAAAAGTATACTTCAGATTTTCCTCACTACCGAGATTGACCTGATCAGTTTCTTCCACCGTAGGAATGGTCCCTCGCTCAAATATAATACTACCACCTTCCTGGCTCGGCGCAGCCTGTTCCAGACTTGCTGGGATGCGCTCTGATTGCTATTGCTCAACAACCACAGATAAGGTTCCCTCTCCATGATGATCCTTCTGGACTGGGACATCCTTCGATCTAAGGGCCATGGCATAACATTTTGTTGAGATGGCCTAATCTCCTTTAAGCTCCATAATCCCATGATCAGTCGGAAATCGGAATAATTGATAATAGGTGGACGATACGCCTTTTACCTTATGTATCCACCCTCTCCCCAATATGCCATTATAGGGGGATGGTGTATCTAGAACAAGAAATTCGACCATAGATGTGATCGGTCCCGTCTTTACTGGTAGAATTATTTTTCCCATAGCATATTCTCTCTGGCCATTAAACCCGACCAAGGGAACATTGCTCTGGATAAGATCTGATGGGTTAAAACCCATCTTTCGATAAGCCTCTGCAAACAGAATCTCGACTAAGCTTCCTGGATCAATCAGTAGACGCTTTACCTCATAATTGCCCACAGGCAAAGTGAGCACTAACGCATCCGAATGCGGATGATCTACTCCCACGAGATCTTTATCGGAGAAGAAAATAGCTGCACTAGTGCTTTCCGTCATCTCCACGGGATCTGTTATTCTAGGTCCCGTTGATAGGTGCAGGATTTCATTCAGGTGTTCGACCTTCCTGATTTTGATCCTGTCTACCCTCTCCGTCTCTCCACGGGATAGTTGTCGTCCTCCCCCGTGTATAACGTCAATCACAAACCCACGTTCTTACTACTTAACGGGGTTCTTATCTTTCTTGAGAACCTCGGCTCTAGCTACTGCCCCAGTCGTGCTGGTAATAAATTGTTGCAAGAAGCCTTAGTTAATTAGGTCCTCAATCTTGTGCCTCAGCGCCCAGCATTTATCGGTTATATCCCCTGCTTCTTGATGAAAGGCACAAAATTTCGTCATATCTCTATCTCCCTTCAAGTCCGGCCTCATTGGTCTGGGATTTTGAAGATATTTTTCATTTTTAATCAGATCAAAGATCTGACTATGGGTCCTGTTCAATGCCGTAAAAATCCTCTTCTCTCGACGAGGATACTGACCAGTACTTCCTGACTTCTCTGGTTTCTTCTCAGGAATTTCTGTTGTCGTAACATCAGTAGCAACCTTCTGCTTTCCCTTCGATATTTTGTTGGACGCCGGGGCCTTCTTTACCTCATTCACTGATATGGCTACTCCTTGGCCCCGTTGGAGTGTGTCATCTTCGAGTTTAGAATACTTTTCAACTAGAAGGAACAAGGCTTCCATATTCACCGGCCTATTCTTGGTTAAAGACATGTACAGCCCAGAACTTGTAGACAATGCCTTCCGAAAGGCTATAATGGCATGCTTATCATCATAGTCTTCCACTGTGGTCATGAGAGTACAGAATCTTTTTGTAAAATCCTGCAACGTCTCCTTCTGATCACAACGTACATTGAACAGCACGTCGACGTTATTCTTATGCAATCTGTTGCAAGAATATCGAGTGATGAAGAAGGTACTCAACTTGGTGAAATCAGAAATGGTTCGGGGGGCTATCTGGTTAAACCAGATCAATGCATCATCACTCAAAGTGGAAGGGAACATCCTGCAAAGGAGTTCATCATGGAACTCCCACATCATCATCGCCTTCCTGAAGCGAAGTACGTGATTCACGAGATCTGTAGTCCCTGTGAATATTGAAAATTTGGGATACGAGAAAGATTTCAGGGCACGATATCCCTGTATCTCTTCTGTGAAAGGAGAATCTCGGGGAACTCTCGTCGCCATTGCAATCATCTTATCAGCTACTGTTTCCTTCTTTCCCATCATCTCAGCTACTAGATCAGCAATCTGCTTCCTGGTTTCGGGTTGAATACGATCTGAGCTTCGTTGACAGGAAGACTCGACCTTATGACGCTTCTCATGTAATAGATCCCGTCAAGCCTGTAGACCTTGTTGGGATGAGATTGTAATAGATCCCGTCAAGCCTGTTGACCTTATCGGGATGAAATTGTAATAGATCCCGTCAAGCCTGTTGACCTTATTGGGATGAGATTGTAATAGATCCCGTCAAGCCTGTTGACCTTATCGGGATGAGATTGTAATAGATCCCGTCAAGCCTGTAGACCTTGTTGGGATGAGATTCAACAATAAATATGTCGGACATGATTGAATGCTCCCCGACATATTAAAGGCTAAAACGTTAATGTATTCTGTTAGCATCACTTCCATGTGTCGATCATTCCATCTTGACACGTGGCACTTCCAATTAATGAAAATCGTGTGACACGATGGGCAGTTTATGGCTCCTGATGATGCCTCTGGCGCATTTACTCTCGCGTGCTGTCCATTAACATGCGTCATCTTTTTATGACCGCACGTGCTAAGCCAGTGACACGTGTCAACATTTGACTTGCTGGAAAATACGGCACCCACATCGCCCCCCTTTTTGAGAAGATCGATAAGTTGCTGTCGTATCTTCTGAAAAAGATCCTGACCCTCCACGTCTTACTCCAGTTTCCTGGCCGTTGGATCAGCCATCAATTATTCAACCGCTAGCTTTCTCATTTAATACTGCGCCCATCGTTGCTGTTCCCACGGGACGTGTCCGTACCAGTGTGCTACCCAATGTACGGTCGTCGAATAGAATGATTGACGGGTACAGTGCCTGAGAGAATAGGTAATTGAACTGTCAAGTAACAGATCCTTTGAATTTTGGCGCCAGGGATTAGATATCGCCAGATTATCGATTTGATATAACCAGATCTTCGTCTATAAATAGCTCATTTCCCCTCATTCTTTCGTTTCTGCTCTTTGATCGGTGCTCTGCAATAGTTCAAGTTTTAAGCTCAGGCTGTTCCTCATTTTCTGTCTTCTCTGCTTGCTGCCTCTAGACTGTAACGGTATTCTTCTCTTATCTGTTATCTCTTTTCTTCTACCCTCATCTTCCTCTCATTTACTTCAAATGGCTAGGGGTAGAGTAGTTCTTCAAGATACCGAAGAAATGGTTCCCAGAGAACCAGTAGAGACGAACGTTGCTGTAGAGGAAGAAATATCCTCTGACTCATTAGATCAGGCTATAGATACATATAGGGTGGAACCCACAGTTCCTCAGGAGATCGTTAGGGTCCCTACTCACGGGAGCGACCCGTATATAGTGGGTTTGAGGAGGGAATTTGCCATTCCTTCATCTATTTTCATCAAACTAGGTTCTCGTCATGGGGAAAATACCAACCCTGGTGAAATTAGTATCACTCGGCTTCAATTGAAGTTCGGGTTAACCCTCCCTCTGACTCCTCTAGTGAGGGAAGTACTCTGGTTCTATGATCGGGCTCCCGGCCAGATGCACGGAAATTTTTGGCGTCTGATGAATAGGATAGAGTATTTCAACTCTACAAATGAGTACCAGATTGGTCTCTCTGAGATCGATTATCTGTATATTCTGAGGAGATGCCCGGACTCCTTCGATACAAATTTATTCTGGTCTGTAGCTGCTCGGAAGAAGGAACAGAAGATAGTTGAGAGCCTGTCTGATAGTCATAAGGGATGGCACTCTGATCCTCTGTTGGTGACTGGATCTTGGGAATTTGACGATCGTGTGGAGGGGAGCTCCAGCAACCATAGAGTCCATACAAGCTTTAACTTGTCAGGTAATGCTCCTCTTTATATCTCGTCAATCTCCTTTAGACTGACCTAATCAATCTACTGACCCGTCACCTTTCTTTTCTGTTGTAGACTACGTCAGACGCCCTTGGAAATATCCTCAGGATATAGCAGACAGAGTCAAATATATTCTGAGGAAAATCCCTAAGGTAATAAAGCAATGGTCCCTGGCGGGATTGATTGATAATAACAGAAGGTCTTCAGCTTGTGGTCCCGTCGTCTCGCGTGACCAACGGATAGCTGCTCCTGACCACTCGCGCAAGCGTCCTGCTTCCGAGATCACTGAGGGGGAGGTCACGTCCTGGGAAGAAGCAGATGTAAGCCCCGAGGTCCCCTTAGTAAAAAGACCTCGTCAAACTTAGAGGGCGCCAGCCCATGTAGATCCTCCAACAAGTCGGGTCACGTCTGCTCCTTATCCCATGGCCGAATTCTTTAGACATCCAGATGGTCATCAAGAACCTCGGAATGATTTTGCTCGGGAACTTGTTCGGTTGGAAGAGGCAGGGGTATCTTCCTCTATACCTAATGTTTACTTCATATTCTTCTCTGATCATCTAACCCGTTACCTCCCTTGCAGATGGAGGGTAGAATGGCTGAAATGCGGAAGGACACTTTCGCTGCCCCAGCCCTGGCGCCAAGGAAGAAAAGAAAATTGATCAAGGGATTAGCTCCCGAATTAGAAGCATCGCTGATTCGGGATGGTATGGTAGCTACTAAGGCCAATCTGGCTGGTGGCTCTTCATTGACTCAACCTTCTGAGGCCCTAGATTCTCCTTCAGTAACTGTCATACCTACTGCTTCTCCCTCGATCGCCATTACGCGATCTCCTCCTAGGTTCCATCCTTCTCTAGAGCTTCAACAAACATCTACCCCTCCATTAACCTCTTGTCCAACAGATGCTGCCGGGCCCAGTCATTCAATAGGTGAGCATATTCGTTCTCCTTCATTCCCGCCTGGTACAGTATTTGATTTAATTGATACATGGGTTACACTGAAAGAATTATGGCGCCAAGATAACCCCATTGCAGGTCTACGGGATTTCAATGGTGAGGAACCGTATATCATGAATGCTGGTTGCCTACCAAATGGGAAGCCCATCTCGGAGCAAAGCACCATTGCTGATGCCAGGGTGGCTTCGACATTAATCGAACGAATCTGTCTCCCATGAGACAGATTACGTTACATCGACATGCCTTCCCCAAAAGTACCTTACGAAGTCCTCAGTCGTTCTCTTTTAGAGGTAATTGTTTTTCGGATTGCTTCTTCTAATGAATTTCTTGATTATAGACTAACACTTTCCTTCTTTGTGCAGAGCATCCATGCTTATGTAGGTCTGAGGGATTACATCGGCGATCTCCTCCAAAATTACACTGCCCTTGTCGAAAAATCAAGCGCGTCTGAAGCTAAACTCAAACTGGCCGAGGAACAAATTCAAGCTGCCAACCTATCTGCCGAAGTTTCTAAGACCAAGGCTGAGATGGAGAAAAAGTTGGCCCTTGACGCCCTCGCCTCAAAGAAGAAAGCTGAAGATAGCTTAATCAAGGTCAAGGCAGAATGTGCAAAATTCAAGGAGAGAGCTAGTCGCTTCCAAGAAGATTTGGAAAAGATGACTGTTGAGAGGGATGAAACCAAGCAAGCATCCGACGCCCTCCAACAAGAATCTTATGACAAAAGATACCGAGAAGGCTTCGCCAAATGTGAAGCTATGATGGAAGAAGAATAAGGAGATGAAGATCCTGTACAAGACATGGTTCAGCCTGAACCAATTATCGAGATGAATATTTCAAAAGAAGTATCCCGAGAACCTTCTCCAACCATCCCGGTACCCGAAGTCGCTCCAGATTCTTATCAGACAGAAATAGTAACTCCAGGAGAGGATGTCATGGTAAATCCTGTTATTCAGCCGGCTGGCGGGCAGGATGTGACACCTTTATGATTTTTGTAATCTGATTTGATTGGGGGGTTTACAAATGTAGATGCCGCTTGAGGCTTTTTAATGTAATAGAAAATCTTTCTCTCTTATTGTATGAACTGAATTCTTATCAAGGCATGAAGTCAATGTGTTAGAATTCAAAGATCCTACGAAGGAATATAGGTCTGTCGGGAATCAACTCGGGCTATCCCGGCCTGCTGGTCTGTATACTTGAATCCTTATCGAGGCAAGAAACCAAGATGTATAAGAATCCAAGACTCCCGACTAGGACTTCATAGTCGACGGGAATCTAGTTAATTCTAGTCGCATGACTAAGAATATTTTGATCATCCCGACCTTCCAGTTTGTATCCTTGAATTCTTATCAAGGCAAAAAGCCAAGATGTATAAGTATCCAAGGCTCCCGGCTAGGACTTCATAGTCGATGGGAATCTAGTTAATTCTAGTCACATGACTAAGAATATTTTGATCATCTCGGCCTTCCGGTTTGTATCCTTGAATTCTTATCAAGGCAAGAAGCCAAGATGTATAAGTATCCAAGGCTCCCGGCTAGGACTTTATAATCGACGAGAATCTCGTTAATTCTAGTTGCATGACTAAGAATATTTAGATCATCCCGGCCTTCCGATTTGTATACTTGAATTCTTATCAAGGCAAGAAGCCAAGATGTATAAGAATCCAAGGCTCCCGGCTAGGACTTCATAATCGACGAGAATCTCATTAATTCTAGTCGCATGACTAAAAATATTTTGATCATCCCAACCTTCCGGTTTGTATACTTGAATTCTTATCAAGGCAAGAAGCCAAGATGTATAATAATCTAAGGCTCTCGGCTAGGACTTCATAGTCGACGAGAATCTCATTAATTCTAGTTGCATGACTAAGAATATTTTGATCATCCTGGCCTTCCGGTTTGTATACTTGAATTCTTATCAAGGCAAGAAGCCAAGATGTATAAGAATCCAAGGGTCCTGGTTAGGACTTCATAGTCGACAAGAATCTCATTAATTCTAGTCGCATGACTAAGAATATTTAGATCATCCCGGCCTTCTGGTTTGTATCCTTGAATTCTTATCAAGGCAAGAAGCCAAGATGTATAAGTATCCAAGGCTCTCGACTAGGACTTTATAATCGACGAGAATCTCGTTAATTCTAGTCGCATGACTAAGAATATTTAGATCATCCCGGCCTTCTGGTTTGTATACTTGAATTCTTATCAAGGCAAGAAGCCAAGATGTATAAGAATCCAAGGCTCCCGACTAGGACTTCATAGTTGATGATGATGCTTATTATACGAGAAATTTGGAGTCATCTCTATTGATAGAAGATGCACATATTAAGTACGTTCCACGGCCTTTCGAATACATCTCCATTCTGAGTTTTCAAGTAATACGCCCCATTGTGCCCAATCCTGTCAATAAGGTAAGGACATTCCCAATTGGCACCCAATTTACCACTCCCAGGCTCTCTGGTATTGTCAAATACTTTTCTTAATACCAAATCTCCAACTTTGAAGGTCCTGCGTCTGACACGGTGATCATACAATCGTTTGATGGTTTGCTGATAATTTGCCAATCTCACAACCGCTTGCTCGCGCCGTTCTTCTAATAAATCATTATCCCGAGCTAGAATCTCCTCATTCTGTCCAGTATTGACAGCCTGAGTACGAGATGTCGGGACAACAATTTCTGTAGGAATCACTGCTTCCGAACCATAAGCCAGGGAAAATGGAGATTCTCCTGTAGTCCTTCTCGAGGTAGTTCGGTATGCCCATAGTACTCCTGACAATTCTTCTGCCCATTCTCCCTTTGCCTGATCCAGCCTCTTCTTCAAATTCTCGAGTATAACTCGATTTGCTCTTTCAGCAAGTCCATTACTCTGGGGGTATCTCAGGGTGGATAACCGCTTCTTTATATTTAAAGCCTGACACAGAGCTCTCACCTCGGCGGAATCAAACTGGGTTTCATTGTCTGTGACAATCTCCTCTGGAATGCCAAATCGACAGATGATATTCCCCCACAAGAACCTCTTAACATGTGAAGACTGCACCTGAACTAATGGAACTGCTTCAATCCACTTTGTGAAGTAATATGTGGCTACCAATAAGAATCTGACATTTCCTGGGGCTGTCGGGAATGGTCCCATTATATCCAATCCCCATTTTGTAAACGGCCATGGACTGAATACAGGATCACCCGTGTGTATCTCAAGAAGAACTTGCTAAGATTCACTGGGAGTAAGGCATTTGAGGAGGGGGCCTGATGCTGATTTTCTGTACAAATCCTAGCCCATCATGGTATATCTTCTTCCAAGCCTCTGAATTCTTTTCGCTGCATCTCTCCCAGATGGGAGCTCTCCATTCTGCAAATACCTTCGAAAATCATCCATCCAACTTGGCTCATGATCAACCTCAATAGGGGCTAAGTACATCTCAATAGGTAAGTGAATACTCGGGAATTCTTAATAGTCCACGGGTATGGTTCTTGACTCCGTTTCTCCCAACATAGTGGCCAAATAGGCCAAGGCATCAGCATGCCAATTCTCCATTCGAGGTAGTTGATGAACCTCTAGGTTATTGAATCGTCCTGCCAATTGCTGAATGATATCTAAATAAGCTGCCATCCTCTCATCTCGGTCTAGATATGTCCCAGCGTATTAACTGACTACCAACTGAGAATCAGTATATATGATAATATCTTTGATCCCGAGATCTAGTGCTGTCTGAAGCCCTGAAATCATTGCTTCATATTCTGCTTCGTTATTGGATGCCACAAACCCGAGTTTAACAGATTTTTCCAATCTAGTGTTCTCGGGTGTGACCAGAACAACTCCTATACCCTATCCATTTTCGCTGGCCGATCCATCAGTAAACAACCTCCACCCTGTCTTAGGATTCAACATCTCTGGCATCTCGAGAAGTGGAAGCACTTCTCTGTCTTCGCCCCTAGTATCTGCCAAATCTTGAACTGGGAAATCAGCCAAAAACTCGGCTAAGGCATGTCCCTTCTCGGACGTCCTTGGTGAGAACTAAATGTCATACTGAGCCAAATAGATAGCCCATTTAGCCATTCTCCCTGATAAATCGATCTTACCGAGTATAGATTTCAAAAGATGCTCTGTGTAGACTGTAATAGTTCTTCATTCGAAGTAGGGTTTAAGACGCTTAGAAGCATAAATCAAAACAAGAGCAGCTTTCTCGATTGTGGCATATCTTGTCTCTATTCCAATAAGAGTTTTACTGGTAAAATATACTGGCCGTTCTTCTCGGTCGAGCTCATGGAAGAGGACGGCGCTGATAGATTCATCAGTAGTAGCCAAATAGAGACTTAAAGGCTCCCCTTGATCAGGTTTAGAAAGAATTAGAGGTTGTGAGAGATAATGTTTAAGCTTTTGGAAGGCTTCATCACATTCTTCTGTCCAGTCAAACCTTCCATTCTTCTTCAAGAGCCTGAAGAAAAGCCTGCATCTATCTGACGATCTTGCTATGAAGCGATTCAATGCTGCTATCCTCCCGGCAAGCTTTTGGACTTTCTTTCTGTTCTTCGGTGAAGGCATTTCTGTCAAGGCCCTGATCTGCTCAGGATTAACTTCAATTCCTCGTCTTGTAATGAGATAACCTAGAAACTTTCCAGAGGTCACTCCAAAGACGCATTTGGCAGGATTGAGCTTCATTTGATATTCCCGTAAATGGTCGAATGTTTTCCCGAGTTCGCGTTTTAACCATCATATCATCTATATATACTTCCATTGTCACGCCAATCATGTCATGGAACATTCTATTGACGAGGCGCTGATAAGTGGTTCCTGCGTTTTTGAGGCCAAAAGGCATCACTCTATAACAAAAGACGCCCCTATCAGTTGTGAAAGCTGTCATCTCCTGATCTGGCTCATATAATGGAATCTGATTGTAGCCCGAGTACCCATCCATAAAAGACAAGATTTCATACCCTGAGGTGGCGTCGACCAGTTGATCAATCCTCGGCAAGGGATATGGATCTTTAGGGCAGGCTTTATTCAAATGGGTAAAGTCTATGCAAACTCTAATCTTCCCATTCTTTTTTGGAACAGTCACTATGTTGGCTAACCATTGAGCATTGTTAACTTCACGGATGAACCCGACCTTCAGGAGTTTATCGATCTCTTTTTGGACTGCCTGTTGTTTCTCGGGAGCAATCCTTCGAGGTCTCTGCTTCACAGGTAAATACTTACTATTTACCTGTAAATGATGACAAGAGATGTCGGGAGGAATACCCGACATATCGTCGAATGACCATGCGAAAACATCCATGTAGGATTTCAGAAAATCAGTGTAGGATATCTTCTCTTCGATAGATAAACCGACCCCAATAAAAGTATACTTCGGATTTTCCTCACTACCGAGGTTGACCTGATTAGTTTCTTCCACCGTAGGAATGGTCCCTCGCTCAAATATAATACTACCCCGGCTCGGCGCAGCCTGTTCTAGACTTGCCGGGATGCGCTCTGATTGCTATTGCTCAGCAACCACAGACGAGGTTGCCTCTCCATGATGATCCTTCTGGACTGGGACATCCTTCGATCTAAGGGCCATGGCATAACATTTTGTTGAGATGGCCTGATCTCTTTTAAGCTCCATAATCCTGTGATCAGTCGGGAATCGGAATAATTGATGATAGGTGGACGGTACGCCTTTTACCTCATGTATCCACCCTCTTCCCAATATGCCATTAGAGGGAGATGGTGTATCTATAACAAAAAATTTGACCATAGACGTGATCGGTCCCGTCTTTACTGGCAAAATTACTTTTCCCATAGCATATTCTCTCTGGCCATTAAACCCGACCAAGGGAACATTGCTCTGGATAAGATCTGATGGGTTAAAACCCATCTTCCGGTAAGCCTCTGCAAACAGAATCTCGGCTGAGCTTCCTGGATCAATCAGTAGACGCTTTACCTCATAATTGCCCACAGGCAAAGTGAGCACTAACGCATCCGAATCCGGATGGTCTACTCCCACGAGATCTTTATCGGAGAAGAAAATAGCTGCACCAATGCTTTCCGTCATCTCCACGGGATCTATTATTCTAGGTCCCGTTGATAGGTGCAGGATCTCATTCAGGTGTTCGACCTT
Organism: Euptelea pleiosperma; assembly: GCA_035048495.1. NCBI lineage: Eukaryota > Viridiplantae > Streptophyta > Magnoliopsida > Ranunculales > Eupteleaceae > Euptelea > Euptelea pleiosperma. The sequence goes on from CM068540.1 coordinate 8,082,745, forward strand.
CCTGATTTTGATCCTGTCTACCCTCTCCGTCTCTCCACGGGATAGTTGTCGTCCTCCCCCGTGTATAACGTCAATCACCAATCCATGTTCTTGCTGCTTAACGGGGTTCTTATCTTTCTTGAGAACCTCGGCTCCAGCTACTGCCCCAGTCGTGCTGGCAATAAATTGTTGCAAGAAGCCTTGGTTAATTACGTCCTCAATCTTGTGCCTCAGCGCCCATATTATCTAGATTGTCCACTACCTCAAATGGAGAATCGGCATGCTGATGCTTTGGCCTATTTGTTCACTATGTTGGGAGAAACGGAGTCAAGAACCATACCCGTGGACTGTCAAGAATTCCCGAGTATTCACTTACCCATTGAGATGTACTTAGCCCCTATTGAGGTTGATCATGAGCCAAGTTGGATGGATGATTTTCGAAGGTATTTGCAGAATGGAGAGCTCTCATCTGGGAGAGATGCAGCGAAAAGAATTTAGAGGCTTGGAAGAAGGTATACCATGATGGGCCAGGATTTGTACAGAAAATCAGCATCAGGCCCCCTCCTCAAATGCCTTACTCCTAGTGAATCTTAGCAAGTTCTTCTTTAGATACACGCGGGTGAATGTGGAAATCACTCGGGGGCGAGGACCTTGGCACATAAAGCCATCAGTCAAGGTTATTTTTGGCCCTATATACAGAAAGATGCCAAGTTGCTTGTCAGGAAATGTGATAAATGCCAGAAGTACTCTCCATTGATCAAAGTTCCCACCGAAGAGTTACATCTTGTATTCAGTCCATGGCTATTTGCAAAATGGGGATTGGATATAATGGGACCATTCTCGACAGCCCCAGGAAATGTCAGATTCTTATTGGTAGCCACAGATTACTTCACAAAGTGGATCGAAGCAGTTCCATTAGTTTAGGTGCAGTCTTCACATGTTAAGAGGTTCTTGTGGGAAAATATCATCTGCCGATTTGGCATTCCAGATGAGATTGTCACAGACAATGGAACCCAGTTTGATTCTGCCGAGGTGAGAGCTCTATGTCAGGCTTTGAATATAAAGAAGTGGTTATCCGCCCCGAGATACCCCCAGAGTAATGGACTTGCTGAAAGAGCAAATCGAGTTATACTCGAGAATTTGAAGAAGAGGCTGGATCAGGCAAAGGGAAAATGGGCAGAAGAATTGTCAGGAGTACTATGGGCATACCGAACTACCTCGAGAAGGACTACAGGAGAATCTCCATTTTCACTGGCCTATGGTTCAGAAGCAGTGATTCCTACAGAAATTGTTGTCCCGACATCTCGTACTCAGGCTGTCAATACTGGACAGAATGAGGAGATTCTGGCTCGGGATAATGATTTATTAGAAGAACGACACGAGCAAGTGGTTGTGAGATTGGCAAATTATCAGCAAACCATCAAACGATCGTATGATCGCCGTGTCAGACGCAGGACCTTCAAAGTTGGAGATTTGGTATTAAGAAAAGTATTTGACAATACCAGAGAGCCTGGGAGTGGTAAATTGGGTACCAATTAGGAAGGTCCTTACCTTATTGACAGGATTGGGCAGAATGGGGCGTATTACTTGAAAACTCAGGATGGAGATGTATTCGAAAGGTCGTGGAATGCATTTAATATGCGCATCTTTTATCAATAGAGATGACTCCAAATTTCTCATACAAGAAGCATCATCATCAACTATGAAGTCTTAGCCGGAAGCCTTGGATTCTTATACATCTTGGCTTCTTGCCTTGATAAGAATTCAAGTATACAAACCGGAAGGCCGGGATCATATAAATATTCTTAGTTATGCGACTAGAATTAACGAGATTCTCGTCGATTATAAAGTCCTAGCCGGGAGCCTTGGATACTTATACATCTTGGCTTCTTGCCTTGATAAGAATTTAAGGATACAAACCGAAAGGCCGGGATGATCAAAATATTCTTAGTCATGCGACTAGAATTAATGAGATTCTCGTCGACTATGAAGTCCTAGCCGGGAGCCTTGGATTCTTATAATCTTGGCTTCTTGCCTTGATAAGAATTCAAGTATAAAACCAGAAGGCCGGGATGAACAAAATATTCTTAGTCATGCGACTAGAATTAATGAGATTCTTGATATTCGCTCAAAAGTGCTTATTTTAAGCAATTATCCTTTTAGCGTTATCGCACTCTCCTACATAAAAAGCTCTATTTATCTACTTTTCTACGTAAGAGTCTCTTCTGTTGATTAGTACACACTTTTCTGGACGAAATGGTATATTTGCATGCATTAAACACATTTTCGGAAGTCTAGATATTAAGCCGTTCTAATAAAGTCTCATTACGCGCTTCTTCTATCGCAGGAAACCCCGATGGAACGATTTTCGAGACTTGTGGGCCCAAATCGATCATGAAAGCCCATTATCAAAGCTTAAAGAGCCCACATGCTATGACTAGAAGATATGGGCCAAATACGGGCTAAAAAAGAGGACCGAAGAGTCGGCCCAAAATACGAAGAGAGCGGGAGAACCAATGACCAAGAGATGGACCAAAGCATCTAAAGCCGCATGAATCAACAAGGAATGATGGTCTGCTCTACTGGTGAAGCGTGAGGAGCGGCACAATGAAGACTAGGGTTCCAGACCCTCTGTTAGTGATTTTCTCTCCAATTTCTGACATTTTCTCCCTCATCTCCCTTAATTCTCTCTCCTCTCTCTAAATCCTAATTTTCTCTCTCCTAGCTCTAATCGACTCTCTCTCCTTGACCTATCACCCTTATCCATCAAATCCACCGTTCGATCGCCATCTGATCCATCCATCTTATGCATCTGACCATCCGATCGTGCCTCCGATCAGTCGATCATCCATCCTATCACCCGCCCGATCTCCATTGTAAAATCTCAATCCCTAGGGCGCGTTTGATTGTAGAGAAATGCCCCCAAATGGTTGATTGTGGCTGAGAGCGCATAGCTCGAGTTTCGAGGAAAGAAAAATGCATTTTCCTTGATGGGTGTTTCACTAGAAAAATGTATTTTTCTCCCCTGGTGACCAAACGCACCCCTAACCCATGGCCTCGCAAGAGGCCCACATCCATCTGGCCCATTAGCATGCTTATCCTTTAGCCCAGTGGCCCACTATTTGACTTGTCCGCTTGCTGGCCCATGGTCTATGCACTCTGGGCCCACGATTTTTGGCATCAGTCCATGGTCCACTATCCTGCTAACTTATCATTGGCCAGCTCATCAAGGCCCATTATCTAGGGCCTTTTATCCGCAAGCCCACAACCCATAACCTACGACAAGTGGACCCCGCATTGATTCCACATTTTTCTCCTCCATGGGCCCCACTTTCAAGCCACACAAGCGGTTTTCTCATGGAAACTATAAGAGAATGTCTCACACAGTTTTAGAAACCGTATCCTTTCCTATTCTCTCTCTTCCCCCATAAGAGGAAAGTCTCCTCTTTCCTCTCCATTTCTATCCCATTCCATAAGGAACCCATGGAATGCTCAAGAGATCGAACTATCTCTTGAAAGATCCAATGGTTATTATGAAGGGTGCCTCCCACGTTGTATAAAGGGAGGCTGAAACCCTAGAGAAGGACGGTTCCCTCCCCCTCATTCTTTCTCACTTTAACCCCTCTCTAACACCTCATCTCTAAAAACTCTCTAAGAAAAACGGTGCTGCCTCTTCTCTTAGGCAGCAACGTTCTTCTCTCCCCTTGCTTGCTCTCTCTCTTCTCTGATTCTGTTTCAAGAGGAGACATTGGAAGCTTCACAGACTGCTGCACAACCAGTGCAACAACCTTTTCCATCTCAAGATCCATCGTCATCCCCACTTGCAGGTACACTCATCTTCACCACCGCCTGCATCTTCTCAAGCTGGTCTTCCACTCTGCAACTTGAGTTGCAGATCTGGCACTCCCACTCATCAACACCACCGCCTGTATCTTCTCAAGCTGGTCTTCCACTCTGCAACTTGAGTTGCAGATCTGGCACTCCCACTCACCAACACGGCCGCCTGCAACCTCCATTCCTCTCTCCCGCTGCTCCTCATCTTTTCCTTCCCACTTTCTTAGTCTTCTTCTTCTTTTTCAAACTTCACCAGAGTTGCAGGTTCAACTCCGGTCGGTCATCTTCTTCACCACTCACCTTTCCACCTTGTTGTTGCACACCAGCAACTCCTCATCTTCCTTTCAGATCTAACGGCAGTCTTGCTGCTGAATCCATGTGCTGCCTTTGTGTCCACACCTGCTGGTATTCTCCACAGCCCCTTGCTGGAATTTCACCATTGATTCCGGCCACCTGTTCCTCCACCAACAGCATCTAACGTGTTGCTTCTAGCCTTGCTGCTCCTCTCCCTCCTCTATCTTGAAGACCAGCAGCCACACCATCCATTGTTCCTCCACCGTCAAACCAGCAACAAGTGTGCCAATTTCAATCGCTCAGGCGCTCAACGCCCACCTGCTGGTGTGTTTGGCCAATCTTCACATCCTCAAGGTGTGCACGAGCACCATCCTTCACTGTTTCCACCTTCCATTGCTGGTTTGCTCACCTCCTCTACCAAGAAGAACCATGGTGCTGCTATCATTGATCTTCTTCTCCACACTCTCCGGCGTTCTTCTTCTTCACCGATCGCCTGAACTGTTGTTGCGTTCTCCAGCCAGCCACGCCTTTTATCTCCTCCACATCTCTAGCAAACGGTAACACCTGCTCCATCCACCATCTTCCTCACCTTGCTGCACATCTTCACCCCATTCTCTACTCCAACAACTACTGCCAGCTTGATCCATCTTCATGGGTTGATGTAACACCGTGAACCACACACCAGCAAGCTCGACCAAGGTTTCTCTTCCTCTTACCTTGCCTCTTCATCCCACGGGTTGCACTTGCACCCACAGCAACCACACCTCAGTTTCCATCACCTCCAACAACCATCACTTGATGCACGTGCCAGCTACTTGAACTCCTCCAACGGTTGAGAAGCAACTCCATCGTGGTGCTACCGGCCTTTGTCGATCCACATCCATGGTAATGTGCAAAAAGGTGATCCCATTTTCTCTTTCTCTCTCTAAAGTATCTCTACTTTTCTCTCTCTATCCACCTTCATCTCTCTAGATTTATTCTCTCTCTCTAAAAACCCATTTCTCTTTATAGGTTTTTCTCTCTACATGCCTAGTTTCTTTCTCAAGATCATTTTCTCTTTCTAAATTTATATTTTCCTTTTGAATGCTTTCTTTAATTTGTGGTTATTGCAAGCAATGCAATTAATGTAACATTTTATTCTGAATTAATGAATGCCAAGTTTGATTCTATTAAATAGAATTTAATTTTAGTGATTTTCATTGTTTTACTTTCTTGGATCTCAAAAATCAAGTTTTAAAACCGATCACATCACCATTCTCACTCTTTCATCAATTCCTAGCATTTTTCGTCATATTGTTCTGATAATGCACTAACCCAACTAATCTTGAGTGCGGATCGACATCCGACACGAGCCACTGTGCAAAATTGCCCATTTTACAGGTTAAATGTCTCGGATCAATTAAAAATGTGTTGAAGTTAGGGTTTTCGTAACCAACAACGCGGAGAACACCTAGTTTCAATTCTCGTCGATTATGAAGTCCTAGCTGGGAGCCTTAGATTCTTATACATCTTGGCTTCTTGTCTTGATAAGAATTCAAGTATACAAACCGGAAGGCCGGGATGATCAAAATATTCTTAGTCATGGGACTAGAATTAATGAGATTCTCATCGATTATGAAGTCCTAGCCGGGAGCCTTGGATTCTTATACATCTTGGCTTCTTACCTTGATAAGAATTCAAGTATACAAACCGGAAGGCTGGGATGATCTAAATATTCTTAGTCATGCGACTAGAATTAACAAGATTCTCGTCGATTATAAAGTTCTAGTTGGGAGCCTTGGATACTTATACATCTTGGCTTCTTGCCTTGATAAGAATTTAAGGATACAAACCGAAAGGCCGGGATGATCTAAATATTCTTAGTCATGCGACTAGAATTAACTAGATTCCCGTTGACTATGAAGTCCTAGCCGGGAGCCTTGGATACTTATACATCTTGGCTTCTTGCCTTGATAAGAATTCAAGGATACAAACCGGAAGGCCGGGATGATCTAAATATTCTTAGTCATGCGACTAGAATTAACTAGATTCCCGTCGACTATGAAGTCCTAGCCGGGAGTCTTGGATTCTTATACATCTTGGTTTCTTGCCTCGATAAGGATTCAAGTATACAGACCAGCAGGCCGGGATAGCCCGGGTTGATTCCTGACTAGGATCCTTGAATTCTAACACATTGACTTCATGCCTTGATAAGAATTCAGTTCATACAATAAGAGAGAAAGATTTTCTATTACATTAAAAAGCCTTAAGCGGCATCTACATTTGTAAACCCCCTGATCAAATTAGATTACAAAATTCATAAAGGTGTCACATCCTGCCTGCCAACCGGCTGAATAACAGGATTTACCGTGACATCCTCTCCTGGAGTTACTATTTCTGTCTGATAAGAATCTGGAGCGACTTCGGGTACCGAGATGGTTGGAGAAGGTTCTCAGGATACTTCTTTTGAAATATTCGTCCCGACAATTGGTTCAGGCTGAACCATGTCTTGAACAGGATCTTCATCTCCTTCTTCTTCTTCCATCATAGCTTCACATTTGGCGTAGCCTTCCCGGTATCCTTTGTCATAAGATTCTTGTTGGAGGGCGTCGGATGCTTGCTTGGTTTCATCCCTCTCAACAGTCATCTTCTCCAAATCTTCTTGGAAGCGACTGGCTCTCTCCTTGAATTTTGCACATTCTGCCTTGACCTTGATTAAGCTATCTTCAGCTTTCTTCTTTGAGGCGAGGGCGTCAAGGGCCAACTTTTTCTCCATCTCAACCTTTGTCTTAGAAACTTCGAACAGATAGGTTGGCAGCTTGAATTTGTTCCTCGGCCAGTTTGAGTTTAGCTTCAGACGCACTTGATTTTTCAACAAGGGCAGTATAATTTTGGAGGAGATCGCCGATGTAATCCCTCAGACCTACATAAGCATGGATGCTCTGCACAAAGAAGGAAAGTGTTAGTCTATAATCAAGAAATTCATCAGAAGAAGCAATCCGAAAAACAATTACCTCTAAAAGAGAACGACTGAGGACTTCGTAAGGTACTTTTGGGGAAGGCATGTCGATGTAACGTAATCTGTCTCGTGGGAGACAGATCCGTTCGATTAATGTCGAAGCCACCCCGGCATCAGCAATGGAGCTTTGCTCCGATATGGGCTTCCCATTTGGCAGGCAACCAGCATTCATGATATACGGTTCCTCACCATTGAAATCCTGTAGACCTGCAATGGGGTTATCTTGGCGCCACAATTCTTTCAGTGTAACCCATGTATCAATTAAATCAAATACTGTACTAGGCGGGAATGAAGGAGAACGAATATGCTCACCTATTGAATGACTGAGCCCGGCAGCATCTATTGGACAAGAGGTTGATGGAGGGGTAGATGTTTGTTGAAGCTCTGGAGAAGGATGGAACCCAGGAGGAGATCGCGTAATGGCGATCGAGGGAGAAGCAGTAGGTATGGCAGTTACTGAAGGTTGAGTCAATGAAGAGCCACCAGCCAGATTGGCCTTAGTAGCTACCATACCATCCCGAATCAGTGATGCTTTTAATTCGGGAGCTAATCCCTTGATCAATTTTCTTTTCTTCCTTGGCGCCAGGGCTAGGGCAGCGAAAGTGTCTTTCCGCATTTCAGCCATTCTACCCTCCATCTGCAAGGGAGGTAACGGGTTAGACGATCAGAGAAGAATATGAAGTAAACATCAGGTATAGAGGAAGATACCCCTGCCTCTTCCAACCGAACAAGTTCCCGGGCAAAATCATTCAGAGGTTCTTGACGACCATCTGGATGTCTAAAGAATTCGGCCATGGGATAAGGAGCAGACGTGACCCGACTTGTTGGAGGATCTACATGGGCTGGCGCCCTCCGAGTTTGATGAGGTCTTTTTACTAAGGGAACCTCGGGGCTTACATCCGCTTCTTCCCAGGACGTGACCTCCCCCTCAGTGATCTCGGGAGCAGGACGCTTGCGCGAGTGGTCAGGAGCAGCTATCCGTTGGTCACGTGGGACGACGGGACCACAAGCTGAAGACCTTCTGTTATTATCAATCAATCCCGCCAGGGACCATTGCTTTACTACCTTAGGGATTTTCCTCAGAATATATTTGACTCTGTCTGCTATATCCTGAGGATATTTCCAAGGGCGTCTGACGTAGTCTACAGCAGAGAAGAAAGGTGACGGGTCAGTAGATTGATTAGGTCAGTCTAAAGGAGATTGACGAGATATAAAGAGGAGCTTACCCGACAAGTTAAAGCTTGTACGGACTCTATGGTTGCTGGAGCTCCCCTCCACACGATCGTCAAATTCCCAAGATCCAGTCACCAGCAGAGGATCAGAGTGCCATCCCTTATGACTATCAGGCAGGCTCTCAACTATCTTCTATTCCTTCTTCCGAGCAGCTACAGACCAGAATAAATCTGTATCGAAGGAGTCCGGGCATCTCCTCAGAATATACAGATAATCGATCTTAGAGAGACCGATCTGGTACTCATTTGTAGAGTTGAAATACTCTATCTTATTCATCAGACGCCAGAAATTTCTATGTATCTGGCCGGGAGCCCGATCATAGAACCAGAGTACTTCCCTCACTAGAGGAGTCAGAGGGAGGGTTAACCCAAACTTCAATTGAAGCCGAGTGATACTAATTTCGCCAGGGTTGGTATTTTCCCCATGACGAGAACCTAGTTTGATGAAAATAGAGGAAGGAATGGCAAATTCCCTCCTCAAACCCACTATATACGGGTCGCTCCTGTGAGTAGGGACCCTAACGATCTCCTGAGGAACTGTGGGTTCCACCCTATATGTATCTATAGCCTGATCTAACGAGTTAGAGGATATTTCTTCCTCTATAGCAACGTTCGTCTCTACTGGTTCTCTGGGAACCATTTCTTCGGTATCTTCAAGAACTACTCTACCCCTAGCCATTTGAAGTAAATGAGAGGAAGATGAGGGTAGAAGAAAAGAGATAACAGATAAGAGAAGAATACCGTTACAGTCCAGAGGCAGCAAGCAGAGAAGACAGAAAATGAGGAACAGCCTGAGCTTAAAACTTGAACTATTGCAGAGCACCGATCAAAGAGCAGAAATGAAAGAATGAGGGGAAATGAGCTATTTATAGACGAAGATTTGGTTATATCAAATCGATAATCTGGCGATATCTAATCCCTGGCGCCAAAATTCAAAGGATCTGTTACTTGACGATTCGATTACCTATTCCCTCAGGCACTGTACCCGTCAATCATTCTATTCGATGATCGTACATTGGGCAGCACACTGGTACAGACACGTCCCGTGGGAACAACAACGATGGGCGCAGTATTAAATGAGAAAGGTAACGGTTGAATAATCGATGGGTGATCCAACGACCAGGAAATTGGAGTAAGATGTGGGGGTCAGGATCTTTTTCAGAAGATACGACAGCAACTTATCGATCTTCTCAAAAAGGGGGGTGATGTGGGTGCCGTATTTTCCAGCAAGTCAAATGTTCACGCGTGTCACTGGCTTAGCACGTGCGGTCATAAAAAGATGACGCGTGTTAATGGACAGCACGCGAGAGTAAATGCGCCGGAGGCATCATCAGGAGCCATAAACTGCCCATCGTGTCACATGATTTCCATTAATTAGAAGTGCCACGTGTCAAGATGGAATGATCGACACATGGAAGTGATGCTAACAGAATACATTAACGTTTTAGCCTTTAATATGTCGGGGAGCATTCAATCCTGCCTGACATATTTATTGTTGAATCTCATCCCAACAAGGTCTACAGGCTTGACAGGATCTATTACAATCTCATCCCGATAAGGTCAACAGGCTTGACGGGATCTATTACAATCTCATCCCAACAAGGTCAACAGGCTTGACGGGATCTATTACAATTTCATCCCGATAAGGTCAACAGGCTTGACGGGATCTATTACAATCTCATCCCAACAAGGTCTACAGGCTTGACGGGATCTATTACAATCTCATCCCGATAAGGTCAATAGGCTTGACGGGATCTATTACAATCTCATCCCAACAAGGTCAACAGGCTTGACGGGATCTATTACAATTTCATCCCAACAAGGTCTACAGGCTTGACGGAATCTATTACAATCTCATCCCAACAAGGTCTACAGGCTTGATGGGATCTATTACAATCTCATCCCAGCAAAGTCATATGGGGTTAATAGACTTACGTGGCAGGATATCTTACGAACGAGGTAAGTATTCTAAACATCATCAATTTCTTAACCTATGAATATTAGCCACCTGGTAGCTAGTTGAATTATTACGATTTCGACATTCCTTTATCCGAATACCTGACACGAAGGATGCCACCTCAGTATCACTTCAGTTATTTTAAGTATAACCGAATCAAGAAAGTCAACCATAAGATTCTATTTTATAACAGAATCCATCTGAGTCATCATTGACTGATAATGACTAGACACGTGGAAGGTGAGTCACGCCAGTTCTAAGGGTATAAATATGAGACCCTCAGGATTGAGAAGAGGATCTTGCTCTCCAGATCCAGATAGCCTAAACTCTGAAACCTTTTACTACTTTCGTGAAACCTGCTACATTTCCTAAGCTGACTTGAGCGTCGGAGCCTTGTCAACAGGTACAACCAAATCTCATCTGGAGATCATCCTATCCTTCGCAGAGGAGAAAGCAGTTTCATCCTAGAGCATCAGAGTCGTTCGATCATCACCAAAATCTGAATCGTCTGACCTCGAAGATTGTGTGGGTTAGATCAGATATTTTTCCCCCACAGTTACTTTTCGCAAGGCAAAGGTTCCTTAAGGGAAACCTAAACTACAATGATCAGTTTTGAAGAGGCAATGGTTCCTTAAGGGAAACCCATACTATATGATCGATTTTGAAAATGCAATGGTTCTTTAAGGGAAATCCATACTATACAGTTGATTTTTTGAAAAGGCAATGGTTCCTTAAGGGAAACCCAAACTACACAATTGATCTTTTTATTTTTTTTTAATTGTAAGGGCTCCTTAACGGAAACCCCAAATTGATATTGAAAATGGCAAAGGCTCCTTAAGGGAAACCCAAACTACAGACTTGATCATTTTTTTTTAATGGCAAGGGTTCCTTAAAAGTAACCCAAATTGGTTTCAAAAATGGCAAAGGCTCCTTAAGGGAAGTCCAAACTACAAGATGAACATTCTAATTTTTGAAAGTTGAAGAAAAACAATAGACTATAAGCTTTCATGAACAAAATAGATGATTTCATTCATTTAAAATCACAAAATATAAAGTAGTCTCTTTTTTTTTTTGCTCAACTAAGAATTCATTAGGGAGGAGGTGGGGCCATAACCGGCTTATGGCCAAGTGACATAATTTACCTTTCCAAGGCAATATTGTATGCATCAAGCCATTTGATCATAAATGACCATGTTATCTTTATGGTCCCTTTCCATACGGTCCAATTCCCCCAATATAGCATCTCGATTTGCAATGGCGCTATGACGATCTTCTTCACATTGATGATGAACCTCCTTAAGAAAATTGCATTGCTCCTCAAGTTCTTCAACATGCTTGCACCGCTCTTCTAACTCATTGAGGTAAAGGTTTTCTTCTTCGAGCTTAACAATCTTCTTCTTTAAGCACTTATTTTCAGCAATGTACATCATTTTTTTTCTTACTTGTATGATCATCTTTTCATGTGTTTCTCCCTGCTCTTCTTCAAACTCACAACGGCATTTGGCAAATCGGAGAGCAACATTCATGAAAACATCCATAATGGGCAAAGCAACCGGCACTTTATCTTTCTTTGGAGCCACAAGAGGAGTATGAAGAAAATCAGGTTTAGGCATGAGTGACTCAATATCGGGCATCTCCAAACCAAGCAAGTATTCTTTAGTTGTTGTCGGCACATTACTATGAACTAATTCAAGAACGGGTCTATTACTCCGCTTCCAAAAATCCACAAAGCGCATTTCTAGCTTCTCCGAATACGTTGCAAAATTGGCATAGTCACATTTGATGTCGTCAATAGTGGGATTAAATTGGACATACCCAAGTTGACGAAGTACCCGGAGTGGTGTATATGGAGTAAAACCATGAAGCCCGGCAAGCACTAAACCTTGTCGACCTGGAACCCGTAAGTAAACATCTTCTCCCCGAGAGAGCCAAGTGCACTTCCATTGAATCTCTTCCGCCTTCAAAGAGTTTAAACCTTTATACCACTCCACCTTATTCTTTGGAATAGGACAAGGTTTACGCATGAGATGATTATTTATGAGATTAAAATGGCCAAATGTAACATCTCCCATGGCTACCGAACTTGGCAAATGTTTATAAGCCCAAACTTGAAGAAGCGAGATACACCCATTGAGCTTAATGCATCCATGTCGTGCGGAAGTCGTTAACCCTCTAAGAATCTCCACTAGGATCATAACTACCAAAGTCTTTCCGGTTCTAACCTCTTTTATAATCTTGCAAAGTGAGGCATCCACATATGTAGTACTTCGAAGAAGGAGAATGTGCCCAACAATTGCTAGATCCAATGCATTTGCACGTTCCATTTTCACTTTTTGTTGAGTCGGATCACCCATATTCAAGTACCTATTTATGAGAAAATTCATTGAGCATGTCTTGCATTGCCCATTCTTGTCCTTTTCCAACTTATCTTTAGGAACATAGAGAAACTCTTCCACTTCCTTAGTGTAACCTTGCTTTAATGGAGGAAAGATGAGACCACCATCAAGAGGCATACATAAAAGTTGAGAGCACTCTTCCAATGTAGGACAAAGTTCTTGAACACCAAATTTGAAAACCATATGATCCGGGTCCCAACACCTCACCATAGCTTCCAAAAGATGCCAATTGAGTTCTACTTTTGCTAATTTGAGAGTGGCTCTAAGGTGATTTGTTTGTTTCCAAGTGAGTTGTTTATCGCATTGCCAACCATCAATGATTTCCAATAACTTGTGATTGTAACAAGAGTGCCTCTTAAGATTAAGGAGCTTTAAATGTGGAGCAATTGGACCGTCGGATTGAGGATGCAAATTGGCCATCACAACCTTCACTTCCTCCCTAAAGAAGCAAGATGAGGGAATAAATTTTATTAAAAAATAAACCATTAAGAAAACTAAAAGATGATTTTTTTTTAGAAGATTAATGAAATGTTTGAAGGAAAACATTAAATTCTAAAAAGAGTTGGTAAAGATGTGAAATAAAAGATTTTTTTTTGAAAGATGAATAGATGTTATGAAGAATATTGGACTCTATACACAACTAACATGAAGTGTGGACAAAAAGAAGAAGATCCTAAACCTAAAAATTTTATATATACAACTTCAAAAAAAAAAAAAAGCCAAAAAAGACCCGAAGAGAATGTTGAAATTTTGATTTTTTTTTATTATAATGAAACACACCATGTAAAGGGTTGAGGCAATGTGATTGCATTTGTGTCCTAAAATTAATCCTAGAATAGGACTAACTAATTCTATACATGCTCATGAGGTTGGGATATGAATCTATAAAAGGTTTGGCTCTATATCTTCAAACCTCCCCACAAGTGCAAAGACACAAGTGGATCTTTAGTTGGTGATATGGTTGGGGCTTTTAGCACCGACACTAGGGGTATCGACTCTCTAGCTGTAAGCTTACTTGCATCCCTCCTAATAGATTTTGGGACATGACATGATGCATATGAGGCGAGTGATAAGCATGCAACATTTGATCCAATTTATTACAATAAAGTAACATAAGAAAAACTAGAAAATCAAAGGTGCAAACAAGCAATATGTATATATGCAATATTAAGCTATTAAACAAACTAATTCAAAAAAAAATAAAGAAGTTCAATAAAATTGATAACTTGAGAGTCAAGAGAGCCAATTTTGGCTTGACCCTATCCCTAGTGGAGTCGCCAACTGTGAGATAGCACAATCCGTCTAGAGGCACAAAAAAGGCCAAATCTTATGGAGTCGCCACCAACCCTTTTTTAACGGTGTAATTGGCCACCGAGTTTGAAAATAGATAATGCTATACCTTTTTAAAATGAGCAAAATGCAAATTAGTGACTTTATTGATCTACTAACCATTTGAGAGATCATTGGGTAAGTGAGTCATTTATAAATTGGAGAAGGTGTTAGGCATCTCAACTTATCCGTATTTAAACGGTTACCTACTCTTGTACCCTCAATCATCCTCTCAAGTTACTGTTTAAGAAAAAGAAGAATCTATATATAAAAGAACATAAAAGAAAAATGTTGGAATACCCTACTATGCAAGTATTTCGGGTTCTCCACATATTATGGAGAAAAATAAAGAACATAAGAGAAAATGTGGGAATACTCTACTATGCAAGCATTTTGGGTTCTCTACATATACTAGAGAGAGAAAGTAAAAAAAGACAACATAAGGGAAGCAAGAAAGACAAACTAAAGTAAAAAAATTAACTAATCATTCAATAATATAGAGCTAAGTAAATAGAATAAAAAATAAATAAAGAAAGAAAAAAGAATAGAGTGGCATAGCCTTCCCATGTGATTATATTGCTAGAGAGAGAAAGTAAAAAAGACAACATAAGGTAAGCAAGAAAGATAAACTAAAGTAAAAAAAACTAACTAATCATATAATAATCTAAAGCTAAGTAAATAGAATAAAAGGCAAATAAAGAAAAAAAAGAATAAGGTGGCATAGCCTTCCCATGTGGTTACATTATTAGAGAGAAAAAGAACTTATGTTGTTTGTATTGTACCTTGTAAATGGTCCTTCTTCTTTCCTTGGCCTTTTCTTCTTCTTTCTTTTCTTCTTGTTCTTGAAAAAAAAGAAAAAATAAAGTGAGCAAGAACAAAAGTTCTTCTTCCTTTCACTTAATCTCTTAAAACAAGAGGGTCATTGGAGGATTTTTTAGAGGTTTTTAAGGGTTTTTGGAGAGATTAAGAAACTATTTTGCAAGAGTTTTTCTAGGCCTAAAGAGAGGGCTTGAAGGGATGGATTTCTGAAAGGAGTAAGGGGGTATTTATAGGTGAAAAGTAAGGGTTTAGGGTAGTTTGGGAATAAGGAAAATGGTAGTTGAGTCATTTGTGGGTAAAAGCGTAAAAATAGGGTTTGTCCTATATGGATATGTTAATGAATTTTTTAATTTGTTAAGAAAAAGTTGGGCAATCTAAAAAGTTAAAAAGTTGTAGGAAATTTATGTGTGAAAAATAAACAAAAAAGGTGTGGATAAAATGGGAAAATATGGGAGTTTGGTGAGTTGAATGGATAAGCTTAAGTAATATCATCAAAGTGTGTCATGATGTATGAACCTTGGTACATTTACACACATCAAGACCATACATCAAGAGTTTTGATCAATTATTGATAAAATGCTCATTTTAAGTCCAAAATTGACAAAACAAAAATATTTTGAAAGATCATTCAAAGTACTTTTCAAATATGGACATCTCATTGACACACAAACTATCAAAAATTGAGATCATTTACAAATTAGTCCAACAAAAGCCATGACCTTACGATCGAGCCATTAGATTTTAATGAAATCACTTTTCTTTTAAAAGATAAAGGAGTTAGAAACAAATACTTTTGATTTTGATCAAATCTAACGGTAAAATCAAAGATACAAGTAATTTTTGATCATTTATCAACAAAAGTCAAACCTTTGATTAAATTCTCATAGCTTATGATAGGGCTTCCTAATGATGGTTTTGGGTTCTAAAAGTGTTATCTAAGAGTGGTTGATGGTTCTAATTAGGGCTCTACGATTAGGTAGGAATATCCTAAGGGTTGAGATTTGTAAAGTAATCCCTCGACCAATAAAGAAGAAGCTCGAGACCGTCGATCGCCAAGTTAAAAGATCGTGCCAAAATGGGGTGTCTACAACTATTGAGTCCATTGGACTCACGGTGTTTTATGACATCGCACAGACGATTTCGGCTATGACCCGATGGGTGACTCTTCGTGAGAAGTACCCGATAGTGATGAGTATAAGGATGACAATCACGACGAGCCTTTGGAGGCATCGAAAAAGTTCTAACTTTTTGAATATTTTACATATGAAACTATTTATTCTTGATTTTGGTTTTGGGCTTGTTCTGGCCTCTTCTTAGGAACTTGTCCATTTTTGTTTTATAGATGATGCTTAGTTACTTTTATTTGATATACATTATGATTTTATATTATATTATTTACATAATGATAGTAGATTAATGGCTAATAATAGAACATTGACCCTTAATGGCTAAAAACCTACTTTCAACCCTATAAATGGCACATTTGAGCTCTGAGTTCAATAAGCGAGTTATAGCTAACTTAGAGGGCTATCCAATGGACTTTAGAACAGCCAAAAATAGATATCGAATGAAGAAATAGTGACTATTTTACTGCAGCGTTGTTCGGGTACACTCTAAGGACGGAAAAAATATGAGAAAAATTTATTTTCTCCGTTTGACCTAAAAATTGGTTTAAGACTTTCCTATGCATAATGGGTTAATGCTATATAGTTTAAAAATAAAAAATAATTAATTCAATATTTTTCTCATAATTAATTACATAATTTACTTTAGGGTCTAATTACTGAAATCTGATTAATTACTTAATGAACTGTGGTATATGTTTGCTCGTTTGAGAATGGATCTTAGTGATTTAGAGTTACACTTAAATTATTAGGATGCGTTCATAGATCACTTCTAGGTTCGGGTATGAGGTTGACCCATGGATTTTTGGGTCGGATCTGGATACCGAATTTGGGGCGTGACAAAAGTACCCCTAAAGCCTTTTCTATTTAGTAAGTAGAATAGATATTTCCAAAATAACTCATAATAACTAAGTATGGACTTTTTTTCTGCTCCCTTTTCTTGCTGCCCTCTGGATTTCCTTCACTACTCGTTTCTTGATTCCGACTACACCGTGCTTCCTCTTGTTTCCTCTATTACCTCCTCACCTTTGCCCCTTCTCTCTATCTCACTTGATTACTTTGTTTTCACCCTGGATTTTGACTTTTCAGAGTCAGGGTGTATGGCGATGGAAGATACAATAACCCATTTTTGCATTGATTTCAAAAACAAGACTAATGTTATTTATCGGGAGGGTGCCGTGATTCGACCAAGTTCTACTGATCTTTCCCAAGGTATTAACCGATGGAAATTTGCTTTGTGTGGTCTTCTCATGGCAGACATTCTAGTGGATGTAAAACGGGTTGAAAAATGCACCCAAAGCCTATGGGATCGATCTTGCACTTTCCAGTTTGTTGATCTCAACCATAACAAATTTGCATTCCTTTTTAAATCTGCAGAACACCAACAATGGGTTATCGATAATGGGCCATGGCTTGTTCTTGGTCACCTACTGTTATTGACCAAACGAGATTCACTCATCCCTATCGAGGAAATGAAATTCTATCTCAGTCCATTATGGGTTCAGGTCCATGGGTTACCACCGGAGGCCTTCAACGAAAATTTGGCCCTAGCTTTGGGTAAAGATATAGGGAAGGTGATTACAGTGGATTTTAACCCTGATGAGGCCATACCAAAGAGTAAATTTCTCAGATTTAAAGTTTTGGATGTCCGAAATCCCCTCATCCTGGGGGCGTGGGTTCTTATACACCAGATTCTCATCTGGGTTGATTTTCGGTACGAGCGTTTGCCTCGAGTCTATTTCCGCTGTGGGATGATTGGCCATTCTGCCCACCTCTGCCATGAAACTCTCCCAAGTGCTCCACCCTCTTCCCATCAATTCAGTTCGGCTACATACCTTTGGAGCGACACCTCCACTCACAAATCCCTCCGCTCCCCTACGAGAGGACACCAGAACCAAAGAACTTCATCGGTTCCTCCCTGTGGCACACCATATCATACCATCAATGAGGGTCATCCAGATTCTAGCAGCCGAATCATTTTTTTGGACCGACTTAACTCCACTGACACACCTGAACAAATCCCCATCGATCAGACATCCCACTCATCATAGATTTTGGATGATGTCATGCCTGACTTGGGGGTACCACCTATCAATCTCAACCTGTCACAACATATATCTGACTCAACCCTAACCATCGATCCTACTCTTGGTTTTAATCCTTCGGTTGTGACACTACATCAAATTGACGGTCCATCCTGCATCCCATCTCCCGCCCCCTTACCATCCAATCAATCCCCAATTTTTCCTCGAACAGAAGCAACCTCGATAACCCCCACACATTCCCTTCACCAAAACCACCTCACTCTGTGAAACCACTAACTCCTTCTCATACCACTTCTCCTCTTCCAGGCGAACCAACCCCCTTTTCTCATCCTTTAATGGCTCCCCCAACAAAAACTCCCATGTCCCCAACCTGGAAGGTGCCCTCTACAGCAAGCCCTCTTGCTCCAGTTACTTGTTGTTTTACCGTCGAAATGAAAAACCTCATAGATACCCTTACCATCCCTGCGCATGTCATCAAAGAGGCCGGTTGGTTGGAGAATCTCAAAACTTCTTCAGAGGATGACTCGATCTATCAGCACCATCAGCCAAACAACCATAAACTCCCCTACTCCAGGCCAAGCCATTACCATACCAGTGTCCACAAGAGATCATTCTCTGTCGGTTCACCAGGCGACTCAGCCAACTCTGGCATCTGATACCCCAAACACGACACCCTCATCCCTTGATCTCATGACATGCCCCTTTGATCGAGACACTCATAAGCTGGAATGCAAATATCAAGACACACAAGCAGTTGTTGTTTCCTCGACTAGGCACTCTACAGTAGCCCCTCCGCCTTCTCAGGTATGTACCCAGATCACCTTCACCTCCAACCTACCCCATTCTTCGGATATGACCACTTCTCCTCACGAAATGACAAAGGTGGCAGACCCAAATCCGAGCCCACAGATTATATGAAAATCCTCGCCTGGAATTGTTGAGGGAGTGGGAAACTGAAAGTAGGGTTTTTCCGCATCGTTGGTTACGGAAACCCTAAAGTTCAACAATATTTGTAATCTTCTGATTTAGTACACTTAATCTGCAAAAATGCAGATTTGCACAGTGGCTCGTGTCGGATATCGTCCGCACTCGGGGTTAGGGCAAATAAAGAACAAATTAACGAAAATCTGCTAAAAATGATGGAAGGGTGAGAATGGTGAAAATCGAGATTAAAACAAGCTTTTGTGATTTTTAGAGAGAGAATCTTCACAATTTAACTAAAACAAGAATGAAAGCATAACAATAGAAATTAACTCATTTGAAAGACTACGAAAATAGGAATAATTGCATTGATTGAATTGTCATTACATTGAAATAAAACATGCATACTTCAAATTAATCTAGAAATTAGGAAAATATAAAGAGAGAGAGATAAAAGTAGAGAGAGAAAGTGGAAGAAGAATAAATTTAGATAGAGAAAATGAAATAGAAGATAGGTAGAGAGAGAAGAAGAGAGAGTTAGAGAGAGAAAATAGGAATGGATAGTGAAAACTTGGAGATTCTAGAGAGAGAAACAAGAGAATGAGAGAGATAGATAGAGAGAGAAAGTAACCTTAGGACTTACCGGGGATGGTCAGAATGTGATCGGCCAATTGGATCGGCCAATGATGCATGAGGTTTGGCTCGGATGATCAGCTGTTGAAGAGATTGGCAATGAGAAAGTTGATCGGAGAAATGTTGCATTCACGCTACACGGCTTGATCGTGGGTTGCATGCGATCACGAAATAGTGGCTGTCCAAGGAAGGTTGGAGAAGTCAATGGATCCTGGAGTAAATCAAGGTGTTCCACATGGAGGTTGATGGCATGCATGGACTGGGGGGCGTAGGTGAAGCACGTGGCTGCAAGGAGGGTTGAGGCGGTGTAGCAGTCCACTGTGTGGACTGTTGTAGGTGGTGACGTGGAAGACCACACGGTGGTTGTGGTTCAAGGGGATGGAATCGCCATGGTTTTTGTGGTAGCGGTACAACAGGTGGTGCTTGCAGGTTTGCAAGTTGTGGAGACAACAAGAGGTCCCAAGGGAAATGGTGAACGCAGCACCGCTTGCCCAGTACAAAGGGAAAAAAAGAGACCCTGGTCCGTGAGGGAGGGTGCTGTAAGATGCACCAGTCAAGGAAGATCGCCAGTAAGAGGACCACCAGCCGGTGTTGTGAAACTGCAACGAATGGAGGCTCGTTCGGTTGCTGATTGCTGCAACGTAGAAGCGCTGTGGAGATAACTGGAGGAAGAATAGAAGAAGAGAAGCATGAGAGAAGGAGAACCAGACGGCCGGAGTTGCTGCCTGCAACTCTGGCGAAGATGGAGGAAGAAGAAGAAGAAGAGAATTCAGGAAGGAAAAGAAAGAGAAGGGGAAGGAGGTGCACCGTCTGGTGGAGATTTGGAGGAGCGCTTGGCTTGCAACTAAGTGTTGTAGGCATTGGAAGTTTTGTAGCCGACTGAAGAGATGACGGCTGGGGTTGCAAACCTGCAACTCCGGCGAGGATGGGATGAAATCACAGAAAAGAAGGAGAAGAATGAGAGGTTTGGGGCGTCTGATTGAGACTCCAGCGAGTTGGGATTGAGACAGGGAGAAGGTGAGGACATGGGGGAGTTGCCGTTCAAGTTTCAAGCAGCAACTTTTTGGCAAAGAAAAGGATAGGAGAGAGGAGAAAGATTTGGGTTTTGCAGGCGGTAGCTTGATGGAGAAGGATTCCAGGTGGTTGGTCGGACTGTGGAGAACAAGGCAGCGATGTAGCAAGCCGTGGGGGAGTTGCTGGTAGGTGGAGTGCAGATTCCGGCGAGCTTCTCGCCAGAATTAATGGTGAGGAGAGGTGGGGGGTGCTGGCTGTCACACAGCCACCCAAAATCTTCAAAGGAGAAGTGAGAGAAGAGAGGGGTAAGAAGATATGGAGTTTTAGAGGGGGAGGGAACAGATCCTTTCTTAGGGTTTCAACCCTTTAAATATCAAGGGGAGAGATTTTCTCTCCACGATTTCTAAAATCGTGGAGATAATTGTTGAATGGGGGGGGGGTCCACTAGATACTAGGTCAAGGGCAAGTTAAAGGGTAGGCCATGGGCCATGGGAGAGATTGACCACTAGGCCGAAAATGGTACTGGGTTGTGGGCTATGGAAAGAATATGGCGTGGGCCTGCTAGTGGATGGGTTGTGGGCCATGGGATTGATTGCCAAAAATTATGGGCCCAGAGTGATTGGCCATGGGCCAGAAGGTGGGTGAGTAGGATAGTGGGCCACTAGTTCGAGGATAAGCGGGCCAATGGGCCAGATGGATGTAGGCCTCTCGCGAGGCCGTGGGTTAGGGTGCGTTTGGTTGCCAAGGGAGAAAAATAAACACCCATAAAGGAAAATGCATTTTTCTTTCCTCGAAGATCGAGCTATGCATTCTCAGCCACAATCAACCATTTGGGGCATTTCTCTACAATCAAACGCGCCCTAGGGATTGAGATTTTACAATGGAGATCGGGCGGTTGATAGGATGGATGATCGACTGATCGGTGGCACAATCGGATGGTCGAATGCATAGGATGGATAGATCAGATGGCGATCAAATGGTAGATTTAATAGATAATGGTGATAGGTCAAGGAGAGAGAGTCGATTAGAGCTAAGAGAGAGAAAATTAGGATTTAGAGTGAGGAGAGAGAATTAGGGAGATGAGAGAGAAAATGTCAGAAAAATGGTGAGAAAATCACTAGCAAAGGGTCTAGAACCCTGGTCTTCACTGTGACCATCCTCACGCTTCTCTAGTAGAGTAGACCATCATTCCTTGCTGATTCATGTGGCTTTAAACACTTTGGTCCGTCTCTTGGTCATTAGTTCTTCTGCTCTCTTCGTTCTTTGGGCCGACTCTTTGGTCCTCTTATTTAGCCCATATTTGGCCCATATCTTCTAGTCATAGCCTGTGGGCTCTTTAAGCTTTGATAATGGGCTTTTATGATCGATTTTGGCCCGCAAGTCTCGAGAATCATCCAATCAAGGTTTCCTGCGATAGAAAAAGGGCATAATGAGACTTAATTAAAACGACTTCATATCTAGACTTCCGAAAATGTGTTTAATGCATGCAAATATACCATTTCGTCTAGAAAAGTATGTTCTACGCAACAGAAGAGACTCTTACGTAGAAAATTAGATAAATAGAGCATTTTACGTAAGAGAGTGCGATAACGCTAAAAGGATAATTGCTTAAAATAAGACTTTTGAGCGAATATCAGAAACCCTCGACACTTAGGACTCTCAAAACCCACATTCGGGATCATGACCCGGACTGTATTTTTCTCATTGAAACAAAAACGTCCTTGGATGATAGCCTTCGGTTCATAACCCTCCTGGGATACCCTCATTCCTGTATTCAGCATGCTCTGGGCCGAAGCAACGGGTTGTGGGCTGCATGAAAGCATAATATCAATATGGAACCCGTCTTATACAACCTTAGAGGCATCCATCTCAAAGTTATGTCGAAACCCCCGCAAACCATTGGACCTTGTCCTTCATTAATGGTAACCCACGTTCTCATCTTCGTCAGGCTCTATGGAGAGACCTTGCATATTTTGGAACAGTCATTTCCGGCCCTTGGCTTATCGTCGGTGATTTTAATGACATTTTCGCCCATTGGGAAAAATCTGGTGAAAATCCAAACAGCACAATCAACCAGGCCCATCTGGAATTCTTGGATGAATTCTCCTTTTCTGATTTGGGCTTCTCCGGCCCCCCATTCACCTGGTTCAATCACCGACAAGGTTTTGCCAATGTCCGAGAAAGATTAGACAAGGCTTTTGGGAACATTGCTTGGAGATACTTGTTTCCAGATGCCTCTGTCCTACATCTCATCCCCTATGGCTCGGACCATTGCCCTATTCTTGTTAATGCTACTCTTAATCCCATCAAACGTCCTAAACCTTTCCATTTTCTTTCCCATTGGGCGAAAGAGGAAGAATGTCAGAATATCATCCACGATACATGGATTCCTCCGGCTTCTGAACCAGCCATTGTTAATGTTCCTCAGAAGATTCGTCACACCAAGGTCCGTTTGAAGAAATGGTCTAAGGATAAATGGGGACATTCTAGAGATCACGTTAAAAGCCTGAAAGAGGCTTTAGCTAATGCTCAATGGCAACCACTTCCTCCCTTGCACCAGAATTCAACTCAGTCCTTATCTTCACAGCTTGACCTTGTCTTGGCTAGAGAAGAGTCCATTTTGAGAGAAAAATCTTGAGAGATTTGGCTGAAAGAAGGTGACCAAAACACAAAAATTTTCCACCTTTCTACAATCATCTGACAGAGGAAGAATAAAATTGAGAGCATTAAAGATTCTAATGGTATTTGGGAGCATAATCGGGGCGGAGTGGGTAAAGCCTTTGTAAAATTCTTCTCGGAATTATTGATATTCGCTCAAAAGTGCTTATTTTAAGCAATTATCCTTTTAGCGTTATTGCATTCTCCCACGTTAAAATACTCTATTTATCTACTTTTCTACGTAAGAGTCTCTTTTGTTGCGTAGAACACACTTTTCTGGACGAAATGGTATATTTGCATGCATTAAACACATTTTCGAAAGTCTAGACATGAAGTCATTCTGATAGAGTCTCATTACGCGCTTCTTCTGTCGCAGGAAACCCTGATGGGACAATTCTCGAGACTTGCAAGCCCACATCGATCAGGAAAGACCATTATCAAAGCTTAAAGAGCCCACATGCTATGACTAGAAGATATGGGCCAAATATGGGCTGAATAAGAGGACCAAAAAGCCGGTCCAAAGAACGAAGAGAGTAGGAGAGCCAATGACCAAGAGACGGACCAAAGCATTTAAAGCCACATGAGTCAGCAAAGAATGATAGTCAACTCTACTGGAGAAGCGTGAGGATGGTCACAGTGAAGACCAGGGTTCCAGACCCTCCGCCAGTGCTTCTCTCTCTATTTTTTGATACTTTCTCTCTCATCTCTCCTTATTCTCTCTCTCTCTTCATCTCTCGGTCCTCGAATCTACTGACCTAACCCCAGAACTCCTGCCCATTGGCTCTATCTCATCTCCCTTAGCTTTTTGACCGTTGGATCTTCCATCGGACCGTTGGATCTTCAATCGGACCGTTGGATCTCTCTAGATCCGTCGATCTACCAATCTGGGTCCCAATCAAGTCACCATCCATCCGATCGCCATCAGACCATCTGTCACATCATCTTGTGAGACAATGGACATCATAAATCCATGTGGGCCAGTAGCCGCGCCCATCATCATCGACCCGCTGTCCGACCAGTTAGTGGACCCCGTGAATTTCTAAAGAATTTTAATTAAATTTCAAAAAAATGGGGGGTCCACTAATTGGGGAGATTCCCCATAGAAAAGTAGATTTTTACTTAAAAAAAAATATATATATATATATTTTTTTATTTTCAAAAATACCCTATTTCCATTAAAGGAAATAGGGAGCTTTATAAGAGGAGGGAGAAGGGTTCGTTCGAACCCTAATCCCCCTCTCTTCTCCTCCTCTCCTTCCCCCAACAATTCCCCCACGTTCTCCCTCCACCGGCTGGCCGTTTCTTCTTATTTTCTTCTTCTTCTTCATCTTCTTCTTGCTTCTTCTCCGTTCTTGTTTTCTCGCCGGAGTTGCAGAACTCCGGCCATCTGCAACTCCATTTTTTTATCCCCCTTAGCTCCATCTCCTAGCCTCCTTCTACATCCTCTTGTCTGCGCTCCCTGCTACTACGTGAAGCACGGTCGCAGCCCTCTTCTCTTGACGCTGCAACAACGCCTCCACAGCCGCTGCAACTCCGCCTGTCACCATCCCTTGCCGCTACACCGCTACTCCTTGTTCCTCCGCCAGCCACTTGCTCCGCCTCTGCCATCACCACCAGCCGTCACTTCCTTCTTTGGACGGCTTCATCTCCTCCACGTTATCATCTCTCATCGCCGCTGCAAATCCACCACGCACCAGCAACTCTTGATCTCTCCATTGCTTCTTCTCTCTCGACTTCTACAAAGCTACCATCACCAGTTCGGGTTCCACCGTGTAAGCCATTCATCAACCTCTTCACCAGCAAGAACTACTTGCTGTACCCGACCTGTGGTGCTCTAAACACCACAACCTGCAACTTCGGTCGGAAACACCTCCCCCATCTCCGTTCACCACCTGTGCACCGCTCTTCTCCCTGGATAGACCAGCAAACCACGACCTTGGTCATGCACTCTTTCGTTGCTGGACACACCATACCAGCGACTCTCACCGGCGCTCACCTCCTTGCAAAGTCATCACCGTCCCTAGCCCACCATCATGGCCGAGCTCCCCCTTCAATGGTCCATCTCCGATCCTTCTCCCAATGGTAAGTGGTAAGCAATTTTTTTTTTCTCTTTATTTTTCTCACTTTCTTTCTCTAGATATCCCTTTCTCTCTAAGGTTCTATATCTATCACTTTCTTTCTCTTGTTTCTCACTCTAAAAATCCTTATTCTCTATCATTCTCTCTCTAAGATTTCTCTACTTATATCTTTCTCTCTCTAAAAATCTCTCTCTTTAGTTAGTTTTTTTTTATGCTTTATAGTATAGAGTTTCTCGTTCAATCAATGTATGCACATTCATTTATTTCAATCAATAACATGGTTTCCTTTAAATGCAGTGTCTTCTTGTTGATTATTTCCTATGCTTTCAGTAGTTGATAATTTCTCTCTCTAAAAATAAAAAATAATGTTTCAAAATCCAATTTCATCTCTCTCATCTCTCCATGAATTTTTGGCAATTTTTTAATTATAATCGTTCTTTGATTTGTATGACCTAACCCCGAGTGCGGATCGACATCCGACACGAGCCACTGTGCAAAATAGACTATTTTACAGGTTAAAAGTCTCGGATTAATTACAAATATTGTTGAGATTTTAGGGTTTTCGTAACCAACGACGCGGAAAATACCTACTTTCAATTATTCACCTCTACAAATCCCTCCAACCACAGCTTCATCCAAGATGCCATCCCAAAATGTGTCACTGATGAAGACAATGCCATGCTTATTGCTTTACCCACCATGGAAGAGGTTAAGTTGTCCACTTTCAGCATTGGTGCTCATAAAGCCCCGGGCCCTGATGGCTTTACGGGTTTCTTTTTCTAGACCTTTTGGGATGATGTTAAAGCGGACATCTCTTCCTCAACAAGTGTGAGCTCCATCGTCTCAACCATACAAATATTGCACTCATTTCAAAAAGGAATGGTCCGGAATCCATTACACAATTTCGACCCATCAGCTTGTGTAATTGTGATTAATAAAATTCTTTCGAAAATCCTGACTGGCCGTCATCGGATCATCATTGGAAAGCTCATTTCTCCAAATCAAGCAGCTTTCATATCAGGTCGACTTATCTCTGATAACACAATCCTCGCTCAAGAACTCCTCCATCATATTCAAAGGAAGAAAGGCAAAATTGGGCTTATGGCTATCAAGTTAGACATGGCCAAAGCTTACGATCGAATTGAATGGTCTTTCTTGCAAAACACAATGCTTGCTATGGGTTTCCATGACCAATGGATAAATTTGATCTACAAATGCCTCTCCTCTACTGCCTTCTCAGTACTCCTCAATGGCTCCCCCGTGGGTTTTTTCAAGTCTAGTCATGGACTTCGACAGGGTGACCCCTTATCCCTGTTTTTATTCATCCCATGTACTGAAGTGCTCTCTAAACTTATTGCCAAAGAGGAAAGCCTTAATCATATTCATGGTATCCGTATTGAAAAGAATTGCCCCCCCCCCCCCCCCCCATATCCCACTTACTCTTCGCTGATGATTGCTTCATTTTCTATCAAGCGAACCTAGTGGAAGCCCGTGCTCTCAAGGATGCTCTCCTAGACTTTTGCAATGGATTAGGGCAACATATCAATTATGGGAAGTCTGGAGTGATGTTTAGCTCGAATCTCCATAGACGGTAGAAAAAAGCTTTTGCTTTTATTCTCAACATAAAGAATCTTACTCTCTCAGAGAAAGAGCTGGGAAACCCCCTTTTTATCGGGCGATCCAAAAGAAAGGCTTTCAACTATGCACGAGATCGCATCCAACAGGTTATCTTTGGCTGACGGTCTCGCACCCTTTCACAGGCTGGCCGCACAACTCTAATCAAGGCCGTCGTCTCCCCTATACCGATTTATACAATGCCCTCCTTTTTGTTTCCAAAAAAAATTATGTTCCACCCTCGATTCTATGACTAACCATTTTTGGTGGCAAGGCGGGAAGACAAACAAATCCCTTCATCTTATGCACTGGAACTCCATTTGCCTCCCTAAAGCTTTGGGAGGTTTGGGTTTTTGTAAGTTTAGGTGTTCTAACCTTGCCCTCCTGGCAAAGAATGTATAGTCTATGCTCACCTTTCCAGATTCCCTACTCTCATGGACTATGAAAGGAAAGCATTTCCAAAACTCCTCTCTTTTGGATGCCACCCCAAAGATGCACGACCCCTGGGTTTGGAAAAGCCTCATGATCGCCAAGGAAACGTTCAAACCTTACTTTATTAAGATGATTGGATCCGGCCATGACACTAAGATTTGGAGCGACCCTTGGATCTTTAATGGGATTGATCACCTTTTCCATCCCACACGCCCACCAGACTGTCAATTGGTGTTGGTTGCCGACCTTATAACCAAGAATCGTCTGTGGAATGAACCTCTTATTCAATCCCTTTTTTCTAGTGAGGTAGCACGACCCATCCTTTCCATTGAACTAAGTCATTACCCTTTTCCCGACCGTTGGTTCTAGGCTCTAGATTCTCTACTAAATCAGCTTTCAATTTTCTTCCGAGAGGATCCTTATCAAGTAGGACCACTTCTATCCCGGTTGCCATATGGAAAAGTCTTTGGAAATTAGCAGTTCCCTTTCAATGTCAACTCTTTATGTGGAAACTTCTCAGAGGTTGCCTCCCAACCAAGGATATACTTCATGCTCACTTGGGATACATCAGCCCAGAATGCTCTCGATACGGCCATCATCTTGAGGACATTGCTCATGCCCTTTTTTACTGCCCTTCTTTAGCGCACGTATGGTTTGCATCCCCACTTGGCCTTCGTATTATATATATGGCTCCTCATGATATTGGGCCTTGGATTATCAGCCTTTTCCATCTACACCAAAGTCGATCGGATGGTGACATCTCCTTTTCTACACTCTGTTTTACTCTTCTTTGGCGAATTTAGCATCACAGGAATGTTGAAATCTTCAACTCAGCCAATGCAAATCCCAAGGGGTTGCTCCGTTCCTTACAATCCTTCATCTTACCTCAGCCTCCTCCGGTGGAAAATGTGCTTCGTTGAAGTACCAATACTTGGGAACATCCTCCCTCCGGCTGGCTCAAACTGAATACTGATGGAGCATGGTCACCTGATTCTCTAGCGGCTAGACTTGGATTTATCATTCATGATGAAAATGCTCAATTTGTTTTGGCAGGCGGCTGTCAAGCGACATCCTCGTTCGTAGAGGAAGCAGAAGCCAAGGCACTAAGATGGGGTCTTGAATTGGCCCTCTCTCATGGGTATACCAAGCTGGAAATTGAAGCTGATGCTGAAGTTCTTATTAGTTAACTGAACCTATCCTTATCCTTTTTGACTTGGAATGTCTCCCCGATATGTGTTGATATTTTGCAGTTGGTAGGGAGACTAGACTCCTTTAAATTTCTCTTTTGTTATCATGAATGTAATGGTATTACAGATGGCATAGCTTCTAAAGCCTCTGCCTGGACTTCTCCTTTTGTATGGTTTGTTCCTCCCCCTTGGCTAATTCCTTTGTTGCAAGGGCGGGGTGTTTAGACCCCCCCTTCTTTGGTTATATCTACATCTGGTTTACATTAAAAAAAAAACGTAAGTATGGACAACTTTAGAATTTTGATTTACAAATTCACTCCAAACTAATCTTCCAAATTTCTCTTATTTTGCCACTTTTTCCAAAAATGCTTCTACAACTGCCCTTAGCAAATCAATAAAGCTAGATACTACTTGGCAATGCAAGCCTTAAATACTAAGTCTCCAATGTATATGTGCTCATGGGTTCATTTCCTAAGAGAGAGAAAGAGAGATAAGAGAAACAAGTTTCTATTTATTTGAGAAATGGTTTTCTGAAGGGTTTTTGTAATCAAACACAAAAATTTCAATTCTTGAATCTAAAATTTTAGATCTAATAATTCTATTTTCAATCCCAAAAATAGAAAAAGGAAATGAAGATGGGTTTCCGATGACCCGCCGGCTTAACTAGGAAACTGGTAACAATGGTGCGGGGGGGAAATTGGAATGGGTGGGAAACGAGTAAAACTTCGGTCACAATGCAATATACAAGCCACGTGGCACACTCTTAGTGGACGCTGATCGAATGGATGTTTGGCCAATCCCTCAGTGTACCTCTAAACCAAAAATCAGCTTGATTTTAAGGGTAGGAATTTGAGAATTATTGAGCGTTATTTGGGTGCAAAGATCAAAAGGTTGTAAATTACTGATCAGGTTTATTTTTGGTTTGTAGATCCACCTAAGGATTGGCCAAACATCCATATGGTCAGCGCCCACTAAGAGTGTGCCACGTGGCTCGTATTTTGCGTTGTGACAGAAGTTATACTCGGCGGGAAACGAGTTTCCAGTGTTATGGGAAATCGAAGCGCTCCCGTTTCTCAGGCGCGTTTCCCAAGAAAAGATTGTACAACAAACGTTTGACGGTGACTATGGCACCAAGAAAGAAGTCCTAAAGTTGCCTTCGTGGTCAAGCAATAACAAGCATTCTCTCTTGCATTTGCTCTTCCATTCAGTTCTTCTCTTCTTTCAGTCGATAAACTGAAGTGTCTCTCACTAGGGTTTTTTGGAGAGAGTAAATCTTTTGGATTTTGTGCTCTAATCTTCCAATTCTCCATCGTATTTCTCTTCAAAAAGGTGTAATTCGCATTCTCGCCTTGACAGATTCTTTGTCTAATCTGCAGTTTTGTCCATCAGATTGTTGTTTCTCGAATGCATTTCTCTCCATCTGATCATCTAAATTATACTAAATTTCTCTGATAGAAGTAATTCGGTTAATTTGATCTTCCATTTGAAGTTTTTGTTCATTTTTTTTTTTACTTCTTTATGTGAACAGGTTGGTTTCTTGAGTAATTATTGAGATAGTATGAAATTGAGATAGTATGAACTTTTCACTCACAGTGGGATTTTTTGGACAAGTCAAAGGTACTATAATCAGCAAGAATATTTGGTTGTTTGCTTTGACGTCGCTTGCAACTACTTGCTCTGTTTATTTTGGTAGCTCTATATGGCTTTGTTTCTTGATTAGTAAAGGAGAGAGAGAGAGAGAGAGCCTGTTTGGATTGCCTTGATGTTAATCCCAGTTTGGATTACCATTCTTGTGTCAGAGAAGGCGTTTTCAGAATGAAAAAGGTTGTTTGGTTGCCAGTTGCATCTATTTTCAGAAAGTATTTGCCTCATAAAAGGACTTTTTGAGAACATAATGTCATTTTATAGAAAATCCAAGTCATTATTCGATAAAAAGACTTTTTTTTTTACTTTGCAAGTCGACCAACCTAATGATCAATGAATCTTTACTCCCATCCCTCCTCACCTATCACTCTCATCAATCATGGTGATGATGATCAGGGAGGAAATAAAGGCGTTTGGCAGTAATAAGGATCAAAACAGCTTTTTTTTTTCTTGAAAAAAAGCAGCATTAAAGTCTCTCTCAAGAAGTCTTTTTTCAAAATAAAACATTTTTACAAAAGTGGAATCCAAACAGCCCTAAGATTTGTATTTCTGTGTTTCTTTTAGTTCCTAATATGCTTGGCCACATTCTATTATATATATAATTTTTCCATTGTATTTCATTTCTAACTGTGCAATAATTAAACTATCTTGCTATGGCCATTGCCAGTCCGAATGAGTGCCATATACTTGATCCTGACCATTCCATCGATGACACACTTTTTTTTTGGATAAGCAATCGATCGGACACCTCTTGGATTGGCCATTGCATCCTGATTCTTTAACATCTGATATGGCGCATATTATATTTGACCTTTGAAAACAATGTGATTCCTTATGTGGTTGGGATCATGTGATTGGTTTTGGGATATGGATAACTGGGAGGACAGTAAGGAATATGACTTCATTATGTTCGTCGCTAACAAAGATGACCGTGTATGTCTCATAACAAAGATCTGATTCCACTCCAAAAGGTTTCTGATGTTAAGATCTCCCTCGTCTTTAAGAGTAAATAGAATCCCAACTCACCAAGTGTGTCTTCTTGTCATGCTCCTGACCTGACCACAAAAATTGCTGCATTTTTTCTCAATACTCTTGATAACGTTTTTAGGAAGAATGAAGATATTAGTCCAAAATACTTGAGTACTCCTGATGAGCGATTTTATTAACTCTATTCTACCTGCATAAACAACACCCTGCCTTCCAAGATTGAATTCTTCAATTGGTTTGATCCAAAAGGGGTTGACAATCTGAAGGTGGATATGAGAGGCATACCAACGTACCTAACTGGGAGAGATACTTCTTTGAACCCGAGAAGGTCTATGATGGACTGTTTTGTATCCTCTTCAATACCACTACAAAAAGTTAAGCTCTCGTTCACCTTAGCTTCAAGGACAGACAGAATACTGAACTCTTTAATGTTTCTTTAAGAGCCATAGCAGACCTGAGATTACCATTAAGAAAGACAAACAAGTCATCTGCAAAGCTGAGATATGATATCAGAGGATGCAAACATCTATGATGCAGCTTAACATTCCCTTCCTCGACTTTCCTCTTTATAATGCTGTTGAAAACCTCCATGACAAAAAGGTCTGGAGACATCAAATCTCCTTGCCGTAAATCTCTCTTTTCAAAGTACGCTGCTGGATTGCCATTAATTGTTATAGAAAACATTGGTGTTATGCACTTCTAATCTAGCTTATCATTCTACTAGGAAAGTTCATGATCATTATGACTTCTACAATCAACTCCCAGTCAACATTTTATAAGATATTAAGATCAATCTTTGCAGCACATTTAGGAGATATGCTTCTCCTTCTAATAATGGCCAATTGATTATGGCTCATTAGGGACCCAGCAACTTGCTTAATTCGATTGAAGATAATCTTTGTGATGCATTTTTAAATGATGTTCGGTTATTATCTTTTATAACTTACCCATTACAACTGCTTTTGCTGTAGTCCCTCCATGTGTTCGTGTTGTAATCTGTAATTATGATTTGCTTAGCTTCCAAGGTAACTGTGGACATTGGAGCTTGTCAAAAATTTAATTTGAGAAGGGTTCTTTTTGTACATCTTTGGTAGTAGATTTGTCCCAATTTGTTGTACCAACTGTTTCAATCTTAGTCAAATGAGTCATTGGTGCTTGTTTTGTTCTAGAAAGCTTTTGGATAAGGGGTTGCCGTACTTGCATTTTTCATTGCACCCAGCTTTCCCTATGTATACATTTAAACCTCAATTCTCGATAAGATAAGTTCTTTTCAGAATGTAATCTTTCCAAACCTGTGAATTTCATGGTATTAGGTTCTATTACTACTTTCTTTTTCTTCTTGATCAGAAATTTTCATCTTTATTTTTACCAGAAAGCATTGAAGTCTTATAGAGTTCCAGTTATTTTTATGGCATACATCCCTCCACATAAGAGGCATTTAGAGGATACAGAGGGTCCATCGCCCAGTCTCTCTTCACTTATTGCTGAGTTCAAGAAAAAATTGAATCTGAGGGCTTCTGATTCTAATTCAGACAGGACGAAAGATAATGCTTTGCAAGGTGAAATGGTTAGTTATGCGAGGCACTCTATTTCTAGATGGTGGATAGTAGGTCTAACAGATGATGATCGGCTTCCTGCTTCAATTTGGTTGGAGCCGATTTCTTGTGAATCCATTGAGTGGAAACATGGAGAAAAACCACTGGCTTTAGTACGTGGCCCTTCACCAAGAGGTTTCTACTTGAACATTGCTAGCTAATCTTCATTTTAGGCTTATGTACTGTATTGGGGAGTATTCAATTTAAGGGTAAATTTTGTGTTGTTTCGTAGAGCTGAATGAAAGCTTTGCAAAGTGCCCATGGGTGTCTATTACAGAGAAGATACAGCCAGACGTACTTACTTCTTTTGCTTCTTTTCAAAATATGAGGAATGAAATGGAGTTCCAAGAGTTTGCAGATATAAAGCCTTCTTTTGTAGCAAGATTTGGTAAAATTCTCTTTCATGGGTAAGAGTTCTTGCTTGCTTGGTTTTATTGGCTATAATTTCATTCCAAAGAAATTGCTTTGAATAATATCATCATGGATGTTTTGTTTTTGTCTCCTTGTTGTAAAGTATTTCTATGTGAAAGGCCTTTTTGTTTGGTAAGTGAAAGGTTTTTGTTTTGATCAAAAGAACTATGTATAATGGGCCCTAGCACCCTGGATTGGACAAGAAGTTCAAAAATCCTTGTAAATGATATACACATTAATATCATCATAATCATCTATATATATATCTATGTATGCATACTAATTATGCCCTGAAAGCTGCTGCAACACAAGCTCAAGTAAAGCCCTAAATATTTTGTCTTTTGCTGCAAAGGAAAAACATAAAACAGACCATAAATACTAAGTTATACTATTGATACTTGTTGTCTCTTTACAAATTTTCAAAGAAATAAAGAACATGACCAGTATATACTATTGATACTTGTCTCTCTACGAATTTTCAAAGAAATAAAGAAAAAGATTAGTATCTAAGCTGAACGATTCTAATGCTATTTGAGTTCATCCGAATTCCGTTATTATTGTCATTGTTAGCCTTTTGTTTTCTTTGACTTCCATTATTACAGTTTCTTGAGACGATTCTCTAGGATCTTCAAAAGCTCGGCTTTGATCTTTGTGTTGTCTCCCATTATAAATCCACTCCTTGTTTCATTAGGCCTTCTTCTAGATGGTGTTTGCTCATAGTTAGGACTCTCTAACTGGGCCAGCGAGTGGGAACTAAATTGCTATTTAAAGACATCCGCAATAACAGTAGGGTATTGTTTTCTTCAGTGAATGTTCACATTTTGAAGTGGAAAAAGAGTCATTTCATAACAGGTCTGAATCTCTCATTCGCCATCTTATGGGAAGATTGCTGTAGATGCCATTATGTGCAAATCCTCCAAGAATAATCCTCCCAAAATTAATCCTTAACCTATATTTCTGAATCAAGTGTTCCTATAAATATGGTATATTCCTTCCGTTATTAAACGTATCCATATGTTTCTAGATTTTTCTTGACTTAGAAATTCGACACACTCAAGAATATGTCCAGAAACAATTTCCAGTAATTGTGACAAACTTTGACATTATAGCTTTCCGTGAAACGAATAATATGTAATTTTTCAAATCACGTTACATAAGTTTTTACAAAAATATTTCAGTTAATTTATTCCATTTCGTTATAAATTCCATGTGTTTTCTCATTCATATAGGGACCAGGGTCAACAGTTGTTGGAGCCGATTTGATCAGACTGTAGCAAGCTACATGGAGATTAATTTTAGAAGCAAAGAAGGAGGGAAGAAGAGAGAAGGAGAAGAAGAATGAGAGGAGAAGATGATGGAGTGGGAGAAAGGGGGAATCATGAATATTGTCCACGATTCCCATAGTAATATTTTATTGGTAAACTATTAGGAATACCCCTGGTTACGTATGGAGATATATAAAGACCAATAAAAAAAATAAAAGGGCGAAACCAAAATAAAAACCATAAAGCAATAAAAAATACATATGTTAACACTCCCCCTCAAGTTGGTGCGTAGGCATTTGTCACACCCAACTTGCATAAAATATCAACCAAACATGATTTTCTTAACACCCCTAGTAAGAATGATCCGCTAATTGCACAAAGGTTACACACAGTCCACGAAAGTGCAATAATTAGAGGTAGACCGGTGATGCGATACTGAACCTACCCCATCAACATCTGTATATGTCTATATTCTCAAGTTTCCATGCTCAGAGAATAAAAAACCTCTTCTTGGTGCTGACTTTAGGTTATGAAAGATCCTAAAGGTAGCTTCAAAGTAAGTGGTGCTCGGGTCATGCATGTACTGACTAAGCACACGCACGGCATAACCAATGTTCGAATGGGTGAGAGACATATTTATTGACTTCCCCACTAGCCTCTGTAATTGTCCTGCATCACTTGGGAGCTCCCCATCATGTCCCTTTAGGCCATCGTTTTGTTCAATAGGGTAATCTACTGGTTGGGCCTCAAGTTTCCTTGTTTGCTGAAGAAGGTCTAATAATACTTCTGTCAACAAATAAATACTCTCTTCTGAGAACGGGTTACCTTGATTTCTAGAAATTACTTCCACGCACCCAAGTCGTTGATCTGAAATTGAGTGCTTAAATATTTCTTGGGTGTTGAAAGTTTCGGCCGAAACCGAAATGTTTGCCTAAGTATTTCTTGGGTGTTGGATTTCTTTCTTATTGTTGCAGTCACAATAATATCATCCACATATACAATCAGCGTTGTGATGCATGGTTGAAAGTTTCGGCCGAAACCGAAACATAGTCACAATAATATCATCTACATATATAATCAGCGTTGTGATGCATGGTTGAAAGTTTCGGCCAAAACCGAAATGTTTCTGTTTTGGTCAAAGGCGAAACCAAATATCGTGGGGTTTCAGAAACCCATAAGTTTCGGGCCAATTTCGGTCCAAGACAACTGAAACTACTGAAACCACCAAAACTACTGCACTTTTCCTTTATTTTGGTTTCGCCAAGTTTCGGACCGAAACCATCAAAATGTTTCGGACCAAAACTACCGAAACTACCAAAACTGCTAAAACCACCAAAACGTTTCGGACCGAAACGTCCAAAACTATCGAAACTACTGAACTTCTCATTCACTTTGGTGTTGTCAAGTTTCGGACCGAGCGAAACCGAAAGGAAACTCGTGCCTTTGAACCATGTTGCTGTGTGACCTCTTAACAAATAAGGTGTGATCGAAATGCATTCGTCACATCTAAGTGGTAGTCTGGTACAACGTCCATTAGTAATTTGCTGCAACAGAAAGGATAACTCTGATGGAGTTCATTTTTGCCACAGGTGCAAAAGTCTCATGATAGTCAATCACAAAGGTCTGTGTGTAGTCTTTTGCAATAAGCCTCGCTTTGTATCTCTCAACTATCCCGTCGGCTTTGTACTTCATTGTGAACACCCACTTGCACTAACCGGTTTCTTTCTTGGAGGTAGAGCAACTACCCTCCATGTATGATTTTGTTCTAAGACCTCCATTTAATCCAACATAGCTTGTCTCCATTCAGGTTTGGATAATGCATCTGCAATACTAGAGGGGACAAAACATACACTACAAATGACTGGTAAGAAAGAGACAATGACTGATAGGTGACAAAATTAGACATGGGAGCGGTAATATCAATGTCAAAACTAAGTGACAGAATAGATAGAAAAAAAGGAGATTGTTCCTCTTGAACGAAGTTGGGCACACTGAAAAATGAGGAACTAATTCGAAGAAAGTAACATCCATAGAGACAAACCTTTTTTCTTGATCCCAAATGGTAACACTTATAGCCCTTTTGGGATGATGGATATTTAAGAAAGATACACTTAAGTGCCTTAGGGTTAAATTTAAATTACTCCATGATGTAAATGGACAAAGTAAACACATCCAAAGACCTTTGGAGCAACAGGAAATGATGCATGTCCAGGACATAACACATCATTTGGAGTTTGGTATTCCAATACGCTAGAGGTTATATGATCAAGGATTTAAATTTCGGTTTCGGTAGCAATTTCGGTGAGGTCAAAAATCGAAATTTCAGGCGATATTTCCAAATTTCGGTATAGAAAGCTATATTTGGGGAATTTCGGTAACTACCGAAACTGAAATTTAAATCCTTGCATATGATTAATAAGATAAGATGCAATAAGAACTGCTCTAGACCAAAAATTCTTAGGAACATTCATACTAAATAGAAGAACGTGACCAACCTTAAGAATGTGGCGAAGTTTCCTTTCAGCCACACCGTTTCTATTGAGGTGTTCCTACACAAGTAGTTTGGTGTTCTATCCCTTATTTAGTGAAATAAGACTATAACCCGGAGTTTATGTACTCACCCTCATTATCAGAGCGCAAAACTTTCAGAGATATGTTAAACTGAGTATAAACCATCTTATGAAAACTTTTGAAACACTTCATCCTTCGATTTCAAAGGTAAACCCAAATAGTACGAGCATAATCATCCACAAATACTGCAAGATAGCAATAACCAAATAAAGAAGTAAAGGGTGCAGGATCCCACACATTAGAATGAATAATTTCAAATGAAGCATTAGTTTATTTCTACTCAATGGAAATGCTTAACATTTTGACAAACTTCACATTGTAAGTTTAATCCAGTGGAATTAAAAAAAACTAGGAAATAAATGACACAGACTAAATGGACATATGATTAAGACAATAACGCCACCGCATTATGTGATCTTTATTACTATTGGAATTAAGAGACTGTTATGCAGCATTTGACGATTTGTTTGCTCAAGGAGATATAACCTGTTGGCTTCACAACAACTGCCAATTGTCTTTCTTGAGGTCAGATCCTGAAAAACATAATGAGTGGGAAAGAAGGTAACATTGCATTTAAGATTTTTAGTGAGACAACTAACTGACAATAAATTTGTAAATAAATTAGGAATATGAAGAACAGAAGGAAGTGAAGGATTTTTAAGAGCCTTAATCTCTCCCTTACCAAAAACGGAGGAAAGAGACCCATTAGCTACATGAACTCTTTACTATAACAAATAGCATATATAGAAAACAGTGATGACATATTTGCCATTTGGTCAGAAGCACTAGAGTCAATGATCCATTATAGAGAATTGGGTGAGAGACAGGAGCATTGGTACCTAATTGAGTAAATGCACTAGGTGGCCCTATTTTCAACTCTGACATAATTTGACGGAGATTGGGTAATTCCTGCTGAATTGTAGCCATGTTCTGTAGAGGACCAGTGGATGAACTTGAAACTGCTGGGGCAATGGAAACTGAACTTGGTGTAGTAACTGTATGTGCTACAGACCATTAGGTTTAGAAAACTTCGTTGATGCAGGACTATGATGTGACCAAAAATCTAATGGGCTGAGATTAATTAAAATTACCAAGAACAATAAAAATATAAAGTTTCATGCTAATCATATGCAAATAAGAAATTCCACGTAAGCAATTTTATAAGAGTTTGAGGCCACGTCATAGACCTTTAATACTAACCCTCAGATATTTATCTGCGAGGGTTTGTACTGAAGTCTGGGCTTCCACTAGCTTAGGGAATCGACATTTCCAATCAATATGAATTTTCTTGACCTTGTTCTAGGGTTTCAATAAAAGTTCTAGGCTCAAACAAATTTTAGAAATTGGATTCAGCATGTAGAATTGATGTGAGAGATCTTAAACACAACACTAAGAACGCATTTGGTACCTTTCCAGCACCTTGAGAGATCTTAAACACAACACTAGGGCTACAACACTTCTGTTTTGTCTGATTCGAGACATGCAAAATCTTCTACATGAACTGTAACAGCCTTAGAACACGTGGCAGCAAGAGCCCTATGGTTTTTAGTGCATGCAGCACCAAGAGAAGACCTTCCCTAGGGTTTCTACACCTTGTGGTAGTAAGAAAAGTGTTCTAGGGCTTGAAAAAAATATCCTTCAGTTGTCCAGTACCCGATGAATAGTACTTGATGAACAGTGACAATGAACAGTACCTGTCGTAGGCTCTGATACCATGTACAAATCTACATGGAGATTAATTGTACAAGGAAGAAGGGGGGAATCGTGAATTTGTCCATGATTCCCACAGTAATGTTTTATTTTACTAGCAAAGGTAAATTCTAGGAATACCCCAGGTTTCATATGGAGACATATAAAGATTAATAAAAGAAATAAAAAGGTGTAACAGAAATAAAATCCATACAGCCATAACAATTACATATGTTAACATGGACGTCCCCTACCATTGATTCCAATTTCACATTTCTGTTCAGCTAAAATTCCATCAAAGGGTCTCATGCTCCTATCTCCATTGCTTGATGTTTTACATGTGGTTGTTTTTGTCTCAATTTCCATTCTAAACGACTGACACCTCAATTACCAAAGTAACTATAGGACCAATTCTATAGGAGGATTTTGGATTTTGTGTGTTAGAATGTGTGGGGTTATTATTTGAAAATACTCTTTCTAGATTAGACAAAATTCCAACAGTCCTAAGGAATAATTATCAGTTTTCCATAAATAGATATAAACCTGCAGGTCCCACTACTCTTGTTTGAAATTATGCATAGTTTTAATGACGGTTGCTAAGAGGAGCATTCTTCTGTGGGGAGTTTTTTTATATGTGCCTTTTTTGGAATTAAATATGAAAAAAAATAGTCCATTATATTTGAAATGTTGATGGCTCACAATGTTTTTCTGTGAGAAGAAAATTTGTCTGAGATTTGAATTAAATTTAGAATAATATGATTATACTAGTAAATTTGGACATAGAATAGTTTAAATAAGAAAATAATATATATTCTTTAGAAGGAGTATCTTATGTTTCTGACTTTTAATTTATGCCTTAAATTATGTGATGCAGGAACCCTTCTAGCAGCCTTGACCCCATCGGCAAGAGTTTGGCTGCTGAAACCACTTTCAGTCAAATGAAGAGATCATTTTATACGAATATTCCTAATTCATATATGGAATTCATTCTAGGTGGGGTCATCCCAAAGATAGGTGTTGAATTTGAAGATGAGAAAGAGTATTACCATGTGAAGGTATTCCTTTGGTTACTCCCTCTATGGTTTCTAGCACCATGGGTATTTTTGACTCACCGAGATATATGCAATTATCAATGATTTTCTTTTTTCATTTAGGTGTTTGACAAATCCCGACCAGATGCTATTATTTCGTGCAAATGCAATGCTGCGGAAGTTGGTGGTGAACTTGAACTCCGTAAGGCAAGTGTTATGATTCCCACCCACTAATATTGATGATAAATGGGTTATTTACCATGTTGTGCTTTTTACTGTGAAGAATTCGTTGGTTTCACTGAAGTAAAGAGTAGGGTAATAATAACCACAATAAGAAATGATAGTTGGACCAAGATGGGAGGTTAGAAAGAAGTTGCCTCCTTCCTTCTGCAGTACAAGTGGTGCACATGCAGAAGGGTTGGGCAATAAACCATTGGATCTTTTTTTGATCGATGACATTAAAGAATTATTAGAGAAAAATATGAGAGAAGATGCGATGAGGAAGAAAGAGGAGAGAAGAAATTTTACACCCTTTACAACTCCTCTCTATAAACTCCTTCCTTGGCTGCCTTCTGATTTTCCAACCTTGGGACTTGTGAAAATGAGCTTTCCAAAGATGGGCAGGTAGAGCTGAAACATATGCAGGAAATAACACCAAATTTCCCTAGCCATCTCATAATTTATATATAGATGATGTACCAATTCACCATCCTTCTTTGACATCATTCATATGTGAGGTAAAAGAACTTCTATTTTTTCCTCCTTTGTTGGAGAAAGTCACAAGTTGAGGGCAACCGTCCACACGAATGTTTTTTTCGAAGGAGCAACTGGATTACATATCTTCTTTTGCCGAAACAACAAAGGATTCGGTGATGCAAAGACTTTAAAGGACAGGAGAAAATACATTTGGTTCAGAGGACCATATACTTAAGTCACTATCATTTGGAGACGAACATCGGTCAAAAACTAAACTAGAGAAGTTGTTTTCTCCATTTCAACATCTCCAAGATCTTTATAAAAACTAAGTTTCCAAGAGAGACTGGTAGGAGCTAAAATGGTCATTATCAGATATGAGTCCAACCAAAGAGATCTTCTAGGACAAAACAAATCTGCCTTATTGAACAATTGTATTATCTGTCCTACAGACAATTTTCACCATTCATCATATCTGACCATTCATATTAGTGTGTGATAGACTGGATGATTAGGATCATCCAATTGTGTGAATTTTTTCCTAAGGCTCTCATTAGTAGAAACATCTAAATGGCGGATATTGACTGCTCCATATGTGTGCCACATGTACAGCTGCAGGAAGAATCATTTCTTCTTATCCTCCATCCTAGCACATGTTCCATTTCAAAAGTTGATCATTTCATGTGCTGACATGAGACATCTGGTTAGGTGCATTTTGTATTTGAATTACATGTAACTAGATCAATTCTTCATTCTCGTTGATGATGGCTTGTAAGAACTCTTGCTAAGAGAATCTAGTTGAGGAACACCTGTGAGTGCCAAAAAGTGCACAGTAATCAGTGTGCGCCACGTGTCAGCTTAGATATAATAATGGATGGTATTAAGGAAAATCTGTTATGAGGGATAAAACATGAATACCTTTAATTAGGGAATAGTTGGGAAGACGATTTATAGTTATTTAAAGCCCCTAATTTTGATGAGAAAAGTGGAGGAAATTTTGTAGCCAACGACATTATTGAATAGGCCGTGGACATAATTTCCAGGTTCCTGAGGCAAATTTCTTGTGTCTTGTGAGCCAGTGGATACTTTCCAATAAATAATTAGAAGATTGAATTCATGTATTATTTAGATGAACTAGGGCGTGGCACGTGTGTTGCACGTACATGATCGTAGGGGCATCATCAACGTTAAACGACGGACCACGGTATGAGCCATGTGGCACACTCTTAGAAACTACTGACCATATGGATGTTTGGCCCATCCCTAGGTAGACCTACATACCGAAAATCAGCCTGATTAGTAATTTCTATCCCTTGGATTAGAGTCTTTTCCATGGTTTATTTTTAACTGTGGATTTCGAGCATTGATAGGAATTACTAATCAGGCTGATTTTCGGTATGTAGATCTACCTAGGGATGGTCCAAACATACATATGGTCAGTAGTCTTTAAGAGTGGGCCACATGGCCCACACAGTTATCCAATCAAAGTTGATGATGGACCTCCATCATCAAAGTTCTGCTCTGCGTAGGTGAGCGTCTTGTGAAGCCCATGTGAAGGGGGTGCTCCAACCTCGGTTATGGCTTTTAAAGTAGTATAGATAAAACATTTTCAAACTAATTTTCCATTTTGTTCCTCATTTACTCTCTGCATGTGGTCTTACATCACATTTGAAATAAAGGGAAACCTCAAAGTTCTGACAGCTTACATTGAAATGTTATATCTTGTAGATTGAACTGAACCAAGTGCGTCACCTGGTAGTGGACATATCGTGCCTTGATAAGAATCTAGATCTGAGTCTAATGCTGTCCAGAAGGAGGATCTTGGCAGCAGCACTGACTGTGAGTTCTCATCTGCTATGTATTCACAATTGAACTAACTGATTTTCCACATATAGTTGCTCATTTGGAACCAACTACCCTGTCACAAGATTTCCTCATATTTTTTAAAATCTTTTGAAATTTTGAAAATTAGAAAAAAATGTTAAACACTTGTAGTTTCTAGCAAGAAATTGTTTTTTATTTTCATAATTCTGTGGATCATGATAATCATGATGTTTTTGTATTTCTATTTTCATGAATAATTTTTCTAATTCGTAAATATGTATTTTCCTTCTTTTTTTTGTTTAAATTTTCCTGAGGCTTTATTGATAAAAATTGAAGAAGAAAAGAAATAGATCAATATGTTAGAGATTTCCCTTGCTGAAACTGAGAACAAGATTCATCATTCGTGGCTATGTTGATTCCAGGATGATGAGAGTCATAGCTTAAGAAATCTGATAAAGTCTGCAGTTATAGATCCAAATGTGAAGGGCGGGCTGAGATGGCCTCCAGGGAAGGATTCTTTTGGAGGTAGATTCTGTGCTGTCGGGGCTTGGCACACCAAAGTTAAAGCTTTCAAAAGTTCATCAATGAGTCTTAAGTTAAGACATGCAGATCGCTTTGATCTCAGGACCTCAACCGGGGAAGTTGGCAGGGAAGTTATTCTAAAGATGACAGGGATAGCGAGGCAATTAAGGGTGAGTACTTCAGATTAAATAGTTATTTGGGAGTTACAGTATCTCCTAAACTTGACTGTATCTAGGCATTTTTTGGGATGGTCAGAAAAATTTGAATGATTTAGAACATTATATGTGGATCAGATGGTTAGTCATATGATGTTTTTTATTTTCGACTTAAAAGATCTCATCCCCCTGCGTGTATATCTCATATGCTTAGATCATTCTTCTTAATTGGAAATGACTGTAATCACAATTTTAAAATTGGGAACGAATTTTTGTGTTCTGCATCCATGCTTTATGTTTGTTCCACCACCTTATCAACGCAGATCATTCAGTCAGTAGGCTGCCTCTTGGATGATCTATAGTCCTATAATTGAAATGATTAGACAGCTTACTGTCAGGCCAAGTGCTTTATTTGGTATTTATTGCATGGGCTACAATCAGAACAAGGCCATTGATCAACAAACTACGTAAACCATTCAGTAAATTTTTTGGGATTTTGGGTCATCCAAGAGGTGAAAATGACTGAGCTTTGTTTGGTCATGCATATGGTGGCATTTTATTTAGAGAGCTTCTGTGCTTTCCCTTGAGAATTTTTCACATGGAGTAAGTTAAGGTAAGAGGGCATGCTGTTTCCAGTTAGAACTAGGTTTCCCTGTTATATTTTCATCTTATTTCGAAAATCTTATCCCAAATATGCTCATGTTTATTGTCTGACGACTTCTCACACCCAGGCATCTAATGGAATCTTTTCCGGAAACTCAATAGAGTTGGAAAGTTTTATTTTAGTGGTTGCTTTGTGTGTTGGACATTTAACATGGTTATGTAACCTTCTCGTAATTTTCAGGATGGGATGGTGGAAATAGGTACTGTCACTAAGATGCTTCAAGACACTTTGAAATTGATATGGGAGCACTTCTTAAGCTGTGAGCCATTGATGTGAGTCTCTCTCTCTCTCTCTCTCTCTCACACACACACACACACACACACAGACACACACACACATATATATATATATATATATAGGGGCTTGTGTAATGGAGTTCTACGGATAGTTTTCTCTTGGTCTCCATGTTCAGCTTTCCATGTATATGAAAGCAAAGAATTAGTTTTTTTTAAGCACTATTTCTCATGGTTTAA
This sequence comes from Euptelea pleiosperma, assembly GCA_035048495.1. Lineage (NCBI taxonomy): Eukaryota > Viridiplantae > Streptophyta > Magnoliopsida > Ranunculales > Eupteleaceae > Euptelea > Euptelea pleiosperma. The sequence goes on from CM068540.1 coordinate 8,126,813, forward strand.
GCAAACGTTTTATAGTGCTGTTATAATGGTAACGCTCCAACCCCATACTTTATTTGGTATTTAATGCTAAAAGAATGTTATAAAGTATTTTACATAATAAGCCATTATTTTGAAGATAACTACTGTTATCTGTTATTTACCTTTAGTAGAAAAATAAATTAAAAATAATAATTACAGAATTTTTTCCATTTTTACCTTTTTCGACCTGTTGTAATGGCCATAACGGTAATGCCTGTTAACCATTATGACTTTACAACTGTCATTTTTAAACCATGTTATTTCTCACACAAAATATTCTGCTTCCATTCATTGATTTTGTGGAAAGAATGAATATTTGGTCCAGACCTTGCTTCTTTGCATGCCACCTACACCAAGTGCTAGGTTTAAGACAACGAACAAATTGGGGGTGAAGATGGTTGACCTGTACCATTATTACTGTTACAATGGCTGGTATAACTGTGTAATTTTTCAAAATTTTAACTATTCTGTTGAACACTGTATTATTAAAATTCTTATGTATTATATACTTTAGTTTGAAAGAACTAAAATTAATTTTCAAATGCTATAATGGCCATAAGATAATAGTTAATAGTGTGCACTTGTATTAGGGCTCTATTTTCATATATGATGTGATGAGTATAACCCAAGGATGTTAGCATGACAGCTGTTATTTAAACCATGCCAGTATTCATTCTTAGGAATCCAATTTTCTCCTCGTACAACCACCACTCCCTCCCTTGTGTATTGGTGGCTCTTCCTGGTTGTGCAGCTGAACTAATTCCATCCGGTTCAGCTGGACTGCAGGCACTTCTGGTAGTACTCAAAATGCACTTGGTGCAAAATCCTTTATTGTATCATATGATATATTCATTAATGGACCATAGCCCTAATAAGTGCCCTGTAGAGTTCGTGGGTTTAACATAGAGGGTGGAAATCACCATTGCATCACTGAAGATCATCGATGGCTTATGTCATGTTTGGTTACTGGTTTTCTCGTGTTCTAACCCAATTCCCTTGCATGAATAGATTTTATGAGCCTCTAAAATCTTTCAGGTCATGAGTGACCCATGCTCCAGTTGGAACTATAAATATAGGTAGAAAGAATTGCTACAGCTAAGGTTTGAGATATTGGTCAATCATAGACCCCCTGTTATTGAATCTAATCCTCTACGGAAACTAAGAAATTTCAACTTGTTTGAGGGCATATGATCTTTTACGGGATATGGAGTTGAGCTAAAAAAAGTGTCAAAAACCTATGATACCCGGATACCTGTACATGGCCACGTATTTGTGTCGACATGACACAACATCTATATAAAAAGTTGAAAAAATTAGAAAAAATAAAAATTTTGAACTACAAATCCATGTCCCTGATTTTGGAAAATGTCTGCTACCCGTATCCGTGTCTGTATCCATATCAGTATCCAGATCTAGGCATCATAGGTCAAAATGCAAAGAAAGTGGGCTGAGCAGGAACCCGACCACACACAGACAAACATGCAATCAAATGATTTGTACAAGGGATGGCTTTCAAATAGTCTGAGTCTCTGAGATATGGTTGGACCCATGTGGGTCTAGGTTTAGGTCTGAATTTACAAGTATTAAGATGACGATAAGATCGGTTTATGAAGCAAAATGTTGGGTAATCATGAATAGATTGATCATATATGAGATGAGGATTGTTGAGACGGAAGAGTGGTAAGATTAAGAGTTCGAAATGAACAAACTAAAGAGTAGCTCCAATAGGTGATAAAATAAAAGGACAGTTAATTAATATGCTTTCATGGTATGCAACAAAGTCCATTGTCCACATAAATGAGGAGTGCACTGTTACAAATCGAAGGCTTTAAAAAATGAGGAAGGCCAAAAAAGGATGTAGAAAGGATAAATGATTTAAAGGTGAATTTATTAACAAAAACTAGAACCACCTTGGCTATATGGCATTGTAGAATAGGATCAGAACAAAATTGAATAGAATTTGCCTTTTGGATGATTCTAACCATCTAATCATCCTAGTCTTTTGGACAGCCAAAAAAGCATGTGCATAGTGTTCAAGAATAGTTTATTTTTCAGAAGGTTAACATGATCTGGCCAAGCGTATATTTGGTGTAAGAGATCTCCTATATGGGGTGTACTTATGGTTGTGCACCTTTTATGTGGAATAGGGTTGTGCCAGAAGCCAAGAAGGCATCCACAAGACCAAGTCATTCCACGGAGGTAGAAGGCCTTCCTCCTCAAGGTAGAAAACAAAGTAATGACAACTTTTGTTATTTCCTCATGTGATACGTGATTATCAGCATGTTCCTAATGCTCCCATCTCTTTCATTTACAGGTGAAGGGAGATCAACTTGTGCCTTGGTCAAGAGGAATCCGGCTTCTCCCTGGAGTTTGTTTGAAGAGGAGGAGCTGATAGCACAGGCTCCCATTCTCCCAATCAAGCATGGAAAACCAGGTATAGTTTATTATTTTCCTGTATTCCTCAGTGATTTCGTTGCTGCAGAGAATGGGAGGGGAATTAATTTTGGTCCTATCATACCCTCCCAAAAACATTATATGGCAACTTTTTCAGCCCACTGACCAATGAATATTTGCTCCAACTCTTGGTGGACCTATACACCAAAATCAGATTGATGATTTCCAGTCGTTGCGTTCAAATGTTTTTCATGAGGTGATTTCTAGCAGTTGGATTTAAGTTTTTTTGGGTACTCAGATTGAACAGCTATAAATCACTAGTCACGCTAATTTTTTATGTACCAGTTGTGTCCAAAGCGGTGTTAATAAGAAATCCCCAGGCATTTCCAGATATGTGTAGGTCCACCAAGAGGTAAGCTAAATATTCATGAGGCCGGTGAGCCCAGAAAAGTGTGCTATGTGGCATTTTGAGAGGGGTTGGAGAAGAGTTTTCCCGCCTTCTGCAGAGGCAGCACACTTTGCTCAAAGTGACCTGCTGGAGAGGAAGAGGGGCTGGGTACTAGTAAGCTTTGTTTCACATTCCAGGATCTTAGTGCAGTGCCATTCTCAAGTTACTGAATTTACATCTTGTTTTCCTTTTCTTTATGTGCAGATGGGGCTGTTTTGGTTAAAGCCCCGACTATCATGGAGAAGGACCAGTTACCGAAGCATCTGACTTTACCCCAGGCCACTTTGGTTGAGAAAGAGTTGAGAGTGATTGAACCTTTGTTAATGGCCCCCGTTAAAGTGGTGAGAGTAGAGTCCTTGGGACCTGACACGCAATCAGAAGAGGACTTGGTAGGACGAGGGGAAGAGCGAGGTATACACAGAGACAGTTATTCCTTTTGTTCATCCTCTTTTTACTACTTAGTCACTTCATGTTGCAATCTGTTTCTGTCTCTACTATTTCAGTTGAGAGGAGCATCCATACAAGCATGAGTCACTCTTCTCATGCGAGGGAGTTGCCTGTACACCCTCGGATCATTCATCACCAGCGTTTGGCTTCAGCTACCAGTGCGGTTACAACTGATTCTGCTCATGATTATTCCGACGAGCTGAGACGTAATGCCATTAATAGTACAGTGAAGACTTTTTTGATGGGTATGCAGGGACAGGACATGCAGCAATGGCAGGGTTTTACGAAAAAAGGGATCGGGGCAGTGCGTGAGTTGGTTCACGGACTTGGAGGGAACCTTTCACGTTTTGAAACCCGACTCCAAGAAGTGTTAGACCACCTAGATGGTTACCTTGCACGGGATAAAATGGCTCGCACAGGCATTACTCAGAGAGAGATTGAGCATCGTCTTTCACGATTGTTTATGGATATTAAGCTGTATTCGTCTTCTCGTGATGCGATCACTAGCGGAGACAAAGTGAGGTCAGAGCGTCTGTTACAGAATGTCAATGTTCAAAAGCGACTGAGAGAGGAGTTAAGGCAAGCTGAGGAAAGCGAGAGAACTATTAGGGATGAGATCTCTAGAGCTGCAGTGCAACTTGGGATAATAAACCAGAAGCTAGAGTCCCTTGAAGCTGACAAAGCTAAGATCAAGAATTCTCCCATTTTCAACCCAGAGGAGGTAAAAGCATGCGATAAGCTGCGAGATGATTTGAAGTTAGATTTGAGTAACTTATGTGATCCAGGATGGGTGGATTAATGTCTAGGGCAGCAGCACTTTAAGCAATGGAATGAACTGCTCCTATTTTGCTTTTGTTTGTAATTAGAATGTTGCTGCCAGCCTTTGCCATTGTCTATATTCTCAGTCTGATTTCTATCATTCTTGGACTTGCGGACTTGTTTGTGGACGATCCTCACATTAACGCAGTGAGCGAGACACTTGTGATGAAGTGCATATAACCTCTGAGCTCGCCCGAGTGGTTTTCTATATTCATGGTACATCTTCGAGGATGATATTTTTGAATTGATTCAAGGGTCTGGCTCCGTATTTGCCGTACAGGACCAGACCAGATTTGGTTTTTTCAACCTGTGGAGGATCTCTATATCTGTTTCTAGTTTAGGGCATTACGGTTGGAAAGTGAATAGTAGACCATAAATTTAAGATTCAGTTGCAAATTTATCCCCCGTTTATAAAGCTTGGTTTAGCTATCAAAAAAATAAAATGCTTGTTTTACTAGAAAATGCAGAATAACAAATTACCAACGCATTGACTTGCGTGATATACTAGTCTACTAAATATTTTCATTTCGGGCGGTAAAGGCATGTTTGGCTGCAGAGGCAGCTATGTCGCGGTATAGGATATGAGCTCACCACAATTGTGACTGTCTGGCTTGCACTCCTACCACAAATAAGCTCACCACAAGTGCATTGCCTGAAAAATCAGTTTTTTTTCAGTGCCGAGTGCTCCAGGGAAATATCTCCCTACAGTCTAAGACACCCTAAAAATGCTCAGTGAAGGCAAGACGAGTGCATCCCCATTGAGTAGAAAGAAGAGAAGACTGAGTAATTAAGAAGCTGTAAGTCCAAAATGGAGAGGGGAATAAACATGGGACTATTGAACTGAATCAGCTCTTTCTGAGCTAGGTAACCATTTTCATCCAAAATGAAAAGGTGTTTATGTAGTTCGACCACACCTAAAAATTCAAATTCAATCCTTAGTGCTTCGAAGTTACGACCAGCAACCCCAAGGCACCAATATGTACGCACGGCTAGATTTATTCAAATAGAAGAAAAACATGTGAGAACAGAACAGTACAGATGAGGATCTGGTACGTGGCTTGGAGTGCCTAGATGTGTGGAGGATGAGAGGTGCATAAGCATAACTAAGCCATCTATTGATGGATGTGATGATGGACAACATTAATAATCCATTCCATTACTGATGATCTATGGAAGGGCATGAGACTGTAAAACACATATGAGGTGTTGGATATGTTGACCCAGGCAATCCCAATGTGCCAACATGTTTATCCCTATGTAACAAGGACACCGCACTTTTGGTTTGAGTAACAGGCAATCTCTCTCTCTCTCTCTCACTTTTTATCTCGGTTGGTTCGTGGTTTGGGTTGTGAAAAATGGATTTTCTGATTTCAGAGCACTGGTGAGAAAGGGGGTTTGGGTTCTGCAATTTTACTTTTCTAACCCTGTGAAATCAAAGTATTTCTCTCTCTCTCTCTGCGGTTTGGTTTTATCGATTTGGGGGTTTTATGGTGCTGATTAGTGATTTTTATTTGGGATTTTGAGAGCATGTGGGCGTTTGCAACAGAAAAAAATTTATTTCTCTCTGGGCAAAAAAATTGTTATGTTGAGGATGGCTTATTGTGATCTACTTTGCAAAAGTGGATTGAGTCGTTGAGAAGTCCAAAACTCCAGATCAATTGTTTTTGATCGGTTTGTGAGGATTTTTTGAATCTAATATTTTTTGGGGGTTTCGATCGGTTGTGAATGATTTTTGTTTTGTTGAATCTTAGTTGTATATACGAGGATATATTGATTAGTTTAGTGGCCTTTAAAATGTGTTCAAATGGTTGTTGTTTCTCTTGATTTGTTTGCATTTGCAGGTGAGTTTCATCTATGGACAGATTGATTGTTGTCAGTGATATTTTGACAATCAATGTAAGTTTGACGATCGAACATTTGATATGCCTTCAAATCGTCTTTGATGTTCTGTAATTTCACCTTGACAAACATCAATTTGACGATCGATGTAAGTTTGATGATCGACCGTTTGATATGCCTTCAAATAGTCTTTGATGTTCTGTAATTTCACCTTGACAAACATCAATGTTTAGATTTTTCCAACAGAAAAAATGGATTCCCAAGTGAAGCTAGTGGTTGTGTTCAAAGATGGAAAGGGTAGGTCACCCAAGTGAGAGTTATCATGAGGAATGTGAAGGACCTGTCCGGGAAGGTGACATACTCACCCTACTAGAGTCTGAAAGAGAAGCGAGGAGGCTTCGGTGATGTTACTTCCAGAACTTTTTTATCTATCTTTTTGTTACTTGGATTTTGATAGATTTAAGTTTCTTTAGATTGCCCCTGCACCCAATGCCTATAAATCACTAATCAGGCTGATTTTTGATTTGTAAGTCCACTTAGGTATTGGCCAAACATCCATACGGTCAGAGTCCTCTATGAGTGTGCCACGTGGTTAATATTGTGTCCTGTAACTGCAGCCTGTCATTTTAGGGCGGTAACTGGAGCCTGAGCCAAATTCAAAACCGTTAGAGTGCGGGAGAAAGCAAGGGAGACTATTGAAAAAGCAAAATGAGAATACCTAAGAGATTCTAAGGTTGTATTCTACATCTTCATCGACTCTCAATGGGAACTTTTGAGTAAAACAATCAATGGATGTATGTATTTGAATTCAATTTTTTTATTCGACAAAATCATTCTAACTTCATTTTCGAAACTATTCTAACAAGAATTTCTAGTAATCTCGCCAGAACAATATATTGATTTTTTTTTTTTCTCACGCAGTCTCGGTCATGGTCTTTGAATTGATTGTTCGGACTGCTAAGTCCGGACAATCATTCACTGTTTGGACTTAACAGTCTGAACAGTGAAGCATTGTTCGGACTTAGCAGTCCGACTAACGACGAGGACCTACGGAACGAGAGGTGCTTCCACTCTCCGGTGACCAACAACGACGGAGAAAGAGGGCGGTCGGCGACGCTGGAGAGAAAATGGGGTTGACGGTGTGGTGAGGGTGGATGGGGAGAGGAAGAGCGACGTAAGGCAATTTCACTGAAATCGTAAAATACTTCTAAATTACCCTTTCATGTTTATCATTTGTGTGTGTGTGTGTGTGTGTGTGTGGGGGGGGGGGGCAATTAGAAAATTTCTGAAATTGTGGAGGGGAAATAAGAGAAAGGGGGGAGGGAGAGAAGAGAAATTGACGGGGTATCTAAATTCCCCTTTGGATAGACTCCATCAAGTATCATCTCATTAAAGAGAGAAACTACATCTTCTTCATTTATAGAAATCATGATCGTCCATGAGACGACATTATGTTCAATCATGCTCTCAAAGACCATATTTGCATGATTGATAACCTCACACTTTGCATACATCGAGATCAGAACATTACAAATTGAAACTTGGGTCCCGTACCCTGTTCTTGAAATTAAACTATGTATTTGTCTCCCAAGCTCCAAGCTTCTTTCATGGCTACAAGCCGAAACAACACTAGTAAACGAGACATGGTTAAGCTTCATCCCTTCTCTTACCATTTCCACGAAAACCCAAATTGCTTCTAACCCATAATTCCCTTCCTGGGTGTACCCGAGAGCATCGCATTCCAAGAAACCAAATCTCTATTAGGCATTACAACAAACACTCTCTTAGCTTCTTCTAGATGATCCCACCTCGAATACATTGTTATAAGCGCGTTTCCGACAAAAGTTTCAGACTCAAATCCAGATTTTAGTATCAGAGAGTGAAGTTGAAATCCAAGAAGAAGCTCTTGAAAGTCCGAACGAAAGGCCAGAGCAGTAGTATAAGTCACAGGATCGAAGATGCATTCGAGTTGCAAATTTTACTGCATCTTCACTTTGTTGGAAACCCGATAGGATGGTGTTTGAAGAAACAATGTCTGGACTGTTTAAATTCTCAAAGATCTTAAATGCTTGATCGAATTGTCCAGATTTGCAGTACATGCTCATCAGAGAATTCGAGACCGTGAGATACGAGCTGAACTTAGAAGAAATTGCAAAGCCGTGGATTTGGCAGCCGGGTTTCGGGTCTCCACGGCAAGCCTTAAGAGCGATGGTGATGGTAACTTCATTGATGGAGCAGGCACCTCCCCATGAAATCTGTTTTCTGAGGGTTTCAAGAGCTTGGAAGGGGAGGTTTCTACGCAAACATGAAAGTATGGAATGATTAATGGAGACATTGTTTGTGTGAGGAATTTGATCGAGCAAGTGGAGCTCATGTTTGGATGAGTGATAGTTTTTGAAATTTGTCGACCGTCGGTGTTTTCTTCTATAGAGGTTTTGACATTTGTGTTGGCAGGTAAACTAACATGAGGGGACTTAACCAACCTTGCATCAGAAGAATCGGTTATGAAGAGAAAATATATTTGTGGGAAAATATTTTCATGGAGGGTATGTTTGGTACGCGTGCAATGGTTTGTGCGTGCAATGGTTTGCACACCCATACTATTTTCTTGCGTTTGGTTCGTACTAACTTTGCAAATGCAAATTTTAAAATTTACGCTTGTTAATATTTACCACCATTTGGTTTATGCGCATTGTCACGGACCTAGTCTTCGACCCTTGCTAGAGACCGTGCGGCACTCAAGTTAGCACTTCTTTGCTTAGCTCAAGTCAGCCTTTTCCCCCTTAGTCACTTAGGACTCACCTTGCCTAAGTACTCAACCCACTCAAGAAGCACACTAGAACACAAAGGCACAAGAGAGCTCTTAGATAATGAGACTTTTATTGCTCAACGCTTGATTCCCAAGATTCCAGGATGATTACATAAGACCTAGAAATATCTAGAAAAGTCTATACAAATCTCCAACCAAAGAATCTCTAGAACTTCCCTAAGAACTATCTAGAGTATGTACATATATTACATATGGAGAATGACTAGAATACTCAAGAATGTTCTAGAATCCTTCAGGCTCTAGGACTTTCCAGAATCTTCTAGAGTTCTCCTTAATGTTCTAGAGTTTTCTAAAATCCTCTATAGTTTACTAGAATCCCTTAGAGTTCTCCATAATGTTCTAGAGTCTTCTATAAGCCTCTAGAGCATCTAACCTTCAGGTGTAGGAGAAATCTGGCTCAAGTCAGTCACCCCGTGACACTCTCCCCCACCTGTTTCCGCGACGTCTTGGGCACGTCACTCATGGTATTTGATGATTTTGTCTTTAGATTGCCATAGTGTATCTGCGTGCTCCCAAGTAGCCTCGTCCTGGGCAATCCCTTCTATTTTACCAGATACTCGGTATATAGTTTGACTCCACGCCTATTCATCCGATGATCAGCGAGTATGTAGTCCACTTCCTTGCACTTTACCGGTCGTCTCCTCGTGTCCGTCCATTTCTTCTTTTTTGGTTGGCTCATGACAACCTTCCCAGGTGGTGTCGATGCAAGTGTCTTGACACCAAGCTTCATCTCAACTGGATGACCCACATCTTTCTTAGGTGGTAGTGCTTTTGTTTGCTTAGGCGGCATCATGTCCTTAGATTTTTCAAGGACTTTGCCTTCTTCCTTGGGTAGTTCTCCATCTACCCTGTCATCAAGATCTTCGACCATGCCCTTCTTGGATCCCATCGACAGTTGCAAGGCCGAGAGCATCTTCATTCCGGTCTTGGTACCTTGGACCATAGGAACCATGCAAGGAGCTCCCTCCTTAATGATACACATCGAGTTCACAAATGGCATAAGTATTGCCTTGACCCTCTTCAGGAACTCTATCCCTAGTACCACTTGATAGTCATCCATAGGAATGAGTGATAAATCCACGAGCCCCTTCCATTTTCCTATGCGTAGCTCCACGCCATGAGCCGTGCCTTGGATAAGTCTAGCTTGTAAATTCACCGCCTTTATCCATTCTTCTTCCTTGGATGCTTTTAGTCCCAATCGCTTTGCCTCTTCTCCTGAGACAAAGTTATGTGTTGCCCCAGTATCCACCATGACACGTGTAGGCTTCTCGTTGATATGAGCTTCCATGTACATGAGTCCCTTGCTCATAGTCTTGGAAGACTCAGGTTTCTTCTTCACAACATTGAGGAGTTGTAAGGATCCCATCCTTGGCTCCTCGTTGGTGTCTTCACTTTCGCTACTCAACTTGGCAGCTAAGGCGTTCAATGCCTTCCTCTGTGGGCAGTCCCTTGCCCAATGATCCCCATCACAAAGGAAACAATTAGTCCTCGATCTAGAGTGGTCCTTATCGTCTTTCCTGAACTTGCCATGCCTTGGCTTAAACGACCCCTCCTTGTGACTTGATGTCTCCTTGTCACTTGATGCCTCATCTCTCCCACTTTTGGCATGACTACCCCTGGGCGACTTTGGCTTGGAGGAATCATCCCTCTTAAATTCCAATAACTGTTCGGCAGCGGTTATGGCACTAGTGAGGTCTTATACCCCACGTCGTCTTAGCTCATATTTCGCCCATAACTAGAGACCATCCATGAAGTTGAAGAGTAGCACTTTGTCTGGCATGTCTAGGATCTCCAACATTAGGGTCGAGAACTCATTCACATAGTCTCAAATTGACCCTGTGTGCTTAAGCCATTTGAGTTTCCTCCTCGCATGATGTTCAGCATCCTTTGGGTAGAATTGCCTCTTGATCTCCTTTTTAAAATCATCCCAAGTATCGATCATGCACGTACCTCGTTCCATGTCTGCATGACGCCTTCGCCACCATAGAGTAGCTGTGTCTGTGAGGTACATGGTAACCATGCGGATCTTAGTCCTCTCGTCGCGTAGGGAGATGGCATCGAAGTACTGTTCCATGCCCCATAAGAAGTTGTCCAACTCCTTGGCCTCCCTTGATCCACCATAGGTCTTGGGCTCTAGTGTCTTGATCCTGGGCATCCCCTGTGTGACCATGCCTTCATTGGCCATGGCCTTCTTCCACAAGGCCCAATCGCCTCTCATCTCCTCGACTTGGTCTTTCAGAGTCTCCACCATCCTTATCACTTAGGCTTGGAAGGTATCCCTTTCTTGTTGCTGATTGTGCACCAACTAGTTCACTGTGGCCAGCATGCTCCCCTTGAGTTCCTCAACTCCTGCCTTGAGGTCCTCCATGCCCACGCCCAACTCGTCGAACCTGTCTCGTGCATCTGCCATGGCAAGCTCCACTTTGGCAAGCCTAGCTTCCCAAGCAACAAAGATGTTCTGGGACTTCTCCCTTCTTTTCCCCCTAGTATTGGGGTTTTGCCTATCACGTCCCCTTGTCTCTTCAGTGATCATCGACATGGTGCCTTCTTGAGATTGCTCTGATACCACTTGTCACGGACCTAGTCTTCGACCCTTGCTAGAGACCGTGCAGCACTCGAGTTAGCACTCCTTTGCTTAGCTCAAGTCAGCCTTTCCCCTTTAGTCACTTCGGACTCACCTTGCCTAAGTACTCAACCCACTCAAGAAGCACACTAGAACACAAAGGCACAAGAGAGCTCTTAGAGAATGAGACTTGTATTGCTTAACTCTTGATTCCCAAGATTCCAGGATGCTTACAAATGAGGGTCTCAACCCCTTTATAAAGGCATGATACCTCAAGACCTAGAAATATCTAGAAAAGTCTATACAAATCTCCAACCAAAGAATCTCTAGAACTTTCCTAAAAACTATCTAGAGTATGTACATATATTACATGTGGAGAATGACTAAAATACTCAAGAATGTTCTAGAATCCTCCAGGCTCTAGGACTTTCCTCAATCTTCTAGAGTTCTCCATAATGTTTTAGACTTCTCTAGAATCCTCTATAGTTTACTAGAATCCTCTAGAGTTCTCCATAATGTTCTAGAGTTCTCTAGAATCATCTAGAGTTCTCCATAATGTTTTAGAGTCTTCTATAAGCCTCTAGAGCATCCAACCTTCAGGTGTAGGAGAAATCTGGCTCAAGTCGATCATGTAAGGAATATTTTCATATTCAATTTGGCAAAGATTCCGTTTGACATAAAAATATTCTTATAACCGTTCCTACGAGCACTAGTGTAGTGTGAAGATGTCGTGGTACACATACTTCACCGACTACTTGAAGACTAGAAGATAGAGACAGCAAGAATCATACAGTTGACTACAGGAGTCATCTGAGTAACTGCTCCTTTATCAGTTAAAGATCGTGTACGCTCAATTAGGAAGGTAAGTGACTTAGTGGCCATAGTAATGGGTTAAAATGAATAAAATATAATGGTCAAACCTAGTCATTGGACAGACCCGAGTCTGAGTCAAAGATATTGACTTTTGGGATAGTCCAATCGATTGGACACTTATACCCAATCGATTGGACATAGCCCAATTGATTGGAGGACTCTGTGTAATCGATTGGAAGTTACAAGGTAGAAACTTATTTTAGCCCAATCGTTTGGAGACTCTGTGAAATCGATTGGAGCATTCTGGACAGATCTTATTTGAGTCAAATCAATTGGAGACCTCTGTGTAATCGATTGGAGCCTACAGAACAGGAAACTTATTGAGGCCAATTGATTGGACACTTATACCCAATCGATTGGACCTAGAGTACAATCGATTGGACCTTGCATGAACTCAGTCTTTCTCAGATCCAAAATTCTTGGTTCCATTATCCCACATTCTACATGATTTAGGGTCATGAAATTCTATAAATACAACCCTTCTATACCTTTTCTAAGCACACACAGACACAAAGTGACTCAATCTTTCAAGAGAGAGAGCAAATGTTTATTTATTAGAGTGTCCATTTGAAGAGCAATAAGCTTAGTTTTCCATTCACATCTTGTGAGCTTGTTCTCTTCTTGATCAAAGCCAAGTGTTTAATCCTTTTCTCAACTTAGGTCTTCCACTCATATATTCGACCTAGTAGCCTGAGTGTACCCATGTGACTCAACACCTTTTGAGTAACCTAGGGTTTAGGGTGTACTGAATCCTTCACCTTCTGCAAAGGTGGGAGTGTTGAGAATTAAGATCGGAGGAGCCGATCAATGGTAGGTTTGGGGTGTACCAAACTGAACAAGCGGACAAGGCTTCTTGACTGGAAGGGCGAGCGTGGATTTGTAGCGTTGATTCAGAGGACGTGGACGCATTGGCAGTAGGCCTTGGCTAAGGTTGGAAGCTGTATTTGCAATGGTACTGCGTAGGTAACCTTTGTTTCGTTTAACTTTTCAGTTAGTGATACTTTCCGTCTGGACATGGTCTCGTGGTTTTTCCTTGGCAAAGGTTTCCACGTAAAAATCTCTTGTCTTGTGTGATTGTTTGTTTATATTCTGCAATCTATCTTGATTAGATCAAACAACGAAAAGAGAATATACCACAGAGGTATATTCGATTTGAGTCCGTTGTGATAATCTTTTATCAAACAACTAAGGCATGCGATTTTGTTCCCCTACCATAGACCAATAAAACTGTGTAGGTATAATTAATTTTAAATACCTAATCAACCCCCCCTTCTAGGTATATTGGATTAAAGAGAACGGACCGGTATAATTTCAAGTCACCCCGTGACAGCATGCTCACTTAAGAAAGCACAAAATATGCGGGCCCCACATATTAAGTATGGAAAAAAATGAATTTCAAATTTTCAAAAAAAAAATACGGACGCTTTATTTTTTCACAAATCTTTTTAGAAAATAATGGTCGTTATTTTTGTTATAAAGAAAAATAACGGCTGTTTTTTTTCCAGCATTTTAACGGTATATAACGCAACGGGTATTCTAGCACTCCTTTAAGCTGCATTGATTCAATAATGTCACTGTTATTCCCATTAGCTAACTGAGGTGCTGAACGAGACTGAGGTTTAAACCTTGAATGTATTTAAAGGAGTGCTAAAATAGAGGTCTTAGCAGCATTAGGACATCATCATTTTCAACTAATTTTATTTGTTTTTTAATGTGTTATAATGCCTTAAAAATGGACTAAGACCTTTTCACAATTTTTTCACCAATAAAATGTTATAACAGGGTTTAACATAAATGACAACCAAACATACCCTTAAACTTTTAAACTTGATCAATTTTTTTTATTGCATGGGAATACTGATATTCGCTCAAAAATGTTTATTTTAAGCAATTATCCTTTTAACGTTATCACACTCTCTTACGTAAAACTGCACTATTTATCAACTTTTCTACGTAGGAGTCTCTTCTATTGTGTAGAACACACTTTTCTAGACAAAATGGGATATTTGCATGAATTGAACACATTCTCGGAAGTCTAGATATTAAGCCATTTTGATTAAGTATCATTACTTGCTTTTTTCTATCGCAGGAAACCTTGATTGGACGATTCTCGAGACTAACAAGCCCACGATCAATCACAACAATCTAATATCAAAGCGTAAAGAGCTAGGGCAAGAAGATTGAAGCCAAGTGCAAGCCAAGCCAGTGAACCATAATGGCGTTATCAAGGATGAACTATGACACTAGACCATGGTGCAAACCTAGGACCTTCAAAGGACCACTCTCAAGATATTGGCAAACCAACGCACAGGTCAAAAGTGAGACACATTGCTGAGTAGATTAGCAAAACAAGGGATCGATGAATATTTAGAGAAAAAAAGATGTCAACATCGAGAAAACATTGACTAAAGGCCAAAACCAAACAGAAGCGAATCCGACTACATAGGGGCTAAACATCACATTGTTTAGACGGACGTGATCCTTATCTTTCCATTATTGGAAATCATGTGTGATGCATCACACATAAACGGTTCGATCACAACATGAGGATGGGAGGTTGTACGAAGTATGATAACAGGCCAAATAGCGGACTATGATAGCGGGCCAAGAAGTGATAACGAATGGGCTCCACTAATGAATGAAACATGTCATCACACAGTGAAGAGAAAAAGGTGGTTAACTTGTCAAGGAAAATGATTGGACGAATGGTTCGCATAAATACATCCAACGGTTGTCGGATAGCAGAGAAGAGATAACTCAAAAGGTTCATAAAAGTAGCAAATGGAGAGGGCTCAACATCGCATGAGGTGGTAAAAGGGTAGAGGAAAACTCTTGAAGAATGTATGGAACATTTGGCAAGGTAGGAGGGTATACACAAGGGGGCAAAATAGTCCTAAAAGGAAAGGAGAAAAAGGAAAGGGGACTAAAGGAGAGGATATAAATACTCTCTTGAAGAGAGAATGGAATCTCTTTCCTCCGCCTAACTTCTGTCATCACAGCCTACAAGCACACAGTCCCATCATCTTTTCCACGTCTCTTCCCTTTTCTCTTCTCTCCCATTCATCCAAAAGCTGCTGGCCACCATCCTCATCAAGACGACCTACAACTTTCCAAGTTGCAGGTTTGCAACTTCATCTTGCACCAGCACATTCACTAAGCCATTATCCATTTCTCCACCTGCAAGTTGTCTACGTAGACCCCATCAACAGTTCTAAGTTTTGGCCGATATCTCTTTACTGGCCAAAACCTTCTCAAGGCGCTACAACATGAAATGACAACCTGTCCATTCTCTTTAATCCAATATACCTAGAAGGATGGGTTGATTAGGTATTTTAAATTAATTATATGTTACGCTCGGACTTTTGATCCAAAAAATTGAACCAACCGTCTAGGGTAGTTTTACTTGTAAGTGTACAAGTTTTGTTGTAGTACTTTTACAAGATCGAATCCATAGGGATTGACTTGTGCACAAGAACTACGGACACGAAACCACTAAAGAAAAAGAAGAGAGAGAGAGAGAGAGGGAGACCTAACTAAATGCAATGAGTCAATGATTTTTTCCACTAGGAAGTGGAGCAATGTAGAGAGTAATGATCAAATATCAAAGAGGAGGCTAAGGTTTCAAGGATCCACCTAGCTCTTCTCTTATATATATATATATATATATCTTTTGATCAATATTTTTCTCAATCAAATAATAAATACTAATTTGTTTTGATTGGAAAATATAACGATGAATACAATAAACAAATCCAAAGCAAGATAATTAAGTAACGGAGAATTAAACAACTTAATACCGATTAATAAGCTACAAGGGATCTCAAGCATTCATCATATCGATTAATCATGGTGAATCAAGAGATCATGTAGACTCTTAAATTATTCTTTTCAACAATTAATTAGTCTCTGCTAACTTAACATTCTTCCATCAATAACACGCATACGATGATAAAAAAAAAATACATAAAAGAAGCACTAGGCTTTGCCCCTAACCTTAGCTAGGCGCTTAGCCGGCCATGTCCATGTACAATGGGTTAACTAAACAACCCAACAAAAGAAAAAAAAATACAAGAAGGGAACAAAAGATGTGGAGAATCTTGAGCCACTTTTTTTATAAAAAAAATGTCTTGAATAATATTTTCTTACTTCATTTAAATATCAAAAGGTTTTCAAATATGCCAACCGACCATCCTTGTTTTGGAAAAAAAAAGATCTTTTCTTTTTAAAATATCAAAACTCTTTTTTTTTAGTATTAAAATCTTTTGCTTGCAAAGAGAAAAATACACCGGCCATATTCTTTTGGTAATATCCCACATGTTTGCTAAAATGATTATTGCATATTACGCATTTATCCCTTGTGTTGACATGGTCCTTTACATTGGATCATCAACTTGGCCCACTAATTTGGCCCACATCTTGGCAGTGTGGCCTACTAGCCTTTTTTTTGGATTTGAATTCTTGTGATTGGACTTGGGCTTGACAGGCTTTGAGAATGAGCTTTGGTACTGGGCTATAGCACTGGGTTATATCGAGTCCTTGAATTTGCACTTTAGCACCCTTCTTTAGGCATCGGGTTGGCTCACCTCCACAAACAACAACGAAATTAATGTAAGCCCATTATCATGAAAGTCTCGAAATGCCCTTATGCTCATGAAATTTCCTAGATGTGAGAAAAGTCACAAAATGGATAATTCTCTACTTTACGTGTAAAAATAGAGATTTATGTAGGAAACTCTTGATAACACCTTGGGATAAATGGGAAAAAATGTATAAAATAACGAGTTATCATTATACCTACACAGTTTTACTAGTCGATGGTAGGAGAATAAAATCGCATGCCTTAGTTATTTGATAAAAAGATTATCACAATCGACTCAAATCGAATATACCTCCGTGGTATATTTTCTTTTTGTCGTTTGGTCTAATCAAGATAGATAGCAAAATACAAACAAATAATCACACAAGACAAGAGATTTTTACATGAAAACCTTAGCCAAGGAAAAAACCACGGGACCACGTCTAGACGGAAAGTATCACTAACCGAAAAGTTAAACGAAACAAAGGTTACCTACGTAGCACCCGTTGCAAATACAGCTTCCAACCTTAGCCAATGCCTACTGCCGATGCGTCCATGAAAGTAGGATTTTTCCGCGTCGTTGGTTAGGGAAACCCTAAAGTTCAACAATATTTGTAATTTCTCTGAATTGGTTCACTTAATCTACAAATAAGTAGATTTGCACAGTGGCTCGTGTCGGATATCGTCCGCACTCGGGGTTAGGGCACAATAAAGAACAAATTAACGAAAATTGCTTAGAACAACGGAGAGGTGAGAATGAGAAAAGAAAGTGGATAATTAAAAATTCATTTTTGAGTTTGATGAAAATCTACTAGAATAATGATTAAAACATAACAATGATTGAAATAAAATGCATTTAATTCATCAAAAATAGAATGTCAATTACAAGCCTTGAATCAACAACTATTGCAAACAATTAAATAAATTTAACTTAAAATAAGAGCAATTAAATGAGCTAGAGAGAGAAACGAGGTAGAGAGAGAAAGTGAGATTTAAAGAAGAAATGGTTGCATCTAGAGAGAGAAAATGTTAGGAAAGGAAGGATGCTTCTAGAGAGAGAACTAAGAGAGAAATTTACCTTGGAAGGAATGAATTTTCACCTTGTGAACAGCCTTCTCATAGGCTTCAACCCAAGATGGAGGAAGGATGCTTTATGCTGATGTCGGTGAGGGGTAGCAAGCCACGTGGTGGTTCTTGCACTAATGGTTGCTGGTATTGGCAAGTGGATGACCAGAATCAGGAATGCCCCCAGTGGTAAGTCGTCATGCACAGGGAATGAAGAGAGGGAGATCCAAGGCTGTTGGACGTGGCTAGTGCTGCCCACGTGGCGGACAGGTTCTTGGAATGAGCAGTAACTTTGCTGCTGTAATGGGGAGAAACAGTCCACGTGTTGCACAGGGGGTTGCCGTGATGGTATGGGAGGATGGGGAAGGTTTCCACACAGGTTGACTGGTGGTAACGATGGAGGAGATGCACAAGAGTGCAACAACGTGGGTTGCAGGCTGAGGGCTGGTTCCACGTTGATGTGTGGATGCTGTCCAAGACGCTTCTGGTTTTGGAAAAAAAGGAGGGCAGCACGATCCGGATTAGTAGTGAACTGCTGGTGGTAGTTGTGAATGGTGGAAGAAAGGAGATGCATACGAGGGCCACTCAACAGCAAGGGGCGGTGTTGAGGAGCAAGACGGAGGAGAATGTGAAAAGGATCACGGTGAAAAGCACGGCATGGTGGAGTTTCGGCAGGTCGGGGTTGCTGGTTGTTGGAGGGAGATGGTGGAGCTTTGAAGACTCGCCTGCTGGTTTGCAGGCGTAGGTAGAGGAGCTCGCAGGCTTGGGAGTGGACGGAGAGAGTAGTGGCGCACCAGTCCGGTGGAAAACAGAAACCACACCGTGTTTCCCACTGATGAGAAACCGTTAGGAGAAGAGAAATTTAAAACGGCAGGGGGTGTTGACTGGTGTTGCAGGTCGCAACACCAGAAACAGTGGTGGAAAGGAGAGGGGCTGCGCAGGTTTCCGGCGAGCTTCTCGCCATAGAAGATGACCGGAGTTGCACCTGCAACTCCGGTGAAATTAAAGAAAAAGAAGAAGAAGAAGAGGACGGATCGACTTCACTGAGTGGAGGCTAGCAAGACACTGGAGAGGGGAGATAGCAGTGCAGATCTGGAGTTCGTGTTGAAGGGAGGAGCCCTTCGCAGCATACAAGTGGTTGCCCGGAGAAGTTGCAGGTTTGTCACTGGGAAGGAACTGGCGATACCGTGGTTTCTCACGGTTTAAAACGTGAGGTTGAGCTCACTGCTGGTGGATGCTGCGATCATGGAACATGTAGAGGATAACAACAGGAGATGGAGGTAGCTGGTGTTGCTGCCTAGGAGATGGAAGAAAGAGAGGGAGAGCTTTTAGAGAAGAGGAGATCGTTGGATCTCTTTTGGGGGCTGAGATGGGGTTGAGAGAAGAAGTGAAGGAGAAGTGAAGGGGGAGGGAACCACCTTCTAAGAGATCTTGGATCTCCTTTTATGGTGAGATGTGGTTGAGATCCACCTTAAAAGGGGGAAGATGTTAGACGGTTTCCAAAGAGGAAACCGTCCATGCATTAGAGGAAATGAGGTGTCCACATGAGTGTGCATGGGCCACTTATGTCAATAGCCCGTGGGTATTGAACAACCCGTGGGCCTATTTGGAGCCCAAGGAAGTAGAGAGGTTGGAATGTGGGCCGATCTTGATGGGTTTTAATTGACACATGGAGATATGAGGTGGCAACGGAGTGGGTCCATTCTTGGGACATAGCTATGGGCCAGTGGGTTATGGAGAATAGGCTATGGGCCTTACAATTTGATAGAACGTAGGCTAATGTTGGGCCACTGGGTCGAGGATAAGCGAGTTACGAGGCTGTGGGCTTCTAATTTGCTTAAGGGCCACTTGGCCACGGGCTTTGTGGACCACTAAGGCCATGGGGGCCATAAGATGATGGAACTATGATAATTTGATGAGATGAAGTGGCGATTTGACTTGGTCCATAACTGGCGGACCGTAGGATCTGGAGAGATCCAACGGTCAGATGAATGATCTAATGGTCAAATTGAAGATCAAACGGTAGAAGAACTATGAGAGATGGAATAAAGCTAAAGGAGAGAAGATCTGAGGTTAGATGATGGAGATTAGAGGGTTATGATGATCGATCTGAGGATCGGATGGTGAAATATATGCAATTCGATCATGGAGAGGGGGATCGGATGGTAGATCTGGGGATCTAATGGTAGGATGAGATGATCTACGGGTTAGATATCAGAGTCTAGAGAGATGGAGAGAGAATTAGGAGAGAGGAGAGAGAAAATAATACAAAATAAAGGCAAAAGAGCTGGCGGAGGGTCATGAACCCTGATCTTCAATGTAATCTTCTGTCGGCTTCACCAATTATGTAAGTCGTCATTTTATGTCAGTTGGTGCGACTTTGAATCACTTTGGCCCGTCTCTTGGTCTTCAGCTTTGCCTCTCTCTTGGTTCTTTATCTGGCTCTACGATCCTCTGACATGACCCATACTTGGCCGGTATCTTCTTGTCATAGCTTGTTGACTCCTTAAGCTTTGATATTAGGCTTCTATGGTTGATCGTGGGCCCACAAGTCTCTAAAATCCTCCGATCGGGTTTCCTGCGAGAGAAAAGCGCGTAATGAGACTTAATCAAAATGGCTTCATATTTAGACTATCCGAAATGCAATAGTCAATTTTCGTTTAAAGATTGCGCTCTACGCATTGGAAGAAACTCTTACATGAAAAAGTCGACAAAAAGACAAGTTTTACGTAGGAGAATGCGACATCGCTATAAGGATAATGGCTTAAAATAAGCACTTTTGAGCGAATATCAGTCCACGTCCTCTGAATCAACGCAACGAATCCACGTGCGCCCTTCTAGCCAAGAAGCCTTGTTCGCTTGTTCAGTTTGGTACACCCCAAACCTACCGTCGATCGGTTGCTCCGATCTTAATTCTCAACACTCCTGCCTTTGCCGAAGGTGAAGGATTCAGTACACCCTGAACCCTAGGTTGCACAAAGGTGTTGAGTCACACTGGTACACTTAGGCTACTAGGTCGAATATCTAAGTGGAAGACCTAAGCTGAGTAATGGATCAAGCACTTGGCTTTGATCAAGAAGAGGAACAAGCTCACAAGATGTGAATGAGAAAACAAGCTTCTTGCTCTTCAAATGGACACTCTAAGATAAACCTTATCTTCTCTCTCTTGAAGTATTGTGTCACTCTGTGTGTGTCTAGAGAAGGTATAGAAGTGTTATATTTATAGAATTCGTGACCCTTAGTCTTGTAGAACGTGGGAGAGTGGAACAAAGAATTTTGGATCTGAGAAAAGCTCAAATCGTGCTAAGTCCAATCGATTGTACTCTGGGTCCAATTGATTGGGCTATGTCCAATCGATTGGGTTTAGTGTCCAATCGATTGGCTTATAAGTTTTTGTCCCGAAGGCTCCAATTAATTTTACAGAGGTCTCTAATCGATTGGCCTCAAATAAGTTTATGTCCCGAAGGCTCCAATCGACTTTACAGAGGTCTCTAATCGATTGGGCTATGATCCTATTCTGTCTCGTAGACTCCAATCGATTTTACTGATATGTCCAATCGATTGGGCTTTGATCATGTTCTGCCTCGTAGTCTCCAATCGATTGGGCATTTATTATGTTCTGCCTCATAGCTTCCAATCGATTGGGCATTTATCATGTTCTGCTTCGTAGCTTCCAATCGATTTTACAGAGTTCTCCAATTGATTGGGCTATGTCCAATCGATTGGACAAGTTCCAATCGATCGGACTCTTCCATAAGTCAATATCTTTGACTAAGACTCGGGTCTATCCAATGACTAGGTTTGACTATTATATTTTATTCATTTTAAACATATTTCTTTAGCCATTAAGTCACTTACCTTTATAATCGAGCATACACGATCTATAACCGACAAATGGGCAGTTACTCAGATGACTCCTGTCATCAACCGTCTGATTCTTGCTGTCTCTGTCTTCTAGTCTTCACGTAGTCAGCGAAGTATGCGTACCACGACATCTTCGCACTACACTGGTGCTCGTAGGAACGGTTAGAAGCATATTTTTATGTCAAACAGAATCTTTGCTAAATTGAATATGAAAATATTCCTTACACAACAGCCCTCCACCTTGGCACCACCACCGGTGGAGTTCTCCCCCCAGGAAGTTGTAGACCGTTAGGTGATCGCCACTCCCTCACTCCTCTTTTCCTCTTTTGGGCTTCTCTCAATTCAAAAAAAAAAAACAAAAAAAAACAAAGAAGAAAAGATAAAAGAATAGGAGGGGAGACCATTCCTCCAATACCCCTTCACGTTGCAGGTCATCCAAGAATGAGAAGCCGTTATTCTCTACTATATCCTTCACGGGTTGGCTATGCTCCACACGATCATCACCACCAACACCACCCTCTACCACGTGCTTCTCAACCCACAATTCTGCACTACTACCTTCTTCCTCTCCAGCAAACCACCACCACTAGCATCATCTTCTTCACCGTTCTATTCATGCCCACTTTCCTACGGTTGGATCATAGACGTAAGCTCTCTTCTAAATTTCTCTCTCTTCATTTTCTCTCTCTATTCCTCTCTTTCTCTCTCTTCTCTCTTATCTATCTATTTTCTCTCTTAGTTTTGCCTTCTCTTTCTAGCCTCATCATGTTTTTCTAGGTTAGCTTTAATGGCTTTCTAGATTAATTAGTTTAATGTTAGTTTTGTTATAGACATTTGGATTTAAGCATTGTAAGTTTTGTTTTTATTTTTAAGAGAATAAATGTTGTTTTTGCAAATTTTGTTATGATTTGAATAACAATTTCTCTCTTTAAAAATCAATCATGTTTTAATGCACCACCATCCGTATTCCCCATGTTTTTCTGATAAAAATCTATCATTTTATGTTTTTTACATGAGCTAATGATATTCGCTCAAAAGTGCTTATTTTAAGCCATTATCGTTTAGCGTTATCGCACTCTCCTACGTAAAATTTCCATATTTATCTACGTTTCGACGTAAGAGTCGCTTTCATTGCGTAGAATACACTTTTCTAGACGAAATGGTATATTTGCATGCTTTAAACGCATTTCTGGAAGTCTAGATATGAAGCCGTTTCGATTAAGTCTCATTACGTGCTTTTCTCTCGCAGGAAACCCGATCAGGCTATTCTCAAGACTTACGGGCCCACGATCAACTATAGAGGCCTTATATCAAAGCTTAAAGAGCCAACAGGCTATGACTAGAAGATACAGGCCAAGTACGGGTCGAGTCAGAGAATCATAGAGCCAGATAAAGAACTAAGAGAGAGGCAAAGCTGAAGACCAAGAGACGGGCTAAAGTGATTCAAAGCTGTATCAAATGACGGCTTACGTGATTGGTGAAGCCGATTGAAGATTAAATTGAAGATAAGGGTTCAAGACCCTTCGCCAGCTCTTTTGTCTTTATTTTGTATTATTTTCTCTCTCATCTATCCTAATTCTATCTCCATCTCTCTAGACCTTAGCATCCTACCATTAGATCATCATATCCCCCGTCCGATCATTAGATCGACCGCCCCGATCCTGAGATTGATCATCCTAACCCTCCGATCTCCATCATCTAACCTCCGATCTCATCTCCTTTAGCTCTATCCCATATCTCACAGCTTTTCCACCATTAGATCCTCCATCGGACCCATTAGATCCTCCATCGGACCGTTGGATCTCTTCAGATCTAACAGTTTGCCAATATCAGGTCCGACTCCCTCATCACGCATTATCTTAGTGACCCATTGGTTCACCTATCCTTAGGTCCATTGTCTTGTTAGCCCATTGGCCGACATGTGGCATGTTCAATAATGGCCCACTCACATAAAGCCCATGGCCCCTTCTCAAATCTAATGGCTCTAATGCCCATTTCATTTATTCACTATAATGGGCCAAAGATTGGACCTCTAAGATCATGGGCTGAAAATTGGGCCAAATGTTGCAAATATAAGTACACAGTGGTGTGGTGGAAGAGAAATATTCCACGCTTCTCACTCCATGTTCCTCCCATGGGAGAAGAGGTCAACCTTGACCTCTTCTCACTAACCTCCCATCCAGTCAAAGGGAGGAACAAGTCCTCCCTTATTCCTATTCTCTCCCACGAGGATTCTTTCCTCCCATAACTAACAGGCCACGACTCTCACTTCCCCATTGGAGAAGAGGTCAAACTTGACCTCTTCTCACTTATCTCTCTAACTAACCCACGTCTCCATCTCTCTATCTAACAACACCCCTTTCATTCACGAGGAGAACTCACAGCCTCCTAATCTCTCTCAGGTTGCTCCCCTTGGAGCCACCACTAGTTATCAGCCGGTGCATCTCTACTTGCCACATCTCTCCAAAAATCTACGCCTACAAGCACATCAGCAGGTGTTGTTCTTTTTTCAGGCAGCAACCTGCAACTCCTCTCAAGCTTCCTCTTGCAGCCTCATGGAGCACACCAGGCAGCACCACCACCTTCTTCACGGCCTGCAAGAGAGCAGGCCGTTAGCTCTTCCATCCATGAACAACACCCACGTTGCTGCATTCTATAGCAGCACCTCCAACAACCGTCCATCTCCTTCTCACCACCGTCATCTTTCTCCTCCCCATGGCCTCAACAGCTTGGACGGACTGGTCTGCCAGCAACTCCTCCTTGAGACACCACATGATACCTTCCATCTCCACTCTCCATTGGTTCTCTAACAGGTGGCTCCCATTGGAGCCACCACAGCACCACTGACCCCCCTCTCTTGGTGTTCCTCCTCACGCCAGCCACCACGCACCCTGGTTCGGGCCTCTCTCATGAAGCACCAACAAGCCATGGAAAACCGTAGCCCCCTATTCCTTGGAATCACCGGTGTTCTCTACTGCACCCACATCCTGATCGTGTGATACAAGTAGTGGCAACGAACTCAGGTTGGGTTTCTTCCTATCAAAGAAACCAACGTGCTCACCGTCCCTTCAACTCCGTTGTTGCCCTTCTCCATCAACGCCTCTTCCCTTGGCCAACGAACTTGCAACTTCCGGCCAGTGCCATTAACTCCGGCACCACCACAGGCCGAAAGCTGTCGCACCTCCTTGCTGGACTTGTAACCCGTGAGCTTCCACCACCAAGATCTGCATTTCTCCTCCTTTCCTTCTCCTCTCCACCAACTTTCCTGCCAGCCAGCCAGATCTACACTTCTTCTGATAAGAGCACCCTGCAACTCCAAGTTGCTGCCATGTTCCTTCTTTACTTACAGACCAGCAAGTTCCCTCCTCCTCTGCTCCACCATGGACTGCACTTTCCGGTCGGGATCCACTTCTCCACCTGCTACAATCCCATCCACCTCTTCTCCCCCATTCCACGTTCTCCTCCCTTCTCCTGTCAAGAAACGGACCCAACACGACCTGCACATCCTCTTCTTCGTCTGGGCATTTCACGGTGCTGTAACTCCGGTGAAGCACCGGCAGGACCACCACCTGCAACTCCGGTAGCAGACCTCCCCTTTTCGACAATCTCTAGCAGGTTCATCCTCCACGTGCTCTGGGCAGCCTCCACTTTTTCACAATCAGCAAGCACTTCCCACATCCTTCCTCAACCGTGGACTTCACGGGGCAACCACCGTAGGTGTGCCGTTCTCTTCTCTCAGCCACCAAAATGCCACCTGTACGTGTTGCACACCTCTCTATGCATCCACTGTTGGCCGATCTACAAGCTACAAGGCCGACTCCTCATCTCTTCGGGCACTTGCACCAAACCAGCAACCACAAAGGCTTCTTATGATCATCTTCCTTGTTGCCCGAACAACTCATCTTCTTCACCTTGCTGGTCGGGCTCCTCCCACAGCCAGCCATGGCCAAACTCTCCATCACTTGGCCGATCACAGCTGGCCAACCTCTATGCATGTGCATCCCACGTACCCCACAGCCACCATGCATGCACTATCTCACTATGATGATCAACTCTAGGCTGCCCTCCATCAAATCCGATACTTCTCCACTCTTCTTCATTGGCCAATCACTCCGTGGTAGGTTACTCCGGTGAGTTTCTCTCTTTACCTCAACTTTCTCTCTCTTCTCTTACTTTCTCTCTCTAAGATTTCTCTTCTTTCTCTAGAAATCTTAGTTTCTCTCTCTAAAACTACTTTCTCTCTCTAGGATTTCTCCTCTCTCTAAAAATCTTAGTTTCTCTCTCTATATTTCATTTTCTCTCTGTTTCTCTAACGGACATGGAAGGGACGTCTCATCCCTAAACCTGTGTCTTAAACCCTCACTTTCTCTCTCTAGAGCTAGTGACCTTCTCTCTCTACCTAATTTCTCTCGCTTTCTCTCTCTAGACGGCATGGAAGGGACGTGACATCCCTAATCCTGTGTTCTCTCTCTAGAGTGAGATTTCTCTTTCTAAGTCCATTTTCTCTCTCTAGATCCTCTTTCTACATTCTCAGGCCGATCGCCTATTCACTTGGCCGACTCCTTTCGGCGAGTGAAAAGGTGAGCTTTTTAGGGCACATTATAGTACATTAGCCAATTCACATCTACCTTGTCGGCCGGTAAGAGTCGATGTGGATTCCACGATTGAGTAGCATTCCATGAAATTTGGACGATCCTCTTCTTGATCGGTAGCGCCCTTAGCTCCAAAGGTCATGGGATGCTTCTCTGTCAAAACCCTTCTCCACGATTGAAGCATTCATCGAAGTCTTGGACGATCCTCTTCTTGATCGGTAGCGCCCTTAGCTCTGAGATTTCAATGGACGTTTCTTTCCCTTACCCCTTCTCTCGATTGAGCAGCATTCCATGAAATTTGGACGGTCCTCTTCTTGATCGGTAGCGCCCTTAGCTCCAAAGGTCATGGGATGCCTCTCTGTCAAAACCCTTCTCCACGATTGAAGCATTCATCGAAGTCTTGGACGATCCTCTTCTTGATCGGTAGCGCCCTTAGCTCTTAGATTTCAATAGACGTTTCTTTCCCTTACCTCTTCATCTCTCATCCCTTTACATGCTTTCTTACATGCTTTCTTTATTTTTGTTATTTTGATTTATGTACGTACTCTTTGATGATTAATGAAGTTGTTTTTGATATCTTGGTGTTCTGAATCTCAAATGAATGTTGTTTTTAAATCGACTCGCCCTTCTCATCTATTCCACCATTTTCATTTCTCTCTGTATATTATTTGTCAGTTTAATTCCTTATTGTGCTAACTCACACCGAGTGCGGATCGACATCCGACACATACTGCTATACAAGTTACATTTTGCAGATAATCGGATTTTACAAATATTGTTGAAGTTAGGGTTTCCGTAATCAACGACGCGGAAAAATCCTTCTTTCAAATGGCGCCGTTGCCGCTCGGTGTACAGGAATGCATAAAGGAATAAAGATGACGAAATAATCCTAACTTCAAATGGCGCCGTTGCTGCTTGGTGTACAGGAACGCATAAAGGAATGAAGACGACGAAAATGGAAAGATCCACACTTTTGGAAACTTTCTATTTGCAGATTTTTAGTATTATTTTATTATGCCTCGGAAGGCCGGGTGCAAAGTTGTAATCGGACACCTTGATTAGTACCATATCTAGATGTGTGTTCGATGGTTTTAGAAACCCTTGATTGAGTGCCTAACTCACAAAAAAATTACAAAATTTAAAAATGCTAGTTTCCATTTCCGCACATTTTAGGATATTCACATATGGGAAGATTGCATTTTTGGATGCTTTCCAAATCGGGAAGTTTCCTTCTTTGCAAGGTTTCCATTCCTGGGAAATTTCTTTGGAATCGAGCTTATTTGGAAAAATTTCGAATTGGACGAAATTCCATACTTAGTAATTCTTATTTTTAGAGGATTTCTAGATGTGGAAGGTCCCCTTTTTGGAAGGTTTCCAACACGGGAAGAAACCCTAAATTTAGCAAGTTTTTAGATTTAGGAAACTACTAATTTTAGAGAAATTTCCTAACTTGGAGAAACTGTTAAATTGGAAAGGTCTATTAGGGGGTTGATAGTTGTTTAGTCAACTCTCGTAAATAATAACTTTCCAATTTACCTTGCCTTATTGATTGATTGATTACTTACCCACACAAGGCAGGGACATTCCAAAAAATATTCCCACACCCTAGACCCATATCGTATACTAATTCGTATGCAGGATTGCGATTCTAAATGCGGGTAGGGAGCGAAAGCTCACTACGAAGGAATCGGGCCCAAGCCCATGAAGATACCCCTCCCTACCCCGAAGAGGCGACCCCGTGGCGTGGCCCGCGGGAGGTAAGTCCCTTTCCTCGCCTTGAGTGCGATACTGTGCAATTGGGTGCATTATAGTGCCGTATGTCTATTTGCTTTTTGCATAAACTTATTCGCCCTGCGTGGATGTGGCCGCTAATTAATGAACCCTAATTGAGCAGACCCAGCTCTAACTTGAAACTGGTGGGATTTCATCACCCACCTCATCATTCCAGCTGATTTTGATCCCCAAGATCCACTCTAATAAAAAGAATCAAGAGCTAGAGCCAAAATAGATCGGTGTTCTAGGACACCCCTTCACGTAGTCTTTCCATACATCCCAGGTCGAATAAGTCCACGAGCGTGGGTCCCTATTGTCTAACACACCCAAAGGTCCCTACTACTCAAGTATACCGAGTTCACCAGTGGCTTCCCTGGTTCTTTGTTGGTCTGCTTATTTGTTGGGTTAGGAACACAAACCAACCCTAGCTTATACTAATGGAACACTCATCTCCATTGCCTGACAAATCCGGTTAGTCTGGGGCGTACTTAAGTCAGCCGATGTGCCGCACGTCTGTCTAGGCTTCAAATTACCTTGCAATCAATTTGAGTTAGTACTGAAGCATTTGCTTTGAAGAGTGTATCCCAGTGAAAACCCAAGAGCGACAAAGTTAGTCCGGCGATTAACAAGATAAACCAGTGGTCCGCCCACTGTCATAATCTACAATACCCCACAAACTAACAAGATAAATCCTCAACTTATTCTGATTTGTTTTAGACATAGGATTATCTTGCTTGCTCTATGTGCATCATTTAGGTTCGTACTCCAGTATCTCCTTGTAACCGATTCTATGACTTATTTCTAAGGTTTCAACTGCCACATCGTTTGATTCGATCTGAGAGTCTTTCGATCTTCAAAACCATAATCTTGGATAGGGGTGCTTACTGTAAACCCCACTGGAGTCTGCTCCACAAAATCCATCCCCGATACACATTGTGTCTTCGGCTCTGCTAACCATGGTCAGAGATTCCCTTTGCTAGGTCTCTTACTGATGAGAGAACCGTTACTGCAATCCCATACCCGCTCCTCTTTTAGAGATTGCGGCTCTGCTAACCACGGTCAGAGAAACCTCTTAGTCTTTACTGAGAAAGAACCTACCCGTACTACTGCTGGGTTTGGTTAGCTCGAATGGAAGCGTTATTGCTCCAACTGATGAGCTGGATAACTGATGATTCACTCAGTCTCCCTGTGCTTCAACTTGGTTGGGGGTGCTTATCACTCCCGTTGTGTCTGGCTGAAGACGTAAAACTTAGCGCTTTCGGAAAGGCAATTCCGGTATTCGTAGTCACATGAGTCGTATGCATATTTTATTGCTATATCTATCTTTCATGCAGGTAGCTTCAATACAGAAAATCATCTGGTATTAGACAGTATTCATTTCATGCCCCATTGGTAACATCCTCCCTAAACTCCTTGCATCATTATCGATATTTCAACATTTTTTTTGGTCCCGATTATAAGCATCGAGGACGGTGCTTTATTTTGGTTGGGGGTGTGTATTTACCAAAACTCATGTTTTCATTTTGATAAAATTCCAAAAAAAAAAAAAAAAAAAAATTATTATAAAATATATAAAAATAAAAAAAAAATATATATATATAAATAAAAAAATTATGTTTTTGGGTGTTTTCCGATGATTTTCAATGTTTTCTAGAACTTCCAAAAAGTGTCAAATACCTTGACTTTGATTAGTTGAAAATATCCGTGAAATCGTTTTATTAAGGATGACATTTTCCGTGTTACATGCTAGCTTTGAGTCAAGTCAAGTCAAGCGTGACTACAACAGATTTGAAAACTTAGAAAAACTCAGATTTGGCACAAATTGTACACATTCATCATCAGAGTCATCCTAAGTTTAGAATCTCTAAAGATCCTAGAAGAATATGTGTGGAGACCTAACCCAGTACGCTTTCGAGCCTTTCATCATTTCAGAGGGTTATACTACAAATCCGAGTCACAAGATGACTCACATT
Organism: Euptelea pleiosperma; assembly: GCA_035048495.1. Lineage (NCBI taxonomy): Eukaryota > Viridiplantae > Streptophyta > Magnoliopsida > Ranunculales > Eupteleaceae > Euptelea > Euptelea pleiosperma. Next base: position 8,156,887 of record CM068540.1, read on the forward strand.
TCTTCATGACCGCAATATTTGTTGAGAGATCTCATTATCCTTTGTATTGATCATGGAACTCGGAACGACATCAAAATTAGATTATTACGACAGAACCTTTTTTATATCTATTCAAAACATGTTACATGAGAGTGCAAACCCTAGAAAATGATTTAGGCCATCTTTTTAAACCTTTCAGCCTTTTTAGTTTACCTTAAATCTCTACCGTTTGAAACCCTTCTGAGCCTTTATAAAAAGCCTTTCCTTGTTAAGCCCATTAACCTATAACCAAATCCAGTTACGAAGTATGACTCGCGACCCTACTTTGAGAAGGATAGAGAAATGATTGATATGGGTATACCATGAAAAGAAAAGTCAAGAAAAATCAAAGAAAAGGAAAGTGGTTCAAGATGAAAAGAAAATATGAAAAGAAAGTATAGAAAGAGCTGAAGATGAAAATGAGCAGTCTCAAAAATATCGAGAAAAATAGAAAAATACAAAAGAAGGGAAAGAAACAGATAATGGTGCTATACCCACAGGAAAATACAAGAAAATCGAGATATCCTCTTAGAAGCTTTGAAATCATGTATCCCCTTATTTTTCTACACCTGACCTAAGCCTCATTACAACCTATGAAAGTCCTACTTGATTCTAGGATAGCAAGATCATCAAATGTAGAGAATGGAGAAAGAGAAGCTATAGAGTTTGATCTAACGTTCCCAAGTGAAATGATATTCCTTTCATGAGATCTTCTTCTGTTAAAAATGTCCTTCCTTCAAAATAATTTATATGTGAGATATTTGTTTTTATCAATATGTCTCCTCACATATAAATTGAGAGAAAAGAAATAAAACCACTGACGAGTGATAATTTCTGAGTGTTTTACAAGTGAGATTTGAGGTCAAGGCATACAATCTTTTAGGTGATTTGGAACTCTTAACTGTCGGATGATGATAATGTTGACCACACACACACGTCGAGTCTGACTATTCTGGGTCATGATTATCAGTCTATAGTCTTGTCAAAACTTCATGACTATCTGCTAGCTTGTAACTGTTTTTGCATCCATATGATAATTTGACGAACGGTGTTTTCCCTAAGCTAATATGAAAAAGTGTACAGCATGTGCAAAGACCTTTTAAGCTCATTTATTTCGCACTAATTGCCAAGGATTGGCAATATGCTGGTTGGGGGTTGTGATATTCGCTCAAAAGTGCTTATTTTAAGCCATTATCGTTTAGCGTTATCGCACTCTCCTACGTAAAATTTCCATATTTATCTACGTTTCGACGTAAGAGTCGCTTTCATTGCGTAGAATACACTTTTCTAGACGAAATGGTATATTTGCATGCTTTAAACGCATTTCTGGAAGTCTAGATATGAAGCCGTTTCGATTAAGTCTCATTACGTGCTTTTCTCTCGCAGGAAACCCGATCAGGCTATTCTCAAGACTTACGGGCCCACGATCAACTATAGAGGCCTTATATCAAAGCTTAAAGAGCCAACAGGCTATGACTAGAAGATACAGGCCAAGTACGGGTCGAGTCAGAGAATCATAGAGCCAGATAAAGAACTAAGAGAGAGGCAAAGCTGAAGACCAAGAGACGGGCTAAAGTGATTCAAAGCTGTATCAAATGACGGCTTACGTGATTGGTGAAGCCGATTGAAGATTAAATTGAAGATAAGGGTTCAAGACCCTTCGCCAGCTCTTTTGTCTTTATTTTGTATTATTTTCTCTCTCATCTATCCTAATTCTATCTCCATCTCTCTAGACCTTAGCATCCTACCATTAGATCATCATATCCCCCGTCCGATCATTAGATCGACCGCCCCGATCCTGAGATTGATCATCCTAACCCTCCGATCTCCATCATCTAACCTCCGATCTCATCTCCTTTAGCTCTATCCCATATCTCACAGCTTTTCCACCATTAGATCCTCCATCGGACCCATTAGATCCTCCATCGGACCGTTGGATCTCTTCAGATCTAACAGTTTGCCAATATCAGGTCCGACTCCCTCATCACGCATTATCTTAGTGACCCATTGGTTCACCTATCCTTAGGTCCATTGTCTTGTTAGCCCATTGGCCGACATGTGGCATGTTCAATAATGGCCCACTCACATAAAGCCCATGGCCCCTTCTCAAATCTAATGGCTCTAATGCCCATTTCATTTATTCACTATAATGGGCCAAAGATTGGACCTCTAAGATCATGGGCTGAAAATTGGGCCAAATGTTGCAAATATAAGTACACAGTGGTGTGGTGGAAGAGAAATATTCCACGCTTCTCACTCCATGTTCCTCCCATGGGAGAAGAGGTCAACCTTGACCTCTTCTCACTAACCTCCCATCCAGTCAAAGGGAGGAACAAGTCCTCCCTTATTCCTATTCTCTCCCACGAGGATTCTTTCCTCCCATAACTAACAGGCCACGACTCTCACTTCCCCATTGGAGAAGAGGTCAAACTTGACCTCTTCTCACTTATCTCTCTAACTAACCCACGTCTCCATCTCTCTATCTAACAACACCCCTTTCATTCACGAGGAGAACTCACAGCCTCCTAATCTCTCTCAGGTTGCTCCCCTTGGAGCCACCACTAGTTATCAGCCGGTGCATCTCTACTTGCCACATCTCTCCAAAAATCTACGCCTACAAGCACATCAGCAGGTGTTGTTCTTTTTTCAGGCAGCAACCTGCAACTCCTCTCAAGCTTCCTCTTGCAGCCTCATGGAGCACACCAGGCAGCACCACCACCTTCTTCACGGCCTGCAAGAGAGCAGGCCGTTAGCTCTTCCATCCATGAACAACACCCACGTTGCTGCATTCTATAGCAGCACCTCCAACAACCGTCCATCTCCTTCTCACCACCGTCATCTTTCTCCTCCCCATGGCCTCAACAGCTTGGACGGACTGGTCTGCCAGCAACTCCTCCTTGAGACACCACATGATACCTTCCATCTCCACTCTCCATTGGTTCTCTAACAGGTGGCTCCCATTGGAGCCACCACAGCACCACTGACCCCCCTCTCTTGGTGTTCCTCCTCACGCCAGCCACCACGCACCCTGGTTCGGGCCTCTCTCATGAAGCACCAACAAGCCATGGAAAACCGTAGCCCCCTATTCCTTGGAATCACCGGTGTTCTCTACTGCACCCACATCCTGATCGTGTGATACAAGTAGTGGCAACGAACTCAGGTTGGGTTTCTTCCTATCAAAGAAACCAACGTGCTCACCGTCCCTTCAACTCCGTTGTTGCCCTTCTCCATCAACGCCTCTTCCCTTGGCCAACGAACTTGCAACTTCCGGCCAGTGCCATTAACTCCGGCACCACCACAGGCCGAAAGCTGTCGCACCTCCTTGCTGGACTTGTAACCCGTGAGCTTCCACCACCAAGATCTGCATTTCTCCTCCTTTCCTTCTCCTCTCCACCAACTTTCCTGCCAGCCAGCCAGATCTACACTTCTTCTGATAAGAGCACCCTGCAACTCCAAGTTGCTGCCATGTTCCTTCTTTACTTACAGACCAGCAAGTTCCCTCCTCCTCTGCTCCACCATGGACTGCACTTTCCGGTCGGGATCCACTTCTCCACCTGCTACAATCCCATCCACCTCTTCTCCCCCATTCCACGTTCTCCTCCCTTCTCCTGTCAAGAAACGGACCCAACACGACCTGCACATCCTCTTCTTCGTCTGGGCATTTCACGGTGCTGTAACTCCGGTGAAGCACCGGCAGGACCACCACCTGCAACTCCGGTAGCAGACCTCCCCTTTTCGACAATCTCTAGCAGGTTCATCCTCCACGTGCTCTGGGCAGCCTCCACTTTTTCACAATCAGCAAGCACTTCCCACATCCTTCCTCAACCGTGGACTTCACGGGGCAACCACCGTAGGTGTGCCGTTCTCTTCTCTCAGCCACCAAAATGCCACCTGTACGTGTTGCACACCTCTCTATGCATCCACTGTTGGCCGATTTACAAGCTACAAGGCCGACTCCTCATCTCTTCGGGCACTTGCACCAAACCAGCAACCACAAAGGCTTCTTATGATCATCTTCCTTGTTGCCCGAACAACTCATCTTCTTCACCTTGCTGGTCGGGCTCCTCCCACAGCCAGCCATGGCCAAACTCTCCATCACTTGGCCGATCACAGCTGGCCAACCTCTATGCATGTGCATCCCACGTACCCCACAGCCACCATGCATGCACTATCTCACTATGATGATCAACTCTAGGCTGCCCTCCATCAAATCCGATACTTCTCCACTCTTCTTCATTGGCCAATCACTCCGTGGTAGGTTACTCCGGTGAGTTTCTCTCTTTACCTCAACTTTCTCTCTCTTCTCTTACTTTCTCTCTCTAAGATTTCTCTTCTTTCTCTAGAAATCTTAGTTTCTCTCTCTAAAACTACTTTCTCTCTCTAGGATTTCTCCTCTCTCTAAAAATCTTAGTTTCTCTCTCTATATTTCATTTTCTCTCTGTTTCTCTAACGGACATGGAAGGGACGTCTCATCCCTAAACCTGTGTCTTAAACCCTCACTTTCTCTCTCTAGAGCTAGTGACCTTCTCTCTCTACCTAATTTCTCTCGCTTTCTCTCTCTAGACGGCATGGAAGGGACGTGACATCCCTAATCCTGTGTTCTCTCTCTAGAGTGAGATTTCTCTTTCTAAGTCCATTTTCTCTCTCTAGATCCTCTTTCTACATTCTCAGGCCGATCGCCTATTCACTTGGCCGACTCCTTTCGGCGAGTGAAAAGGTGAGCTTTTTAGGGCACATTATAGTACATTAGCCAATTCACATCTACCTTGTCGGCCGGTAAGAGTCGATGTGGATTCCACGATTGAGTAGCATTCCATGAAATTTGGACGATCCTCTTCTTGATCGGTAGCGCCCTTAGCTCCAAAGGTCATGGGATGCTTCTCTGTCAAAACCCTTCTCCACGATTGAAGCATTCATCGAAGTCTTGGACGATCCTCTTCTTGATCGGTAGCGCCCTTAGCTCTGAGATTTCAATGGACGTTTCTTTCCCTTACCCCTTCTCTCGATTGAGCAGCATTCCATGAAATTTGGACGGTCCTCTTCTTGATCGGTAGCGCCCTTAGCTCCAAAGGTCATGGGATGCCTCTCTGTCAAAACCCTTCTCCACGATTGAAGCATTCATCGAAGTCTTGGACGATCCTCTTCTTGATCGGTAGCGCCCTTAGCTCTTAGATTTCAATAGACGTTTCTTTCCCTTACCTCTTCATCTCTCATCCCTTTACATGCTTTCTTACATGCTTTCTTTATTTTTGTTATTTTGATTTATGTACGTACTCTTTGATGATTAATGAAGTTGTTTTTGATATCTTGGTGTTCTGAATCTCAAATGAATGTTGTTTTTAAATCGACTCGCCCTTCTCATCTATTCCACCATTTTCATTTCTCTCTGTATATTATTTGTCAGTTTAATTCCTTATTGTGCTAACTCACACCGAGTGCGGATCGACATCCGACACATACTGCTATACAAGTTACATTTTGCAGATAATCGGATTTTACAAATATTGTTGAAGTTAGGGTTTCCGTAATCAACGACGCGGAAAAATCCTTCTTTCAAATGGCGCCGTTGCCGCTCGGTGTACAGGAATGCATAAAGGAATAAAGATGACGAAATAATCCTAACTTCAAATGGCGCCGTTGCTGCTTGGTGTACAGGAACGCATAAAGGAATGAAGACGACGAAAATGGAAAGATCCACACTTTTGGAAACTTTCTATTTGCAGATTTTTAGTATTATTTTATTATGCCTCGGAAGGCCGGGTGCAAAGTTGTAATCGGACACCTTGATTAGTACCATATCTAGATGTGTGTTCGATGGTTTTAGAAACCCTTGATTGAGTGCCTAACTCACAAAAAAATTACAAAATTTAAAAATGCTAGTTTCCATTTCCGCACATTTTAGGATATTCACATATGGGAAGATTGCATTTTTGGATGCTTTCCAAATCGGGAAGTTTCCTTCTTTGCAAGGTTTCCATTCCTGGGAAATTTCTTTGGAATCGAGCTTATTTGGAAAAATTTCGAATTGGACGAAATTCCATACTTAGTAATTCTTATTTTTAGAGGATTTCTAGATGTGGAAGGTCCCCTTTTTGGAAGGTTTCCAACACGGGAAGAAACCCTAAATTTAGCAAGTTTTTAGATTTAGGAAACTACTAATTTTAGAGAAATTTCCTAACTTGGAGAAACTGTTAAATTGGAAAGGTCTATTAGGGGGTTGATAGTTGTTTAGTCAACTCTCGTAAATAATAACTTTCCAATTTACCTTGCCTTATTGATTGATTGATTACTTACCCACACAAGGCAGGGACATTCCAAAAAATATTCCCACACCCTAGACCCATATCGTATACTAATTCGTATGCAGGATTGCGATTCTAAATGCGGGTAGGGAGCGAAAGCTCACTACGAAGGAATCGGGCCCAAGCCCATGAAGATACCCCTCCCTACCCCGAAGAGGCGACCCCGTGGCGTGGCCCGCGGGAGGTAAGTCCCTTTCCTCGCCTTGAGTGCGATACTGTGCAATTGGGTGCATTATAGTGCCGTATGTCTATTTGCTTTTTGCATAAACTTATTCGCCCTGCGTGGATGTGGCCGCTAATTAATGAACCCTAATTGAGCAGACCCAGCTCTAACTTGAAACTGGTGGGATTTCATCACCCACCTCATCATTCCAGCTGATTTTGATCCCCAAGATCCACTCTAATAAAAAGAATCAAGAGCTAGAGCCAAAATAGATCGGTGTTCTAGGACACCCCTTCACGTAGTCTTTCCATACATCCCAGGTCGAATAAGTCCACGAGCGTGGGTCCCTATTGTCTAACACACCCAAAGGTCCCTACTACTCAAGTATACCGAGTTCACCAGTGGCTTCCCTGGTTCTTTGTTGGTCTGCTTATTTGTTGGGTTAGGAACACAAACCAACCCTAGCTTATACTAATGGAACACTCATCTCCATTGCCTGACAAATCCGGTTAGTCTGGGGCGTACTTAAGTCAGCCGATGTGCCGCACGTCTGTCTAGGCTTCAAATTACCTTGCAATCAATTTGAGTTAGTACTGAAGCATTTGCTTTGAAGAGTGTATCCCAGTGAAAACCCAAGAGCGACAAAGTTAGTCCGGCGATTAACAAGATAAACCAGTGGTCCGCCCACTGTCATAATCTACAATACCCCACAAACTAACAAGATAAATCCTCAACTTATTCTGATTTGTTTTAGACATAGGATTATCTTGCTTGCTCTATGTGCATCATTTAGGTTCGTACTCCAGTATCTCCTTGTAACCGATTCTATGACTTATTTCTAAGGTTTCAACTGCCACATCGTTTGATTCGATCTGAGAGTCTTTCGATCTTCAAAACCATAATCTTGGATAGGGGTGCTTACTGTAAACCCCACTAGAGTCTGCTCCACAAAATCCATCCCCGATACACATTGTGTCTTCGGCTCTGCTAACCATGGTCAGAGATTCCCTTTGCTAGGTCTCTTACTGATGAGAGAACCGTTACTGCAATCCCATACCCGCTCCTCTTTTAGAGATTGCGGCTCTGCTAACCACGGTCAGAGAAACCTCTTAGTCTTTACTGAGAAAGAACCTACCCGTACTACTGCTGGGTTTGGTTAGCTCGAATGGAAGCGTTATTGCTCCAACTGATGAGCTGGATAACTGATGATTCACTCAGTCTCCCTGTGCTTCAACTTGGTTGGGGGTGCTTATCACTCCCGTTGTGTCTAGCTGAAGACGTAAAACTTAGCGCTTTCGGAAAGGCAATTCCGGTATTCGTAGTCACATGAGTCGTATGCATATTTTATTGCTATATCTATCTTTCATGCAGGTAGCTTCAATACAGAAAATCATCTGGTATTAGACAGTATTCATTTCATGCCCCATTGGTAACATCCTCCCTAAACTCCTTGCATCATTATCGATATTTCAACATTTTTTTTTGTCCCGATTATAAGCATCGAGGACGGTGCTTTATTTTGGTTGGGGGTGTGTATTTACCAAAACTCATGTTTTCATTTTGATAAAATTCCAAAAAAAAAAAAAAAAAAAAAATTATTATAAAATATATAAAAATAAAAAAAATATATATATATATAAATAAAAAAATTATGTTTTTGGGTGTTTTCCGATGATTTTCAATGTTTTCTAGAACTTCCAAAAAGTGTCAAATACCTTGACTTTGATTAGTTGAAAATATCCGTGAAATCGTTTTATTAAGGATGACATTTTCCGTGTTACATGCTAGCTTTGAGTCAAGTCAAGTCAAGCGTGACTACAACAGATTTGAAAACTTAGAAAAACTCAGATTTGGCACAAATTGTACACATTCATCATCAGAGTCATCCTAAGTTTAGAATCTCTAAAGATCCTAGAAGAATATGTGTGGAGACCTAACCCAGTACGCTTTCGAGCCTTTCATCATTTCAGAGGGTTATACTACAAATCCGAGTCACAAGATGACTCACATTTCTTCATGACCGCAATATTTGTTGAGAGATCTCATTATCCTTTGTATTGATCATGGAACTCGGAACGACATCAAAATTAGATTATTACGACAGAACCTTTTTTATATCTATTCAAAACATGTTACATGAGAGTGCAAACCCTAGAAAATGATTTAGGCCATCTTTTTAAACCTTTCAGCCTTTTTAGTTTACCTTAAATCTCTACCGTTTGAAACCCTTCTGAGCCTTTATAAAAAGCCTTTCCTTGTTAAGCCCATTAACCTATAACCAAATCCAGTTACGAAGTATGACTCGCGACCCTACTTTGAGAAGGATAGAGAAATGATTGATATGGGTATACCATGAAAAGAAAAGTCAAGAAAAATCAAAGAAAAGGAAAGTGGTTCAAGATGAAAAGAAAATATGAAAAGAAAGTATAGAAAGAGCTGAAGATGAAAATGAGCAGTCTCAAAAATATCGAGAAAAATAGAAAAATACAAAAGAAGGGAAAGAAACAGATAATGGTGCTATACCCACAGGAAAATACAAGAAAATCGAGATATCCTCTTAGAAGCTTTGAAATCATGTATCCCCTTATTTTTCTACACCTGACCTAAGCCTCATTACAACCTATGAAAGTCCTACTTGATTCTAGGATAGCAAGATCATCAAATGTAGAGAATGGAGAAAGAGAAGCTATAGAGTTTGATCTAACGTTCCCAAGTGAAATGATATTCCTTTCATGAGATCTTCTTCTGTTAAAAATGTCCTTCCTTCAAAATAATTTATATGTGAGATATTTGTTTTTATCAATATGTCTCCTCACATATAAATTGAGAGAAAAGAAATAAAACCACTGACGAGTGATAATTTCTGAGTGTTTTACAAGTGAGATTTGAGGTCAAGGCATACAATCTTTTAGGTGATTTGGAACTCTTAACTGTCGGATGATGATAATGTTGACCACACACACACGTCGAGTCTGACTATTCTGGGTCATGATTATCAGTCTATAGTCTTGTCAAAACTTCATGACTATCTGCTAGCTTGTAACTGTTTTTGCATCCATATGATAATTTGACGAACGGTGTTTTCCCTAAGCTAATATGAAAAAGTGTACAGCATGTGCAAAGACCTTTTAAGCTCATTTATTTCGCACTAATTGCCAAGGATTGGCAATATGCTGGTTGGGGGTTGTGATATTCGCTCAAAAGTGCTTATTTTAAGCCATTATCGTTTAGCGTTATCGCACTCTCCTACGTAAAATTTCCATATTTATCTACGTTTCGACGTAAGAGTCGCTTTCATTGCGTAGAATACACTTTTCTAGACGAAATGGTATATTTGCATGCTTTAAACGCATTTCTGGAAGTCTAGATATGAAGCCGTTTCGATTAAGTCTCATTACGTGCTTTTCTCTCGCAGGAAACCCGATCAGGCTATTCTCAAGACTTACGGGCCCACGATCAACTATAGAGGCCTTATATCAAAGCTTAAAGAGCCAACAGGCTATGACTAGAAGATACAGGCCAAGTACGGGTCGAGTCAGAGAATCATAGAGCCAGATAAAGAACTAAGAGAGAGGCAAAGCTGAAGACCAAGAGACGGGCTAAAGTGATTCAAAGCTGTATCAAATGACGGCTTACGTGATCGGTGAAGCCGATTGAAGATTAAATTGAAGATAAGGGTTCAAGACCCTTCGCCAGCTCTTTTGTCTTTATTTTGTATTATTTTCTCTCTCATCTATCCTAATTCTATCTCCATCTCTCTAGACCTTAGCATCCTACCATTAGATCATCATATCCCCCGTCCGATCATTAGATCGACCGCCCCGATCCTGAGATTGATCATCCTAACCCTCCGATCTCCATCATCTAACCTCCGATCTCATCTCCTTTAGCTCTATCCCATATCTCACAGCTTTTCCACCATTAGATCCTCCATCGGACCCATTAGATCCTCCATCGGACCGTTGGATCTCTTCAGATCTAACAGTTTGCCAATATCAGGTCCGACTCCCTCATCACGCATTATCTTAGTGACCCATTGGTTCACCTATCCTTAGGTCCATTGTCTTGTTAGCCCATTGGCCGACATGTGGCATGTTCAATAATGGCCCACTCACATAAAGCCCATGGCCCCTTCTCAAATCTAATGGCTCTAATGCCCATTTCATTTATTCACTATAATGGGCCAAAGATTGGACCTCTAAGATCATGGGCTGAAAATTGGGCCAAATGTTGCAAATATAAGTACACAGTGGTGTGGTGGAAGAGAAATATTCCACGCTTCTCACTCCATGTTCCTCCCATGGGAGAAGAGGTCAACCTTGACCTCTTCTCACTAACCTCCCATCCAGTCAAAGGGAGGAACAAGTCCTCCCTTATTCCTATTCTCTCCCACGAGGATTCTTTCCTCCCATAACTAACAGGCCACGACTCTCACTTCCCCATTGGAGAAGAGGTCAAACTTGACCTCTTCTCACTTATCTCTCTAACTAACCCACGTTTCCATCTCTCTATCTAACAACACCCCTTTCATTCACGAGGAGAACTCACAGCCTCCTAATCTCTCTCAGGTTGCTCCCCTTGGAGCCACCACTAGTTATCAGCCGGTGCATCTCTACTTGCCACATCTCTCCAAAAATCTACGCCTACAAGCACATCAGCAGGTGTTGTTCTTTTTTCAGGCAGCAACCTGCAACTCCTCTCAAGCTTCCTCTTGCAGCCTCATGGAGCACACCAGGCAGCACCACCACCTTCTTCACGGCCTGCAAGAGAGCAGGCCGTTAGCTCTTCCATCCATGAACAACACCCACGTTGCTGCATTCTATAGCAGCACCTCCAACAACCGTCCATCTCCTTCTCACCACCGTCATCTTTCTCCTCCCCATGGCCTCAACAGCTTGGACGGACTGGTCTGCCAGCAACTCCTCCTTGAGACACCACATGATACCTTCCATCTCCACTCTCCATTGGTTCTCTAACAGGTGGCTCCCATTGGAGCCACCACAGCACCACTGACCCCCCTCTCTTGGTGTTCCTCCTCACGCCAGCCACCACGCACCCTGGTTCGGGCCTCTCTCATGAAGCACCAACAAGCCATGGAAAACCGTAGCCCCCTATTCCTTGGAATCACCGGTGTTCTCTACTGCACCCACATCCTGATCGTGTGATACAAGTAGTGGCAACGAACTCAGGTTGGGTTTCTTCCTATCAAAGAAACCAACGTGCTCACCGTCCCTTCAACTCCGTTGTTGCCCTTCTCCATCAACGCCTCTTCCCTTGGCCAACGAACTTGCAACTTCCGGCCAGTGCCATTAACTCCGGCACCACCACAGGCCGAAAGCTGTCGCACCTCCTTGCTGGACTTGTAACCCGTGAGCTTCCACCACCAAGATCTGCATTTCTCCTCCTTTCCTTCTCCTCTCCACCAACTTTCCTGCCAGCCAGCCAGATCTACACTTCTTCTGATAAGAGCACCCTGCAACTCCAAGTTGCTGCCATGTTCCTTCTTTACTTACAGACCAGCAAGTTCCCTCCTCCTCTGCTCCACCATGGACTGCACTTTCCGGTCGGGATCCACTTCTCCACCTGCTACAATCCCATCCACCTCTTCTCCCCCATTCCACGTTCTCCTCCCTTCTCCTGTCAAGAAACGGACCCAACACGACCTGCACATCCTCTTCTTCGTCTGGGCATTTCACGGTGCTGTAACTCCGGTGAAGCACCGGCAGGACCACCACCTGCAACTCCGGTAGCAGACCTCCCCTTTTCGACAATCTCTAGCAGGTTCATCCTCCACGTGCTCTGGGCAGCCTCCACTTTTTCACAATCAGCAAGCACTTCCCACATCCTTCCTCAACCGTGGACTTCACGGGGCAACCACCGTAGGTGTGCCGTTCTCTTCTCTCAGCCACCAAAATGCCACCTGTACGTGTTGCACACCTCTCTATGCATCCACTGTTGGCCGATTTACAAGCTACAAGGCCGACTCCTCATCTCTTCGGGCACTTGCACCAAACCAGCAACCACAAAGGCTTCTTATGATCATCTTCCTTGTTGCCCGAACAACTCATCTTCTTCACCTTGCTGGTCGGGCTCCTCCCACAGCCAGCCATGGCCAAACTCTCCATCACTTGGCCGATCACAGCTGGCCAACCTCTATGCATGTGCATCCCACGTACCCCACAGCCACCATGCATGCACTATCTCACTATGATGATCAACTCTAGGCTGCCCTCCATCAAATCCGATACTTCTCCACTCTTCTTCATTGGCCAATCACTCCGTGGTAGGTTACTCCGGTGAGTTTCTCTCTTTACCTCAACTTTCTCTCTCTTCTCTTACTTTCTCTCTCTAAGATTTCTCTTCTTTCTCTAGAAATCTTAGTTTCTCTCTCTAAAACTACTTTCTCTCTCTAGGATTTCTCCTCTCTCTAAAAATCTTAGTTTCTCTCTCTATATTTCATTTTCTCTCTGTTTCTCTAACGGACATGGAAGGGACGTCTCATCCCTAAACCTGTGTCTTAAACCCTCACTTTCTCTCTCTAGAGCTAGTGACCTTCTCTCTCTACCTAATTTCTCTCGCTTTCTCTCTCTAGACGGCATGGAAGGGACGTGACATCCCTAATCCTGTGTTCTCTCTCTAGAGTGAGATTTCTCTTTCTAAGTCCATTTTCTCTCTCTAGATCCTCTTTCTACATTCTCAGGCCGATCGCCTATTCACTTGGCCGACTCCTTTCGGCGAGTGAAAAGGTGAGCTTTTTAGGGCACATTATAGTACATTAGCCAATTCACATCTACCTTGTCGGCCGGTAAGAGTCGATGTGGATTCCACGATTGAGTAGCATTCCATGAAATTTGGACGATCCTCTTCTTGATCGGTAGCGCCCTTAGCTCCAAAGGTCATGGGATGCTTCTCTGTCAAAACCCTTCTCCACGATTGAAGCATTCATCGAAGTCTTGGACGATCCTCTTCTTGATCGGTAGCGCCCTTAGCTCTGAGATTTCAATGGACGTTTCTTTCCCTTACCCCTTCTCTCGATTGAGCAGCATTCCATGAAATTTGGACGGTCCTCTTCTTGATCGGTAGCGCCCTTAGCTCCAAAGGTCATGGGATGCCTCTCTGTCAAAACCCTTCTCCACGATTGAAGCATTCATCGAAGTCTTGGACGATCCTCTTCTTGATCGGTAGCGCCCTTAGCTCTCAGATTTCAATGGACGTTTCTTTCCCTTACCTCTTCATCTCTCATCCCTTTACATGCTTTCTTACATGCTTTCTTTATTTTTGTTATTTTGATTTATGTACGTACTCTTTGATGATTAATGAAGTTGTTTTTGATATCTTGGTGTTCTGAATCTCAAATGAATGTTGTTTTTAAATCGACTCGCCCTTCTCATCTATTCCGCCATTCTCATTTCTCTCTGTATATTATTTGTCAGTTTAATTCCTTATTGTGCTAACTCACACCGAGTGCGGATCGACATCCGACACATACTGCTATACAAGTTACATTTTGCAGATAATCGGATTTTACAAATATCGTTGAAGTTAGGGTTTCCGTAATCAACGACGCGGAAAAACCCTTCTTTCAGCTAACTAACCCTGAGTGCGGACCATACTCAACACAAAACCACTGTGCAAGATTGCTCATTTTACAGGTTAAAAGTCTCAGATTATTACAAATTTTGTTGCTTCTAGGGTTTTCGATCCGACGACATGGAAAAACCCTAGTTTCAAATACCTTTAAATGCAATTGACCAACTATTCTTTCTTCACCACCTTTAGCATTGCATAATGTTATTATTTAGAATTCCACTGCTATCATGTGGGCTTATTTATGATTATCCTTCTACATTTAAATAATAAGGCAACATAATTAGTAATTTGAAAAATCGGAAGGGTCTTGTTAGAAAAAAAAATTTAATTCCATTCCGCATGAATTAGTATAAAATTGAATTATCTATTCTACTTTTTAATGAACGAAGGCCCTTTTTGCATTATGGATCAACATTTTCATTATTTCCAAAATCGCCCCTATTTTTGCTTCTTTTATTTTCTTCTATTTATTCACCTAGCAAGGGTTATTCGGTCTTTTTGGTGCAATGCACACGTCACCCCTGCAACTCATTCAATGTTAAAAAACAATAAAAAATATCCTTATTTCTAATATGACCCTCAAATTTCTTAAATTTATAAACATTGCTTCTTTCATTTTTGAAATTTTTTACTTTATAAAGGTGCTTTGGTCATTCACCATCTTAACATGTCAACTCAATTGTGAAAGCATTTATTGAACCCTGATGTGGCACCTAAACTCTATGTCCATTATCAAAGTTGATGATAGACCCAGAATGTGAGCCACGTGGCACACTATTAGATAGCCTGACCGTATGAATGTTTGGCCCATCCCTAGATGGACTTAAATGACAAAAATAGGCATGATTAGTGATTTTTAACCTTTGAATATGAGTAACCCAAATAATGCGAGAAATCCATAGTTGAAAATAAGCCATGAAAAGGACTCTGATCCAACGTATATAAATTGCTAATCAGGATAAATTTTGTCTATTGATAAATTTTTCTTCAATCAGTTCTATCACTTCCTTCAGAGCAGTAAAATAGATAACATTGTCAGACATTGGATGCAATCTGCAGAAAACTAAAAAGACACCATTTCATTGCCACTCATCACCACTTAAGAAAAACATAATATGGTAAAGAATAAATTTATATTCTAGTTTGACAAAGATGTAACCGTTCTTACGAGCACCAATGTAGGGTTGAAGATGTCATGGTATGCATACTTCGTTGACTACATGAAGACTAAAAGACAAAGACAAAGACAACAAAAATCAGATGGTTGGCGACATGACTCATCTGAGTAACTGTCCATTTATTCATTAAAGATCGTGCTCGCTCGCATAAGAAGGTAAGTGACTTAGTGACCATAAGAATAGGTTTTAAAATGAATAAAATATAATGGTCAAACCTTGTCAGATGACAGACTCAAGTCTAGTCAAGATTTTGACTATGAGGTATGTCTAATCGATTGGACTTTTTAGGCAATCCAATCGATTGGATCTTCCTGATCAATCGATTGGACCCTATAGGACAGAACTAGTTCCAAGTCCGATCGATTAGATCTTCTTGATCAATTGATTGGACTCTACGGACAGAACTCAGTTCTAAGTTCGATCGATTGGATCTTCCTGATTAATCGATTGGACACTACGGAATAGAAACTTTAACGAATTTGATCAATTAGGCCTTCGGTACAATTGATAGGATTTACGAAGGAAAAACCCATGCGTACTGGCCCAATCAATTGGACCAATAATACAATCGATCCAATCGATTGGACCAAAAGTACAATCGATTGGACTGTGCGCGAATAGATCTTTTCAGATCCAAAATTCTAGGTTCCACATTCCCCACTTCTCTTATGACTTAGGACTACGATCTCTATAAATATAACCCTTCTCTGGACTTACAAAATACACATTGACACACAGAAGAGATAGTTTTATTTATCAAGAGTAGTCCATTCGAAGAAAAAATGTCCAAAGCTTAATTATTATTCCTTGAGAGCTTTTCTCTTCTTTTTTATCATAGCCTAGTGCTTGATCCTTACTCAGTTTAGGTTTTCCACTTAGAATCTTAAACCTAACAAGTCTGAGAGTACCCGTGCGTCTCAACACTATTTGAACGACTTGGGGTTCAAGGTGTACTAAATCATTCACCTTCAGTAGAGACTGGAGTGTTGAGAATTAAGATCGGGGTGTACTGATCGAATGTGGGTTTGGGGAGTACCAAACTGAACAAGCGGACAAGGCTTCTTGATTGGGAGGGTGCACGTGGATTCGTAGCGTTGATTCAGAGGATGTGGACGCATTAGTAGTAGGCTAAAATTAGAAGTTGCATTTGCAACGGTGCTGCGTAGGTAACTTCTGTTTCGTTTAATTTTTCAGTTAGTGATACTTTTCATCTGGATGTGGTCCCATGGTTTGACTAAGGTTTCCACGTAAAAAACTCTTTGTCTTGTGGATGTTTGATTGTTGTTCCGCTAATTGTAATGATTAAATCAAACGACAAAAAGACAATATACCATGGATGTATATTCAATTTGAGTCGGTTGAGATAATCCTTTTATCAATCAACTAAGGCATGCGAGTTTATCACCTTGCCTTGACTAGTAAACTTGTGTTAGGTTAGATTAATTTTTAAATACCTAATCACCCCCCTTTTAGGTATTCTTGATTAAAAGAGAATGGACCGATTATTTCAAATATAACTTGGGGTAAATTTAAATTGAATATGTCAACCTGCAAATGGTAAACACAACCAAGCTAAACTGCTAATACTTCAAAGTAAAAAAATCATGAACATTACTTCCCTCATTCTCTGTAAATATACATGTCTAACAGTCGTGAACACATCATATAATAACTTCTTCTTCATTTTTTTTATGAATAGGATCATACAATAGCATGCAAAATCATGTTTACAAATATAATTTAAAATACTATCATTTCTAGTACAAAATGTTTTTCATGTTCAAATTCAAATACTTAGTACACTTCATTTTCCTTATCATTAAGACAATATTTGAATACATGTAACGATTCAAAGCACTTCTTAGAAGTTGGAACTCTTCTATTATTAAAAGAAAATTAGAGAAATGCAACATGAAAATGCTGGAGAATTGAAATAAGGGAGCTGATTAAGATTGTTTGATCATGGGCAAAGATGGCAAATCATGGCATTAGCGAATCTCATTTGTAAGAGAATAAATGGATAGGGGGAGGGCCAAGAAGGAAGTGGATTGAGGTAGTGAGAAAGATTTGAAGACACAATTTTACAGAAGATATGGCCTTAGCCAACCCCAAATAGTTATAAAAATGCTTGATAAAGATGATGATAAAATGAGTGGAGAAAAAAACATGCATATTGTAGTGATTTCACTCTTCTTTTGTTTTAAGACAGACAAATTAAAACCTTTTTTATCCTTCCCAATGAAAAGATGTTACAACTTTCTCTAACCATTCAGAAAGTGGATAGACATGCATGATGAGGACTCCTAAGAAAATCATGATCATGATAGTAAAAGTACTTAAAGAGAGGATAAAGTTCCCTAATGTAGAAAAACTCTTACTCCCATATCAAACGCCGGAAAGGTTTTCTTTTGCGAGGAGGAAACATCTTTGAATAGGAGACTATCCTCGCCTTATAAAAGAGGGTATGACACCAAGGGGATAGGTACGAAAAATGTACCAAGACATTTTTAGGGACGGGTATTGGCACCTACCCTTTCACTCAGTATGCCCACTTAACAAATAAAATAAAATTACAAATGTGTCCCATGTTTCTCACTCAAAGTACCCACCAAAACAAAAAAAAATTAGCAACTAAAGAAGAAGACGGAGAAGAGGAGGAGGAGGTCGCCGCCTCTCACTCCCCTTATATCTCTTGTTCTCTCTCTCTCCCTTTCTCTAACTCTCTCTTCCTCTCTCTTCCTCTCTCTTTCTTGCTATGTTATCTCTCTATCCCTTTCTCCCTCTCCTCTCTTCCTCTCTCTCACTCTCTGCATTCTCTCTCCCCCTCTATTTCTCTCTTATTCTCTCTATGCTTTGGGCTGTCAAGGCCGAGACAGAGAGAAAGAAAGGGAGAGAGAGCAAGAGAAAAGGAGAGGGAGAGAGAATATAGAGAGAAAGATAGTTTGAGAGAGAGAGAGTGGCGTGGGGTTGAATGGCGGTAGCAGAGGTTCTTCCTCATCCTTTTCTTCTTTGCTAGTTGGATTTCATCTGCATGCATTTCCTATTTGTTTGCGGAGCTCTGGGCACCATAGATCATGCGTAGGGCTAAAGATGACTCCAGTGGGTCCATACATCATAAATGGGTCACACATTAGGTGGGCTAAGCCCATTGGGGTGGAGAGTGAACCTTCAAAGTACATGCATCTTTGAAGACTCAAGAGGGGAGGTGAACCTTTGAACATTCACTTTCGCATGTCTTCAAGGTCTACTGTGTCTTCGAAGGTGCGCGCCTTGGTGTGACCCAAACACTTGTCATCAATCAAGACACACACCTTCAGCCAAGACGTGAGTCGAAGGTGTTCTACCAAACACAACCTTATATACCTACACAAGGATTCTAACAAATAAGTTGTGCCTGCCCTAGTTTTGTGAGAACAGATGTTAACTGCATTACTAGAGTCCTGACTGTTGAAAAATGTGCCAAAAGTCCTGACGTTGGTTTTTCTATTGGATGGTGGACCTTCCTACCTATTCTTTGATCGGATAGAAGATATCAAACTTTTGATTGATACCGTATTAAGAAATTGCTAAAAATTGGCAAAACATTCCAAAGAAAGTTAAGGCAACTTGGTTGGGATCTTAACCATCCGCATTGATCTAAGGAGACTAATGTATTAGAGAAGTGAGATTGTTTGATATGTATGATTTTGGATTATAATCCATCATTCAACAGGTTGTACACAATTTATATGTATTGCAATGTATGTCATGGTAAAACTTTGGTGACAGGGCAATGTCATCGAGGCCGATGACAATGCGTAATATGAGCCACGTGGCACACTCTTAGAGGACTCTGACCGTTGTGACCAAAGCCGGTCACAACTCACAATACGAGCCATGTGGCACACTATTAGAGGGCGCTGACCATATGGATGTTTGACCAGTTCATCGGTGGACCTGCAAACCAAAAAATCAGCCTGACTAGTGATTTCTAAGCGTTGGATTGAAGTAATTTCATGGGTTGATTTTAACTGTAGGAATTTGAGCATTATTGAGCCTTATGTGGGTGCAAAGTTCCAAATGTTGTAAATCACTAATCCAAAGGTTTGCAGGTCCATTGAGGGACTGGCCAAACATCCATTAGGTCAACGCCCTCTAATAGTGTGCCACGTGGATTGTATTGTGGGTTGTGAACTTGTGACCGAAGTTTTACACCTTTGACCTTATGGACGTTTGGCCAATCCCTAGGTGGATACAAAAAATCAGTCTATCACTACAGGAAAATAGGGTATTAGCGGCGGCCACTAAAGGTCCAAAAAAATGCCGCTAAAGCCTTCAACAGCGGTGGCCGCCGACCGCCGCTGATACTCTAGTCGCTAATGGTTTTAGAGGTGGTCAGATACAAAATGGCCGCCGCTAAAAAGTACCTCCCAACATATGGTAAAGTCATGGGGAAAACCTTAATCACCGGTGGGGGAACTGAGTATTAGCAATGGTTGGAAGCGGCCATTAAAAGTGGTAATTGCGGCAGCCATTGATCGTCGCTAATACTCATCTATAAAAAACTTTTTGATATTAGTGGCGGTCTATGCTTGGACGCCTCTAATACCCCTTTTAGTGGCGGCTTCCAACAGCCGCTAATACTCATTTTCGTATGTTTTAGCGGCGGCCTATGACGGTCGCTAAAAGCCTATTTTTTTTAATTTTTGACACCTCTACCTGTAGCTTGTAAGCACCTATAACATTTTTATAACTAAAAATACTAACTAAATCAAATAAACAAAAATAAATAAATTGTTCATTAAACTTAATGATTATTACAATATCCTTAATTAGTTCAAAAATATCTATAAATAAAACAGAAAATTCGACGGCAAAACATCAACGGGGTTTGCAGCAGATCAATCATGAGTTGGGTCCTGCAAAAGAAAAAATAGTAAATTAAATAGAATAAAAAAGGTTAAAACTAATAATAAAATAAATATATTGTTTAAAACTTGAAATAGATTTCAATTCTAACTCTGAATTGCCTAAACCTATAACTGACTACAGTTATCCAACCGGACATCGAATTTTGACCTCGTCTCTTCCAATACATTTGTTTCAACACGTTTAAAGTGTTGGAAGAGGTTTTGGGAGACTCAGACCTCGTTTTCCCTATTTAGGTGTCGAGGTCCCTAATATTCACTCAAAAGTGCTTATTTTAAGCCATTATCTTTTTAGCAGTGTTACATTCTCCTACGTAAAACTTATCTTTTCGTTGATTTTTCTACGTAAGAGTTTCTTCCATTGCGTAGAACACATTCTTTAGATGAAAATTGACTATTTGCATGAAATATACATGATATTCGCTTAAAAGTGCGTATTTTCCACTGTTATCTTCTAAGCGTTTTCACACTCTCCTACGTTAAAAT
This sequence comes from Euptelea pleiosperma, assembly GCA_035048495.1. Taxonomy (NCBI): domain Eukaryota; kingdom Viridiplantae; phylum Streptophyta; class Magnoliopsida; order Ranunculales; family Eupteleaceae; genus Euptelea; species Euptelea pleiosperma. Next base: position 8,177,531 of record CM068540.1, read on the forward strand.
GCTCTATTTATCTACTTTTCTACGTAAGAGTATCTTTTGTTGCGTAGAACACACTTTTCTGGACGAAATGGTATATTTGCATGCATTAAACATATTTTTGGAAGTCTAGACATTGAGTCGTTCTGATAAAGTCTCATTACGTGCTTCTTCTGTCGCAAGAAACCCCGATGGGACAATTCTCGAGACTTGCGAGCCCACATCGATCAGGAAAGCCCATTATCAAAGCTTAAAGAGCCCACATGCTATGACTAGAAGATATGGGCCAAATATAGGCTGAATAAGAGGACCAAAAAGTTGGCCCAAAGAACGAAGAGAGCAGGCGAGCCAATGACCAAGAGACGGACCAAAGCGTTTAAAGCCACATGAGTTAGCAAAGAATGATAGTCTACTCTACTGGAGAAGCGTGAGAATGGTCACAGTGAAGACCAGGGTTCCAGACCCTCTGTCAATACTTTTATCTCCATTTTCTGATATTTTCTCTCTCATCTCTCCTTATTCTCTCTCTCTTCATCTCTCGGTCCTCAAATCTACTGACCTAACCCCAGAACTCCTGCCCATTGGCTCTGTCTCATCTCCCTTAGCTTTTTGACCGTTGGATCTTCAATCGGACCGTTGGATCTTCCACTGGACCGTTGGATCTCTCTAGATATGTCGATCTACCAATCTGGGTCCCAATCAAGTCACCATCCATCCGATCGCCATCAGATTGTCTATCACATCATCTTGTGAGACGATGGACATCATCAATCCATGTGGACCAGTAGCCTGGCCCATCATCATCGACCCGCTGTCCGACCAGTTAGTGGACCCCGTGAATTTCAAAATAATTTTAATTAAATTTTAAAAAATGGGGGGTCCACTAAATGGGGAAATTCCCCAAAGAAAAGTAGTGTTTTACTTAAAATATATATATATATATATATATTTTTTTTATTTCAAAAATTCCCTAATTTCCATAATGGAAACTAGGGAGCTTTAAAAGGGGAAGGAGAAGGGTTCTTTGGAACCCTAATCCCCCTCCTTTCTCTCCCAAAAACCCTTCCCCACGTTTTCCTCTTCTCTCTCGCCTTCTTTCACCTTCTTCTCCTCCATCCTCTTTGTCTTCCTCTTCACGTTCCTCACCGGAGTTGCGCCTGCAACTCCGGCCGTTAGTGTTCCTATTTGCAGCACCCCCTACTGCTACTTCTCCCCCTTCAAGCCGTCTTCCACATCTCCTCTCCCGGATCTGCATCTCCAGCGGCAACAAGGTAACGTCACCACCACCATTACCGTCTTCTCCACAGCTCCACCACGCACCACCTCGAGTTGCAGGTCCGCCTGCGACCTCTCCATTACTGCACTTGATCGTCTCCTCCAACCGTTGCAGCCAGCGACTCGTCGGTGCTGCACTCATTTGAACCGTTACCCACAGCACTGGAGCCTCTATCTTCCTTGCTTCCTCTCTCAACCAGCAACTCACGGTTGCCGCAAGACAGCACCTCCATCTTCCTTGCTTCCTCTTTTAACCAGCAACTCACGGTTGCCGCAAGACGGCACCTCCATCAACACGCAACTACCGTGAATCTTGGACCACTAGTTGCCTTTGCCACCTGCACGAACCAGCTGAGATCCACGGTCAGGTTCGTCTCTGCCAACTACTTCATGAGCTCCACCAGTCCACCGCTCCTCCTTGCACTGCCTCCCTGGTTCGTCGTCGATGCTCCTCTCCACCTCTGCAACTTCGGACGGTAGCCCCTCCTCCCTCTCTACTGATGTGCACCACCTCCTATTGGTTCGTCCTCCATTAAAATCGGCAACAACAGCCTGCCACCGGAAGGGTTTCTTCCTAAAAGACCAACTTGCTATGCACTCCACCCACCACTTCGCACCATCTCCTTCTTGGCTTGGCTGTGAGGCACATGCCACTTTAGATCCTCAACGTTGCTGTCTCCTCTTCTGTTGATATGGTCTTATCCAAGGTAAGTGAGGATCTCTCTTCCCCACGGTAAGTTGCTGCCCCTTTTCTTCACCACGGTAAGCATCTTCTCTCTCTAGGTTTCTATCTAACTTTCTCTCTCTATCTTCTATCCAGCTTTCTCTCTCCTCTCTCTCTCTAACCTCTCTCTAGCTTTTCATGTTGTTTTTCTTTTATTGCTTTTTAGTTAGGAATTGTTTATTCAAGCAATGTATTTCTTTTAGTTTAATTTGATTAATAAAATAGTTTATTTTCAATTCAATTTATTGTCTTCATTATTTCGTAGGCTTTCGATGGTCCATAAATTCTCTCTCTAAAAATATCATGTTTTAAAGTGAACCACCACTCTCACCCCTCCATTTTGTCTTTTTAGCAATTTCTATGGACAATTTTGTCATTTCATGCTCTGAATCACGCTAATCCGACTAATCCTGAGTGCGGATTCGACTCCGACTTTCCACTGTGCAAGCAAGTTTCTATTTTGCAGGAATAAGTCTCGGATAATTACCAATATTGTTGAGATTAGGGTTTCCGATCCGACGACACGGAAAAATCCTACTTTCAATACGCATTTCGGATAGTCCAATATCAAGCCGTTTTAGTACTCTTATTACGTATTTTTTTCTCTCGCAGGAAACCCGATCAGACGATTCTCGAGACTTGTGGGCCCACTATCAAAGCTTAAAGAGCCAACAGGCTATGACAAGAAGATAGCAGTCAAATACAAGTCAAGTCAGAGGATCATAGAGCGGGACCAAGGACCAAGAGAGAGGCAAAGCTGAAGACCAAGAGATGGACCAAAGTGATTCAAAACCATACCAAATGACATAAAATGACGAATTATGTGATTGGTGAAGCCTACTGTAGACAACGTTGAAGATTAGGGTTCAAGACCCCCCCCACGCGCCTACTTTTTTCTCTTTATTTTTGTATTATTTTCTCTCTCCTCTCTTTCCATGTCTTTAAATCCTAACATCTAACCTTTAGATCATATCATCCTACCATTAAATCCCCAGAAAGACCATCCGATCACTCGTTCTATGATCTAACTACCCACATCTCACCATCCGATTATCCATCTGACCATTAGATCATCATATTCCACCGTCCGATCCTCAGATCGACCACCCCGATCATCAGATCGATCATCCTAATCCTCTGATCTCCATCATCTAACCTTTGATCTCCTCTCCTCCAACTCTATCCCATCTCCCATAGCTTTTCCACTGTTAGATCTTCTATTAGAACGATGGATCTCTCTAGATCTAATGGTTCTCCTATTTTGGCCAAGACCGCCATCATCGATCCACCCAAAATCTTGGCCATCCACTCTCTCATTACCCATTATCCTAGTGGCCCATTGGATCACCTATCTTTAGATCCATTATCTTGTTGGCCCATTGGCCGATATGTGGCATGTTCAATATTGGCCCAGGCCTATTCACTAGCGGGCCCACAGCCTATTCTTTCCATAACCCACGGCCTGACACCAATTCTTGGCCTATTAGCCACTATCATCCAAGGCCTATGGTCGATCCACACATGGACCGAACTCACATGCCACATCACCCACATAGCCCATGGCCTAGTCGCCCACTAGCACTCTTTGGACCCCATGGCCTTCACCTTAAAGACCCAAATTACTTAAGCCCATATAAATGTAGGAGAAAAGGTCTCTCTTGATCACTTCTCCCTCATCCCAAATAACTACCCACGTGTTCCTCCTCACTCTCCAATCTCCCTTTAAAACCTAAGAGAACCCCACTTCTCTAATCGATTCCCTCCCCGGCCCCTCCCTTCTCCTAATCCCTCTTCTCTAAACCCCTATTTCCTACCTTGTTGGCCATCCATTAGGCTACAACTCTAGCAGGCAACCGGACTGCACATCTTCTTCTCCCTTCTCCAACCCGAAAACCATCATAGAAGATAGGTTTTCTCTTCTCCTTCCCTCTCACTAATGTGTTGCATGCCTGCAACACACTGTACATCTATTCAACCATCGTCTTGGCAAACCTACAACTCCGACAGGTGAAACTCCCATCCACATCTGCAACCAAGGTTGCTCCTCTAGCAACGACAAACCAGCAACAACCAGCCTCCTTGCTGCCTTCGTCTCTAGCAAGTAAGCCCCTCAGCTTCTCCTTCTTCTTCTTCTTCTTCTTCTTCTTCTTCTTCTTCTTCTTCTTCTTCAAATCTTCTTGCACCAGAGTAGCAACCTGCAACTCTGGCCAATCTCCTGTGCAGACCTACAACTCTCACTTGTGGGTCACAATTTCACAACTGAACTATAACCTTGCACCTTCCCGCGGCCTGCTCTTGGACACGATGATCTCCATTGTTGCCCACCATGTGTTGTGCGTCTACAACACTCAACGTCTTCTCCATTCCACCACCTACTTGCTCTCCACCTTGCCAGACTGATATTCAACGGTGCTCCTCCCTAACCGTTCATCCCTTGTGGAGTCTCTTCCACGCTGTCGCACCACGTGTCTTCTCCATCCCACCTCGTGTTGGCCTCACAACTTGCTGCCCAAGGTCCTTTCATTTGGATAGACTGCAACTCCACGTATCGGTGCCTCTTCCTCCTCTTCAAGGGACTTATCCATATTCAAAACCAGTGCTCACCACGTTCTTCACCAACCGAGCTCCCCCTTGCCTCTCCCACCTTCAAATTTATGTTGGGCTACCAGCAGGTTCCACTAAGTCTCCTTCACGATTTCAAAAGTAGGAACCTATGGTTGGGTCAGTGCACCACGTGCTACACTACCCTACAAACAGCAACTTTGGTGACTTTCTGGGCTCCAAAATGACCATTGGACAGTCACTCCTCCTTGGCTCTTCTGGGGTAAGTTTCGAGGAAATCCATCTCTTTACCTTTTTTTTTCTCTCTCTCATTCTCTATCTAGATCTCTTGTTTCTCGCACTTTATCTCTCTACTTAATTTCTCTCTTACTTGCTTTCTAGTGTAGATTTGCTTTATCATAATTAAATTCTTGTACAGATGTGAAACTTGGGTTTTTCCGCGTCGTTGGATTCAAAAACCTTAGAATCAACACATTGGTAATTTTATCCGAGTTTTTATCCTACAAAAATATGAACTTTGTATAGGGATTCGTGTCGGATGTCGATCCGCACTCGGGGTTAGTTTGCGCAAATTAGAACATGAAATGATAGATTTTCTTTATAGAAATTGCTAAAAAGAACAATGATGGAGAGATGGGAGAGATGGAAATCGACATTCAAACATGATTTTTGAGAGATTGTATCCAACTAATAAAAACAATGAACTGGGAAACATAGCAAGCTTGAAATAACAATTAAACTTTTTCATTAAGACATTAAAAGAAAATCTCCATTACAATTAATCAAAGTCAAACTAACATGAGCCAAAAATAAAATAAAAATAAAAAAATTAAACCCTAGTGAAGATTTAGAGAAAGAAAGCTAGTTTAGAGAGAGAAAATGAGAAAAGGCCTAGAGAGAGAAAGACTTAGAGAGAGAACTAGAGAGACAAAAGAGGAGGTTTTCTCACCGTGATGGATGGATGGCCGGCAACACGAAGGATTCGTGGACTACCAGTGCACTTGTACGTGGCTGAGGTGGCTGTGGATTTCTTGATGAAGATTTGCCCTCATGGAGAATCGCCAACTGGATTGCTTGGTGTGCAACACCAATACGTTGAAGAAAATGAAGGTGGCAGCAACGATGAGGCATGGATGATGGCATTGTAGAAAAGTCCAGCAGGTGAGGATCGACCTCATGGTGGTGATGACGAACGGCTTGGTGGCGATGTGGAGGAGTTGCAGTGACAAAGTGGAGGACGTCTCCTTCCCTTCTCTTCTCTCCTATTTTTTTTTTGTCTTCATTTTTGGGAGAGAGAAGTGAAGAGAACGTGGGTATTGCAGACTGTGATTGTCATGGCCCAGTCATCCAAGCGCCGACCCATCCAAGAGCTGGGTCAAAAATGGCTACCGGGATGCCGCGTGGAGCCGTCGAATAGTAGGCAGGGGGGAGGTAGGCAGGGGAGGGGTGCATGAGTTTAGTCCCACATTGGATAAGGAAGCGTCCGAGATCCTGGCTATAAGTGGCAAGCTGAACCTTCATAGTAACAACGCGTTTTCCTCCCAAAGAGGGGGGAGAGGCAAAGCCGTGCGCTGGGGCATGTGCGCTTGGCGAAGCGGACAATATTGTTACTGTGGTGGGCCCGGGTGTCACAAGTGGTATCAGAACCGAGGACAGCTCATCATGTCGGGTAGGGTGAATGTCATGGCCCAATCATCCAAGCGCCGACCCATCCAAGCGCTCGGTCGGAAATGGCTACCGGGATGCCGCGTGGAGCCGTCGAACAGTAGGCAGGGGGGAGGTAGGCAGGGGAGGGGTGCATGAGTTTAGTCCCACATCGGATAAGGAAGCGTCCGAGATCCTGGCTATAAGTGGCAAGCTGGACCTTCATAGTAACAACGTGTTTTCCTCCCAAAGAGGGGGGAGAGGCAAAGCCGTGCGCTGGGGCATGTGCGGTTGGCACGTGCGCTTGGCAAAGTGGACAATATTGTTACTGTGGTGGGCCCGGGGCGTCACAGTGATCCAAGCCGTCCGGGATAGGTGCAGTCCGGCGGTGAAACTTGCAGGTCCGGGAGTGATCTTTGAGAGGGAGAGATCGATGGAAGAGCATGCCGACCATTTTCCTCTTCCGGTCCTGGCTGGATGAGGAGAGAATCCAAAATGAAGAGAGCGGCAACTAGCGTTTCCCTTGGCAGAAAAGTGGGAGAGTTGCAGGTTTAGCAATGGAGGTTGCCGGCCGAAAAGTGCAGGTGGTGGTGATCTCGGTCTAAACCGTGAACGCTGGAGTAAAGGGGCTGCACACCTGCTATTTAGGTGATGAACCAGCAGGGTGGGGACGGTGCTAGAAGGTGGAGAGGCTAGAGTTGCTGGACGGTGCACACCAGCAGCAATGCGACCCTCCTCCTCCTTCTTATCTTCTTCTTTTTTTATTTATTTTACTTTTCTTTTTTTTTCTTGGAAGAAAACAGTCCAAAAAAGGAGAGGGTGACGGCTAGGCAGCAAAGGAGGTGGAGACATTGGGAGGGTAGTAGAACGTGAGAGAAAGAGGTAAGGACGTAGGGGGAGAAGGCATTTTTGATTTAAGGTTTTCTACTTCTAAAATGGAACGTGGGTGAGGTGTGCTTCCCTCAATAGAGACCATGGGATCCTCAATTGGAAACCCACGGTTTGAAAGTTACTCCCCTTCCTTTTCTCTCCTTCTTCTCCTATTTTTTTTGCCTCTTTTGCCCCTCTCCCTTTATGGCTGGATGTCCATACCCTTTATGGGATTAAGGCTCTCCTCCTTTGCTACATCACCCATGGGCCCCACCTTTAGCAACGCTACATCACCCATGGGCCCCACCTTTAGCAACTCATCAAGTGGCTGCCACCTTTAGCAACTTAGCAAGTGGCTACCACTTTTGCTTATGGGCTTGCTGCCATTGCATATGGACCCCACCTTGTAATTCAATAATTATCAACTCTTGATCAAGCTTTTGACATCTAACATGGGGCCCAACTCTAGCAAATTTGTTTCTAATTTGCTTCTCACCTAGATCATCCAAATTATGCTCAACCATCCCGTGCATCAAATAAAGCAATCTCTTCCATTCTCTCTTCATAAAATACTATCTCTTTCTCACAAAGATATCCTTTCCAAATGCCTTTATATCTTGCTTTATGTCCAACTCATTGGTCAACGTCCCATTGGTTCCTTGACTCGTCCGAGGCTTCCCAGATCTTGGGAACTTTCTTGATTGGATTCCTGGAACTCATTTGCAACACCAACTTGATTATCTGCATGGAGACTCCCTATGGTTATTTTTATCTTGGTTCACGGATCAGTTGGCTCATAGGTTCCTTGTCCGGCTCTACTATCCTCTGAAATATACTTGGCCCGCATTTTCCTCTCATAACTTGTTGACTCTTTAAGCTTTGAAAGGCGGCTTCTGTGATCGATAGTGGGTCTGTAGGTCTCCAGAATCGTCTGATTTCTTTTTCTGCAATAACGAGAAGCGCGTAATGAGACTTAATTATAACGGCTTAATATCTAGACTTTCAAAAATGAGTTTAATTCATACAAATATACTATTTCATCTAGAAAAGTGTGTTCTACGCAACAGAAGAGGCTCTTACATAGAAAAGTGGATAAATAAAGCAATTTTTTATAAGAGAGTGCGATAATGCCAAAAGGATAATTGCTTAAAATAAGCACTTTTGAATGAATATCACAACCCCCAACCACTATATTGCCAATCTTGGGCAATTAGTGTGAAATAAATGAGCTTAAAAGGGCTCTGCACATGCTGCACACTTTTTCATATTAGCTTAGGGAAAACACCGTTCGTCAAGTTAACGTATGGATGCAAAAATAGTTACGGACAAGCGAAGAGTTGGTAAGTTTTAGCAAGACTACAGACTGATAATCATGACCTAGAATAGTCAGACTCTGCGTGTGTGTGTGCTCAACATTCTCATCATCTTGCAGTAAAGATTTCCAGATTACCTCTAAGTTCTTATGCCTCGACCTCAAATCTCACTTGTAGACTACTTAGAATGGAATAACTCAGGAATGATTTTTTTCTTTTCTCTCAATTTATATGTGAGGAGATGTGTTGATATATGAAACAAAGATCACACATATGTATTATTTGAAGGAATGACATCTTTAACAGAAGAAGATCTCATGATTGGAATATCACTTTACTCGGGAATGTCAGATCAAACTCTATAGCTTCTCTTTCTCTAATCTCCACATTTTATAATCGTGCTATCCTAGAATCAAGTAGGACTTTCTTGGGTTGTAATGAGGCTTAAGTTTATAAGGAATATTTTCATATTCAATTTGACAAAGATTCCGTTTGACATAAAAATATTCTTGTAACCGTTCCTACGAGCACAAGTGTAGTGTGAAGATGTCATGGTACGCATACTTCGCCAACTACGTGAAGACTAAAAGACAGAGACAACAAAAATTAGACTGTTGACGATATGAGTCATCTGAGTAACTGTTGATTTATCGGTTAATGATCGTGTACGCTCGATTAGGAAGGTAAGTGACTTAGTGGCCATAGGAGTTGATTAAAATGAATAAAATATAATGGTCAGACTTAGTCATTGGACAGACCCGAGTCAAAGTCAACATTTATTGACTAGTAGGATAGTCCAATCGATTGGACATGTATCCCCAATCGATTGGACATAGCCCAATCGATTGGAGACACTGTGTAATCGATTGGAGACTACGAGGCAGAAACATAATTGAGCACAATCGATTGGAGACTCTGTGAAATTGATTGGAGCCTTCGGGATAGAAATCTTTCTGAGTACAATCGATTGAAGCCTTCGGGATAGAAAGTTATATATGTCAAATCGATTGGAGAACCCTGTGCAATCGATTGGTGCCTTCGAAACAGAAAACTTATTGAGCCCAATCGATTGGACACTTATCCCCAATCGATTGGACAAATTGTACAATCAATTGGACTTTGAATAGAATCGGTTTTTTCAGATCTGAAATTCTAGGTTCCATCATCCCACGTTCCACACGACTCAGGGTCTTGGAATTTTATAAATAGTACCCTTCTATGCCTTCTCTAAATAAACACAGAGTGACTCAATCTTCAAGAGAAAGAAACAAAGGCTATATTTATTAGAGTGTCCATTCGAAGAGCAAGAAGCTTATTTTCATACACATCTTGTGAGCTTGTTCTCTTCTCGATCAAGGCCAAGAGTTTGATCTTTACTCAAACTAGGTTTTCCACTTCTATATTCAACCTAGTAAGCCCGAGAGTACCAGTGTGACTCAACACCATTTGAGCAACTTATGGTTCAGGGTGTACTGAATCCTTCACCTTCTACAAAGGCGGAAGTATTGAGAATTAAGATCGGAGGAGCCGGTCGAAGGTAGGTTTGGGGTGTACCAAACTGAACAAGAGGATAAGGCTTCTTGGCTGGAAGGACGCATATGGATTCGTGGCGTTGATTCAGAGGACGTGGACGCATCGACAGTAGGCCTTGGCTAAGGTTGGAAGCTATATTTGCAACGGTGCTGCGTAGGTAACCTTTATTTTGTTTAACTTTTCAGTTAGTGATACTCTCCGTCTGGACGTGGTCCCGTGATTTTTCTTTGGCTAAGGTTTCCACGTAAAAATATCTTGTCTTGTGTGATTGTTTGTTTGTATTCCGCAATCTATCTTGATTTAATCAAACGATAAAAAGATAATATACTACGTAAGTATATTTGATTTGAGTCGGTTGTGATAATCCTTTATCAAACAACCAAGGCATGAGATTTTATCCCCTTACCATCGACCAGTAAAACTATGTAGGTATAATTAATTTTAAATACCTAATCAACCCCCCCTTTAGGTATATTGAGTTAAAGAGAATGGACCAGTGAAATTTCAATTGGTATCAGAGCGGGTATTTCTAATTAAGTTTTAATCACCTGAATTTAGATTCTTGAGAAATCAATCCATTTTCATTAATTTGTCAAAATGCAAAGAGGTGGAAATACATCAAGACCTCCATTGTTTGATGGAGAAGACTACGCCTATTGGAAGGCTAAGATGAAGGCTTTTCGAAAGTCCATTGATGAAAGAATCTGGATGTCAGTAGTGGATGGTTGGTCATCACCCACAATGGAAGTAGGAGAGAAAATCATTCTTAAACCAAAAAACGATTGGATTAAAGATGACATAGATTGTTGTTGTCTTAATAGCAAATGGTTAAATACTATTTTTAATGCCGTTGATAAGAATGAATTTAGAAGAATCTCTACTTGTTCCCTAGCTAAAGAAGCATGGGACATACTTAGAGTCACACATGAAGGAACGTTAGCCGTTAAGATTTCCAAGCTTCAAATGCTGACATCCAAGTTCGAATCCATGAGAATGGAGGAGAATGATACCTTTACTGAGTTTTATGCAAAACCTAGTGATATTGTGAACTTTGCTCACAACTTGGGTGAGATCATTCCTGAATCAAAAGTTGTTCAAAAAATTTTGAGATCCTTACCTGATAGATTTCAGGCTAAGGTCATTGCGATTGAAGAAATCAAAGATGTTGATTCTCTTAAAGTTGATGAGCTAGTTGGGTCTCTACAAACTTATGAGATGAATTTGAGACAACCAAAGAAATCAAAAGAAATTGCCCTTTAGGTTTCTAAAGCTCAAGATTTAGAGTCAGATGTTGACTCTAAAGTAGAAATGGCATTGTTCGTGAAAAAATTCAAAAAGTTCTTTCGTTCGAAAAATGATAGGTTCAAGAACAATAAACAGTTTGATAAAACTGTGAAACATGCCAGACCTCATGAGAGAGGTAGTAGAAGTGACAGGAACCCTAGGGAAAGCCGCTCAAGCGATCCTCAATGTTTCAAATGTAAGGGTTTTGGTCACTTTACAAATGTGTGCCCAAACAAAGAAGAATGCAAGGGCAAGGCAAAAGCATTCAATACCACATGGGATGAAGAATCAGGAGATCATTCTGATAATTCAGATAGCAATGAAAAGACTGATAAGTATACAGCTTTTGTTGCTTGTCTCAATAGTCCTTATGGATCTCATGGAGAGTCCAAGAAAAGTGATGATGAGAGTTCGGAAGACTCTTACAATGGGGATTCGGATGACTAGACAGTTGGTGTGAAAGAACTGTACGAGGAATCGATAAAATTTATCAAGGCTAACAAAGTTTTATCTGACAGGGTTAAATATCTTGACTCTGAAAATGCAGCCTTAGTAATTGACACTGAAAAATTAAAAGTGTTGATTACTGATTTAGAGCAAGAGAATGAGTCTCTGCTAAAAAGGAACAAATCACTAGAATGTGAATTCCAAACTTGCATGACACGCAAGGAATCCCTAGAGAATGAGGCTCTCAAATAAAAAAGGGACGTGTTAGGATTCTCATCCAGCTCTGCAAAGCTTGATGAGATTCTTTGTGTGGGAAAAGTCTATGGAGACAAACAGGGTTTGGGTTACAAAAACAATCAAGAAAAAGGGTCTTCATCCAAGACGATTTTTGTTAAAGCCCTAGCTATTCCCACACATATCAATGACCAAATAAAAATGGTAAAAAGCAGTCGTCAGTGCAAGTACTACAAAAACATGGGTCATGTAATTAGAGATTGTCACAAGTGGAGAAGAGGACATCAAAATCCTCTAGAAAAAATGGTGAATACCACTCAGAATGTGAAAAGTCAGAGAATTCCTATGAAGATACATTATGAGATAAATTATTTGGATCTACTATTTAGGAAGATGAAAGACCTTTTGGAAAGGTCTAAAGAATTAATCAAAGAGATTGAGTCTCTTAAAAAATTCAAACAACCTCAGAGTTATGTAACTCAAAAGAGGAAAGGTCCTAAGAGATCCATCTGCCAAACTCACATTGGTGTGGGTTAGGAAAGATTCTTTGAAGAAGAAATGTTCGTCAATGTCATACTTCTGAGCAATGTGCTCTCTATTCCCTCTTGTTCTCATATTCTTATGTTTTGAAGGATTTTTGTTTCTTTTTTATTTTGCTTCTTTTTGAAGAATAAAAATTGATAATATTTCAGAAAAATCAAAAGATCAAGTGTTCAGAAGAATGTTAAAATTATTATTCTATACAATTTTGATGAGTAGTAATTTCTGAGACATTCCAAAAAACATGACTTAACTGTTAGTAAAATTTTTGCTAATCTAGGTATTATATCTTTTAATTGTTATGATTGGTCAATTTTTACTAGTATGCATTAAAAGATTATTGAAACAGTATATCTCACATTCACATGCACACTGAGTATTTCTGTAAGAATGGATTTGATAGAAGTGTGAAATCTTGTATTATTGGAATTAGGAATAAACCTCTACTGATTATAACTTCAAATTAGTAGTGTTCCTGCCTTCAGTTGATTTCAAAACTACACTATAGTCGACTGTTGGCCTCCCAATGAGAGTTATTATTTTGAGAAAAAAGCTACCTCTACAAAAGTTAGAGTGAATGCCATCTGTATGGCCCTGTTTAAAATTGAAATCTGATTCTCATTGCTGCAGAAAAGGGCTACCTACATGGAGAGTGAAAGCTACCTATATTCAAAGTGAATAAAAAGGGTGTAAAAGACAGCCAATTTGCTAAAAAAAATTTATCCATCAGCAAATATCCATATACATGAGAGTATGTGAGATCCCTAAATAACTCTAATGAGGATTTTATGATCGGATACATGATACCTCCACATTCTGATACGTATGAGAAATTATTACTGAAATCTTCTCTGGTACCACAGATAGACTCAGATCACTTACACGTGATGATATTATTGTTGATATTTGAATCTATGATTATTAGTGATCTGTGACTTGCGCTAATGTCTAAAAGAATTAATATTTTTGATGAAGCAAAAGATTGCACTAACGTGTTAGTTAATTATCTCAAATCAGAATCAGACTGTCTTCATGAAGGAATTCTATGTTTTTCTGACATTTTATCTTTTCTTGAGCAGTTTAAAAAGAATTTTTGACTTGAAAAGATTTTCTTGGGGGTCTTGAAAAATGAGCCGATTTGTTTAAAATTTTTTTCTTCCCGAACCAGTCCAATCGATTGGAGGGTACAGCCCAATCGATTGGAGAGTACAGCCCAATCAATTGGACAAGCTCCAATCGATTGGCCACTTAGTCCAATCGATTGGACAGTGCGACGTTCGGTTTTATAAAATTCAAAATGGTCATTTTCAACCCCAATCGCCTCCTAGATTTCTCCTAATCGATCGTAGGTGCCTGATCTACTGTTCACATAAGGTTTTGTGGAGCGATTCTCTCGATTTCCTTATTTTTTACTTCACCCTCTTCATTGAGCTTTTTGGGAATTTCTGAGCAAAAATGGAGATTTTTTGATATTTTCTTTCTTTCTTGGTGCTCATGGCAAATAATCCTAGTCGTAGAAGAGCTATTGTGGTATCTGAAAAAGAAAGTGCTGATGAAGAACAGCTGGTTCAACGGACTCAATCACGAGTCAAACGGGGTGGTTGACTCAGCGGGTCGCGACACTCTGAGCGGGGTGAATCATCCAGAGGTCCTAGGAGAGCTCGGGGTCGTGCCCGACATAGCGATATTCCTTCGGTGAGTGCTCCTATCTCCCCGTTCATGTTCGATTCCGCTAGAGATCGCTTTGAGCATTTCTCTGGTCGAAAATTCACTATTGAGAGTGTAGTTGAGTTCAGCACTATTTTGGGTACTATGGTCCATTCACAGTTCGTATCTTACGAGTGGATTCCTATCACTCGTTTGACCATTCCATTTTACCCTGTCTTGGTTAAACTTTTTTATGCCAACATGCACGCCATTCAGTATGATGACCCGAGTGAGTTATCCTTCCAGACTTTTGTCTTTGGGGCTTACCTGACTATTACACCTGATCTTATCTCTACCCTGTTGGACATACCTTGTTCGTCTACCTCATATGAGTACATTCCTAGGACTAGTGAGATGACGACTTCTAGGGTCACCTTGACCAAGACTCTCACAGGGCAGCTATTTGACTGGAGTACATTCATACTTCTTACATCCCTTCTCTCTGAGTATTGTCTATTGCACCTTATCTGTGAGTACAACATTGATCCACCTGACCATGGGGCACAGGTGAACATTGATCATCTTCAGCTTTTTTACCATCTTGGCACTGGATTTGTCATTGACCTTCCGAGGTTCATTTTTAGAGCCATGGTTAGAGCGGGTGAAAGTAAGGTTTCTCCGTGTCGTTGGATCGAAAACCCTAATTCCAACACATTTTTAAGTTGATCTGATATTTTATCCTGCAAAATATAGAGTTTTGTATAGGGATTCGTGTTGGATGTCGATCCGCACTCGGGGTTAGTTTGTGCAATTCAAGGACATGAAATGACAGAATTTTGCTGGAGATTGTGGAACCTATGGAGAGGCGAGAATAATGGGTTCGAGCATTAAATCAATCATATTTTTGAGAGAGAATTTGCTAACATGAACTCAAGCAAACAAAATAAAAAATTTATAATAGAACTAACAACAAAATACATCATTGAAAATGTCTTTTACATTAAAATGAACTTGCAAAAATTAAACTAACTAATAAAGCAAAAAATAACTATAAAGAGAAAGTGGAGAGAGAAATGGAAAAATTAGAGATTCAAGAGAGAGAGAAAGTGAAAAAGAAGAGAGAGAAAGATAGAAAGAAGATAAGGAGTTCTAGAGAGAGAAACTAGAGATACCCTAGAGAGATAAAAGAGAAGTAGAGAGAGAGAGCAAGTAGAGAGAAAGAACTAGAGAGAGAAAGAGAATGGTTACCTTGGGGAGCTTACCCGTAGTTGCATTGGCCCATGACTGGCCAATGATGAGGGTGTGTCGAGAAGGACCTACCAGGAGGTTAAAACAGTTGAACCAGCAACGGTGGGAAATGGTTGCTGGTTCGGCCATCAACTATGGAGGATGATGCACATGGTCAAGAGGACCGTTAAGGACTGGTGAATGGCTGGTGATGGAGATCTGCTACTCGGGCTACAACTCATGGGATTTGTAGGTGTGGATGGAGGCGTGGTGGTGCGGCAACCCGTGAAGGATGCAACAGGAGAGAACGACTTGCAATGGTGATGAAGATGGTGGTGCTTTTGCAAGTTGAAACGGAGGTGCTCCAACTTGATAGGGCCATAGAGAGAAACCTGATATGAAGATCACGTGGTGGGCTGTGCTGTGGTAAGATGCAGCCCGAAGATAGGAGAATATGAGAGAGGACGGCTGAGAGTTCCTCTTCTTCTTTCCTTTTTTTTTTCTTTGCCTTACTTTTTCTTTCTTTTTTTTTCTGTTGGAGAAGGGTAGAGAGGGATTGACAAAGAAGAGAGTTGAGAGAAGAGAGGATGAAAAGAATGAGAGGGGAGAGATGGGGGTGTAGACGGCTTAAGAGTGGAGTGCTACCAAGTTGCAGGCCTTCAACTTGAAGACCATATCATTGGGAAAGAGCAGTCCGTGTGTAGCAGCAGGTTGCAGGGGGCGGTGGTGCTTTGTAGAAGAGAGGAAACCGGCATCTAGGAGTTGCAGCAACAAGGTGAAGACGTTGCCGGTCTACACAGGTGGTTCCCCGGTAGAGAAGATGGAGAGGGGCGGAGAGGTGCGCTGGCGACCGGAGTTGCGGGCTGCAACTCCGGTGGGACGTGAAGGAGAACAAGAAAAACAAGAAGAAGAAGACAGAGGAGAGAAGGAAAAGAAGAAGACAAAGGAGAGAAGAAGAAGAAGAAAAAGAAGAAGAAGAAGAAGATAGAGGAGAGAAGGAAAAGAAGAAGACAAAGGAGAGAAGAAGAAGAAGAAAAAGAAGAAGAAGAAGACTTACCAGACGACCGGAGTTGCAAGCAACTCCGGCGAAGATATGAAGAAGATGAAGAAGAGGAGGAAGAGAAGGAAGCAAAACAGAAGGAGAAGAAGGAGGGGAAAACGTGGGAGGAGTTTTCGGGGAAAGAGAGGAGAAGAAAGGAGGGGGATTAGGGTTCAAACGAACGCTTCTCCTCTCCTTTATAAACCTCCCATTTTCCTTTAATGGAAAATGGGATTTTTAGAAATAAAAATATATATATATATATATATTTTTTTTTTTTTTAAATCACTTTCTTTGGGGGATTTCCCCATTTAGTGGACCCCCCCCCACATTTTTTAAAATTTAATTCGAATTATTTTGAAATTCACGGGGTCCACTAAATGGCTGGGTCACGGGTCGATGATGATGGGCTCGTCTACTGGCCCACATGGATTGATGAATCATCTCACAAGATGATGTGACAGACAATTTGATGACGATCAGATGGATGGTGACTGGATTGGGACCCAGATTGGTAGATCGACGGATCTAGAGAGATCCAACGGTCCAATGGAAGATCCTACGGTCAGAAAGCTAAGGGAGATGAGACAGAGCCAATGGACAGGAGTTCTAAGGTTAGGTCAGTAAATCTGAGGATCAGGTGGTGATGTATAGGGAGATGAAGAGAGATGAGAGAGAAATAGGAGAGATGAGAGAGAAAACTCTACAGACTACAGAGATAACTGCTGGCGGAGGGTCTGGAAGCTTGGTTTTCAATATGTTTCCTTCTCGGACTTCGTCAGCAAAGCAGATTATCATTTTCTTCTCATTTCATGTGGCTTCGACTACTTTGGTCCGTATCTTGGTCATCAGCTCTCCATCTCTTTTGGTTCTTTGGACTGGCTCAGTGATCTTCTGACTTGACCCTTACTTAGCCTGTATCTTCTAGTCATAGCATGTTGGCTCTTTAAGCTTTGATATTAGGCTTCTGTGGTTGATCATGGGCCCGCAAGTCTCGAGAATAGCCCGATCGAGTTTTCTGCAAGAGAAGAGCACGTAATGAGACTTGATCATAACATTTTTATATCTAGACTTCCAGAAATGCGTTTAATGCATGCAAATATACCATTTCGTCCAGAAAAATGTGTTCTACGCAATGAAAGAGACTCTTACATAGAAAAGTGGATAATTAGAGCAGTTTAACGTAAGAGAGTGTGATAACGCTTAGAAGATAACAGTGGAAAATACGCACTTTTAAGCGAATATCAGCGGGTAGCCAGTTGGCTAACCATCCTTGTCTCCCTTTCCCTCTACTTGTGAGCTCTATCTTACTTCATTTGGATGTGGCGATTCGAGCCAATGAGGAGGTGCGCTCTCCCATGGGGCCTATTGGGCCTTCGACTATCAGAAAGGGCATGTCTCAGGTTCAGAGAGTGACAGATGTACCTCCACACTTCGATGATATTTTTGATGAGGACTTGGGGGATGATATTGAGCCAGGGGGTCTGCCAGATACTAAGATGCATCCTCAAGAGACACAGCCATCTTTCGACCAGCCTCCTAAGATGCCTGCTCCTTACTCCTTTGAGTCTCTTCATCATCAGATGGTGGGATTCGACCAGCGTCTCACAACGCATAAGGAGGGGACAGCACAGAGCTTTCGCCGATTAGAGGAGGGTCAGGAGAGGATGTCGGGTTCCATGTACGATATGCAGCGTTACATGGAGTACCAGTTCACCATGATGGGCTTTTGACAACATCCACCAGTTCATGGCCCTGATCAGCATGATGGTGCTGGACCATCTATATAGACTTTTGGAGAGAGATATCTTGAGAGTTATCATGTGTTTTTACTTTTTTTATTATTGTACACTGATAAACTCAGACTATGCATAGTTATACTCTGCCTGTGTTATATTTTGTTACAGGGTATAAACCAGTATGTATTTGGTTATGGATGTATATATTGCACTTATTTCTCATGATAAATATTCATTGCATGCTTATTATTTGCTTATCTTTTTGTACCTTTGTCAATCTGTGACAAAAAGGGGGAGAGAAAATCATAGCGGTAAAAATAAGTTGATGCATGAGATAGGGGGAAAGAAATTTAGGGAGAGAAAATATTTTATTATTTTTTTAATTTCTCTACTTGTGATGTGCATAATTTAACTCACTGCATTTTATATGAATTATTGATTGTCGATGATATTACATGGTATGTATTGTTTGGTAGAATGTGTAGGGAACAGATCAAAAGCCATTACATTATATCTGTTCGATTATCTCCAAGAGAGTGTGAGATAATGAGTGAATCATGTAAGAGGGTGGGATTGTATTTTCTATTTTTTACCTTCTATATGATTAAATGTTTTTTGTCACGGAATTACCAAAGGGGGAGATTGTAAGGAATATTTTCATATTCAATTTGGCAAAGATTCCGTTTGACATAAAAATATTCTTGTAACCGTTCCTACGAGCACAACTATAGTGTGAAGATGTCGTGGTACACATACTTCGCCAACTACGTGAAGACTACAGCAAGAATCAGATGGTTGACGATCGGAGTCATCTGAGTACTTGCCGATTCGTCGATTAATGATCGTGTATGCTCGATTAGGAAGGTAAGTGACTTAGTGGCCATAAGAGTTGATTAAAATGAACAAAATATAATGGTTAGACTTAGTCATTGGATAGACCTGAGTCAAAGTCAAAATTTATTGACTAGTGGGATAGTCCAATCGATTGGACATGTATCCCCAATCGATTGGATATAGCCCAATCGATTGGAGACACTGTGTAATCGATTGGAGACTCTGTGAAATCGATTGGAGCCTTCGGGACAAAAAGCTTTCTGAGTACAATCGATTGGAGACTCTGTGTAATCTATTGGAGCCTTTGGGACAAAAAGTTATATATGTCAAATCGATTGGAGAACCCTGTGCAATTGATTGGTGCCTTCGGAACAAAAAACTTATTGAGCCCAATCGATTGGACATTTATCCCCAATCGATTGTACATGGCCCAATCGATTGGACTTTGAACAAAATTAATTTTTTCGGATATGAAATTCTAGGTTCCATCATCCCACGTTCCACACGACTCAAGGTCTTAGAATTTTATAAATAGAACCCTTCTATGCCTTCTCTAAATACACACAGAGTGACTCAATCTTCAAGAGAAAGAAGCAAAGGCTATATTTATTAGAGTATCCATTCGAAGAGCAAGAAGCTTGTTTTCATTCACATCTTGTGAGCTTGTTCTCTTCTCGATCAAAGCCAAGAGCTTGGTCTTTACTCAGCCTAGGTTTTCCACTCTATATTCAACCTAGTAAGCCTGAGAGTATCGGTGTGACTCAATACCATTTGAGCAACTTAAGGTTCAGGGTGTACTGAATCGTTCACCTTCTGCAAAGGCGGGAGTGTTGAGATTTAAGATCGGAGGAACCGGTCGAAGGTAGGTTTGGGGTGTACCAAACTGAACAAGCGGATAAGGCTTCTTGGCTGGAAGGGCGTGCGTGGATTCGTGGCGTTGATTCAGAGGACGTGGACGCATCGGTAGTAGGCCTTGGCTAAGGTTGGAAGCTGTATTTGCAATGGTGCTGCGTAGGTAACCTTTGTTTTGTTTAACTTTTCAGTTAGTGATACTTTCCATCTTTACGTGGTCCCGTGGTTTTTCTTTGGCTAAGGTTTTCACGTAAAAATATCTTGTCTTGTGTGATTGTTTGTTTATATTCTACAATCTATCTTGATTTAATCAAACAACAAAAAGATAATATACCACGGAGGTATATTTGATTTGAGTTGGTTGTGATAATCCTTTATCAAACAACCAAGGCATGAGATTTTATCCCCTTACCATCGACCAGTAAAATTGTATAGGTATAATTAATTTTAAATACCTAATCAACCCCCCCCCTTCTAGGTATATTGAGTTAAAGATAACGGACCGGTGAAATTTCAAGAAAAGGCTTAATGGGCTTAACAAGAATAGGCTTTTATAGAAAGGTTCAAAGAGTTTCTAATAAAGTATAATTCAGGTGAGTAAAAAGGCTGAACGGTTCAGAAAAATGGCCTAGTTCATTTTCTAGGGTTTGCACTATCATGTATACTGTCTTGACTCGATACAGAGAAGGTTCTGTCATAGTAATCCAATGTTGATGTCGTTCCGAGTTTTATGATCGAAGCAAAAGATAATGAGATCTCTCAATGAATATTGTGGGCATGAAGAATAGTGAGTCATCTTGTGACTTAAAATTGTTGTATAACCCTCTGAAATGATTAAAGGCTCGAAAGCTCACTAGGTTAAGTCTCCATAATTATTCTCACAGGATCTCTAGAGTTTTCAAACTTAGGATGACTCTGATGTTGATAGTGTACAATTGTGCCAAATCTGAGTTTTCCTAAGTTTTCAAACCTGCTGTAGTCACGCTTGACTTGACTCAAAGCTAACCTTTAACAAAAATTGTCATCCTCAATACTGACTTTAATGGAGGTTTTCAGCTAATCAAAGTCAGGGTATTTGACACATTTTTGAAATTCTAGAAAACTTTGGAAAACATCGGAAACCACCCAAAATCTAAATTTTTTTTTATCAAAATGAAAACATGAGTTTTGGTAAAAATCCACCCCCAACCAAAATATAGCACCGTCCTCAATGCTCATGATCGGGACATGAAATGATGAAAAATCGGTAATGATAATTCAAATGTTCAGGGAGGATGTTACCAAGTCGGCAGAAACTCGATAGTGTGTGGTACCTAATGATAGGAAGAATGAATGTACCTATATTTCTAGAGATATCACAATAATAACAAATGCATGAGACTCATGTACTCTAGGAATACCGGAATTGCCTTTCCGAAAGTGCTAAGTTTTACGTCTTCAGCCAGACATGATGGGGGTATATCAAGTACCCCAAACCAGGTTGAAACATGGAGATTGAATGAAGCTGCAGTCTTCCTGACACCTAAGGTGGAACTGAGACTGCTATCCTATCCCTTGTCTAGGTATACCTGTGTAGAATAGGTCATTCTCAGTGTAGACTGAGAGAAGGGTAGTAAGTGCTCTAAGTAGATGTGAAAGAGCATTGAGTGTAACGGGGATGGATCGAAGTTGCTCTGAGAGAATGAAGATGAGGGTAGAAGGGTGTTCTCTGGCCGTGGTTAGCAGAGCCGCAAACTTAATGAGTTTAGTAGGAATGTATCTGAATGGAGCAAACTCCTGCAGATCAGTAATACCATAATTGTCTGACTTCGAGATGAAGTTAGGTGCAAAGTGTTCTTGACACTAGGTAATTTTTCCTCGTGAGAGTCCTGAATTAGACTCTCCATGACATATGGTTCATCGACAACATCAACGTAGGGAGGCGGGTGAAAACTGTTGACCTCTTCCTCGAGGTTTCCTAATGCGATAGGGATGTTCCAATCCCGGCACTCAATATGTTCATCCTCAGTGGAGAACAGTAGGTCCAGGACAACTAGAGTCCCATATTCTAGAGACGGCTCAATAGTAGGAATGTATGCTTCTAGTGCAGAGGTAGAGATGGACATGGGTATCTTTGTGCTCGGTGCAGAAATGGCTACCTGTAAGGGCACCATAGAAGGTCACTCTGGCTTATTACTCGTATGGCACACTCTAGTAGAGGTCAAGAACGGTAGATCTAGGACAGTTAGGATCCTACGATCAAGACAAAGCTCAGTGTCATGAAGATCGACTTTAGGGTCCGGGTTAGAAGCAGCAGAGGTAGAGTGAAGAATAGGCTTCTCAGGGAGAGGTTCAAGATTTGGTGCTTTTAAGGGCACCGAAAATGGATACACTGGCTCCTCAATAATTTGGTTTGCTCTAGGGGTGGTAACAACTTCTATTTCCTCTTGGAAATTCCAATTCTGGTGCATTGGTAGCGACTCCTTCTCATAGACAGTGCCCATTTCATTGTCCTCAGGGTAAGCTATAGGGTGACTAGGGAAGTTGACTTTCGCTCTCTCAGATTCTAATGGACCCATTGGGTGAGCTAAGCTCTCCATGGAGTGATGTTGTTGGTGTTCTTGCAAATACTGTTGTTGCTAGATGATATAATGATAGAGGATGTCCTCTAGACTGGATTTAGTAGCCAACTGAGGCTTTTCAACTAAGGGTAGCTGAGGTACCAACTCTTGATTGTAGTCCAACTGAGTATGGAAGTTGTAAGGCATGTTGGAGTCTGGGACTAGATGCTGACTCTGAAAATCTAGAGGTGTCAATTGTTGACCAAAATATTCAGTTTGTGGATATGGCTAGTACTGCGATTATTGCTAATCATACTCTCCATTGGGTTGATGAAACCCGAAAGGATAATTATTCTGCGGCAGTTGTTGCAGGAGAGCAGATGGTTCCAAACCAAAGTTAGGGTGACTCCTAGTGTCCGGATAGTGAGTGTTGTCATAGGAGGTCTGCATTGGAGATGGAAAGGTACAGACATCTTGCTGGATAGGAGGGTAATATCCTACAGACTGGGAATTGTGCACAGGTTGCTGGATCATGGCACGAAGAGCGGAAATTGAGTTTTTAAGCTCTTGGAGTATAGATTTGTACTCTGGATCTCTGTGATTGTCATACCCCGTAGAAGTGTGTGAGACTGGAGTATCATGATGATACTCAGAATTGTCATACCATTGTTCAGAGTGATCACCTAGATTCTCACAAAAACTGTAGTAGGTCTCATACAGAGGCCGTTCATTTGCCATCAGAAGCGATAGAGAGGTGCGGTAGACTGACTCTCAGATCGAATGAGTCAAAGGATAGGACAAGTCCAAATGGGCATACGCTTAAAAAGTGAGTCCTAGACTTGGCAAAAAGTTGCCAGAGGGGAACACTATCCTAGTGATATATGATGCACACCAAGCACAAATAATCCTATTCTAAATAATCAGGATATATTTTAGGAATTATCTTGTTAGTTTTGGGGCTAGAGTAGATTATGACAGTGGGTGGACCACTGATTAATCTTTTAACCGCCGGACTAACTGTTTGCACTCATGGGTTCTCACTAGGCTACATGCTTCAGAGCGACTCCTTTAGTACTAGCTCTAGTCAACAACAAGGCAATCCGAAGCCTAGACAGACGTGCGGCACAACAGCTGACTTAAATACATCCCAGACTAGCCGTATTGGTCAAGTGTTTAAGAAGAGTGTTCCATCGGGTTAAACTAGGGTTGGTGCGTGTTCCTAACCCAACAAATAGCAAACCAATCAAAGAACCAGGGATGCTACTGGCAAGCTCGGTATACTTGAGTAGTAGGGACCTATGGGTGTGTTAGATAATAGGGACCCGCGCTCGTGGACTTATTCGACCTAGGATTGATGGAAAGACTATGTGGAGGGGTGTCCTAGAACACCAATCTATTTTGGCTCTAGCTTTTGATTCTTTTTATTAAAGATGGATCCTGGGGATCAAATGCAGTTGGAGTGATGAGGTGGGTGATGAAATCCCGTCAGTTTCAATTTTGGAGCTGGATATGTTCTCTTAAAGTTGATTGATTAACGGCATGCCACGCAAGTCGAATAATATGTATGTGAAAACAAATACACAAGCGGCAATGATTCACCCAAATTACTCTGTATCGCACTCAAAGCGAAGATAGAGACTTACCTCTTGTGGGCCACGCCATGGGGTTTCCTCCGTGGAATAGGGAGGGTATCCAAATGGGCTTGGGCCCAACTCCACCTCTTTGAGCTTTCGCTCCCTACCCACACTGGATCGTGTTCCTGCATTCAATGGTTAGATCGGGTCTAGGGATGAGATTTTTATTGGAAGGTTTGACCGACTATTAGGGTTTCACGAAGCACGCATTGGTTTTAGCCGGTATAAGAGTTGTTTCCAATGATGGTTTGTAGTTGAGAATAGAAATTTATGAATTGGGATTCAGAACTTTCTCTTTTCCAACTTGCTCAAATAAGAAAACCTTCCAAATAAAGTGAAGATTTGAAATCTTGTCTATTTTGGAAATTTTCCAAATTGAGGAAATCTTTTCAAATTAGAAAATCTTCTATTTTAGAATTTTCCAAAATTAGAGAATATCTATAAATAGACTCTCCAAAATTAGAATGTCCTAAAAATGGAAACCCTAGTTTTGAGATTCCTATATTTCTAGAAACTTTCCAAGAATAGAGAATCCTAGGATCTATCTAAAAGTAGCAGGAAAATGAAAACCCTAATTTTTTTGAATTTTTGATTTTTCACTTAATCTAGGGTTTCTAAAAAACCCTAGAACAAGATCTAGTAGTTATTTGGAAAGCAGTAAAATTCTCAAATTATTACAAATTGCACTCGGCCTTCCGAGGCGTTAAAAATAGTAATTAAAGTCTGCTAAAAATATAAAAAGTAAAGAATGAAAAGTTTCCAAGTTGGAGCTTTCCGCTTTTAGCAACTTTCTGATTCCGTCATCTACATTCCTTTTTGCACTCCCGTACACCCGAGCGGCAACGGCGCCATTTGAAACTTAGGGTTTTCTCATCGTTGGATTCAAAAACCCTAGAATCAACACATTTGTAATTTTATCCGAGTTTTTATCCTGCAAAAATATGAACTTTGAATAGGGATTCGTGTCGGATGTCGATCCGCACTCGGGGTTAGTTTGCGCAAATTAGAACATGAAATGATGGATTTTCTTCACAGAAATTTTTAAAAAGAACAACGATGGAGATATGGAAATCAGCATTAAAACATGATTTTTGAGAGATTGTATCCAACTAATTAAAACAATGAACTGGGAAACATAACAAGCTTGAAATAGCAATTAAACTTTTTCATTAAGACATTAAAAGAAAATCTCCATTACAATTATTCAAAGTCAAACTACATTGAGCCAAAAATAAAATAAAGAAAAACAAATTAAACCCTAGTGAAGATTTAGAGAGAGAAATCTAGTCTAGAGAGAGAAATTGAGAAAAGGCCTAGAGAGAGAAAGACTTAGAGAGAGAGAACTAGAGAGATAAAAGAGGAGGTTTTCTCACCGTGATGGATGGATGGCCGGCAACACGAAGGATTCGTGGACTGCCAGTGCACTTGTACATGGCTGAGGTGGCTGTGGATTTCTTGATGAAGATTTGCCCTCATGGAGAACCACCAACTGGATCGCTTGGTGTGCAACACCAATACATTGAAGAAAATGAGGGTGGCAGCAACGATGAGGCATGGATGATGGCGTTGTAGAGAAGTCCAGCAGGTGAGGATCGACCTCGTGATGGTGATGACGAACGGCTTGGTGGCTATGTGGAGGAGTTGCAGCGATGAAGTGGAGGACGTCTCCTTCCCTTCTCTTCTCTCCTCTTTTCTCTTCTTTTTTTTTATTTTTTTTTTTGCTGTTGTCTTCGTTTTTGGGAGAGAGAAGTGAAGAGAACGTGGGTGTTATAGACCATGATCCAAGCTGTCCGGGATAGGTGCAGTCCAACGGTGAAACTTGCAGGTCCAAGAGTGATCTTAGAGAGGGAGAGATCGATGGAAGAGCGTGCCAACCATTCTCCTCTTGGGGTCTCGACTGGATGAGGAGAGAATCCAAAATGAAGAGAGGAGCAGCTAGCATTTCCCTTGGCAGAAACGTGGGAGAGTTGTAGGTTTAGCAATGGAGGTTGCCGGCTGAAAAGTACAGGTGGTGGTGATCTCGGTCTAAACTGTGAACGCTGGAGTAAAGGGGTGGCACACCTGCTATTTAGGTGATGAACCAACAGGTTGGGGACGGTGCTAGAAGGTGGAGAGGCTGGAGTCGCTGGACGACACACACCAGCAGCAATGTGACCTCCTCCTCCTTATTCTTATTATCTTCTTCCTATTTTTTTTTCTTTTCGTTTCTTTTTTTTTTCTTGGAAGAAAACAGTCCAAAAAAAGGAGAGGGTGACGGCAAGGCAGCAAAGGAGGTGGAGACGTTGGGAGAGTAGACGAACGTGAGAGAAAGAGGTAAGGACGTGGGGGGAGAAGGCATTTTTGATTTAGGGTTTTCCCCTTTTAAAATGGAACGTGGGCGAGGTGTGCTTCCCTCAATATAAACCGTGGGATCCTCAATTGGAAACCCACAGTTTGAAAGTTACTCCCCTTCCTTTTCTCTCCTTCTTATCCTATTTTTTTTGCCTCTTTTGCCCCTCCCTTTATGGCTGGACGTCCATACCCTTTATGGGATTGAGGCTCTCCTCCTTTGCCACATCACCCATGGGCCCCACCTCTAGCAACTTAGCAAGTGGCTGCCACTTTTGCTTATGGGCTTGCTGCCATTGCATATGGACCCCACCTTGTAATTCAATGATTATCAACTCTTGATCAAGCTTTTGACATCTAACATGGAGCCCATCTCTAGCAACTTTGTTTCTAATTTGCTTCTCACCTAGATCATCCAAATTATGCTCCACCATCCCATGCATTGTAGCAATCTCTTCCATTCTCTCTTCATAAAATACTATCTCTTTCTCACAAAGATATCCTTTCCAAATGCCTTTATATCTTGCTTCATGTCCAACTCATTGGTCAACGTCCCATTGGTTCATTGACTCGTCCGAGGCTTCCCAGATCTTGGGAACTTTCCTAATTGGATTCTTGGAACTCATTTGCAACACCAACTTGATTATCTGCATGGAGACTCCCTACGGTCATTTTTATCTTGGTTCATGGATCAGTCGGCTCATAGGTTTCTTGTCCGGCTCTGCTATCCTCGGGCATATACTTGGCCCACATTTTCCTCTCATAACTTGCTGATTCTTTAAGCTTTGAAAATTGGCTTCTTTGATCGATAGTAGGTCTGTATATCTCCAGAATCATCCGATTTCATTTCCTGCAATAACGAGAAGCGCGTAATGAGACTTAATCATAACGGCTTAATATTTCGACTTCCGAAAATGTGTTTAATTCATGCGAATATACCATTTCGTCCAGAAAAGTGTGTTCTACGCAACAGAAGATACTCTTACGTAGAAAAGTAGATAAATAAAGCAGTTTTACATAAGAGAGTGCGATAACCCCAAAAAGATAATTGCTTAAAATAAGCACTTTTAAGCGAATATCAGGATGCTTTTAGTTATTTAATTAATTAAGTTTTATTTATTTCATGCGCTTTGGATTTAATCTTATTCATATTGTTTTAAGTTATTCGATTTAAGAATTGATCTCAAATACAAAAACAGATTTTAATCCCGATATCCATCATTCTCACCCCTCCGTTATTTTCTTAGCATTTTCCAAGATTAATTTGTTTCGATAATGCAATAATCCCTGATCTCGAGTACAGATCGATATCCAACTCATACCATTGTGCAAAAAGCTAATTATATTTTTGTAGGAATTAAAGAACCGGATTACAAATATTATTGAACTAGGGATTTCAATCAGACGACATGAAAATTCCTACTTTCAAATGGTGCCATTGCCACTCGGTTGATGGGAGTGCGAAAGGACGAACAAGGAAGTCAAAAAGTGGCTTAATCGGAAAGATCCGATCCAAATTGAAAACTTTATATTTTCAATTTTAACAATTAGTTAATTATTATTTTATGCCTCAGAGGGCCAAGTACAAAGTTGTAATAATTTAAGAACTTTTTCTCAATTTTTAGAATAACTGCTAGATTACAAAAATTCTTCTATTTTAGTTATATCACTTTATGGGTTATTTGTTTCATTTTGGCATATATTTCAAATTTTGAATTTTGTAAATCTGGGCATTTTCCCTTTTTAGGAAATTCCATCCTTAGAGTTTCTAAATTTAGAAACTCTAAATTGGATAACTCTAAAATTGGAAGCCAATTTCAAAAAAATTCCTTAATTTGGGGAATACCAATTTGACCGAGATTTCAAAAATTTGACATCTGAAAGTAGGATTTTTCCGCGTCGTTGGTTACGGAAACCCTAACTTCAACACATTTTTAATTTATCCGAGACATTTAACCTGTAAAATGAGCAGTTTTGCATAGTGGCTCGTGTCGGATGTCGATCCACACTCGGGATTAGTCGGGTTAGTGCAATAATGAACATAAAATGACGGGAAATTTGCAGAGAATGGAACATAATATTATTCAAATCAACTTTATTCAATCGAACATGTCTCTTACAATTAAGTAAAAACAACTAAATTATAAAGCATAAAGAAAAGAATAAACTAGAGAGAGAGTGGGAGAGAAGAGAGAGAAAACTAGAGAGAGTAAGGATTTGGAAGGGATTTCTAGAGAGAGAAATAAGATGATAGAGAGAGAAAGAGAGGAAAGGAGAGAGAAACTTACCACGATCTTACCATTGGAAGGGAATCGACCATTGGATTAGCCTTGGGATGAATCAGTGGGTCGGATTATTGACCAAACCGATCCGCAGCGTGTTGGGTGCATGATGCAGTTAGAGTGGCTGGTTGCACATGGTGTGGACGGCGGAGTTTTCATCGGTGCTCATGGAGAACATCAGTTTAGGGATCATGATGGTGACCACAACAAGGGACGGTGGTGTGGAGGTGAAGCCATGGGGGGTTGATGGTGGTGCAAGGCGATGAAGGTGCAGGTTCTCCACGTTGGTGGAGAAGAACCTAAAGGTTGCTGGCCATCCAAAGGGTGGAAGATGCATGTGGCTGACCTACTGGTGCAGAGATGTCGAACCTTGCTGGTTCGGCCAGCAAGGAGGAGGTGCACAAGGTGATGGAGGCGATGGCTGGAGATGCTGTGGTAAGTTCAGACCCTCCTCTTCTCTTCTTCTTCTCTCCCTTTTTTTTTGTTTAGCTGTTTTTTTTTTTTTTCTTTCTTTCTTGAGGACAGTGATGGAGAGGAGTAGAGGTGAAGGCGCTGAAAGAGAGGAGAGTGGTGATGAGGCAGTTAGCGTGGTGGCTGGGTTGACGAATGGTGGACGTGGTGAGGTGCAGTTCCGAAAGCGATGTAGAGCAGCAACGTGTGGGAGCAGCGGGTTGCTAGTCAGGCGATCGCAAAGGAGAGGAGCATGCTGCTGGTTCTAATGGAGGTGATTGGACGCAGCAAGGAGAGGGGGTTGCAGGGACTGGTGTTTCCGCCTGCAACACCAGCAAGTCATCCACCAAAAGAGAAGGGTGGCTGGAATTCTAAGAGAGATCAGAGAAGAGATGGAAGAGAGAGAGACGGTGAAAGGAGAGATAGATTGGAGGGAGATGGTGGAGAAAGCTGTTGTTGTGGGCGGAGAAGGGCGGAGAAGCACAGTAGAAGGTGAGCGATGTGCAGCGGCGGTGGAGCTCGTGAGAAGAGGAGGCAGCAGCAACTGCTGCAAAGCAAAAGGAGGGGGGCGTTGCCGACCGGAGTTGCAGGCTGCAACTCCGGTAAGAGATGAAGAAGACGGTGGTTGCAGTCAGGCGGAAATGATGCTGCACGCAGCAGCAAGGGGAACAGATGAAGAGGAAGAGCTAGCGGAGACGGAAAGGCAGTAGGGAGGTGCTATGGTGAAGACGTGGTGCTGCAAGAGGCGCAGGTGCGATGGCGACCGGAGTTGCAGCCTGCAACTCCGGTGAGGACGTGAAAAATAAAAACAAGAAAAGCAAGAAGAAGAAGACAGAGGAGAGAAGGAAAAAGAAGAAGAAGAAGAAGAAGAAGAAGAAGAAGAAGAAGAAGAGGAGGAAGCCTCACCAGACGGCCGGAGTTGCAGGCAACTCCGGCGAAGACGTGAAGAAGATGAAGAGAAGGAAAAACGAGAAAGAAGAAAGGAGGAGGAAGATGGGGCCAAAAACGAGGGGAAGAGTAAAGGGGAAGGAGAGGAGAAGAAAAGAGGGGGATTAGGGTTCGAACGAACCCTTCTCCCTCCTCTTATAAAGCTCCCTATTTCCATTAATGGAAATAGGGTATTTTTTGAAAATAAAAAAAAAAATATATATATATATATATATATATATATATATATATATATATATTTTTAAGTAAAAACCTACTTTTCTATGGGGAATCTCCCCAATTAGTGGACCCCCCATTTAATTAAAATTATTTTGAAATTCGCGGGGTCCACTAACTGGTCGGACAGCGGGTCGATGAAGATGGGCCCGGCTATTGGCCCACATGGACTGATGATGTCCATCGTCTCACAAGATGATGTGATAGACATTCTGATGGCGATCGGATGGATGGTGACTTGATTGGGACTCAGATTGGTGGATCGACGGATCTAGAGAGATCCAACGGTCGGATTGAAGATCCAACGGTCCGATGGAAGATCCAAAGTCAGAAAGCTAAGGGAGATGAAATAGAGCTGATGGGCAGGAGATCTGGGGTTAGGTCAGTAGATTCGAGGACCGAGAGATGAAGAGAGAGAGAGAATAAGGAGAGATGAGAGAAAAAGTATCAAAAAAATGGAAAAAAGCACTGGCGGAGGGTCTGGAACCCTGGTCTTCACTGTGACCATCCTCACGCTTCTCCAGTAGAGTCGACTATCATTCTTTGCTGACTCATGTGGCTTTAAACGCTTTGGTCCGTCTCTTGGTCATTGGCTCTCCTGTTCTTTTCGTTCTTTGGGCCGGCTTTTTGGTCATCTTGTTCAGCCCATATTTGGCCCATATCTTCTAGTCATAGCATGTGGGCTCTTTAAGCTTTGATAATGGGCTTTCATGATCGATTTGGGCTCGCAAGTCTCGAGAATTGTCCCATCGGGGTTTCCTGTGACAGAAGAAGCGCGTAATGAGACTTTATCAGAATGACTACATGTCTAGACTTCCGAAAATGTGTTTAATGCATGCAAATATACCATTTCGTCCAGAAAAGTGTGTTCTACGCAACACAAGAGACTCTTACGTAGAAAAGTAGATAAATAGAGTATTTTAACGTAGGAGAATGCAATAACGCTAACAGGATAATTGCTTAAAATAAGCACTTTTGAGCGAATATCAACATCGTGGAAAGTTTCCAACTTAGGGTAATTCGAAAGTAGATATTTTCGAACCCTAATTCGAGAATAACTAATTTTGTATTTCAAACCCTAATTGGAACTAATTCAAATACCTGCCTAAATAAATTGCGTGTTTCGTGAAACCCAAAAGGCGGTATACCTTCCTAATCAATACCCTAGACCACTGTGAACTAACGTGATTGCAGATTGCAATTATCAAGTGAGTAAGGAGCTAAAGCTCAAAGAGGAGGAGTCAGGCCCAAGCCCATTTGGATACCTCTCCCTACTTCACGGAGGAGACCCCGTTGCGTTGCCCATAGGTAGGTAAGTTTTTACACCTCGCCTTGAGTGTGATATTGGTCATTGTGCAACCACTGTGCCGACTGTTTATTTGATTTTGCAATCATTATCGGAACTATGTGGATTGGCTGTAAAACTTACATTAAAGAGCAAACCCAACTCTACCTTAAAATTGACGGGATTTTATCACCCACCTCGTCATTCCAGCTTTTGTGTACCTACGGCCAAAAATTAAAATGAACCAAGAAGTAGAGCCAACTTAGATTGGTGTTCGAGGAAAACTCCACATAAAGCGACTCCATCAAAGATAAAGTTGATTAAGTCCATGAGTGCGGGTCACTGTTTCCTAACACACCCATAGGTCCCTACTACTTCAAGTATACCGAGCTTGTTAGTGGTTTCCTTGGTTATTTGTTGGTTAGTTGGTGCTGGATTAAGAACACGAACCTACCCTAGCTTATCTTTTGGGAAAACTCATCTTAATCACTTGACAAATTCATTTAGTCTGGGGCGTACTTAAGACAGCCGATGTGCCGAACGTCTGTCTAGGATTCGGATTATCTTGCAATCGATTTGAGGTAGTACTAGAAGATTTATTTTGAAGAGATAGCTGCTGAGAACCTACAGAGTAAAAATGTTAGTCCGGCGGGTAATAGAAGATAAACCAGTGGTCTGCCCACTGTCATAATCTACCTTATCCCCTACACTAACAAGATAATTCATAACAATATCCTGATTGTTTAGAAATAGGATTATCTGTTGCTCCGTGTGCATCATCTTGACTCATTAAGTTTCGTATTCTTCAGAATTTTTGCCAACTGATATTCGCTTAAAAGTGCTTATTTTAAGCCATTATCCTTTAGCGTTATCGCACTCTTCTACGTAAAACTTCCCTATTTATCCACTTTTCTACGTAAGATTATCTTTCATTGCGTAGAATACTTTTCTGGACGAAATGGTATATTTGCATGCATTAAACACATTTCTGGAAGTCTAGATATGAAGCCATTTTGATAAAATCTCATTATGTGCTTTTCTCTCGCAGGAAACTGAAATTAGGATTTTTCTGCTTCATCGGTTACGGAAACCCTAAAGTTCAACAATATTTGTAATTTCTCCAAATTGGTTCACTTAATCTGCAAATAAGCAGACTTGCACAGTGGCTCGTGTCGGATATTGTCCGCACTCAGGATTAGTTAGCAAAATAAGAAACAAGAATAATCAGAAAATGCTCGGAATAAATGGAAGGGTGAGAATGGTGGAAGTTGATTAAAAATATACTTGAGATTGTTATTAAAACTATTAGAATAAAAAAAACACAAGAGAAACGAGAATGAAAAACACAATAAATGAAAACAACTTAAACTTGAATTTAAAACTTTTTCATTAAACTAAAAACAAATGCTTATAATGCTTGTTCAAATGCTTTACAACGAAAATAACATTAAACCAAATTAATCTAGAAAGCCATTAAAATATTACCCTAGAAAGCATGTAAAGGTAGAGAGGGAAAGAAGATAGAGAAAGAAGGTAGGAAGATTAGAGAGATGAATTAGAGAGAAGCTTACCATTGAAGAGGTAGATGGTGCAACTTCGATTGGATCGACCTCAATAGGATTGAGGATTGTAGCCTTTGATTGTGGCGGATGGAATGGGCGGTAAGGAGACGTTGCTGTTTGACGCTTTGCACCTCGAGGTGGAGGCGATAATGGTGAGCTCGCCGGAGTTGCTCGCCGAAGAAGAAGGGTGAAGAAAAAGAGAAAGAAGGAAGAAAGAGAGGAAGAGAAGAGGGAGGGAACCCACCCAAGAAGGAGAGATCATAGATCTCTTATAGACTTTTTTTTTTCTTTTTGCTTATTGTAAAAATGATGACCGTTGGATCTAGAGAGATCCAATGGTTGGGAATGGGTTAGTTAGATGAGAGAGTGAGTGAGTAGGATAGAGAGATATGGGGGAGAGAAGAATCGATCAAGTGAGACCAATTCTCTCTTGTTGTTTCAAATGGGCATGAGCATGGGTAATGGGCATGGGTCATGGGTCATGGGTCATGGGCTTAGGTCCTGAGCCTATGTCATGGGCAAAGATAGATAGATAAAGAGAGAAATAGGAGAGAGGTGAGAGAAAAATATAAAAATAAAAGCATTAGAGGGTCTTGAACCCTGGTCTTCTTTATTCTCTCTCGTCTGCTCCACCAATAAGTCAAACTTATCCTTTGATGTCAATTGGTGTGGCCTTTAACATCTAAGTCCTTCTCTTGGTCTCCAGATATTCTCTCTCTTAGTTCTTGTTCCGACTCTACGATCCTTTAGCTTTGCCCGTATATGACTTCTATCTTTTTATCCTAACCTATTGGCTCTTTAAGCTTTAATAGAAGTCTTCTGTGGTTGATCGTGGGCCCGCCAGTCCTCGAGAATCGCCCGATAGGGTCTCCTACAAGTGAAAAAGCGCGTAATGAGATTCAACTAAAATGGCTTGATACTAGACTATCCGAAATGCGTATATTTCATGCAAATAGTCGATTTTCGTCTAAAGAATGCGTTCTACGCAATAGAAGAAACTCTTATATGTAAAGTCGACAAAAAGACAAGTTTTACGTAGGAGAATGCGACATCGCTATAAGGTTAATGCTTAAAATAAGCACTTTTGAGCGAATATCAGAAACCCTAACGGACGATTCTCTAGAGCCGCGGGCCCACGATCGACCACAAAAGCTCACTACCAAACCCATCTAAATCAAAGATGATCACGTAGACCAATGAACTATGCTCAGATAAAGTTGGATAACAGGCAAGAAGGACCGATGAGATGGACCGATGAAGATGGAACACAACTCAAGTTGATGGACATCAAGATAACGGGTCAATAGATCATGTTGATGAGCTAATAGTTAAGTCAAGGAAAGCTCCATCAAATGAATGAGTTTAAAACATGGTTGAAGCAAAACCAATGGATGGTGGGATCAATGATAATGTGACATGCATGGAAACTCATGAAGGCAAACCACGCCGTGGACCAAATCATTAGGCCATGGTGTTGGACCCTTGTGTGAACCAAGTTGATGGGCTGAGATCATGAACCAAGTGTTGATTCAAGTTGCTAGCCGTTGATCAATGGTGGGGTGTTATAAAATGGTCGAGTTTTCATAAGGCTTAGAAATGATGAACTTCAGATAAGGTGGATCCCATGTGCTTGGTCTAAGAAGCAAAGAGTTGCTGATTAGCTTAATTAGTTTTGAAATGCAAGGTGGATGGATGCTAATATGATAGAGGAAAGAATGCAAGGGGCTAGATCCTTTCGGATAATAAATTGGGTACCAATAGACAAGGAAGGAAGAAAGAAAAAGTTGCTAAAGAGGGTGTTGCATGATGATTGATACATCTTCAATACATGTGATACTTTTCCATAATTGAAAATATGGCCAAGAGAAAATAGAAGACGATCTAACGATCCCCACTCACCCCAAAATTAAAAAAAAACCCTAGGGCCTTGGTATTTAAGAGGAAGAAAAAGAAAAGGGAGGTCTCTCTCACTTGACGCCCCCATCCCATTCACCTTTCCACCTCTCTCTCTCTCCTCTCACCAAGCCGCTCCACCCACGAACTGCAATTCCGCCATTTGCGCCTCCACCTCCCACCATCCCTCTCCTAGCCGTCCACGATCTCCTCCCATTCCTCTCCATCCACAACACCGTTATCCTCATTCTCTTACCATTGGAAGCACAAAAAAAATGTGCTCCAACCTGCAACCTTTCTAAAACGCTGTTGGACTTGCAACTTAGGGGGCTCCTCTCCATACTCGTGATCTCAGCCGTGGCTGCAAGCACCTCCACCTGGTGCTTCTCCTCTACGATCCTCCCTTATCCTCCTTTGGGCGATCTCGAACCACCTGCAATCTGGTGTTGCAGATCTGCAACAATTGCTCCACCATCTCTAGGCAGCATGTTCTCCATATACATCACCTACTGCTGTCGCCTTCAACATCCCAAAAGCCCCTCCTCTTCAGTTCAGCAACGCTTGTTGCACTTGCAAGCTTTTCTACGGTAAGTACTGAAGTTGCACACCTGCAACTCCAACTACTCATCACCACCATCCTCCAAGAAATTGCTGCTTCTACCTTGGAAGTGCTACACACTCCATGCCATCTCCTCTTGCAATACCATGAACCATCACTCCTACCAGCAGTGTACCCACCATCGCAACCACCAACTATGGGTGCAACATCCAAAGTCATCCCCTCCATTAAGTTGCAGGTGTGCAACTCTCAAACCTGCAACGAGATATCTTCCAACCCACCATGGTAAGTTCCGAGGTGAGTTCACCCTTTTTCTCTCTCATTCTCTTAGACTCTCTCTCTAGATTCTCATAAGTTTCTCTCTCTAGGTTATTTTAGCATTTTTTTCTCTCTAGCTTTCATAGTTTTTTTCGCACCATAATGCCTTTTTTCTCTCTCTAGGCCTTTTCGTTTATCTTGTTATTCTCTAATGCTTTCTAGTTGGATTTACTTGTTGTTAAGCAATTTTTTGTCAGGATGTGTACTTGAAAGTTTGTTTGCATGAATAATAATTAATTTTAGTTGGTTGCATTTTGTTTTACTTGGCTTTTTGTACTTTCGTAGTTATGAATGGATCTCATTAAAAACTCTAAAAAGAATGTTTTAAAATCACCCTCACTCACCATTCTCATCCCACCATCATATTTCGTGGCATTTTCTGTGGAAAAATTTGTCATTTCATGTTCTTTAATTAATACGCTAATCCGACTAATCCCGAGTGCGGATCGACATCTGACACGAATCCCTATACGAATATCACATTTTGCAGGATTAAAATTTTGGATAATTATAAATTTTGTTGAAATTAGGGTTTTCGATTCGACGACACGGAAAAACCCTACTTTCAAATGGCGCCGTTGCCGCTTGGGTGTACGGGAGTGCAAAAAGGAATAAAAGTGAGTTTCTGCCTACTTGGTAACATCCTCCTTGAACCTTCGCATCATCATTACCGGTTCTTCATCATTTTATGTCCCGGTCATGAGCACCGAGGACGGTGCTATATTTTGGTTGGGGTGGGTTTTTACCAAAACTCATGTTTTCATTTAAAAAAAATTATTCAAAAGAGAGAAAACTTAGTATTTTTGGGTGGTTTCTGATGATTTTAAGAGTTTTCTAGAACTTCCAGAATATTTTTGAAAATACCCTGACCTACGATTAGCTGAAACTTCCGTTTAGTCTTTTTGTAAAGGATGTCATCTTTTAAATTGTTGCATGTTAGCTTTAAGTTCAATTCAAGTCAAACAGTACTACATTGATTTCAGACACATAGAAAAACTCGGATTTGTACACTATCAACATTAGAGTCATCCTAAGTTTAGATTCTCTAGAGATCCTAGAGGAATATTTGTGGAGACTTAACCCAGTAATCTTTTGAGCATTTTATCATTTTTGAGGGTTATACAATCATTCTGAGTCACAAAATGACTCACTAATTCTTCATGTCCCCACTTATTTCGTTGCCAGATCTCATTAATTTTTGCTTTGGTTATAGAACTTGGAACAACATCGAAAATCGGATTATTACGAAAGAACCTTCTCTATATCCATTCGAGACATCATAGATGAAAGTGCAAACCTTAGAAAATGATGTAGGCCATCTTTCTAAACCTATAAGACCTTTTTTGCTTACCTAAAAATCTTCACCTTGGCAGCCCATTCACCATGAACCGAGCCCAAAATAAAAAATACATTACCCTATTTCTGTGGAAGATATAAAAGAGTGATTGGTATGGGTACACCCTGAGAGGAAAATCAGAAGAGAAGAAGGAAAACAAGTGAAGCTCAAGCTAAAAAGAAAATACAAGCTAAAAAAATGAAAGCTTAAAAAAGTATTGAGCTGTCTCAAAAATATCAGAAAAAGAGAAAAATAGGAATGAGGAAAAGAAAAATGGTGATACACCCTCAAGACAAGTTGCAAAGAAAAAGTTGAGATATTCTCTCAAAATTTTGAATCCTTGTGTATCTTTATTTTTCTAAACTTATCCCAAGCCTCAATACAACCCAGTAAAGCCCTATTTGATTATAGGATAACACAATCATGGAATGTGGAGAATGGAGAAAAGAGAACCTATAGAGTTTGATCTGACGTTACCAAGCTAGATGATATTCTGATCAGGAGATCTTCTGAATTTCTAAAGTCCTTCCTTCAAAATAATATATGTGAGATATTTGTCCATTCTTATCAACTTATCTCCTCAAATATCACTTGAGAGAAAAATAGAAAAACCATTTCGGAGTGATTCATTTCCGAGTGACACACAAGAGATATTTGAAGTCGAGGCATAAAATCTTAGAGGAAAATCTGGAAATCTTTACTACAGGATGATGATAATGTTGAGCACACACACACGCTGAGTCTGACTACTCTGGGTCCTGATTATCAGTCTGTAGTCTTGCTAAAATCTTTCGACTATCTGTTAGCTTGTAACTATTTTCATGCATCCTTCAAACGAATTTGACAAAATGGAGTTTTCTCTGGGCTAATGATAAAAAGTGTGCAGCATGTGCCTAGCCCTTTCATGCTCATTTTCTCGCACCAATTGCCAAGGATTGGCAATTTGTTGCTTGGGGCTGTGATATTAGCTTAAAAGTACTTATTTTAAGTCATTATCCTTTAGCGTTATCGCACTCTCCTACGTAAAACTTCCTTATTTATCCACTTTTCTACGTAAGAGTCTCATTCGTTGCGCAGAACATACTTTTCTGAATGAAATGGTATATTTGCATGCATTAAACACATTTCTGGAAGTCTAGATATGAAGCCATTTTGATAAAATCTTATTACGTGATTTTCTCTCACAGAAAACTCGAACGGACGATTCTTGAGAGTCGTGGGCCCACGATCGACCACAGAAGCTCACTACCAAACCTGTCCAAATCAAATATGATCACGTAGACCAGTGAACTATGCTCAGATAAAGTTGGATAACAAACAAGCGAGACCGATGAGATGGACCGATGAAGATGGAACAACACAACTCAAGTTGATGGAGATCAAGATAACGGGTCAGTAGATCATGTTGATGAGCCAATAGATAAGTCAAGGAAAGCTCCATCAAATGAATGAGTTTAAAACATGGTTGAAGCAAGACCAATGGATGGTGGGATCAATGATAATGCGACATGCATGGAAACTCATGAAGGCAAACCACACCGTGGACCAAATCAATGGGCCATGGTGTTGGACCCTTGTGTGAACCAAATGTTGATTCAAGTTGCTAGCCGTTGATCAATGGTGGGGTGTTATAAAACGGTCGGATTTTCATAAGGCTTAAAAATGATGAACTTCAGACAAGGTGGATCCCATGTGCTTGGTCTAAGAAGCAAAGAGTTGCTGGATTAGCTTAATTAACTTTGAAATGCAAAGTGGATGGATGCTAATATGATAGAGGAAAGCATGCAAGGGGCTGGATCGTTTCGGATAATAAATTGGGTACCAATAGACAAGGAAGGAAGGAAGAAAAAGTTGCTAAAGAGGGTGTTGCATGATGGTTGATACATCTTCAATACATGGGATACTTTTCCATAATTGAAAATATGGCAAAGAGAAGATAGAAGAGTATCTAACGGTCCCCACTCACCCCAAAATTAAAAAAACCCTAGGGCCTTGGTATTTAAGAGGGAGAAAAAGAAAAGGGAGGTCTCTCTTACTTGACGCCCCCATCCCATTCACGTTTCAACCTTTCTCTCTCTCCTCTCACCAAGCCACTCCACCCACGGACTGCAATTCCGCCATTAGCGCCGCCCTCCACCGGACTGGTAAACCCTTACCGGCGTCGCCGCTTCTCCCTCAACGGTTTCTACAACCGGACTGGTGAGCCACCATCTTCTCCACGCCGCCGGTCTGCTCTCACCTTGCTGTTGCTACCCTCAACGACTGCAACCTTCTCAAGGCTGCACCGTTGATATCTTCTCTCCTCCAGTCGGTTCTCCCTCTCATAGCCAGCCCACACAACAAGAGAAAAAAAAAAGAAGTAGAAGAGAAGAGGGGAAAAGATGAGGGCAAGAGCGTCTCTTACCTCCTCTCCCTGATTTGGTCTGGCGGCAGCCATCCTCTCCACTGCCTTCTATTAAAGTGACGCCTCAACCTCCCACCATCCCTTTCCTAGCCGTCCACGATCTCCTCCCATTCCTCTCCATCCACAAAACCATTATCCTCCTTCTCTACCATTGGAAGCACAAAAAAAATGTGCTCCAACCTGCAACCTTTCTAAAACGCTACTGGACTTGCAACTTAGGGGGCTCCTCTTCATGCTCGTGATCTCAGTCGTTGCTGCAAGCACTTCCACCTGGTGCTTCTCCTCCACGATCCTCCCTTATCCTCCTTTGGGTGATCTCGAACCACCTGCAATCTGGTGTTGCAGATCTGCAACAATCGCTCCATCATCTCTAGGCAGCATGTTCTCCATATACTCCGCCTGCTGCTGCAACCTTCAACATCCCAAAAGCCCCTCCTCTTCAGTTCAGCAACGCTTATTGCACTTGCAAGCTTTTCTATGATAAGTGTTGAAGTTGCACACCTGCAACTCTAGCCACTCATCACCACCATCTTCCAACAACTTGCTGCCTCTACCTTGGACGTGCTGCACACTCCATGCCATCTCCTCTTGCAATACCACAAACCATCACTCCTACCAGTAGTGCGCCCACCATCGCAGCCACCAACTATGGGTGCAACATCCAAAGTCATCCCCTCCATTAAGTTGTAGGTGTGCAACTCTCAAACCTGCAACGAGATACCTCCCAACCCACCATGGTAAGTTCCGAGGTGAGTTCACCCTTTTTCTCTCTCATTCTCTTAGACTCTCTTTCTAGATTCTCATAAGTTTCTCTCTCTAGGTTATTTTAGCATTTTCTCTCTCTAGCTTTCATTGTTTTTTCTCTCCATAATGGCTTTTTTCTCTCTCTAGGCCTTTTCGTTTCTCTTGTTATTCTCTAATGCTTTCAAGTTAGATTTACTTATTTTTAAGCAATTTTTGTCAAGAAGTGTAATTGACATGAATAAAAATTAATTTTAGTTGGTTGCATTTTGTTTCACT
This sequence comes from Euptelea pleiosperma, assembly GCA_035048495.1. NCBI lineage: Eukaryota > Viridiplantae > Streptophyta > Magnoliopsida > Ranunculales > Eupteleaceae > Euptelea > Euptelea pleiosperma. The sequence continues at coordinate 8,218,046 of CM068540.1, forward strand.
TGGCTCTTCATACTTTCGTAGTTATGAATGGATCTCATTAAAAACTCTAAAAAGAATGTTTTAAAATCACCCTCACTCACCACTCTCATCCCACCATTATATTTCATGGCATTTTCTGTGGAAAAATTCATCATTTCATCATTTCATGTTCTTTAATGCGCTAATCCGACTAATCCTGAGTGCGGATCGACATCCGACACAAATCTCTATATGAATATCACATTTTGCAGAATTAAAATCTCAGATAATTACAAATTTTGTTGAAATTAGGGTTTTCGATCTGATGACATGAAAAAACCCTATTTTCACCGACTCTAGGGCTTGCTTTTTCAGCATATGCCCGTTTGGACTAGTCCGAACCATAGACTGATTCGATCTGAGAGTCAGTCAATCGTACTAATCTTTTTCACCTAATCTATCTCCCTCCTCTGAGAGACTCACGTATCTCTAATGGCAGCTGAACGGCCTTTATTCAAGACGTACCACAATTTCTTTGAAGATCTAGGCGATAACTCCCAACACCGGTATACCAATTCTGAGTGTCATCATGACACTCCAGTCTCACAGACATCTATGGGATATGAAGTAAAGGGTGATCCAGTGCTAAAATCCCTACTTAAAGAATTGACAAAATCAGTCTCCGCCCTTGTTGTCGCGATCCTGAAGCATGTTTATCACTCCAACTCTGTGGGATATTTCCCTCATGTCCAAAAAGAGGTCTGCACTTTTAGTACCTTTAAACCTCCGATGCAAACCTCCTACAATAACACGTATTATCCGGACACTAGGAATCACAATAACTTTGCATGGGAACAATAGTCTTTTCCCCAGCAGCAACTGCAATAGGATATTATCATTCCGAGTTTCACCAACCCTTTGGACAATATAATGGGCAGGACTCCCCGTCGCAGTACCAGCAGTTTCCACAGAATGACTATTATGGTCAACAGTGGATGAAAGTAGGATTTTTCTGTGTCGTCGGATCGAAAACCCGTATTTCAACACATTTGTAATTCTGGATCACTTTTCCTGCAAAGTATGAGTTCTCGCATAGGGGAAAGTATGTTGGATGTCGAATCCAAACTCGGGGGTTAGGGCATCCATATTAAAGAACGATTATGATGGAAAATTCTTGAAAATAATGGATGGGTGAGAATGGTGGTTATAAGTGATTTTAAAACATCATTTTTTTAAAAGATTATCTCGAATAACAAATAACAACATTAACAAAAATAAGAAACAAAGATGCAAATAACTTTAACTAATTTATTCATGAATCCAAAAATCATTACAAATTTGTATCGAAATGAGCAATAAAATAACCTAAACTAGAAAGCGGATAAAAAGAGTGATAGAGAGATAAACTAATTTTTGAGAGAGAAAACTAGGGAGAGAAACTAAATGAGAAAGAAAAAGAGGTCAAGACTCTTAGAGAGAGAAACTATAGAGATAGAATGTTCTCAACTTCTAGAGAGAGAATAGTGATAGAAAGATGGTTCTAGAGAGAGAAAGAGTTGAAAAGTAGAAAGAGAAATAAGTAGAAAGCAAGATGATGGCTTAGAGAGAGAAAATGAAAACTAAAGATCTAGAGAGAGAAAAGAAAAGGAGAGAATAAGATACCTTATCACTTACCATGAGATGATCGGGAATATGTCTGGCCAAGTGGTGGTTGCCGGGGATGGAATGGTGAACAACTTTTGGAGATGAAATTGTTGATTTTTGAAGGGGTCCCGAACGGCTAGCAAGGTGCAAGGTGCAAGGTGTGAGAGGTAATATCGCTGCAAAGAGGTTCAGCTCTTGATATTCGCTCAAAAGTGCTTATTTTAAGCAATTATCCTTTTAGCGTTATCGCACTCTCCTACGCAAAATGCTCTATTTATCTACTTTTCTACGTAAGAGTCTCTTCTGTTTGGTAGAACATACTTTTCTGGACGAAATGATATATCTGCATGCATTAAACACATTTTCGGAAGTCTAGGTAGGAAGACGTTATGATCAAGTCTCATTACGTGCTCTTCTCTTGCAGGAAACTCGATCGGGTTATTCTCGAGACTTGCAGGCCAAAATCGATCATGAAAGCCCATTATCAAAGCTTAAAGAGCCCACAGGCTATGACTAGAAGATATGGGCCAAATATGGGCTGAATAAGAGGACCAAAAAGCTGGCCCAAAGAACGAAGAAAGTATAAGAGCCAATGACCAAGAGACGGACCAAAGCGTTTAAAGCCACATGAGTCAACAAGGAATGATGGTCTACTCTACTGGAGAAGCGTGAGGATGGTCACAGTGAAGACCAGGGTTCCAGACCCTCTGCCAATACTCTTATCTCCATTTTTTGATATTTTCTCTCTCCTCCCCCTAATTTTCTATCTCATCTCTCCTTATTCTCTCTCTCTTCATCTCCCTATACATCACCACCTGATCCTCAGATCTACTGACTTAACCTCAGAACTCTTGCCTGTTGACTCTGTTTCATCTCCCTTAGCTTTCTGACCGTTGGATCTTCAATCGGACCGTTGGATCTCTCTAGATCCGTCGATATACCAATCTGGATCGCAATCAAGTCACCATCCATCCAATCATCATCAAATTGTCTGTCACATCATCTTGTGAAATGATGGACATCATCAATCCATGTGGACTAGTAGCCGGGCCCATCATCATCGACCCATGGCCCGACCATTCAGTGGACCTCGCGATTTTCAAATGCTTTAAATTAATTATTTTTAAATAAAAAAGGGGGGTCCACTAAATGGGGAAATTCCCCAAAGAAAAGTAAGGTTTTCCTTAAAAAAAAAAAATATATATATATATATATATATATATATATATATATATATATATATATATATATATATATATATTTTATTTTTAAAAACTCCATTTTCCATTAAAGGAAAGTTAGAGGTTTAAAGGGGAAGGAGAAGGGTTCGTTTGAACCCTAATCCCCCTCCTTATTCCTCCTCTCCTTCCCCCTAAACCTCTGGCCCCTTTTTCCTCTCTCTTTTGGCCCATTTGGCTCCTCTTCTTCTTCATCTTCTTCACCTTCTCTTCCCTTTTTCAACCGGAGTTGCAGCCTGCAACTCCGGCCGCTTCTCATCACATCCGGCAGCTCTCTCTCCTCTGCTTGGTTGTCAGCCACTATAGTACCGCCAACTACCACTGCCACATCTCCCCAACGCATGCTGGACACCACAGCACGAGCCCTAGCACCGCCTGCAACCATCGCCTGCAACAGTGCTCCACCGTCCTCCACTGCTACCTCTTGCAACAATCGCCCCTACCCTCTTCGTCTTCTTCTTCTTCTTTATTCTTTCTCACCTGTTGCAACCATTTCCACCATAAAACACCACCGCCTGCTACACAGGGCAATACACCCTCTTCGTTCCCTATCTCCATCTTCTCCTCCTTAGGGTCACCGTTTCCATCACGACAGCATACCTACCTGCCACCCCACCTGAACGACATCAAACCCCTCTCCATAAACCTCCTATCCACGCTCTAGCATCACTCCCCAAGCCGTTAACTCCTTTCACCTCCATTCTCCTCTCGGACTTTGCACTCCTCCATACCACGCCTCCATCAATGGCCGGGGAACCAGCACATCTACCAGCACATCTTGTGGCTGGCCATACCACCCAACAACCTTTTGGCTTGCCCCTCCATGTCAGCCCATTCTTCTCCATTCCAATGTAAGAGTTCTCTTCTCTCTCTAGATCTCACTTTCTCTCTCTACCATTAGTTTCTCTCTCTTCTCTTAGCTTTCTCACTTTGTTTATCTCTCTACCACTTTCTCTCTCATCCTCTTGTTTCTCTCTCTAAGTTCTCTCTTTCTCTCTCTAGAGTTGTCTTACTTTGTCTATTTTCTCTCTCTAGAACCCTCTCTCTTTATAGTTTGATCCTTTAAAAGCTTGATAGATTAGTTGTTTTACATTTGCTTTAGTTACATTGTATGTGAATTTTTAATTAATTAAATAACATGGGTTCTTATTTATTTTTATTAGATTTCTTCCATTATTGTGTTTTATTTTCCTTTATTACTGCATTAATTAGTGGATAAAAATCTCTCAAGAAAATAAAGTTTTAATCTCGACCATTGATCACCACTCTCACCCTAACATCCTTTTATATTTAGCATTTTCTGTGGAAAAATCCGTTATTTTATGTCCTTGAATTGTGCAAACTAACCCTGAGTGCAGATTCGACTCCGACTTTCCACTGTGCAAGAATTGTCTATTTTTGCAGAATTAAAACCTCAGATTAATTACAAATATTGTTGAGATTAGGGTTTCTGTAACCAACGACACGGAAAAACCCAACTTTCAGCCCTGTCAGGAGGATGAAGACCAGCCCGTGGTGGAGTGCTGCAACGTCAGGGGTTGCAATGGATGTTGCTGTGAAGATCATGCAACGATGAAGATGGTTGATTGCAGGTAGCTACACATGGTGGTTGGATGATTCGAGAGGACAGAGGAGATCTGGTCTGCGTGAAGGTGCACACCTTGTGAAATAGATCTGGCCGGTGGTTGGTGTTGAAGTAGATGGCGGTGAAGGAGGTGGTGACCAGAGTTTTGCCCGGAGAAGAAGAGAGAAGTCGAGATGGCTAGCTGGACAGAGAGGTGGTTCACAGCGTTGGGGAGAGGCTACATTTTGTAGTAGCATGTGCAAGGTTACCATGATGGCAACGTTGTGGAGTGGAGAGGAGGATCCACAACATCTTCTCAAAAAAAAGGGTCCGGTAGTGAATGATCGGCCTGCACTGGTGTGCTTGTAAGCCGAACCTACAGGTAAGGGGAGTTGCAGCAAGGAAAAGGTGCACTCTTGGTGGAACCCTTGACATCTGGTGGCTTGAGGAGGCGGACAACAAGGTGTAACAGTGGTGGCTGGTGAGAAAATGACCTGCTGGTTGGTGATGAGGGTGCGACCGGAGTTCTAGTGCACCCAAATGAAGAAGAAGTGATGAAGAAGAAGCAACTACGGTTCCAGGTACACCAAAAAGAGGAGATCGCACCTGCAGATCATGGAGGAGCACTAGAATTCGTTGCTAGACAGTGATAGTAGAAGGAGGCGGTAGTGCTCTTGCAGCAGGTGGCAGCCAAATCGTGTGATAAATGTGGTGAAGGATTGAGAGAAGATAGGGCAAGAGAAAAGAGGGGGGAGAGAACCCGTTGTTTTAGGGTTCGGTCTCCCCTTTTGTATCAAAGGGAGGCATCTTCCCAAGACCGTTGGATCCTTGGTTCCCTCAAGGGACTATTATTTTCCATGAAACAGGGAAGGGGATGAGAGAGAGTTACATGGAGAAGAGATTCTCCTTTCCTCTTTTGTCTCTAACGGTTATGGGAAGAGGGAATTGGGCCATAAATCGTGGGATAATTTCTCTATGGAGATGGTTTCAATGAAGAAACTTTCCATGTGGCTTGAAAGTGGGTCCCAAGTGGATGAAAACGTGGAGGGGATTTTGAAAAGGATAAATATCTTTCCCAGGGTTTAGGAAATCGTGGGATAAGATCTAGAAGGATCCACATGATACGTGAGAAACATGGAACCAATGTGGGGTCCACTTGACGCAAGGCTATAGGCCAATAATGGGAAGCCACAAGCCATAGGATCTTGGATGAGCCTTAGGCCGTTGATGAGTAGGGTCGTGGGCTAGTGGATAAAAGGCCATAGATAATGGGCCTTGATGAGCCGGCCAAATGTCGACCAATGATAAGTTAGTAGGATAGTGGGCCATGGAATGATGCCAAAAATCGTGGGCCTAGAGTGCATTGACCATGGGCTAGCAAGCGGACAAGTCGAATAGTGGGCCACTGGGCTAAAGGATAAGCACGATAATGGGCTAGAATGATGGTGATTTTCCTGGCCATCGAATCGAATCATCTTATTTGAGGATCATTTGATTTTAGGATCGGACGATGTGATGGCGATCAGACAGTAGAAATGGATGGTGATGATCGGATGGATCACTAGATGGAGGAGATTGGCCAAGGTAGGCCATAGGATCGAGTGATTGCGAAGAAAGAGAGGATTAGAAGATTGAGATTTGAGTGTAAAGAGAGAATGAGGGTTTATAGAGATGAGAGAGAAATTATTACAAAAATAAAGAGAAAATACTAGTAGAGGGTCTTGAACCCTGATCTTTGACTTGGTATTCTACAAGCTTTACCAACTTGTCAAGTCTTCATCTTGTGTTAGTTGATTGAGCTTTATTCTCCTTAATCTCTTTTCGGTGTGCTTGGCTCTCCTCTCTTGATCTTCTCTCAGGCTTTTCCAACTCTCTGGCTCTTCCCGCATTTGGCCTACATCTTCTTATCCTCAGCATGTTGACTCTTGAGCTTTGATCATAGGTTCTGGAGGTTGATTGTGGGCCCGCATTCCATCGAAATTGTCCACTCGGGTTTTTTGCGATAGAAAAAGCACGTAATGAGGCTTAATCAAGATGGCTTTGCATGTGGACCTCCGAAAATGTGTTTAATTCATGCAAATAGTCGATTTTCATCTAAAAAGTGTATTCTACGCAATGGTAGAAACTCTTACGTAAAATTATTGATAAAAATCAAAGTTTTATGTAGGAGAATGTGACAATGCTAAGCGGATAATTGCTTAAAATAAGAACTTCTGAGCGAATATCAATGGACCCCTCAAGATTCCTAAAGTCAATAGATAGTCCAAAATTCACTTCAGTCCGACCACTATCATACTTTCGGACTACAATCACGAGTTGGTACCTCAACTTCCCTTAGCTGAACCTACATAGTCTACTACCAAACCTGGTCTAGAAGACCTTCTCTCTCAATTCATAAGTCAACAACAACAATCCATGGATATCCTAGATCAACATCTAGGTCAATTAGAATTCGAGAGAGAGGAAGGCAACTTTCCTAGCCAACCTATAACATATCCGGAGCGGAATGACATGGACATTGATTATGAGGAGGATTCGCAAACTGTGAACCAGGTCCAGAATTTAATGGAGGAGATAGAAGTTGTTATCACCTATAGATCAAGCGATAATATTGACGAGCCAGTGTCTTCATCTTTGGTGCCCTTAAAAGCACCAACTTTTGAACCTAGCACAGAGGAACCTAGCTAGTTCCAAATTTACCTCTGATCCTTCTACCTTTGCATTTGAGGCAGACATTCATGACACTAAGGAAGAGGTTAATATTTTCAACAGCCGATTGACGTCGACATCATCAACAAATTGTGTGTCGTTGAGAGTCTAATTCCAAACTCTCCCGAGGAAAAATTTGATAAGTGTCAAGAACACTTTGGGCTTGACTTCAAATCGGAGTCAGTCAAATCTGAATTTACTGATCTGCTAGAGTCTGCTCCATTGAGATATATCCCCGCCAAACTCAATGAGTTTGCGGCTCTGCTAACTATGGTTAGAGAACCAACTATTATTATCATCTCAGTTCTTATTAAAAAACTTCGATCCATCCCCGCTGAACTAAACGTTTTTGTGGCTTTATTAACCCCGGTCAGAGAACTTACTCTCTCAATCTCACTCTACACTAAGAAAGAGCTTACCAACACCTCTATACCCAGAAGAGGGATAGGTTAGTTGTTTCAGATCTACCTGAGGAGTAGGGAAGATTGATGATCCACTCAGTCTCCATAGGTTCAAACTGGTTGGAGGTACTTGATTTACCCCCGTTATGTCTGGCTGAAGACGTAAAACTTAGCACTTTCAGAAATACAATTCTGGTATTCCTAGAAGTCAATGAGTCGCATGCATTATTTCTTATATTTCATACATAATTATGGCTATGCAGGTACAATCTCTCTGAAACTCTTCAGGTACCTCCAACCGTTCTATCAGAGCCAAGCTGGTATAACCCTTCCTCATAACTTACATCACATTCCTACAGAATTTTTCATCGGTTTTTGTCCTGGTCATGATCACCGAGGACGGTGTTGTATTTTAGTTGGGGGTGGGTATTTACCAAAACGCATGTCTTCATATATATATATATATATATATATATATATATATATATATATATAAAAGATGTATTTTGGGGTGATATCCTGTGTTTTACAAAAGTTTTATGAGTACTTTCGAAATGTATTTCAAATCCTTTACAATGATGAGTAAAAACTTTTTGGAAAGTATATTTATTGAAAAGGATGTCTATTTTGAAAAATTACTTATTAGCTCTTAATTCAGTTTGAAAGCAAACAGTACTACAGTGGATTGAAAAATCTTAAAAAATTCAGATTCAGCAAAATTTTCGCATATCAACATTAGAATTATCCAAAGTTTAGACTATCTAGAGATCCAAGAAGAGCAATTGGGAAACCTAACCCAGTGAGCTTTTGAACTTTTCATCATTTCTGAGGGTAAAATTATTGAGTCATAAGATGACTCACAATTCTTTTAGTCCCCTAATATTCCATTTAGTGATCTCATTAACCCTTTCTTTGGTAATGGAACTCGGAACGACGTCAAATTCAGATTATTAGATAAAGAACATTCTCTATATCCATTCGAGATATCATAGATGAAAGTGCAAACCCTAGAAAATGATATAGGCCATCTTTCTAAACCAATTAGACCTATTGAGCTTACCTATCATCTATACCGTTAAAAACCATTTTTGAGCCTTTTGATGAAAACCTTTTCTTGTTAACCCATCAACCAAAAACCCAATCCCAAATAGAGTTCAACACGATAACCTATTTCTAGGAGGGATCAAAGAGTATTTGGTATGATTACACTATGAAAAGATAGAAACCAAGAAAAGAAAAGAAAAACAAATGGTTTGAGTTGAAAAGAAACATGATCAGAAAGAAAGAAAGAAAGAAAGAAAGGAAAAAGAAAGATGATAGAACAATATCCAAAAAAATAAAAATTAGAAAAAGAAAAGAAGAAAAGTCAATGAAATGCTGCACCTGGAAAATGTTGCAAAGAATAGTGTGATATCCTCTCAGAATTTTTGAATTCTAGAATATCCTTTTTTTCTGAATCTATCATAAGCCTCAATACAACCTATATAAGTCCTATTTGATTCTAGGTTAGCACCATCATGAAGTGTGGAGAATGGAGAAAAAAGAAATTATAGAGTTTGATCCGACGTTCTTAAGTGATATGACATTCCAATCATGAGATCTTCTAAAATCTTCTAATATCCTTTATTCAAAAATTATATATGTGAGATGTTTGTCAATTCTTATATTTATCTCCTCACATATAATTTAAGAGAAAAGAATAAAATTATTTATGAGTGATTCACTTCTGAGTGATATACAAGAATTGAGGTCAAGGCATACAGTCTACAAGGTGATCGAGATATATTTGCTGCTAGATAAAGATGATGTTGAACACACACACGCTGAGTCTAAGTAATCTTTTGTTTAAATGTCCATCTGTAGAAGTGTTGCATTTTGCTGACTAGCTCTAATTCGTGAATTAGAATTCTTGCATCCTTCAAATAATCTGACAAAACGGAGTTTTTTTTCTGAGTACTGCGAATAAGGTTTTCTAGCATGTGCAAAGCCCTTTTTAACTCTCTTATCACTACTAGACGAATGGGTTTCGATGTCAGCGCATTTCGGAGCAACCGACGCAATCTGTATAAAAAAAATTAAAAAACCGACGCTATATCTTAACATATCGCGTCGATTTTTGCAAAAACCGACGCAATGTATTAAGATATATAACCTGACAAACGTGCGCTAAAACCCCCTGTGCGCCAAAAAACACTTCTGTTGCTTAAGGAAACCCTAGTTTCCTCTCCTCCAAGCCGAAGATAACTCTCCCCTCTTCGAACCCTAACTGCTCTACGCCCATTGCCATTGTAGTCGACGTCGCTGCCGCTGTCGCCCAAGCCGTCGTCCAACACTAGTTCGCCCTCTCAACTTCTCAAGTAAGTCTCCTCTCGCCCATTTCGTTATGATTTATTACCACATTTTGGGCTGCACATGCTAGAATCCATTTCAAATCATTTTGATATTCATAGCATGTTTTACAAGTTGAAGAATTATGGACTGTCTATTTTTAACGTTAACTTGAAACCCACATTTGATGGTGTTAGAAATTTCAAAATCGGCTGATTTTTGGTAGGGGTGATTTATATGGTGAGGAAATCATCCTCGCAAAAAACCAGCCATTCTTTTATCTTCTATGGAAGAAAATAAGGGTTTCACGGTTCTGACTCCGTTGACAGATCTAAAATGACAGGGACACAATATAAGCCACATGGCATACTGTTACAGGACTCTGACTGTATGGATGTTTGTTCTATCCCATGGTGTACCTACAAACCAAAAATCAGCCTGATTAGTGATTTATAGGCTTTGGATTGGACTATTTTCATGGGCTGATCTCAACTGTGGGAATTTGAGCAGTATTTGAGGTACAAAGATGCAACACATGCTGTTATAGGACTCTGACCGTATGGATGTTTGTCCTATCCCATGGTGTACCTACAAACCAAAAATCAGCCTAATTAGTGATTGATAGGCTTTGGATTGGACTTATTTTCATGGGCTGATCTCAATTGTGGGAATTTGAGCAATATTTGAGGTACAAAGATGCAACACTTAGAACACATATTTCAATACATCAGGGATATGCCTTAAATGGTTGATTGATTGCAACTTAGAACACATATTTCAATAATGTGAGAAAATAAATGTCTTATTTCAGGTGGAAATGAATTCTCACCTATCTGGATGGGAAATGATTCTGGGCTAAGTAGGGAAAATTATCTAGCTTTAAATGGCTTGTTAAGGAAAATTATACAGATTTATAATGGCTATCTAACAATGGACAATTGTGTTTTCCCAAGGAAAATTTAATTTTCTTACTTGGTAATCAAACACAGCCTTATAAATCACTAATCAGGCTGATTTTTGGTTTGTAGGTCTACCATGGGATCGAACAAAATTTTGATGCCGAAGTCCCTCAATTTGCCACATAGTAGACTATTTCGGGCCCACTGACTCCATGAATATTTGGCCCACATCTTGGTGGACCCACACACCAAAAATCAGCGTGATTGGTGATTTCTAGTCATAGGATTTGAGCACTTTTCATCATGGACTTTAGGAACATGCCTGTGAAGTGGTTCCAAGTCCATAATGAAAAAGTGCTCAAATTCAATGGCTAGAAATCACTAATATTAATCATGCTTATTTTTGGTATGTAGGTCCACCAAGATGTCGGCCAAATATTCATGGAGTCAGTGGGCCCGAAAGAGTCTACTACGTGGAAAATTGATGGACTTCGGCATCAAAATTTTGATACCGAAGTCGGTATCATAGATTTTCCCTTACTTATATTGTGTCCTTGTCATTTTACCTGTCATTTTAGATCTGTCAACGGAGCCCGACCCTATGTATGGATTTAATATCTTACCTATATTGAACTGTACATGCATGTATATATTTTCAATCAATTTTTTTTATTTTAATTTTCTTTTTTAGCTATATAATTGTGTGTATTGAATTTGTATAATTGATGTTGGATGAGTACATTAGGTGTGTTTGTACCTATCCAAGTTTTAGCTATAGCTAGCTTATATGAAGTTAAAATGTCGCTTGTTATTATTTCACATTTGCACAAAGCACACTATCATAATAAGCATGAGATCTTAAAGACTCCATCAAAGATAAGAGGTTTCACACATATAATCTTATTTGAGATCTAGTCTTTAATTTCTTACGTGGGTTAACATAGAATTGCACGCCCGTTCAAGGATCATTATTTGTATTAATGTGGGTCTTATACAAATTGTGATCCTTGAATTATCCAGTGTGGACAGTTTGAAAACTAATATTGCTTCTTATTGATCATATTTATGTAGTCTCCGTGTTAGTAAATTCGGTACCATTTTTCCAAATCTTCTTCTTATATACTATTTTCTGTTGATTTTCATGTCTCGACTACTTTGGTGGTTGGATTGACATGAAAATCAACATAAAATAAACGTATATAGGGAGAAGTGCGGGGAAATGCTGCCGAATTTTAAACTAATACGGACACTACATATATATGATCAATAAGAAGCAATATCAGTTCTTGAATGGGTTAGGAAACTTTAGAGTTAGCAAACTTAGATAGAGACTGAAAACAAAATAGGGATAAATGTTCAAACACATGCATATTGTTCTTTATCTCAATTTGTTTTGATGTGCACGATATATTTCAAGAATCGTACAATACTTAACATAATGGATAAATCATGGATGATCAAAGATAGAAGATCACGGGAATATAGTATGGGGTTAATCGATTTTTGAAGTTTGTCGGAGACAATGCGAGTGACCCCGATTCTATAAGATGTCCATGTAGAAAATGAGGAAATCTCGCTAAACATACTCTTAAAGATATAAAAGACATTTATTTTTTAATGGTATCGATCAAAATTATAAGACGTGGGTCTGGCATGGAAAACAAGTTCTAAATACTAAAGCAGAGTCAAGTGATAATGTACAAGATTTCATCTATCAAGAGATAGGAGGGACAGCTCTAGATGATGCTAGCGATGTAGTAGAAATGGTTCAGGCCACATACGACGACGTCATGAGTGATTCTGAAATATTTCAGAAATTGCTTGAAGATGCCGAGAAGCCCTTATATTCAGGTTGCTCAAAGTTTACAAAGTTATCGACATTGGTCAGACTGTGGAACTTGAAAGGTAAGAATGGGTGGTCTGATAAAGGTTTTTCAGAGCTACTACAATTGTTGGGAGACATGCTCCCAAACGATAATGAACTGCCTTTATCCATCCATCAGGCAAAGAAGACATTGTTTGCATTGGGAATGTCATATGAGAAGATCCATGCATGTCCCAACGATTGCATACTCTATAGGAAGGAGTACAAGGATGCAACGGCATGTCCCATTTGTGGAATGTCAAGGTGGAAGGTAAACAAGAATAGGACGAAGAAAAATAAAGGGGTGCCTGCGAAAGAAATGTGGTATTTTCCACCTATCCCGATGTTCCAAAGGATGTTTCATTCCAAACAGACGGCGAAAGACTTGACATGGCATTATCACAAAAGAGTAGAAGTTGATGGTCAAATGCGTCATCCAGCAGACTCCCCACATGGAAGTTAGTAGACGGCAGGTATCCGAAGTTTGCTGAAGAACCAAGAAACCTTCGAATAGCTATTTCAGCGGATGGCATAAATCCACATAGTATGCAATCTAGTAGGCATAGTTGTTGGCCGGTCTTAATGATAATCTACAACCTTCCACCATGGTTGTGTATGAAGAGAAAATTTATGATGTTGATAATGTTAATATCAAGTCCAAAATAGCCTGACAACGACATTGATGTTTACTTGGCACAATTGATTGAGGATCTGAAAATTTTATGGGAGGAAGGCATTAAAGCGTATGATGCAGATCGACAGGAATCATTTATGTTATACGCTGTGTTATTATGGATAATCAATGATTTTCCTACATATGGCATCTTGTGTGGTTGCACTGTCAAATGATATTATGCTTGTCCAATATGCAGCGAAGAAACACATTCTCATAGACTAAAATATAGAAAGAAGAATATATATACCGGTCACAGAAGATTTCTTCCATTGAATCATTCATACCGAAAATAAAAGAAGGTGTTTGATGGTACACAAGAGTTGGGGTTGGCTCCAAAACCGTTAAGTGGAGAGCAAATACTAAAGAAGATAGAAGGGATCAAATACTCATGGGAAAAGAAGAAGGTCATTCTCAAGAAGTCAAAAAAATTAAAACAACCGTGAAAGGAAGACAATATTGTAGATGAGGCGGTTGAATCCTCAACTTGTTGGAAGAAGAAGTCTATATTCTTTGAGCTTGAATATTGGAAATTTTTGCATTTGCGACATAATTTGGATGTTATGCACATCGAGAAGAATGTGTGCGAGAGCATTGTTGGAACATTACTGAATATACTTGGAGAAACAAAGGATGGTATTAATTATCGGTTAGACCTTGTAGATATGGGCTTGAGGAAGCAATTAGAACCGCAAGTCAGAGGGAGTAAAACATATTTAGCTCCAGCATGTTATACATTATCTAAAGACGAGAAGAGGATATTTTACAAAACATTGCAAACACTCAAGGTCCCAGAAGGATACTCTTCAAATTTCAGAAAATGTGTCTCAATGGAAGATTTAAAGTTGTATGGTCTTAAGTCTCATGACTATCATATACTAATGCAACAACTGCTGTCAGTTGCAATACGTTCGTTGTTGTCAAAACTAGTGAGGATGGCTATCGGTAGATTCTGCTTCTTCTTTAATGCTCTATGTAACAAAGTAGTGGATGTGACAAGATTAATTGATGTGCAAGATAATCTTGTACTTACATTGTGTTTATTTAAAAAGTACTTTCCACCATCGTTCTTTGACATAATGGTTCATCTAATGGTGCATCTTGTCAGAGAGGTCCGATTATGTGGACCAGTTCACTTTCGATGGATGTACCCCTTTGAAAGGTATATTACAAAACTATACGCTCATACTTTATCATTTTTCACGTAAGTTAGTGTCATTATTGATATAACAGTTATTTCATATATACTTGTAGGTTTATGAAGGTTTTAAAAGGTCATGTACGCAATCAAAATCGACCAGAAGGCTGCATTGCTAAATGTTATATTGCAGATGAAGCGATTGAGTTTTACACGGAAAATTTATCTAATTTGGAAGCAATTGGGATTCCTTGTGATAGAAATAAAGCAACCGGTAGTACTGAATATGAGAAGCTGCTCTTTGATGGCAAGCCTTTGCTAGGAGGCAATGTCATCCAAGTTGATAACGAGTCTTGGGAGCAGGCGCATCGTTATGTGTTGAAAAACATGAATGATGTTCAACCTTATATCACGTAAAGACATTTTGATCTCCATTTTTAATTAATTTATCTTCGTTATGTTGCTTAAGGACTACCTGTTAACTCCGTGTTGTGTCATTCGTATCTTAACAGCAAGCATATGTCTTACTTGAAGGCAAATTATTGAAATCAATCAAAAAATCAAAAGTGGTTACAACTATAACACAACTGCACTTTTATATCCTGGATACGACAAAGGGTACAATAATTTATACATGTTTGTATTTCTTTTAAGTCATAAATAGACATGTCTAACTATTGAAAACCTTATAGGTTGAAGATGAATTACGCGGTCAAAATAACAGCTCGAACACATTGAGGTGGATAGCACAATGACCTACTCATAACATAATCAAATGTTCTGGTTACATCATTAATGGTTGTCGTTATCATACTTCAAACTGGGATAATTCACGAGTGAACTAGAACAGCGGAGTGAGCATAGTGGCCGAAACACTACAAATCGCAAGCGCAAAGGATAAGAATTCGATCATTGGACAAATGTGTTTTTACGGTGTTATTAACGAGATATGGTTGCTTGATTACCATGTGTTTAAGATTCTAGTATTTAAATGTGATTGGGTTGACAGCAAGAATGTCATATTCAAATATAAGTTTGGTTTCACATTGGTTGAGCTTGGTAGAGTAGGACACAAATCTGATTCTTTTATTTTGGCTTCTCAGGCAAAGCAAATTTTTTAAGTAGAAGATCAACTTGATCCTAAAATGTCAATTGTTCTCTCAACTCTTATGAGAGAGTATCCTAAAAAGGATTATGATGATGAATTCATTGATATTAGTGATGAACATCAGCCTGTTACTAATGGATTACAAATTGATGACATTGAAGAGTCTGATGAGTCTTATGTGCGACAAGATCATTCTGAAGGAATTTGGATTGATATTAGAAAATCATAATTAGGTTTTATTTGTAAATTATGGGATAGGAGTAAGGCTGGATGTCCCCCCCCCTCATGTATTAGATTATTTTTATTAATGGAATATATATTATTTTTCATATCTTTGTTCTTTATATTTCTTCTTTTTCATGTATCATTACCTAGCTTCTTTTTCATGTATCACTACCTACCGACTTTATATTTGTTATTTCGTGTATCACTATACTAACTATTCTGGGTATTTTCTAGTATGGAGCCGCACACAGGTGATGCATCTGCAAAGAAGAAAAGTCGAGGTGCTACAAAGCTACAACAATTGTTAAAGTAGAGTGAGAAGTTAGTTGTGAAATACAGTGAAGATGGGTACCAATAGGAGACGTTGGAGCAACCTTGTCCACATATGCTAGTCTCATTGCGCGGCAAATGGTTCCCATTAGGCATGCAGTTTGAAAAGATGTGCCAACTGAATTGAAAGAAAAATTATGGGCATGTGTTCAGGTAAATTAAAATTACTTAAAAATTATCTTGTCATCATCTGATGTTATTAACTCTTAATTAACTTGCAGGAGCATTTTGTGCTAGACCCAAGAAGCAAGCGGCACACATTGTCCCTCATTGGTACAAGATGGAGGGATTTCAAGACCAAATTGAATGCAGATCATGTAGTTCCTTATATGGCGGAGCCAGAGCTGCTTAATTTGAAGCCACTTAAGTTCGACTACATTGACCAAGCAAATTAGGAAGCTTTTGTAGCTTTAAAAACATCAGAAGATAGGAGGGCATATCATGAAGCCCAAAAGAAAAGGCGAGCAATGAATAAATACAACCATCGCCTGGGCAAAAAGTCTTATGCCAATCTGGCTGAGGAGTTGGTAAGTTAGTAGTTGTAATTATAGAATTATTGTAAATATATAATCACTGATGTAAATTGTTTATTTTATAACAGAAACAATTAAGTAACTCCGAAGAGGTGGATCAGAGCGAGATATGGAAAATGGCTTGTCAGACTAATGATGGACAGTATGTAGATGATGCCGTCAGGGAAACGACTGTTAAAATTGTAAGTTGCCTCATATAATAATTTGCCCCATGAATTACATATAATAAGTTATACCTCAAGATTATTAATTTGATTTACATATATTTTTACAGGATAATTTAAGAAAACAAGTTGAAGAGGGGTCCCTATCAATTGAGGGAAGTAATGATGTACTAACAATGGCATTAAGGACCCAGGAACATCCCAGTAGGGTCAGGGGCATGGGCATTTCGTCACCCCTTTAAAATACTTCCAGATCCCTAAACGTGGGAATAAGGCGCTCTTGGCTCATCTGAAAATGAACCAAATAAATTTGATGTCACAAGTAAAGAGTCAGGCCTAGATGATAAAGGTGATGCAAGCACAGATCGAACAGCTAACACAATCGCAACCATGCCATCGCAACACATGCCAACACAACATATGCCTTCGCAGGGATCTGAGAAGGCAGCCTCATGTAGCCGTCCAAGCCTGAGTATGCAGAAGGTAGCCTCATGTCGATCAAACTCGGGAGGTGAAAATGTACATTTTGTGAACCTTAATTTAATATACATTTTATGAACCTTAATTTAATATATATTTTGTGAACCTTTATTTTAACTATCTTATTAAGTTTATCTTTTTTGTTATAGGAAAAATCATGCAGGCTGGCACTACATACCCCTCACAACATTGTTGCTGAGGGGGTCATTTTGAATAATGCACCTGACCAAATGGTGCACTTTACTCAATTGGAATTTGATAATTTACGAGTGTCGATCAAAGTACCCATAGTATTGAAAGCTGAACTCCCGATATCGGTTCGTAATGTGTTCACTACTGTAGGAGATGCAGTTGGCAGCATTGTGGCATGGCCTACAGTATGGGTGGTGTCCACAGGCGCTCATCATGTAAACATCTGTCAATTTTTACATCGATTTAATATATTTATATACTAATTATAATTCTAATTTTGATTATAGGTACATGATCGAAGTGAAGTTGACAATTTCACTTTCATCTCTGAATTTTATAATCATTTGCATGCACATGACCCATCTTCTATATCCATTAGTATTACTATGGGGTATGATTCAAATTGACTTTCTCGATGTATCTTTGGTTTGTGAAGTACAAGATGTGTCGTCACAGTGCTTGACATTATATCATTGGTAAGATACTTTGAAGTTTCTTTTATCTATCTGAATTTTATGAATATGATGATAGTACATATATTCTAATTAAGTTTATTTTTTTTAATTTATCAGCTACGTCCACCAAATGTTAATTGAAAGACATTTGGTTAATAAAATTAGCATGGTCAGTGCTCAATCCAACAGTTTATGTATAAGAGATGGGTAGTTTTTGGATGATCAATTTGTAAATTTTCTTTTTAATATATTAGTATTTATATACCTCGATGGGAAGACTTTGTTTATTCCCTTAAATATTAGGTAATTCTCTTTTCTATTGTCATTAGATTTGATAATTAATAACTTGTTGAATGTCTTGCTAATAACTTGATTGTTGTTCACATATAGGGCACATTGGATTTTGATTGTCAATGACTTATTATCGATGACAATCTATTGTTTCGACTCCTTAAATAGTATGATTGACTCAACTTTGAAAATCAATATCAAACGATAAGCTGATATTCGCCTAAAAGTACGTATTTTCCACTGTTATCTTCTAAGCATTTTCACACTCTCCTACGTTAAAATGCTCTATTTATCTACTTTCCTACGTAAGAGTCTCTTTTGTTGCGTAGAACACACTTTTCTGGACGAAATGGTATATTTGCATGCATTAAACACATTTTCGGAAGTCTAGACATTAAGTCATTCTGATAAAGTCTCATTACGTGTTTCTTCTGTCGCAGGAAACCCCGATGGGACAATTCTCGAGACTTGCGAGCCCACATCAATCAGGAAAGCCCATTATCAAAGCTTAAAGAGCCCACATGATATGACTAGAAGATATGGGCCAAATATGGGCTGAATAAGATGACCAAAAAGCCGGCCCAAAGAACGAAGAGAGTAGGAGAGCCAATGACCAAGAGACGGACCAAAGCGTTTAAAGCAACATGAGTCAACAAGGAATGATAGTCTACTCTACTGGAGAAGCGTGAGGATGGTCACAGTGAAGACCAGGGTTCCAGACCCTCTGCCAATACTTTTATCTCCATTTTCGGATACTTTCTCTCTCCTCTCCTTATTCTCTCTCTCTCTTCATCTCTCGGTCCTCGAATCTACTGACCTAACCCCAGAACTCCTGCCCATCGGCTCTATCTCATCTCCCTTAGCTTTCTGACCGTTGGATCTTCCATCGGACCGTTGGATCTTCAATCGGACCGTTGGATCTCTCTAGATCCGACGATCTACCAATCTGGGTCCCGATCATTGCCATCCAAGTCTATCATCCGATCGCCAGTGGATCATCCATCATCCATCCTGTCATCATTGCACCCAGTCTCTATGAGATCGTCACACGATGAGTGGTGCATCCATCAAAGAGCCATCAGAAATGGAGGGTCTAGATTTCCTGGATATTGAAAATACTGAGTTTTCAAAATATAAAAATTCTTTTAAAAAGGATTTTGGAAAGTTGCAAAATAACTGTTTTAAAAGGAGATCTTTTACGAAAGTTTTTTGGAAAGAATTTTTGGACAGAGATTTATTTAGCAAGTCAATGGGTATTTGACCAAAAAGCTTGGGAAAACATGGTTGGATTTTGAAAGAATATTATTTAAATGGGTGAAGAGATTTTTTTTAGAAACTTTGATGGTTCGAGTTTTGGTAAGGGGTGAGCCATTTTGAAAGAGGCCATTTTTAAAGAGTAAAATATCTTTACAAAAATAAAGGAGAGGAAAAACTTACTGATTTGGGCGGTGGATGAATATCCCTCTTGAAGTTTCAACCCGAGATCGCCACTCTAGAATGGCTCCACGTTCTCCATCCCCCAAGGAAACCCAGCCACCATCTCTTTTTCCTTCATCTCTCTTCTCCCCACATTCCATACCTTTCACTCCCCCCCAAGCCAACAAAGAAAAAGAAAAGAAAAGAGAAGAAGCGGAAGATGGGAGGGCGGTAGCTTCTCCTCCAAACCGTCACAACCTTGCTGGCCAAACCAGCAAGGTTGCTGAACCTGCAACGCATCTCTTCCATCACCTTGCCTTTTCTCCACGCCACCTCTTCTCTTCCCAGATTCATCTCCTTTCATCTCCCAAAAATGGTCCTCACTCCTTCCTTTGGAGCTCTCTCTCTCTCAAAAAAAAAAAATAATACACAGCAAAAAAAAAAGAAAAAGAAAAAAAAGGTAAAGAGAAAGAAGGAAGAAGAAAGAAAGAGGAAGCCGTTAGGCTCCTCCCCTTAGACATATCCTTGCAGGTGGAGCGTTTCCTAACACCGCCTGTAGCATCCGGAAAGCCCCCCTCCATCTTCACGCAAGCTGCAACCTTCACTAGCCGGAGTATGCAACTCCGGCGAACTCCATTAAAACCGACGACCTGCACCTCCTCTTCTCTCACCTCAGTAATGGCAGGCCTCTCCTAGGCCGTGTTCCACTGCCTTGCAGTTCTCCTTCCTTCCGGTGAACCAGTGGTCCATCCTCCAAGCATTCTATCTTCCAACTTCTTTCACGTTGCTGCACTCCGGCCAGCCAACCTACAACTCGCCTGCACATTCATCTTCCATGGCCGCCCACGACATTGCTGTTCCGCCAGTTTGCACCTCCGCCTGCACGCCCACCTGCAACCCTGCTTCCTCTGCCTGTTTCTCTGCCAGCGTGCAGCACTTCTTGTTGCTGCGTACAGCACTGCTTGTTGCTGCGTGCAGCACCATTGCTGCCACTCCGCCTCCAGCAACACCACCGTCCTTCCTCCTCCGCTAGGAACATGCAACTGTTGGCCATCCTCCAAACTCCGCCTCCTTGCTCCGCCTCCCTCTTCCATGGCCTGCAACGTGCACATCCTCTATGCACTGCCTGAACCAGCAAGCGCCTTCTTCCTCTTCTCCGGACGATTTCTTCACTTGTAGGTCATCTTCTTCATCAGGTCGGCAAGGTGGTGCACCACCGCTTGAACCAGCAACTGGCATCTCCAGTGAACCACCTTCAACCAGGGTATGGTCAACCTACAAGTTGCACGCTGGACAGCAACCTCCGCCTGCACGCTCACCTGCAACTATCTTTTGTTTGCCGATCACAACACCACCATCTTCTCATTGGCTGGCCGGAGCACCACCGTCTCCTCTCAATGGGCAACGCCCACCTCTTTGCTACCTTCCTCACCAAAGCTCTGCACTCCACCAGCCAACGGCTTCCACTTTCTCCTCCGTCTTCAGGTGGTGCATCCCCACGAACAGGTACCAGTAACCTCCATTAACGTCAGTCAATCGTCCATGATTGCTGCACTTCCAGCAAACATCTCCTCCGCCATCTTCTTCTTCTTGGACTAGAGGATGTCCTCCAACCTCCTCCCATTACTGCGCTCACCACCAGTTGATGGAACCTACCACGAACAACTTTCCGGGCTCCTCCACATGGCCAGCAAATTAATCTCTTGGCCGAAATATGCACCACGATTCTCTTGGCCGAATTCCAAGGCCAATCATGGCCGATCAAGCCGCAGCACCCCCCATGCAACTTTCCGGGCATCCTCCTCATCCCGATCTCCATTCTCATGCACCATGCCACCGTACGGGATGATCACTTATTGCAAAACCTCATTGGCCGATTCACAAGGCTGATCTCATTCGTTTCAAGAGGTAATTTTCTCTCTCTTCCCTTACTTTATCTCTCTAGAGTTTGGGAATCCACTTTCTCTATCTAGAATCCCCAGGCTGATCGCCTTTTTGCACCGCCGACTCCGTTCGGTGAATGCAAGAGGGTGAGTTTTTCTCTCACCTCTACCTTGTCGGCCGGTAAACGACCGAGGTGTGAAAAATCTCTCTCTACCTTCTTCCTCTCTCTCTAAAAGTTCTCTTTACATGCTTTCTTACATGCTTTCTAGAATAGATTTACCGCTTTATTTATTTTTGTCATTTATTTCATGTAAGCAACAATTTAATTAATGCAATTTGAGTTTGATGATTTTAGTCTTCTCTGGATCTTATTTGGATGTGTTTTAAATCGACTCGCCCTTCTCATGTCTTCCATCATTCTCCTTTTTCTCTTGTATATTATCTGTCATTTTATGTTCTTATTCGCGCTAATCCCGAGTGCGGATCGACATCCGACACGAATCCCTATACAAAAGCTCATATTTTGCAGGATTAAAATTCAGATCAAATTACAAATCTTGTTGATTCTAGGGTTTCCGTAACCAACGACGCGGAAAAATCCTACTTTCAAATGGCGCCGCTGCCGGAATTGGAAAGTTGCTGAAGCGAAAAGCTGCTCAATTTGGACAGCCCAACCTTTTTGGGAAACTTTCTATTTTTTTGTTTTTAGTGATTTTTAGCAGTCTTTTAAATTACTATTTTTAATGCCTCGGAAGGCCGAGTGCAAAGTTGTAATAATTTAGGAATTTGACTACTTTCCATATAAACTGCTAGATCTTGTTCTAGGGTTTTTAGAAACCCTAGATTAAGTGAAAAATACCAAAAAAATCAAAAAAAAATATTTAAAAAATGGTAGTTTCTATTTCTGCACATTTTAGGATATTCACATATGGGAAGATTGCATTTTTGGATACTTTTCGAATCGGAAAATTTCTATTTTTGCACGGTTTCCATTCCTGGGAAATTTCACATTGGAATTAAGCTTATTTGGAATGTTTCTAAATCGGACGAAATTCCATAATTAGCAATTCTTATTTTTAGAGGATTTCTAACTATGGAAGGTCCCCTTTTTGGAAGGTTTCCAACACAGGAAGAAACCCTAAATTTAGCAAGTTTTCAGATTTAGGAAACTTCTACTTTTAGGGAATTTTTCTAACTTGGAGAAACTCTTAAATTGGAAAGGTCTATTAGGGGGTTGATAGTTGTTTAGTCAACTCTCATGAATAGTAACTTTCCAATTTACCCTGCCTAATTGATTGATTGATTGCTTACCCACCCTAGGCAGGGACATTCCAAAAAAATATTCTCACACCCTAGACCCATATCATATACTAATTCGTATGCAGGATTGCGAATCTAACTGCGGGTAGGGAGCGAAAGCTCACTTAGGAGGAGTCGGGCCCACGCTCATGAAGGATACCGCTCCCTACCCCAAAGAGGCGACCCCGTGGCATGGCCCACGGGAGGTAAGTCTCTATCCTCGCCTTGAGTGCGATACAGAGCAATTTGGGTGAATTATTGCCGCTTGTCTATTTGCTTTCGCATACATATTATTCGACTTGCGTGGCGTGGCCGTTAATAATTGAACATTAATCAAGCAGACCCAGCTCTTTTACAACTGGTGGGATTTCATCACCCACCTCCTCATTCCATTTGATTTGATCCCAAGGCTCCATTAATTAAAAAGAATCAAGAAGTAGAGCCAATTAGCCTGGTGTTCGAGGAAAAATCCACACAAAGCAAACCCGCTTAACATCCAATCGAAATAAGACCACGAGCGCAGGTCCCTGTTGTCTAACACACCCATAAGTCCCTGCTACTCAAGTACACTGAGCTCGACGTGGCATCTTGGACTATTCGGCGATTAGTTAAGTGTGGACTAGGAACACGCACCAACCCTAACTTAACCCGAGGGAACACTCTTCTTAAACACTTGACCAATCCGGTTAGTCTGGGACGTACTTAAGACAGCCATTGTGCCGCACGTCTGTCTAGGCTTCGGATTGCCTTGTTGTTGACTAGAGTTAAGTACTAAAGGATTCGCTTGAAGAGTGTAGCCTGGTGAGAACCTAAGAGCGACAAAGTTAGTCCGGCGGTTAACAAAATAAACCAGTGGTCCGCTCACTGTCATAATCTACCATACCCCAGAAACTAACAAGATAAATCCTCAAACTTATCCTGATTTGTTTTAGGCATAGGATTATCTTACTTGCTCTATGTGCATCATTTAGGATCCCTACTCCAGTGTCTCTTTGTAATCTAGTCTGAGGCTTATTTATATGGGTTCAACTGCCACATTGTTTGACTCGATCTGAGAGTCCTTCAATCTTCACCACCCTTCCTTTGCCATTGGTCTCTTACTGATGAGAGACTAGGCAGACGGATCTCATCGATCCAATCTCTTACGACTGATGATCATTTCAGTCTCACTGCATTTTATACTGGATTCGGGTGCTTACTGTCAACCCCACTGGAGTCTGCTCCACTAAATCTATCCCCGATACACATTGTGTCTTCGGCTCTGCTAACCATGGTCAGAGAATCCCTTGCTAGGTCTCTTACTGATGAGAGACCCACTACTGTTCTCCCATACCCGCTCATCTTTATGAGTTTACGGCTCTGCTAACCACGGCCAGAGAACCCTCTCAGTCTTCACTGAGAAAGAACCTACCCGTACTACTGCTGGGTTGGGTTAGCTCGATTGGAAGCGTTCCTGCTCCAACTGATGAGCTGGATGACTGATGACTCACTCAGTCTCCCTGTGCTTCAAATTGGTTGGGGGTGCTTATCACCCCCATTGTGTCTGGCTGAAGACGTAAAACTTAGCGCTTTCGGAAAGGCAATTCTGATTTCTTAGTTACATGAGTCGCATGCATTATTATATCTCTCTGTCATACAGGTACACTCACTACAGATAATCTCCTAATACCAGACAACATTCATTTCATGCTCCATTGGTAACATCCTCCCTATTCCTTGCATCATTCTCATTATTTCATCAATTTTTGTCCCGCTCATGAGCACCGAGGACGTTGCTATATTTTGGTTGGGGGTGGGCATTTACCAAAACTCATGTATTCCTTTTGATAAATATATATATAGATATAATAATAAATAAATAAATAAAACTAAAAAATCTTGTTTTTGGGTGATTTTCGATGTTTTCCAAAGTTTTTCTAGAATTTCAAAAATGTGTCAAATACCCTGACTTTGATTAGCTGAAAACCTCCGTTAAGTCAGTATTGAGGATGTCAATTTTTGTTTAAGGTTAGCTTTGAGTCAAGTCAAGCGTGGCTACAGCAGTTTTGAAAACTTAGAAAAACTCAGATTCGGCACAATTGTACACTATCAATATCAGAGTCATCCTAAGTTTAGAAATTCTGGAGATCCTATGAGAATAATTGTGGAGACCTAACCCAGTGAGCTTTCAAGCCTTTAATCAATTCAGAGGATTATACAACAATTCTGAGTCACAAGATGACTCACTTTCTTCTTGCCCGCAATATTCGTTGAGAGATCTCATTATCTTTTGCTTCGATCATAAAACTCGGAACGACATCAACATTGGATTACTACGACAGAACCTTCTCTGTATCTAGTCAAGACAGTATACATGATAGTGCAAACCCTAGAAAATGATTTAGGCCATTTTTCTGAACCATTCAGCCTTTTTACTCACCTGAATTATACTTCACTAGAAACCCCTTGAACCCTTATATAAAAGCCTTTTCTTTGTAAACCCATCAACCTAAAATCCAGTCCAGCTATGAAGCATGACTGTCTACCCTTATTTTGAGATGGACAAAAGAATAACTGATATGGGTTTACCGTGAAAGAAAAGTAAAGAAGAAGAATCAAAAGGAAAAGAAAGTGGTTCAAGCTGAAAACAAAATATGGAAAGAAAGTATGAAAAAGGCTGACTAGAAATTGAGCAGTCTCTGAAATATCAAGAAAAAGAGAAAAATAAAAAATAAAAAAAGGAAAGAAAACCAGATAATGGTGCTACATCGCAGGAAAAATACAAGAAAATAGAGATATCCTCTCAAGATCTTTGAAATCCTGTATCCCTTTATTTTTCTACACCGGACTTAAGCCTCATTATAACCTAGGAAAGTCCTATTTGATTCTAGGATAGCACGATCATAAAATGTGGAGATTGGAGAAAGAGAAGCTATAGAGTTTGATCTGACGTTCCCGAGTGAAGTGGTATTCCAATCATGAGATCTTCTTCTGTTAAAAATGTCCTTCCTTTAAATAATACATATGTGAGATCTTTGCTTTCATATATCAACACATCTTCTCACATATAAATTGAGAGAAAAGAAGAAAGCCCTTCTTGTGCAATTCTATTCTGAGTGCTAAACATGTGAGATTTGAGGTCGAGGCATAAAAACTTAGAGGTGATCTGGAAATCTTTACTGTCGGATGATGAGAATGTTGAGCACACACACACGCAAAGTCTGACTATTCTGGGTCATGATTATGAGTCTGTAGTCTTGCCAAAACTTTTCAACTCTTCGCTAGCAATGTAACTGTTTTTGCATCCATTCAATGAGTTGACGAACGGTGTTTTCCCTGAGCTAATATGAAAAAGTGTGCAGCATGTGCAGAGCCTTTTTAAGCTCATTTATTTCGCACTAATTGCCAAGGATTGGCAATATGCTGGTTGGGGGTTGTGATATTCGCTTAAAAGTGCGTATTTTCCACTGTTATCTTCTAAGCGTTTTCACACTCTCCTATGTTAAAATGCTCTATTTATCTACTTTCCTACGTAAGAGTCTCTTTTGTTGCGTAGAACACACTTTTCTGGACGAAATGGTATATTTGCATGCATTAAACACATTTTCGGAAGTCTAGACATTAAGTCATTCTGATAAAGTCTCATTACGCATTTCTTCTGTCGCAGAAAACCCCGATGGGACAATTCTCGAGACTTACGAGTCCACATCAATCAGGAAAGCCCATTATCAAAGCTTAAAGAGCCCACATGATATGACTAGAAGATATGGGCCAAATATGGGCTGAATAAGATGACCAAAAAGTCGGCCCAAAGAACAAAGAGAGTAGGAGAGCCAATGACCAAGAGACGGACCAAAGCGTTTAAAGCCACATAAGTCAGCAAGGAATGATAGTCTACTCTACTAGAGAAGCGTGAGGATGGTCACAGTGAAGACCAGGGTTCCAGACCCTCTGCCAATACTTTTATCTCCATTTTTGGATACTTTCTCTCTCATCTCTCCTTATTCTCTCTCTCTCTTCATCTCTCGGTCCTCGAATCTACTGACCTAACCCCAGAACTCCTGCCCATCGGCTCTATCTCATCTCCCTTAGCTTTCTGACCGTTAAATCTTCCATCGGACCGTTCGATCTTCAATCGGACCGTTGGATCTCTCTAGATCCGACGATCTACCAATCTGGGTCCCGATCATTGCCATCCAAGTCTATCATCCGATCGCCAGTGGATCATCCATCATCCATCCTGTCATCATTGCACCCAGTCTCTATGAGATCGTCACACGATGAGTGGTGCATCCATCAAAGAGCCATCAGAAATGGAGGGTCTAGATTTCCTGGATATTGAAAATACTGAGTTTTCAAAATATAAAAATTCTTTTAAAAAGGATTTTGGAAAGTTGCAAAATAACTGTTTTAAAAGGAGATCTTTTACGAAAGTTTTTTTGAAAGAATTTTTGGACAGAGATTTATTTAGCAAGTCAATGGGTATTTGACCAAAAAGCTTGGGAAAACATGGTTGGATTTTGAAAGAATATTATTTAAATGGGTGAAGAGATTTTTTTTAGAAACTTTGATGGTTCGAGTTTTGGTAAGGGGTGAGCCATTTTGAAAGAGGCCATTTTTAAAGAGTAAAATATCTTTACAAAAATAAAGGAGAGGAAAAACTTACTGATTTGGGATGTGGATGAATATCCCTCTTGACGTTTCAACCCGAGATCGCCACTCTAGAATGGCTCCACGTTCTCCATCCCCCAAGGAAACCCAGCCACCATCTCTTTTTCCTTCATCTCTCTTCTCCCCACGTTCCATACCTTTCACTCCCCCTCAAGCCAACAAAGAAAAAGAAAAGAAAAGAGAAGAAGCGGAAGATGGGAGGGCGGTAGCTTCTCCTCCAAACCGCCACAACCTTGCTGGCCAAACCAGCAAGGTTGCTCAACCTGCAACGCATCTCTTCCATCACCTTGCCTTTTCTCCAC
This sequence comes from Euptelea pleiosperma, assembly GCA_035048495.1. Taxonomy (NCBI): domain Eukaryota; kingdom Viridiplantae; phylum Streptophyta; class Magnoliopsida; order Ranunculales; family Eupteleaceae; genus Euptelea; species Euptelea pleiosperma. Next base: position 8,245,791 of record CM068540.1, read on the forward strand.
GCCACCTCTTCTCTTCCCAGATTCATCTCCTTTCATCTCCCAAAAATGGTCCTCACTCCTTCCTTTGGAGCTCTCTCTCTCTCAAAAAAAAAAAATAATACACAGCAAAAAAAAAAGAAAAAGAAAAAAAAAAGGTAAAGAGAAAGAAGGAAGAAGAAAGAAAGAGGAAGCCGTTAGGCTCCTCCCCTTAGACATATCCTTGCAGGTGGAGCGTTTCCTAACACCGCCTGTAGCATCCGGAAAGCCCCCCTCCATCTTCACGCAAGCTGCAACCTTCACTAGCCGGAGTATGCAACTCCGGCGAACTCCATTAAAACCGACGACCTGCACCTCCTCCTCTCTCACCTCAGTAATGGCAGGCCTCTCCTAGGCCGTGTTCCACTGCCTTGCAGTTCTCCTTCCTTCCAGTGAACCAGTGGTCCATCCTCCAAGCATTCTATCTTCCAACTTCTTTCACGTTGCTGCACTCTGGCCAGCCAACCTGCAACTCGCCTGCACATTCATCTTCCATGGCCGCCCACGACATTGCTGTTCCGCCAGTTTGCACCTCCGCCTGCAAGCCCACCTGCAACCCTGCTTCTTCTGCCTGTTTCTCTGCCAGCGTGCAGCACCGCTTGTTGCTGCATACAGCACTGCTTGTTGCTACGTCCAGCACCATTGCTGCCACTCCGCCTCCAGCAACACCACCGTCCTTCCTCCTCCGCTAGGAACATGCAACTGTTGGCCATCCTCCAAACTCCGCCTCCTTGCTCCGCCTCCCTCTTCCACGGCCTGCAACGTTCACATCCTCTATGCACTGCCTGAACCAGCAAGCGCCTTCTTCCTCTTCTCCGGACGATTTCTTCACTCGTAGGTCATCTTCTTCATCTGGTCGGCAAGGTGGTGCACCACCGCTTGAACCAGCAACTGGCATCTCCGGTGAACCACCTTCAACCAGGGTGTGGTCAACCTACAAGTTGCACGCTGGACAGCAACCTCCGCCTGCACGCTCACCTGCAACTATCTTTTGTTTGCCGATCACAACACCACCATCTTCTCATTGGCTGGCCGGAGCACCACCGTCTCCTCTCAATGGGCAACGCCCACCTCTTTGCTACCTTCCTCACCAAAGCTCTGCACACCACCAGCCAACGGCTTCCACTTTCTCCTCCGTCTTCAGGTGGTGCATCCCCATGAACAGGTACCAGTAACCTCCATTAATGCCAGTCAATCGTCCATGATTGCTGCACTTCCAGCAAACATCTCCCCCGCCATCTTCTTCTTCTTGGACTAGAGGATGTCCTCCAACCTCCTCCCATTACTGCGCTCACCACCAGTTGATGGAACCTACCACGAACAACTTTCCGGGCTCCTCCACACGGCCAGCAAATTAATCTCTTGGCCGAAATATGCACCACGATTCTCTTGGCCGAATTCCAAGGCCAATCATGGCCGATCAAGCCGCAGCACCCCCCATGCAACTTTCCGGGCATCCTCCTCATCCCGATCTCCATTCTCATGCACCATGCCACCGTACGGGATGATCACTTATTGCAAAACCTCATTGGCCGATTCATAAGGCTGATCTCATTCGTTTCAAGAGGTAATTTTCTCTCTCTTCCCTTACTTTATCTCTCTAGAGTTTGGGAATCCACTTTCTCTATCTAGAATCCCCAGGCTGATCGCCTTTTTGCACCGCCGACTCCGTTCGGTGAATGCAAGAGGGTGAGTTTTTCTCTCACCTCTACCTTGTCGGCCGGTAAATGACCGAGGTGTGAAAAATCTCTCTCTACCTTCTTCCTCTCTCTCGAAAAGTTCTCTTTACATGCTTTCTAGAATAGATTTACCGCTTTATTTATTTCTGTCATTTATTTCATGTAAGCAACAGTTTAATTAATGCAATTTGAGTTTGATGATTTTAGTCTTCTCTGGATCTTATTTGGATGTGTTTTCAATCGACTCGCCCTTCTCATCTCTTCCATCATTCTCCTTTTCTCTTGTATATTATCTGTCATTTTATGTTCTTATTCGCGCTAATCCGACTAATCCCGAGTGTGGATCGACATCCGACACGAATCCCTATACAAAAGCTCATATTTTGCAGGATTAAAATTCAGATCAAATTACAAATCTTGTTGATTCTAGGGTTTCCGTAACCAACGACGCGGAAAAATCCTACTTTCATAAGCTAATCTTACAATATCAATAAATTAAGTAATATTGATACATGCATCCAAAAATTAATTGAAAGCTTTTGATTCTTTTCTTACAATGCATTCAAACAATTTGAAATCCATTACGGTCACAAATTAAGGAAAAAAGAACCATTATGGAGGGTAGTTAAGGTATACTAGTACTTGTAGTTTTTTATTGGTCAAAAGTTCATTTTTTAGTTAATTAACGAATTATATTTTTTTACGTAGTACCCAAGATGACATGAAATCTTGTGAATTTTTTGTAATGAGGTACATGAGAGACCTCGTTAGCGAATATGATGATGACATAATTCAATCGTCGGTGAGCGATTTGTTATACGTATTTTAGGTCCACTTGTACGTCTTAAAATTATTTTATTAATTAGGTCTCTACCTATTTTTTGATTAATTAGGTCACATTTTTTAAATCAAAAACTAGCTACTCAATTAAAGAGCTGACAGAATATAGAGCTGAGTGGATTATGCTCTTCCAAAAGAATTATGGTATATTGTTATTCTTTTTTTTTTTGTTTCTAAGTTAATACATGTTCATTTTCTAGTTTTATATATCTAATTATATTCTTCTGATCGATGATCATTTCTTTTTTTTGCAGACGATTAGGCATTTTTCTAGGAAATTACAGGTATATATATCAACCTTATTTTAAATTTAATTTGTGATGAGTTATTATTTGCAACCTATACTTGTTTGCGATAACTTTAACTTTAATTTTTAACTTGTTTGCAACCTGTTAGCTGATGAGTTATTGGGGGTGCATGCCTTTTCGTTTTAATTTCTTATGTCCATAGACATAATTTACCTTTCAGTACTTCAAAATTTCTTATGTCCTAGTTGAATGGTTTGAATGTATAGTTGAATGGTTTTAATGGGTTTGAATATATAGTTAAATGGTTTGAATGGGTTTGAACTGAGTTTGAATGTATAGTTGAATGGTTTGAATGTATTGTTAAATGGTTTGAATGTATAGTTGAATGGTTTGAAATGGGTTTGAATATATAGTTGAATGGTTTGAATGTATAATTGAATGGGTTTGAATGTATTGAATAGGTTTGAACGTATAGTTGAATGGTTTGAATGTATAGTTGAATGGGTTTGAATGTATTGAATGGGTTTGAATGTATTAATATGTTTTAAACGTATAGTTGAATGGCTTGAATGTATATATAGTTGAATGGGTTTGAAATTTTTACTGTATTGCAGGTGGGTATAGGCGACACAGTAGAAACAAATAGGGTATAAAAAAAAAAAATTACAATCGGCGTCGGTTTTGGCTAAACCGACGCCAAATAGTTATTGACAATTAGCATCGATTTTTGTAAAAACCGACGCTAATATTCAGGATTTGGCATCGATTTTTGCAAAAATTGACACCATATCTTAGGCTTCCACGTCGATATATAACCGACGCATACCTTCCGCGTCACTGGTATTCGCGTCGATTTTTTATGGAAAAAAACCGACGCTAAATGTCTATGGCATCGGTTAAAAACCAACGCTGTATGTGCTTTTTCTAGTAGTGTATCTTGCAATAATTGCCAAGGATTGGCAGTATGCTAGTTGGGCCGGGGTTGTGATATTCGCTCAAAAGTGCTTATTTTAAGTCATTATCCTTTTAGTGGTGTCACATTCTCCTACGTAAAACTTATTTTTTTGTCGATTTTTTCACGTAAGAGTTTTTTTCATTGCATAGAACACATTCTTTAAACGAAAATTGACTATTTGCATGAAATATACGCATTTCTGATAGTCCAGTATCAAGCCGTTTTAGTAGACTCTCATAACGCATTTTTTTCTCTCGTAGGAAACCGAATCAGGCGATTCTCAAGACTTGTGGGCTCACAATCAACCACAAAAGCCCACTATCAAAGCTTAAAGAGCCAGTAGGCTAGGACAAGAAGTTAGAAGCCAAATACGAGTCAAGTCAAAGATCGTAGAGCAAGAACAAGGACCAAGAGAGAGGCAAAGCCGAAGACCAAGAGACGGACCAAAGTGATTCAAAGCCGCACCAAATGACATAAAATGACGGATTATGTGATTGGTGAAGCCTATTGAAGATTACGTTTAAGATCAGGGTTCAAGACCTCCCCCCCCCCCCCCCCCCGCCTACTCTTTTCTCTTTATTTTTGTATTATTTTCTCTCTCCTCTCTCTCCATCTCTCTAAACCCTAACATCTAACATTTAGATCATCTCATCCTACCATTAGATCCCTAGATTGACCATCCAATCACTCGTTCTATGATCTAACTACCCACATCTCACCATCCGATCATCCATCTGACCATTAGATCATCATATTCCACCGTCCGATCCTCAGATCGACCACCTCGATCATCAGATCAATCATCCTAACCATTCGATCGCCATCATCTAACCTCTAATCTCCTCTCATCCAGCTATATCCCATCTCCCATAGCTTTTCTACTGTTAGATCTTTTATCAGACCGATGGATCTCTCTAGATCTAACTGTTCTCCTATCTTGGCCAAGACCGCCATCATCGATCCACCCAAAATCTTGGCCATCCACTCTTTCATTACCTATTATCCTAGTGGCCCACTGGCTCACATATCCTTAGGTCCATTATCTTGTTGGCCCATTGGCCGATATGCGGCATATTCAATATTAACCCATAACTTACTATCCTATGGCCTATCCACTAGCGGGCCCACGGCCTACTCTTTCCATAACCCACGGCCTGACACCACTTCTTGGCCCATTAGCCACTATCATCCAAGGCCTATGGTAGATCCACACATGGACCCAACTCACATGCCACATTACCCACATAGCCGGCCTAGTGGCCCATTAGCACTCTTTGGACCCCCATGGCCTTCACCTTAAAGGCCCACATTACTTTAAGCCCATATAGATGTGGGAGAAAAGGTCTCTCTTGACCACTTCTCCCTCATCCCAAATAGCTACCCACGTGTTTCTCCTCATCTCTCTCCAATCTCCCTTTAAAACCTTAGAGAACCCCACTTCTCTAATCGGTTCCCTCCCCCCTTCCTTCTCCTAATCCCCTCTTCTCTAAACCTCTCTTTCCTACCTTGTTGGCCATTCATTAGGCCGCAACTCCGACAGGCAACCGGATTGCACATCTTCTTCTCCCTTCTCTTACCCAAAAACCATCATAGAAGATTGGTTTTCTCTTCTCCTTTCCTCTCATTAATGTGTTGCATGCCTACAACACACTGTGGTGCAACTCAGGACGTCTATTCAACCATCGTCTTGGCAAACCTGCAACTCTGGCAGGTGAAACTCCCATCCACATCTACAACCGAGGTCGCTCCTCTAGCGACCACAAACCGGCAACAACCAGCCTCCTTGCTGCCTTTGTCTCCAGCAAATAAGTCCCTCAGCTTCTGCTTATCCTTCTTCTTTTTTTTCTCCTTCTTTTTCAAATCTTCCTTCACTGGAGTAGCAACCTACAACTCCGGCTGATCTCCTATGCAGAACTGCAACTCTCAGTTGTGGGTCACAGTTTCACAATCAGACTGCAACCTTGCACCTTCCCGCGGCCTGCTCTTGGACGTCATGTTCTCCATTCTTGCCCACCATGTGTTGCACGTCTGCAACACTCAACATCTTCTCCATTCCGCCACCTTCTTGCTCTCCACCTTGTCGGACTGATATTCAACGGTGCTCCTCCCTAACTGTTCATCCCTTGTGGAGCCTCCTCCACACGCTGATATTCGCTCAAAAGTGCTTATTTTAAGCAATTATTCTTATAGCGATGTCGCATTCTCCTACGTAAAACTTGTCTTTTTATCGACTTTTCTATATAAGAGTTTCTTCCATTGCGTAGAACGCATTCTTTAGACGAAAATCGACTATTTGCATGAAATATACACATTTCGGATAGTCCAGTATCAAGCCATTTTAGTTGAATCTCATTATGCGCTTTTTCACTTGTAGGAGACCCTATCGGGCAATTCTCGAGGACTAGCGGGCCCACGATCAACCACAGAAGACTTCTATCAAAGCTTAAAGAGCCAACAGGCTAGGATAAAAAGATAGAAGACATATACGGGCAAAGCTAAAGGATCGTAGAGCCGGAACAAGGACTAAGAGAGAGAATAGTTGGAGACCAAGAGAAAGACTTAGGTGTTAAAGGCCACACCAATTGACATCAAAGGATAAGTTTGACTTATTGGTGGAGCGGATGAGAGAGAATAAAGAAGACCAGGGTTCAAGACCCTCCAATGCTTTTATTTTTATATTTTTCTCTCACCTCTCTCCTATTTCTCTCTTTATCTATCTATCTTGGCCCATGATATAGGCCCATGACCTAAGCCCATGACCCATGACCCATGCCCATGACCCATGCCCATTACCCATGCTCATGCCCATTTGTAACAATAAGAGAGAATTAGTCTCACTTGACCGATTCTTCTCTCCCCCATATCTCTCTATCATCTAACTAACCCATTCCCAACCGTTGGATCTCTCTAGATCTAACGGTCATCATTTTTACAACAAGCAAAAAGAAAAAAAAAAGTCTATAAGAGATCTACGATCTCTCCTTCTTGGGTTGGTTCCCTCCCCCTTCTCTTCCTCTCTTTCTTCTTTCTTTCTCTTCTTCTTCACCCTTCTTCTCCGGCGAGCAACTCTGGCGAGCTCACCATTAACGCCTCGACCTCGAAGTGCAAAGCGTCAAACAGCAACGTCTCCTTGCTGCCCATTCCATTCGCCACAATCAAAGGCTACAATCCTCAATCCTACTGAGTTCTATCCAATAGAAGTTGCACCATCTACCTCTTCAATGGTAAGCTTCTCTCTAATTCATCTCTCTAACCTTCCTATCTTCTTTCACTCTCTTCTTCCCTCTCTACCTTTACATGCTTTCTAGAGTAATATTTTAATGGTTTTCTAGATTAATTTGGTTTAATGTTATTTCCGTTGTAAAGCATTTGAACAAGCATTGTAAGCATTTGTTTTTAGTTTAATGAACAAGTTTTAAATTCAAGTTTAAGTTGTTTTCATTTATTGTGTTTTTCATTCTCGTTTCTCTTATGTTTTTTTTTCATTCTAATAGTTTTAACAACAATCTCAAACATATTTTAAATCAACCTCCACCATTCTCACCCTTCCATTTATTCTGAGCATTTTCTGATTATTCTTGTTTCTTATTGTGCTAACTAATCCCGAGTGCGAATGATATCCGACACGAGCCACTGTGCAAGTCTGCTTATTTGCAGATTAAGTGAACCAATTCGGAGAAATTACAAATATTGTTGACATCAAGGGTTTCCGATCCAACGACACGGAAAAACCTTAATTTCAACTGCACCACGTGTCTTCTCCGTCCCTCCTCGTTTTGGCCTCACAACTTGCTGCCCAAGATCCTTTCATCTGGACGGACTGCAACTCCACGTACCAGTGCATCTTCCTCCTCTTCAACGTACTTATCCATCTTCAAAACCAGTGCTCACCACGTTCTTCACCAACCGAGCTCCCCCTTGCCTCTCCCACCTTCAAATTGCACACATGCAACTTTATATTGGGCTACCAACAGGTTCCACTAAGTCTCCTTCACGATTCCAAAAGTGGGAACCTATGGTTGGGTCAGTGCACCACGTGCTACAGCACCCCACGGATAGCAACTCCGGTGACTTTCCGGGCACCGAAATGACCATTGGACAGATACTCCTTGGCTCTTCTGGGGGTAAGTTTCGAGGTAAATTCGTCTCTTTACCTTTTTTTCTCTCATTCTCTCTCTAGATCTCTTGTTTCTCTCACTTTATCTCTCTACTTAATTTCTCTCTCTATCTCTCTCTTACTTGCTTTCTAGTGTAGATTTGTTTTATCACAATTAAATTCTTGTACGGATGCTTTTAGTTATTTAATGAATTAAGTTTTGTTTGTTTCATGCGCTTTGGATTTAATCTTATTTATGTTCTTTTAAGTTATTTGATTTAAGAATTGATCTCAAATACAAAAGCAGATTTTAATCCCGATATCCATTATTCTCACCCCTTCGTTATTTTCTTAGCATTTTCCAAGATTAATTTGTTCTGATAATGCACTAATCCCTAATCTCGAGTGCGGATCAACATCCGACACATACCACTGTGCAAAAAACTTGTATTTTTTGCAAATATTAAAGAACCGGATTACAAATATTGTTGAACTATAGTTTCCGATTAAACGACACGGAAATTCCTACTTTCAGTCCCAAAATGTACTTTAGTTCTAAGTCTAAATGCCTAAACCTATAACTGACTACAATTTGTCAACCGGACCTTGGATTTTGATCCCGTCTCTTTCAACGCATTTGCTTCAACATATTTGGAGTGTTGGAAGAGATTTCATTAGATTCTGACTTTGTTTACCCGATTCGGGCGTCAAGGTTCCGAAATGAATTTTAGTTATAACTCTGAAATGCGTAAACCTACAACTCACTACAGTTTAACAACTGGACATCGAATTTTGACCCCGTCTCTTCCAACACATTTGTTTCAACACATTGGAAGTGTGGGAAGAGGTTTTGGGTGATTCTAACCTCGTTTGCCCAATTTCGGCATCGAGGTCCCGAAATGGATTTTAGTTCTAAGTCTTAAATGCCTAAACCTACAACTGATTACAGTTTATCAACTGTACCTAGTCATAAATTAGTGTGATTAGTGATTCCTAGCCATGAAGATGACTCCAATACATTGCTTAGAAATCACTAATCATGCTATTTTTGGTCTGTATATCCATCTAAGAGTAAGACTTTGCTGACCCTCCACAATGACTGCCCCATGACAGCCACAATATGAGCCACATTGCACATTTGTGGAGGATGCTGACCGTATGGATGTTTGGTCAATCCCTAAGTGGATCAACAAATCAAAAATCAACCTGATTAGTGATTTCTAAGTGTTGAATTGGAGTCATTTTCATGGGTTGTACCAAAGGATGGGGTAAACATCCATGCGGTCAGTGGCCCCATTTGCCCCAATTTGACAGGCGCTTGCTACCTTGCCCCCTAGAACAAAAATCCTAGCTCCACCACTATGTAGATCCACCAAGGATGAGCTAAATATCCATGCGGTCAGTGGGTCCACAAAGAGTAGATCTTTGTTAACGAATGGCCATCATCAACATTGATAACAAACATCAGTATGAGACATGTGGCACATACAGTGATCTCAAATACAAAAGCACATACAGTGATCTCCAAATTGATAACAGACATCAGATTGGGGAGGATATACCTATGGTGAGGAGATCATCTTCACAAAAATTCAAATCATTCCAATATTCATAGACTGGTTTAGAAGTCGAAGAATTATGAACTGTCCAATTTTACCATGTAACTTGAAAACCATATTTGATGGGGTTAGAAATTTCAGAATGGGCTGATTTTTTGTTGGGGTGATCTCCTCACCATAGAGATCCTCCTCACCAAAAATCAGCCGTTGATTCATCTTCTATGTCGGTACACCAAAATGGTTGTCCCCCGAACCCAACCTTTATATTATATGCCCATAGATTATACAATCTAACTATAACTTATAACATTATATATTAGTATATATATACTTTATAACTATAAGTTATATTAAGTTATACTAAGTTATAACTTATAACTATATGTATGATGTATTTGTTCATATATTATAACTATATGTATAATGTATTTGTCCATATATTATAAGTATACTAAATTATAACAATAAGTCCAACCCAAGTCCGAAACCCTAGCCCGATACACAAACCCAACCCAAGCCCTAAACCCAACCCAAAACCCATTAAAAATAGCCCTCGACCTGGCCCGCGACTAAGCCCATTAGCTCGACCCTGGACCGGGCCACGGGCTGGGCTTGGGTTTTGAAATTTTGTTGGAGCCTGGCCCGCGGCCCAGCCAAGTTGCCGACAGGCTTCATTGACCCGGCCCAACTTAAGTCCAGCCCGAGGGAAGCCCGGCCCGATGGGCCAAATTGCCACCCTTAGTCCACGGGTCAAGCCTGGGTCCACCCTTTTGAGGTCCGGTCCGGCTTGACAATGGCCCGCCATTTTACATTCTTTTCACTTTTTTTTGTTTTTTTCTAAAAATTTACTAGTCCAAACCCGATTGTTGGCTCGGCCCAAGGCCCGCCTTCCTAGAAGCCCGTCACTATAGTTGCGGCTCTGCTGGCCTGGCCTACACACTTCGGGCCAGGCTGGCCAAATTGCCAGGCCCATTCGCAACTGATTTATTCGTGTTTAATTCAATTATGATGCAAAAATTTGATGTCAAAATTTCAAAACAAAAATATAATTGTGTGTAAGATAATTATTGTATATGCAACTATAAAGATAAAGTTATGTATACATCCATCCACCATCCTTTAGTGGGACCCACATGGGTTTGGAACCAATTCAAAGACATATTTCATGAATCCCTTGATTAAAAAATTGATCCAAGCCCATGATAAGAAATTCTCAAAATCCATGGCTAAAAATCACTGAATCATGCTGGTTTTCTGTGTAGATCCGGAACCGGGTTCATGGGTTAGCGCAGTGGGCCCAAAAGAGTGTGCCACGTGGCATTTTGGATGTCTGTATTCAAAGCCTAATAAAAACAAACAGAGGAAATGTAGATGTTTTTTTCCTTCAAATCTATCTTCTTCTTCGTTAGGATAAATTGGTAAAAACCCCTCTGCGTCACTCTCGTTCTCTCTGGAAACCGAATCCTTAGGGACAGCTCCTTTCTCTCTCAGCGGGGGCAGAGATGGAGGCTGTGCGTCATTGTTAGGGTTTTTGGAGCGAGATTAAGGTTAGTATCTCTCTGTCTCTCTTCTCTGGACTCTAAACATGCCCTTAATTGTGCTGCATTGTTTGGAAATTCGATTTCCTTGAAAACATTTTGTTCTGTTTCTTGCTTCTTCAGGTGAGGAAACGTTGAGCTCAATCCCTCGTAAATTAATCATTCATATTTCTAACCATGAACGATTTGAATTCACCTGATGGATACAAACAAAGCTACTAAAGTGCTTCATAATTTGTGATGTACCCTTTTCAATACTCCCACTCAATTGTAATTCTTAAGCACCCCATTTTGTTTTAATGTTCTAATTCAGTTCTCCCGAATAATTTCACTGTTTTGATTTTATTCTGAACAGAAAAAAAAAAATTGTTTGCAGTAACTAACAATTGATCAGAAGCTTGCTACTACTTAACCCAAGAAGAAGAGGGAAAATATAGAATTGATGAACGTAAATAGCGAGGAAAAAAATTTATAGATAAACTTTTACAAAAGACTCCACAAGCAAAAGAATTCGATTTCTTTACTTCGGATCTGATTTAATGGTTATTGTGATAGAAACATTAAGTCGTCTTATTATATCACTTTTCTACTGCACTAATGTTCTTAAAGGTCATATCGTTAGCTACTTTAAAGATAGATTGAAATGTCTCAATTCCATGCTTAAATTACACAACTTATAGGATTAAGATCTTTAAAAAAAAAGTTGCAGTAGCAAGCATACAATCACAAAGCTGATACTTAAGAATTTGTTGAAACTGCAAGATGCTCTAATTGTATTTGGCAATGCCGCTTATATGATATATTGTAGTGTATTTGGTTTCTCCATCTTTTACCCCATCAGCAATTTAATAAGGAAATACCAATCACAACAGTTCCATTGCTGAATATTGTCGGCAGTGTATATGATTTAAAATTCAGCTACTTTGTTTAAGGTTGACCTACACTACTTCTGCTTTTGAGGAGTATGATAAGAATTCTTTGGTATAAGTTGTATCTAAATTCATGTCATGCATACAAGTCTGTTATCATTTCATGGTGAAATGCAGATGTCTAATTTCTTTGACTCAATTTTGATTCTAGGACACCTCATAATTGTATCATAATTAAATAATACCTACCATACTGATTCTAAGCCACAAATTGTGTAATTTAAGTTCTAGAATTTTTAAATATTATTTTAAGAAGAGTGAGAGAGCTCATCAATTCAAAATCAGATTACTTCAACCTATGCCATGATTTATTAGCTTGCCCTTCTAGTTTATAATATATTGACTTGAATGCTTAAATGATGCTTTGCATAAGATATGTCCTATTTCTGTGTTAAACATTTATCTATCCTATCTTTACAGGATGGATAGCCAAAGCAAAGAAGATCCACTTGAAACTGAGCAATCATCTAAGCAATTAGATTTAGAGGGCAAGGATGATGTTGTCCAAGACACTTCTCAAAAGGCATCAGAAACGGGAGGGGATATTCCAATTAGTGTGGAATCTGGTGTTTCAGCAGATGTGGGGGATAGATCAGGGATGCTTGGCATGACTTTCAAATCAGAGAATGAAGCATATGAATATTACAATACATATGCAAGGTCTGTTGGGTTTAGTGTACGGAAACATTGGACTACAACTAGAAAAAAGGATAAGAAAATCATGGCAAGGATTTTTTGTTGTTCTAGCGAAGGTAAACCTGAAAAAAATTCAAAAACTGGAACTCCATCCAAACCGCGACCAGTGACACGATTCGGTTGTCAAGCACGAATGCGTATCAAATTAGAAAAGAATGAAAACTTTGTCGTGACGGAGTTTATAGAAGAACATAATCATGAGCTTGCACATCCAACTACAGTGCATTTGTTAAGGTCACAAAGAAAGATACAGCCTGCACAAGTTGGCTCGATCAACAATATTCGGTCCACAAGCATAGGAGCTACTGAGATTTCTTCTTACATGAGCACGGAAGCTAAAGGATCTCAAAATCTCAACTTCATACAATCAGATTGTGATAATTATGTGCAAAAAATACGTACTGAGTTTCTGAAAAAAGGAGATGCACGGCTTCTTTTAGATTACTTCAAGCAAAAGCAAAAAGATGATAAATCTTTCTTTTATTCAATACAAATGGACGAGGACAATCGAGTTAGCAATTGTTTTTGGTGTGATGCTAAGTCGAGAATAGACTATAGCTTCTTTGGTGATGTCGTGTGTTTTGACACGACATACAGGATGAATGAGTATGACATGCCATATGCACCAATTGTTGGCGTGAACAATCATAGACAAATTGTGCTCTTTGGTAGTGCTTTGTTGAAGGATGAGACGACAGAGACATTCATATGGTTGTTTGAAACATTTTTAGATGCAATGGGAGGGAAGCGAATGAAAACAATTTTTACAGACCAAGCCGTTGCAATTACTAGTGCAATTAGACAAGTGCTACCTGATACACAGCATCGTTTGTGTTTATGGCATATTTATCAAAATGCCTTAAAGCAACTATCTGACATGTTTAAGAGATTTAATTCTTTTGCGTCAGATTTTCAGAGATGCATATATGACAATGAGACAGAGGATGAGTTTCTGTCATGTTGGGAAGAATTACTAAAGAAGTATGAGTTGTTGGAGAATGAATGGTTTCGAGGTTTATATCAGTTGCGTGAGAAATGGGCACAATCATATGGTCAGGAACACTTTTATGCAGGTATGACGACTGCTCAAAGAAGTAAAAGTATGAATAATTATTTCAAGAAGTATTTCAAGAGAAAGCAAATCCTACGAGAGTTTTTGGATCAATATGAAAAAGCAGTGGCTCGTCGGCGTGATAAAGAAGTAAGTGCAGATTTCAAATCGAGGACAACAGCACCAAACTTGGTATCAAAATGGGCAGTAGAAAGTCGAGCAGCAGAGAGGTACACTAGAAAAATGTTCATTGTTTTCCAAGAGGAGGTTAAGGGGGTTATGGATTTGGAAGTGGCATTGGATGGTGATGATGGGACAACGTGCACATATGGGGTATCATCATATAATGGTGCTAGGCCTCGCATAGTTAGTTTGGTCTCTTTGGACCACACAATCAAGTGTAGCTGCAAAAAGTTTGAAACCACGGGGATACTTTGTGCACATGCACTAAAAGTGTTGCGTAAGTTAAATTTGCCAGATCTCCCATCTCAGTACTATTTAAAGAGGTGGACCAAAGATGCAACAGCTAATGTTGTGTCCGATGCAAGTCAAGAAACAATGGAGGTCGATATTAACCCATCCTTGTCGGCACGATATAGTGAGTTGTCTCACTTGGCTGTAATTATAGCTGCAAAGGGATCTAAAACTAAAGAATTAAGTTCAGTGACAAAGTGTGGACTAATGCGGTTGTTAAACAAATTACAGTCTTATTCAGAGTCCCCCTTAGATCAGGCCAGACCTCTTGAAGATATCAACTGTGCAAATCATGACAATATGGGTGAAGAAAGTGTTGCAGACCATTCAGGTGCAAATATAACATTGCTGGAGCCATCACGTAAGAAGGCGAAGGGTCAACCTAGTGGTAGAATCAGGGGCACATTAGATAATAGAAAAAATAGGAATGAAGCACAATCACAACGGAGAAAAGGAGTAGCCGGTTAGTAATGCAACGCAGTCTATTATATTTAAACTCGTGGCTAGTGTATCATTTTTTTAAGTTATTGTTGACTTCTCATGCAGGTAATAGAGACAATATTAGTCATACCATGTCACCTGAAAACCCAGGGCTCCCTCCTCATCTAGCAAGACCTTTGAACATGGTCCATTTCACTCAGGTTGGAGTTTTTGACATGCTTAGAAACTTCATGTTTAAATTTGTGTTGAATATGATGTTTCAACATTTAACTTGTTAACTACAAATTTTTTTCATGTGTTCACTAATTATGATGCCTTATAATTCAGGGACCAGTTGGGTTGGTAGACCAGGCATCATATGGGCCAATATCAGGTGAATGGAGTGCATCGTCTTCGTGGCATGGCGAGAGTCGCCCACCAAATGTCGGTGGATACCCAGGTGCTTCAAGCATCCAGGGTCTTCCTTTTCACCAAGTTATACCTTCAAGCATGCCGCTAATGCAATGTGTTTACCCATATGGTTATACTCAGGTTTAGTTTTGTGGAACACTAATCAAATTTTATATGTTTGGTTGTCAAGTTTGAATATGTTGATTAACAAAGCCAAATAATTATGTAGGGATCAATTAGGCCTACTGACCACACTACATTACAACATGTTGCAAATGACACTCGTTCCATTCAGGTAAGACTTTATTGATGATAAACTCATTAACTAGATTAAATACAAATAAAACAATGAATAATGCAATTATTACTTTGCAGGGATTTTTTAGCCTTTCGTCTCAACAAGCTTCAACACATATTGCACCGCCTATACCACAGTCACCTGCACGTAGGCTAGACTTTTCAGAATCATCAACGTCAGAATGATTATATTGTGAGTTTTATTATTTTCTCCTCCACCTAGGAACAACTTATATTTTTAGTATTGTTTATTTCTCCTGTAACTTACATGATAATTTTTCATTTGGTAAGGTTGGCTGGACTTGCTTGTAGTAATTTTTCCTTTGCTATGGTTTGGTATAATTCTATATGCTTGATGCTGTTGCTGAATTCTAATGGAAAGACTTCTTTAATAGATGAGTATACTTTTTGCCTTCCACAGCTTCACAAGATCCCATTATCATGAAAATCAAAAAATATAACCAAACTTAAGAGGCAAGACCGTAGGAGCTTCGAAAACTCTAAGAGCAACACCATAGAAGATAAATTATCATGCCCAAGATTTTCACAATGAGTGACGCTGTTCAAAGATATCGATGCCCTTGGAACCTTTTGATTCTTGCATAATTTTCAGTGAATAATAATGACTAAGGTGTCCTTGCCTCTAACCAACAGCATAAAGGATATATAATTCATGCTTTTTAAACTCTTGTCCACATGGTTCATGTGCAGGCAAATCTAGACCTTGCAATTTAAGGCTCATTTTTAATTTGGGCAGTTCATTGATAAAGCTTCAATTATGTGTTAGTAGACTGTAGCACATTGACTGAATGAGAAGCATCAATTTTTGTATTACATTACCTTACAAATTGCAGCCCTACCTAAGTTATAACGTAACCACTGAATTGAACTTTTGATCCAAATGGCTAACTTAGACCATTTCTATCTTACATCCATTAAAATGTGAGGAATTGTGAACCACATGATTCAAGAAATGGCTAAATAGCCTAAATAAGATTATTTCTTTCTGAGTTCCCTCTTTACATGATCTTGGTTACCATTTTCACTCATCCATTTTAGTCCTAATTTGAAATGTTCTTTTTAGTGTTGACAGAAAAACATTATAACATTCTAAAGGGTCCAAAAGTAGTCACTTCTCACTTCTCTATTCGAACACTAAACATTCTCAAACGTTAAACATTTCAACTAGCCAAGTTATCTCAAGAGCTAGCATATGGATCTCTGGAACTGTTACACCCTTCAGATGATGGGCAAAAACTGCACTAAGTGGGCAATTTTGGGGTATGGCCCACCTAAAAGGTGACCTATCAGTTTTAAGAGCCTGATAAATGAGCACGTACATTAAAATGTCATACAAAGTTTGGTGTGACCACCCCCTTAAAATGTCACATGGCACACTTTCTATGTGGCTATGACCTCATTTTTGGTGTATCATCTATTCTTTTAATTAGATATAATATACTTAATGTGACATGATTTAGTGATTATAATCGTTTTCTTGTGTAATTGCAGTCATCTGTTACTATTAGGCTTTCAAATACCTACTTCAATATGTAACATAATGTTACGAACATTTATTTTCACACTCCATGTGATTGTTTATTATAATAGATGGCTTATTAGTGTGTTTTCATGCTTTTGTTTTATCATTTTGTAAAGTTTCAACAAAAATTTTCCCAATATTTCCATCATTTCCACAGTTTCTCCATCTTCCCCAAAAAGAAGCATTTTTTCCACACATCATTGAACATTTCCCCTTACATTTCCCTTTCCCAAGGGATTGAAATATACTTTGACCTCAAAATTAAATACCTTGCCCGAATCAATGCAAGATGGGCACTTGCTCTTCATATCAGCAGCTCTTGCTTTTGCTATGCATTCAGATCTTCTCTTCTTTTAGCCGAGAAACTGAAGCGCCTCCCATTAGGGTTGCTTGAGAGAGAATTTTTTTGAGAGAGCTTAGGGTTTTTGTGGCCTAATCACCAATTCTCCATTCATCCTATTCCCTCCTCAAAAAGGTGTAACTCCCATACTCGTCTTGACAGATTCTATCAAATTTGCAATTCTGTACATCAGATTCTTGTTTCTTGACATTATGGCTGCGTTTGGTTTGATGGAAGTGGTCTTCCAGGAAATGCCACTCCCTGGAAAGCCACTTCCTGAAATATGTTTTCCTATTGTTTGGTAAAATCTGGAAAACAATTGAAAACATTTTTGTTGTTGTTTGGTTAAAATGACATATTCCCATTTCCTGGGTTAGTTTATAGCCTCACTCATCCTTCTCTTCACCAATGGATTTATTTTCATTTTGTGGTTAACATCAAGTACACACTGTTAGAGAAGATCCTAAAACCAAAACCAAGTAAACAAGAAAATTAGTGTCCAACAACAAACTATCGCCCTACCTTTAGAATTTCAAGCTCTAGAGTTCTAGATTTGAAAGTTCTTTATCTCCTACTTCCTCATCTTCACGATGACTCAACTTCTTTCTACAACTCTAAACAAATTAGGAAGAATCATTGGAAATCACAGTTCACTCAAGAAAATCATGCTTTTACATCTATGATTTTGATATGCAGGAGTTCAAATCTCAACTTCATCGGCTTATCGCCCAATTCCTCGTTGAAACACAAACTTCCATTCTGCAAGCAAATTTGAACTTGAAATTGCAAAAAAGAAGCCTTGGGGAGAGAATCTTGACCAAAAGATCAAAAATATCTTCAGTTTTTTTTTTCCTTCCTTTCACATTCAAGTAGAAATCGCAAAAATAAATAATCAAATTAACAGTAAATTTAACAAAATCCGCCGTTTGAACTTTGAAAATCGAATCTCAATAGTTTCAGATTCAAAATTTCTTTGTTCTTCATCTTTATTGCTTCGATCAGGGCAAGCATTTTCGATTCTGAGACCAAATAAAAGGAAAATACTCATTTCGAACGTCGTTATGGTGAAGAAGAACATCAAAGAAGATATGAGAGAGAGCGTTCTCAATCGGACGTCTCTCTATTTCTAAAGAGATGCTTAAAGCGGAATCATTTCAGAGAATTTGTTCTTTGTTGCAGAAATTTGAAGGAGCTATATGAGGAATTGGAAGACGAAGAAATTAAATTTAGGTTTTCTATTGCTTCCACTGATTCTTTGGAAGCATGGCTGAAGTAATCGACGTTGAGAAAGCGAGTTCGCACGCTATTTGTATTGGGTTTTCTCTGCAAAAACCCTTGAGATCGGCATCTCCTCCATTTCAGCACCATTTCAGCATAGTGGATGGGCATGGATGAACTAGGGCTTGGGGGCTTGGGGAGTTGAAGAGAGAGAGAGAGAGAGAGAGACGTGCTGGAAAACCATTTCTCCATTTCTCTGCACCCTTGAGATCGGCTTCTCCATTTCAGCGTAACAGTGGGCATGGGGGAACTAGGGCTTGGGGAGTTGACGAGAGAGAGACAGTGAGGTGTTGGAAAATCGACTTCCGCTTATGAGGAGCGGAAGTCGTTTTCCTTTAAAACAGGGATCTCGGAAGTGAATTTCTTGTGGGGCCCACTTTTCACCTTAAACCAAACACACATAAACCGAGCTTTTCCGGGTTTTTGTTTTCATTTCCCCGAAAAGCTCCAAACCAAACACAACCTATAACTCTAAACAGAGAGGAGTGGCGAAATATGATTCATGTTGCCGACACCAAACATTTGGGATAAGGCATAGATGATGATGATGATGATGGTTGTTACTTTGAGACTGGAGTAATTCAGTTAATTTCATCTTCTATTTGACGTTTTTCTTCAACTTTTTGTTTCTTTTATGTGAACGGGTTGGTTGCTTGAGTTATTAATGAGATAACATGAAATTCTTAAATTGGGATTTTTCGGATAAGACAAAGGTACTATAATCAGGAAGAACATTTGGTTGTTTGGTTCAACTTCTCTTGCAACTACTTGCTTTGTTTCTTTTGGTAGCTCCTACTCTTACGTTATCTTGGACACTTAAAATGGATGTTGTACCCATGTTAGACACTTCATTTCTTAAGTGTAAATGCCGTGCTCATAACATATCCTGATTGTGTCTCTAGCATGCCTGGGTAACATAGGGTAGCTCTTTATAGCAGTCTCTTTTAGTGCAGAAAGGTTTTTTAACAAATTAAAGGTTGTCTGGTTTCCTGTAGCATCTTTTTTTTTAATCACAACTGATTTGTATATAAGCAAATAAAAATATGAATTATATGGAACCAAACAACGGCTAAGCACAGTATAATCAAATTTGAACTATAATTGATTTTGAATCCTTTATTATCTACTGTAAACTAAACAAATAGGATTTCGGGTTTATTTTTTGAAAAGTAGATTTTGGGTTATTAATGCAGGGGCATTTTCACACCAGGCTCGAATGGGGCAGCCTGCGTAAATGGGGCACACTCGGTGTGGGATGGCCTATGCGAAATGGGACCCACGAAGGAGGGTTCAACCGAGGGCCTGGATTTGGGCTATGAGATAAAGGGATTTAATCTCACGGTACTAATAATCGCGGATTTTGGGGAGTATTGGTTAGATGTCCTGCATCAGTTATTATCTTTTTAGAACTCCCAATTTTATGGTTTTGAGCATAACTAGTGTTTCAATTTTAGTCAAATGAGCGATTGGTGCTATGATTTCAGAATAATATAAGTTCATTTTTAGAATTTAATCCTTCTCAACCAGTGAATTTCATAATAATAATAATAATAATATCCAGGCCCTTTTGTCCCTGGTAATGTGGGCATTGGCTGACGGACTCTTATGAAATGAGAATGACACCTGCCTCGACAGTTTCTCGATAAATATTGGAATGGCTTCTAATAATCAAGCTGAATTCTGGGTATGTTTGCAGGGTATTCAGTTGGCTTGGGAGTATGGCGTTCGCAATCTCAATTTGGAGACGGATTCCATGGTGGTTGCACCAGCAATTTCCAAATGATGATGTCTTCACTGGACTCACAAGTCTCTGCTTTCGGATATAATTAAGCTGCATCAGTGATCATGGACCATCAAAGTTCAACATTGTTTTAGGGAAATAATTGAGGAAAGTCTCTGCTAATGTTAAATCAAAATGTTGTTCTTGGCTGTCCTCCTGGGGAGCTTTTTGCAGTACTTAACGATGATATCTGGGGTCGTGGGATCCCTCAGCTTTTGTAAATTGTTTTAGTTTCTAATAGTATTTAAAAGTCTTCCTTAGTAACCGTGGGGTCTTGCTTTCTCTGATTAATTTTCTCTTTTTGGAGTAGCATAAGTCATTTCGTAACAGTTCTGAATCTCTCATACACTATGGCTGCGTTTGGTGCAGAGAGAGATGTATATGAAAAGCATCCCCATTTACAACATGGTTCGAAGTCTCAGCTGATCCCGTTGTGGACCGGATCGGGATCGGTGGCCATCGAGACGATCCTGAAATGGGGTTGTTTCGACCGAGATGCACTATTCATGAACCCTCGCGTCATCTCGAGTGAGACGATCCAAGACGAGCGATCCACCCTCCGACCCAGATCAGGATTGGCGTCCACCAATACAGCCTCCGATCCCGAGATTTTCAACCATGATTTACATAGGGTGAAGGGTAGATGTAAAGGTGGGGTAAAATGACAAGAGGGTACCCCTCCCTTGATGTGGGCCATGTGGCAAATCTAGCATTGTCAACACCCCTCTGAGGTGGCATCACACCAACGGTGATCCAATGCCAGAGTTAGTCTAAGGGTCTATTTAGAATAAACTTCTCTACCCAAGGCTCTCATATGTTTGTTGCCCGAATGATGACTCAGGTCTTGCATTATCATGATATAACAAAAAATTATCCATAAAGATGTAGGGCCCGCATAACTAAAAAGTTTATTCTATAATAAATCAGGTGGGCCCCTCATAATCGTGGGTGATAATTTTGGACCATACAAGGTGTAACTTCCTGATTATGACACGTGTACTCTAGGATTATACGGAAAACTCGGCAAGCTCGGGCATCTCGGCCCCATTCTCAGATACGTCGGATCAACATCTTTTGGTGATATAAGAAGCACCACTAGATGGTGACACGTATACTCTTGGACACACGGGGAAAGATTCTTCGGCAGTCTCAGCGCTCAAGGGTGATACTCTCGGATATCTCGGATTGATGATTTTTTGACTATACAGGTGAAGACCTCTGACTATGACACTTGTACTCTCGGATCACATGGTCCGAGAACAGGATATATAAAATGATGCTCATGTCAGTTTACTTCTAAAAATCGAGTTTAGTTATCCCAAATTACGTATCTTTTACCGTAGCAGGTGCCTCTATTTATATCTTTTCTGATGTGGTCCTTTGTGTACATCCCAATAGGAGCCTGCCACGTACACGTGTTATAATCAGGAAGTTCCACGTGTACGGTCCAAAATTATCACCCACAATAATAACGGGGGGTGATAAATCCAATGCAAACCCCTGCACATCAGGTTGGTCCCATTAATAATGGAGTTCATAAATTATATATTTATCCCACATATGAAGTGGGCCCTAGATAATAACAAGAGTAAGCCCACGTAATAATAATATTTAATAGGTCATGTAGACCCCACATAATAACAGGATTGATAGATCATGTAGGCCTCATTTAGGATTAATCTATCTATTATCTATACTAAAGCTCGACCCTGTTGAGGTAGCGCTTTCTCCAGCTTTTTAGTTTATCTCAAAAACACCCCTGCACAAAACATCACTCTTTCCAATTCCGTCACTCTCCCTCTCTTCAATTTCTTCATTAATTTTCAAATTCTCTCCCATCTCCAATTAATTCTAAAACGTCTTCTCTCTTTCCAATCATACCACTCCCCATCTCCTTATTTCATTCATTAATTCTTAAATTTTCAACCGATGCCTTAAGAAATTCATTTTGGTTTGTTTCCAAAATCAATGTATTAATTATGATCGTTCTCTCTTCCTAAACGATGCATTTAGAAAACCAATGTGATTTATTTCCATAACCGATGCATTAAGAAATACATTTTGGTTTGTTTCCAAAACCAATGCATTAATTAAGACCGTTCTCTCTTCGTAACCGATGCATTACAAAATCTAAAGGTTTCCATAAGCAAATGTATTCTAATTTTTAAAATTCAATTTTGGTTGCTTTCCATAACCGCATCATTAAGAAATATAATTAAGATTTTCATATGGAAAGGTAACCTGCATATGAAAATCCACGTGCCTTTCCCTCTCCCTCTATCTTAAAATATTTAAATCTCTATTTCTTTCTTTCCGTTGATGAGTTCCATTTTTTAGACAACTCAAATAGTTTCTCGTCAATCTTTTCTTTCTCTCTTTTATTAAAAAACATATAGATTTTTTTTCCAATTGAATATATTGATTATGTATAATTTTTTAGGGAAAAATATATTCTGATATGGCTATATTTTTTTGGGTTTATTCAAGCTCTTGAGACTTAAACATTTGATTTGTTAAAATCATAAATAACCAATATTTGCAATGATCCCCTGTCAGCGGCTCAACGCGACTGCAAAAAGGCAAATATTATGGTAGCCATTCGAAATCCTGATGAAAAAAGGTGTGAGAGATCTCCCACAACAAGAAGCAGCTAGCAGTAGGTATGAATACTTTTCTTCTTCTTTTTCCTCTTCTTTATTCATATTTTTTCCCAAGGTGAAGTGAAGTCAGACCAAAGACATGAAAATGGTGCTTGAGGCATGCCTGTCATGTGTTTATGTGTTTTTTTTAATTTGTTTTGAAATACTTCTAGGCATTTTTTTTCAACGCTTCGCTCACACATATCTCAGTTCTCACCCGTTTGGAAATAGTGTTTGTAAGAATAGGGGATGTGATGATGCAAAGCTTTGGCTACATTCATACACAGTATTCTAGATCTATTTTAGAAAAGGGGAGCGTACTACAGTTATTTGGAGGAACGAAGACCACCCCATCTTCAAATGAAAATGAAGAGGATGATCGGAGCCATTGATTCAGTCGAATGCCGAGTTTGCATTGAATTGCTCGATTTATTCGGAGAGCAAGCAATCATTAAATGAAGAAGCCGTCAATGCATGCTTGGTAAGAGAAATGGCATGTTAGCCATCACTACACATGTCCTTACAATAAGAATTTTGGTTGGAGTTTTTCGGGTTCCAGCATAAAAATCAGCTTGATTTGTGATCTCTATCCATTGAATCTATAACTCAAAAAGAAGAAATCTAATATAAAGATGTCACCAAAATAAAAATGCTCGAATCCTACAGCTAGCTCGAGATCACCAATTAGACTGGTTTGTGGTGTGTTGGTCTATCAACGGGTGAACCAATCATTCATGAGTTAATGCTGTAAACCATTATATACAAAATTATATAGAGTTGTAATTTTTCACGTATCAATTATATAACCATACTTTAATCATATCTTAACGCTATATCCTATTATAGACCATTAATGGTAATCTAGAAGCACAATATCGTCATATAAGTGGCATAGGTGGCGGGTCTCATAAGTCGCAATTATCATGATCTAAAGCAAGAGGGAGGAGCCATATGATTAGATCACGATTATTGAATATATAACATGTATAACTTTTTTTTTCACGCAACTTCATATTTTATTAAGGTATATATTTCAGTCATAGTAAATTCATTTAAATAAAAGTAGATAGGTGACCAAATTGAATGGTTTAAACGCTAAATGTTGATTTTGGTTTAACTAGCCAGTACAAATTGGGTTAATGATTGAGAGTGGTTAATTTTTTAATAAAATCCTGGGTTAATGTTCACTCATATCATTTGAATTGGCTAGTCCGATATGGTTCTCAAACATTGGTTTCTATCATCGCCAACATAGACCTCTTCTCAGCAAATATACTTCATACATCACAAATAATTCTACTGCAAATCCTAAAATAACTCACAGAGGGGATTGGTTAACAAAAGAGTCTTAAGTGACTTCACATTTGGAATAAAACAGGATTTACTCTAGATGCCTACATCATAAAAAGCTAACGAACATAACTATTCTCACAATAATTTCTCATATTGATTTAATTTATATTATTTTTTATTTTTGTATTTCCCTGCTTAACAAAATAAGGCATTGTTATTTATGCCCATGCTTTAGCACGGGTGTTGATTATATGTGGACTGTGGGAGAAAAATCTCTCACACCCCCAAAGGGTTAATGCAGACTAATGCCCTCACACCCCCAAAGGGTTAATGCAAACTAATGCCCACACCTCTCTGATGATTAGTCGACTTGGTTCTGACTCAGCCTAGTCTGACCGAGAGGTCTTATAATTGTCCGAGGTCTCCGCTTCCCTTATCTGAGAAGTCTGTATCCAAATCGAGTCGTCTGCTCCCGAGCCGAGGACTCCATGATCCCTGCGAGAACTCTTGCCAGTGTAATTCGAGGAGAGAGTCAGGGAGGGAATCCCACCAGTAGAGCCTCCAACGATCATGTTAGTAATAAATCTTTAAGATAATTTGACAGAGTTTTAGCTCAGGAATTCAATACCTTTTTAAATGTTCACATCTACCTCTATTTATAAGCTTTCACCTGCTGACGGGTCGGTTGCCCTCGTTGCACTCTTCCTTCGGCATGTATGCCTTTTCTGGCACTGACCGTCCCTTCTGACGAAGTTAATCAGCCCATTCTCCTGTCAGCAACGACTGTCAATAGTCGTACCAACCGTCCTGCTCTGACATGTCTGCTACCGACTATTATGCCTACTAACACGGTTAACTATCTACCACTGCAATCCTTTCAATCCTCCACCTACTACCGACTGACTTGTACTCTGACAGGGATAACCACCTACCCTGTCAGTCTACCAACTCTGTATTCTTCTATTCCGTCTCTGACGTGTCTTGTCAATCTATCTAGACTGATCCCGATTCAGACTGGTCTCGACCCAGATCATCTAGACCGATCCCGGTCTCGGACATCCAAACTGGTCCTGGCCTTGGACGTCCAAGCTAGTCTCGGCCTCAGACACCCAGGCTGGTCTCGACCTCGGCCTCGGCCATATCCACGTGTCACCATCCTGACCATCCTTATAGATGTCATAAATTTGGTACCCACATGGACCTCGTGTATCAAATGGATCCACATAAGAACGAGAGTTGATAGATATACGTGCCGCACATAATAATGGGGTTAATAAATCATATATGGTCCCACATCATAACAGGATTACCGACATCTGTGGACCATAGTATGAGCCACATGAATCAGCCCGATTAGTGATTTCTAAGCGATTCGATTGAAGTTATTTTCATGGGTTGATTTTAACGGTAAGAATTGGAGCATTATTGAGCGTTATTTGGGTGCAAAGATCCAAAGGTTAAAAATCACTAATCAGGCTGATTTTTGGTCTAGAGGTTCATTGAGGAACTGGCTAAACATCCATATGGTCAGTCCACTAAGAGTATTCCACGTGTCCTGTGATTTTCATTGTGACAGAGGCATCTGTCGTAGCGCTGTGATAGAGTTTTACTCATACTCAGAACGTGGCTTATACTGGGAGCCCATGTTTGCTGTCCCAAAGAGACTTAATACTCGGTACAAAAAAAAAAATGCTACGGTGGACCTATACACAAAAAGTCAGTTTAATCGGTATTTATTAGCCGTTGGATTTGTGCATTTTAATGAGGATATATATGGCCGTTTGATTTTGATCTTTTTTGGTTGCTAAAACTTCGAACTGATAGAGAACACCGATCAAGCTAAATTTTGGTGTATCGGTCCACCTAAAAGTGGGAGAAACATCGATAAGGCTAGTGGGACCGATAGAGGCTCCATGTGGCGCGTTGGGAATGGGGAGACTTCACTAATCAGGCTGATTTTTGGTTTCTTAGTCCAGCTAAGGATTGGCAAAACATCCATATGGTCAGAGTCTTCGAAGAGTATGATAAAACTTTGATGACAGGGCACAATATGAGCCATGTGGAACACTCTTAGAGGACTCTGACCGTATGGATGTTTGGCCAATCATTAGTGGACCTACAAACCAAAAGCAGCACGATTAGTGATTTCTAGGCGTTGGATTGAAATTGTTTTCATGTGTTGATTTTAACCGTGGAAAATTACCATTATTTGAGGTTCAAAGATCCAAAGGTTGGAAATCACAAATCAAGCTGATTTTTTGTTTGTAGGTCCATATAGGGATTGGTAAAACATCCATACGGTCAGAGTCCTCTAAGAGTATACCACGTGGCTCCTATTGTTATTGTTATCGGCCTTGATGACAGGCCCTGTCATCAAAGTCTTACTCTGCCGCCAGCCTCAATGTGAGCTGTCATCGGCCTCGATGACAGTCTGCTATCATCAAAGTTTGGTCCAGCCATGCTATCATCAAAGTTTGGTCCAGCCATATCCTCTCAGATTGACAAGTGCCCATGAGACCTTTATCAGGATGATAGGGGTATTTGTCAATCAGACAGGGCTAGTCAGCGCTCGTGAAGTCATCCTAAAAAAAAAACTACGGCTTCACGTCCCCTGCTCACGTTAGCGAATGAGTAAAACTTCTGTCACAATTGAATTGCAAATCACACAATCACAGCCAATGAGTTCTGGCCACGTATACCTAAAAGCAAAAGCAGAGGGTACGTTGCACAAGCACTTGTGTACGTGCCGAGAACTCATTGGCTTGTGATCGTGTGATTTACAATTTCGTGTGATAGAAGTTTTACTCCGCGAATACCTAGAAAAAAGAAGTATTTGAAGGTCGTAGATATTTTATCAGGCGTGTGGGCCCTCATCCATCATGGGCCCACTTTCTTCTCCCCTTCTGTTCCAGCTCGCCTTTCCGGATAAGCTTTCCTAATCCTCTCAGCCAGTTCTCTCCAGGACCAGCTACAAGAAGAAATAGAAGCCGACCTTGGTGTTCTCCGAGTGACAAAAATCGCTAAATGGCAGTATTAGCTACGAATCCTCATATTCTGTTTCGAGAAATCTACAGTCATGATCATCATCAACAACCGGCTGGAATCTGTTCGGTGTCGGTGTACGGGATGCCGTTCTCAATAAATTCGACTTTGGGGAGCGAGAGGAAAAGGATATCGAGGAGAGACTTGAAGGCGGAGGCGTTTTGGCAAGGCGTTACGGAACCCACAGTTGTCGAGTTGGAACCCATCAAGGGAACTGATCAGTTGGATCAGATTCTATTGCAAGCCCAAGATCTCTCCCAGCCCATCATCATTGACTGGTAAGTTGGTAACCCCCCGTTTTTCTCTTCTTCAACTGTTGATTTGAGTTTTTGATTGGTGTTCCATCTTATTAACCTACTACTACTCTTAGGATGGCTAATTGGTGTCGTAAATGCATCTATTTGAAGCCCAAATTGGAGAAACTCGCATCAGAATATCATACCAAGTAAGCCGCCCACCTCTCTCCCTCTCTCTCTCATTGCAAGATCATGCCTCGTGGCAATCTTTAGCACCCCTTATCCGTGAATGCTTGGCCACACACCTCAATTGACTTTTTGTACACCAAAAATTAGTCTGATTGTTGATTTCTAGCCATTCAATATGACCACCCAAAAAATGATCGAATCAAACACATACTCGCATTGATTGAACCGCTAGAAATCCCCAATCAAGCTCACTCTTGGTCTGTAAGTCCACCATGGGTGGGCCAAATATTCATGGTTTAGTGGGCCCGAAATATTTGCCGGGTGGCGTTCTTGGGTCTTGGTGATCAAGTAAGAAAGCAAATATTTTCGTTCTAAACATTCTAGCCCGTTTGTTGTGTATCGTTATAGACAGTGGCGGAGCCAGGATTTTGTTCCAGGGGGTCGGGGGCAAGCGACCATCAAAGCGAAGTTAACGACATACAGTCGATGCCTCTGACTACAGTCAATATGAACCACGTGGCACCTTCTTAAGAGGATACTAACCGTATGGATGTTTGGCCAATCACTAGGAGGACCTACAAGCCAAAAATAAACATGATCACTGATTTCTAAGAGTTGGACTGAAGTTATTTTCATGGGTTAATTTTAACCATAGGAATTTGAACATTATTTGGGTAAGAAATCCAAAAGTTTTAAATCACGAATCAGGCTGATTTCTCGTTTGTAGGTCCGCCTAGTGATTGGCCAAGCATCCATACCGTCAGTGTCTTCTTAAGAATGGGTCAAGTGGCTCATATTAGCTGCAATCAGCACCATCGCTCACTCTCAACAGGTGTCATCGAAGGTTTACTTGTCAAAGTGGGGCAGATGGGCCTACTGACCACATGGATGTTTAGCCCTTCCTTACGTAGATACTCATACCCGAAATCAGCTTGTTTGATGAGTTTAGCCGTTGGATTTAGTACCCAATCTTTTTTGAATCCAACAGCTAGAATCATGCTTTTAAAAAGTACTAAAATCTAATGGCTAGAGATTGAATATCAGAGTGATTTTGAGTGTGCATATCCACAAAGAGGTGGGCTAAACATCCATGTTGTCAATGGGCAAAGCAGGTCTGAGTTGAGGGGGGACAAAACGGTCTATAGTTACCCATTAACAATTTTTTCCTCTTTGGAAAAAAAAAAAGAAAAAGATGAAAGAGACGTTTTATATAATTAAGACGTAGTAGGAAATGTAATTGAAATAGATCTTTTAAGAAGAATGTCTGACATTTTAGGTATGAATGAATGAAATGGGAGAGGGGTTTTAGTTAAAGAATTACATATGAGATAGATTTCTAGGGAAGAGAAGGAGAAAAGTAGACATTTTAAGTAATTAAGAAGTTGTACGAAACGTATTGGAGAGAAATTAATATTTAATCTAAAACATTTTAGGAAACATAGTTGGAGAGAAATTAATATTTAGTCTAAAACATTTTAAGTTAGCCTGTAATTTTGCCCTACGACCTAGCCCGGCCCATATGGTCATCAGGCCAGGCCCGACTTGAAACCAGTCCGACCCGAGATTGGCTCGATATGTTTTTATTATTTTTTTAATTTTTTTAAAATTGTTTGAGCTAAACCCAGGCTGAGGGCTTGCCCCGAGCCTAAGCCATGGAATTTGGCTCTGCTCAGCCCGACATTGTAGACGAAGCCCAACCTGGGCCCGAATCGGGCAAGGCTAAGCCTGACCCATCGAGCCAAAATTACTTAAAATGACCATATGGAGAGAGGCGGTTGTTGCCCATATGGACAAGGCTAAGCATGATGTGAAGGAGAGAGGCGGTTGTTGCCCATTTCTGTAATTTAGTGTAGGTATATAAATAAGTAGAACTTTGAAGACGGACATCTGTAGTCAACGTTGATAACTGACCACAGTATGAGCCACGTGGCACACTCTTAAAGACCACTGACACTTACCAAAATTCAACCTGATTTGTTATTTCAGACCTTTGGATCTTTGTACCCTAAATAATGCTCAAAATTCCACAATTATAGATCAACTCATGAAAACAACTCCAATCCAACGCATAAAAATCACTAATCATGCTAATTTTTGGTATGTAGGTCCACCTAGGGTTAGGCCAAAAGATCCATATGATCATTGATCTCTAAGAGTGTGCCACATGGCACATACTGTGGATCATTGATGACGGACGTCCATTAACGAAGTTCTACTTGAGGTCCGATAGTTAGTAAATCGTGAAGCGGTAAAACTTCACCCATTGGAAAATGTGAGTTTAAAATGATTTTGGGTTAAAAAAAAAAAGTTGTCAAAAAGAAGCGTCAAAAGATTGATAAGTGAGGACTTTGGGTTTAATAGTTTTTTAGTACAAAACCACGCTCTCAAAAATGTATACAAATATGTGCATAAGCCTATGATGTAATATAGACTGAGTAGTAATATAAGTATAATAAACCGAATCTATATGATATTTCTCTTAAATCTAAGTAATATAAGCAACATTATTAATTTTCATGGTTTGCCCCCCCTGATTTTTCCTTTTTACAATTTTACCCTCCCTTGATCAATTTTTTTATGATTTGCCCCCCCCTTGATCAAATTCCTGGGTCCGCCACTGTCTGCAGGTTATAATTTTGAAGTATTTTTTTTATTTATTGGTTTAACAGAATATTTTTTACCGTAAGCTCAGAATCAAATTTTATTACGTGGATGTAAACAACGTCTCTCAAGCTCTGGTGAAGCGTGGAAACATCTCTGTATGTGCACTACATCGAGTAACCTCGTATTTTTAATTTTTATTTTATTTTTTTGCTGATGTTTTTTTCTTTTAATTTTTATTTCCATATCATAATTTATGGATCTTGATGTCTCAGAAAATGCCTACCATTCAGGTGAGTTAATTATCTTCTCAATTTTTTTTATTTGCTATTTACTAGAAAATAAGAAAAATAAAAAAAAAATGGGTTTAATTAAATGTAGTTGTGGAAGGATGGAGAGATGAAGGAAGAGGTAATTGGAGGGCATAAAGCATGGTTGGTGGTTGATGAAGTTCGAGAAATGATCAAAAAGTATGTGTGATCAATGGTTATGATTGCTTCTCTTCCTAAATATTCAATTTTTTATTAAAATCTTGTTTTCATTAAATTAGAAAAATATAAATTCTCCTTGTGATGAAGTCTGTGTAAATCATATACAAATAAGTTGTATCATTAAATTTAGGTTGGTTATGTCCGTTATGGAAATGATTCTTCGTCATACACCTCTTTTGTGTGGGTTCCTAGAGCTTTAAGGTTTTTTTTTTTTGGTAGTTATGCCTGTTTTTAAAGAGATCAGTAACTCGGTGAAGGCGGGTTTTGAACCCAGGTCTATGTATCATCACCCACAAACTTTACCAACTGAGCAAGCTGGCACCTTAGAGCTTTAAGTTAATCGTTTATGAATTCTCTGAACCGTGGTTTCAAATATGGCCGTTATAACGGTAATGCCCCAACTGTGTCATGTTATTTTAAAAAGAATCGGGATCCGCAGACAAATTTCCATTAACCGTTCGATTATTTGGGTTTTTTGTCTTTTGGTTTCCAAAACACAGAGCAAATGCGGAAGCACGATTTTTGTTACTCACCACTGTCATCTGGGTCTCCTGACTGCATGGATGTTTATCCCGCCCCTTGGTAGATATACACACCAAAAATCACCACGATTGGTAATCTATAACCATTAGATTTTAGCATTTTTTAGAACTTTTTAAGGCGTTCTTATAGCTTTTGAATGCAACCATTTTTTGAGTACTAAAACCAATGGTTAAAAATCATTAAACAAGCTGATTTTTGGTACGAGAATGTCTATTAAGGGGTGGGTTAAACATCCATGTGGACAGTGGGTCCAGATGGCAGCGGTGACTACCAAAATTGCTGCTTCCGCAAATGAAAAGATCTCAGGCATACCTTGTTACATCACGACCCTTTGCTCAATAAATGCGATGTGACAAGGTATACCTGAGATCTTTTCATTTGCCGAAGCGACAGGTTTGGTAGTCACTGCTGTTATCTGGGCCCACTGACCGCATGGATGTTTAGCCGGCCCCTTAATAGACATTCATACAAAAAATCAGCTTGTTTAATGGTTTTTAGCCGTTGGTTTTAGTACTCAAAAAATGGTTGCATTCAACAGCTATAAGAATGCCTTAAAACGTACTAAAAAGTGTTAAAATCTAATGGTTATAGATTACCAATCAAGGTGATTTTTGGTCTGTATATCCACCAAGGGGTGGGATAAACATCCATGCGGTCAGTGGGCCTAGATGACAGTGGTGACTACCAAAAATGCCGCTTCTGCAAATGGAACAGTTTCAGGCATACCTTGTTACATCTTTTTCCTCTCAAAAAAGTTGGGATCCGTACACAATCGTAAAACTTCTATCACAGCGTTTTGACATATGCTTCTGTCACAATGAAAATCACAGGCCACGTGGCACACTATTCGTGGATGCTGACTGTAATGATGTTTGGTCAGTCTCTCAGTGGACCTCTAAACAAAAAATCAGCCTGATTAGTGATTTCTAAGCGATTCGACTGAAGCTATTTTCGTGGGTTTATTTTAACGGTAAGAATTTGAGCATTATTGATCATTATTTGGGTGCAAAGATCCAAAGTTTTAAATCACTAATCAGGCTGATTATTGGTTTAGAGGTCCACTGAGGGACTGGCAAAACATCCATACGGTCAGCGTCCACTCTTTGACAACATGCCAAAAATCAACCTGTGCCAACGTACATGACAATGATCGTATGGATGTTTGGTCCATCTTTAGGTGGACTTACATGACAAAAAAAATCAGCCTGATTAGTGATTTCTAGCCTTTGGATCTGAGTACCCCCAAAACACTCAAAATCTATGGTTAAAAATCAACTAATGAAAAAGGCTCCAATCAAATGTTTTGGAAATCACTAATCACGCTGATTTTTTGCATGTGGGTCCACCTAGGGATAGGCCAAACATTCATACGGTCAGTGATCTCTAAGAGTGCTACACGTGTAAGGTGCATGTGCAATCCACTGGCTTCCCCCCTAGTATATATATATAGATTGAACGGACTTCATTCTATGATTGATGAAGAAAGTGAAGGAATCGCTCCTTGAGAAAGAATCAATCTTCCAAATAATGCAGTTCACAGAGAAATTTTTGGACATCCAAACACTCCCCATATCGAAACAAGAAAATTAAATCTGAATTTATCAACCTCTCTAATCAAAGTTCCCTAAATCTAATAAAAGCAAAATATTAAATCTGTATATTACATTTGAATTATGTCGTTTCTGCTCCTCATAGGAATTGGTGATTACTATGTACATATATACTCATCAATCAATCAAGCTTTCAAGGGACCAAAAGCCTTGAATAAAAGTATGCAAACATTGTGTATCCCCCATTGAATGCTCATTGAAAAACGTGTTTTTAATTTATAAAATATTTTTTTGAAAACATTGAAATAACACGATTTTCAAGGGACATCCAACAGTACTGACAATGTTTGCATACTTTTAAGTCTGCAAATGGTTGCAGACTATATTTGTCCCTCATTAGCCATGCCTCCCTAGATTCAGAAAAATTTTAATTGCCTTTCTTGACTATTGACATTGGCAACTCTAGCCCCACCCCCTCAAGATCACTAGAAATTCTATACATATCCTTCAATTCATCAAATTCTTTATTTTTCCGTATCACGAGGTATCTAGTCCTTTTAGAGCACCCGACTAAGTCCCCGTGGGCATGGGTAAGGCCACGGCCCACTCCACATCATTTAAACGCCTGGACAAGCCTAGCTAGTGGCTGGCCCCAAGGGGAGGGAATTCGAACTCGGGACTTGGGCTTCCTGAGGCGTAGTCCTGGCCATCTACGCCCAACCTTTATGGTTTCATCAAATTCAATCGGTTATATGAACATTTTCAGTCAAAATCCCAAAGTAGAGGCACAAGCTAAGGGCCTACATTTTTTTCTGGTAGGATTGGGTAGTTAGAGAAATGAACTAATTAAGGGCCGGCTCTAGCTAGACCCTTTCTTATGTGTTCATTTTCTACTTGAAGAAACTCTTGTTTCGTTTAAATACTCAAAAACCATGGATCATGCTTCTTGAACCTGGATATGATGCTTGTTTGAATCTATGCAGTAACCGGTTGAAAGGGTTGTGCTCCCACTAATGTCCCTTGTTCTAAATGATCCAGTCATTGCTTAAGGGCTTGTTTGGATTAACACATGATAGGGCAAGTTAATTAAGATAGGTATAAGTTTAGAGTCTTTAGACCATATATGGACCTTTGTTGGGCATTCACCTATTGTTCAAGTACTAGTAAATGGCTCTGCGACACAAGTGTGTGTAAATTGGGTGCCTTTGGCACTCAAACGGTATAACGGACTGGGGGTGTTAGCATTTTTTCGTTATAACGGATTGTAATGCACATGAGCAAAAATAAAAAAAAAAAGGGAAAATAACGGCGCTAAAACTCAAAATTTGAATTCATATTTTTAATGAACTTTCAATCTGTTGTGCATAGGGGTCGAATGAGTGGGAGTGACTGAACAAATGAGGGAGATTGAGTGGCTGAAATCTAACCGTCTACATTATTAGATGGATGGATTTGATCTCAACCACTCTTTATCTTATGAAGCAGAATAAGATAAGAGATAAGACAACTTAGCTGTTTTGTTATATAGATTTCTCAAAAGCATTATGTGGAGAGATTTAAAGGGTAAGACGACCTGGACTCAAATGGGAATGGCAATGGTGGCCGGTGGAGTTGGTTGCCAAGAGAGAGAGAGAGAGAGAGATATGTTGGGGTGTTCGAAATAAAACATAAATATGAAGGGGTAATTTTATCATATAAGGTTAAGGTTGCTTAGGGTTGTCAACGGATATTATTCGGATCTGGAAAAAAAAAAAAAAAAATCGGATATCCGAATCCAAATCCAAAAAAAAAAAAAACAGATATCCGATGGATAGTCAGAGACTCATAATCAATATTCAAATTCGAGTCTAATTAACTTATCATATATTATTATCTGATGCAAAAATTGAATATATCTAATATATTTTATATTTATATAATAATAAATACATATGTAAAATAAATATAATTATTAAATAATATATTGGATCGAATATATCAATATCCGCATCCATATCTAAAAACTATTCAAGTTTAAAAAAAATATCCAAATCCAAATTCGATATCCGAAATTTTTGGATATGTCCAATTGATCACCCAAGTTAATACCATTTTCCGACATGATGGGAGTATAAGTTGATTCCAGAAAGGATTACAAAAATTGATTCCAAAAAGATAATAGTATTTTCCTTTGCTATTGATGGCCTATAAGCCTAAAAAAGATGGCTCATAAGCCTACAAAAAATGGCTCAAAATTCTACAAAAAATGGCTCAAAAGCCTACAAAAGATAGCTCAAAAGCCTACAAAAAATGGCTCCCAACACTATGTACTATGTACTGTGTATCTATGTACTGTTAGTCATCCACAATGATAGGAACCTCCAACGTTGCAACATCTGGACCAACTAATTCTCCGAACTTCTGCATCCTATCTTCGTACACAATTCTCTATCTGACAGCGATAGGGTCGACATGTCTTGTCCAATTGACAGCAACATTTGGTATTGGACAGTTATCGCGCATCAAAAGTTGAACAAAATGATGGTTATTAACGAAGACTATCGTTATTATCTTCCGTCGCATGAGTGGTTTGGGTAGTGAAAGTAATGATAGATATGTCAAGTACAACCTGGACGAAAAACGAAGCAACACGACATTATAATAACTTGCAATGATATGACCTATTTCGGGCAAAGTCATCCAACACTTTGTCGGTGGAAAGATGTCAAAACAATCCAAAGATTGTATGAGTTCAGTGACAGTTTGTTGGCCTCCGTATAATTTGGCATAATAATCGACATGAACTTGCAACTCGGCAATAAATTTCTGAATCTATGGAGGCATGTCTAATTTGCCTCATTAAGAAGGGATGTAAGTCAAAAAAGTCATTTTTTTTCTTATTACTTTTACCTTTTGAGAGAGCCTCTTCGTGAGAAAAAAATTGGCCAAAAGATTGAATCACTCTATAGTTTATTGAAAAAAAATCTCTCTTTTTTAAAGAAAATTAACCTCTCCTTGATCCAATGGCCTCTTCCTAGCTCCACCACTGCCTTGATCCCTAATAACTAATAAAAAATTGCTGCTAGGCTTAATAGCTATGTAATAATGTTGTCATGTTAATATTCTTTTTTTTCTTAAAAGGTATAACTTTAGGTTCTTAAAAGGTTTCTTTTTCTCAACTAGTTGCCTTGAAGAAAATCGTAAGGGAAAACCCTTCTAGAAAGATAAGATATCTCTGGTAAGGTTTGAGAAGAAATGAAACAAAGGAAAAAAAATGAGTTAATCAGAGCGTCAACGAAGAAGTATTACACTTGAACACGATTGCGGAGCTGACTGCATAAAGAAGATTGGACGCAAAATAGGAAAAACCTTTCTAGAGAGATAAAGACAGAAAAGGAAAGTAGTAAACAACCAGATAAAGGAAACATCTCGAGACAGAAGTATTATATATATATATATATATATATATATATATATATATATATATATATATATATATAGGCAAAAACTACTTTTCCCACATATTCTTGACCTCTACTCCACATGTTGATAAATGATTGGCGGTTGAGGAGATGCCTCGATCCAAGGGGGTGAGGAAAAATTTTTCAATCAACCATTCAAGATTAGGTTTTGGTTGAATTGATATATATCAGTGTTTGAAAACTCGAAAACTCGACTCAACTCAAAAGTCTACCGAGTTGAGTTAACTCGAAGACTCGAATTCGACCCGAAGTAACTCGATTCGAGTAATATATTAATATTAATATATAAATATCATATGTTTATAAGCAGAATTTATAATATTTGATTGATTTTGCGTTGACAAGGTGTTCAAAAAATTTATTTGGTGCGTTGATTAAAAAACAACGCACCAAACCCGTTGTTTTTTTCAGAAAAACAACACACCAAAATCGTTGTTTATTCGATTAGACTCAACTCAGCCGAGTTTCGAGTTGACTCGACGAGTTTTGAAACACTGATATATACATATAGGACCCCCTTTTTCTTACCCCTCTCGGTGTTCGCGGGCTCAGCCGTTGATTTCACGAATCCATTTTTGAAAAGGTGGTTGTCACCGTTGGATTATTGAAATCAATGGCCGAGCACACGAACACCGAGAGGGATCAGAAAAAAGGGGGTGAGCCCGACCCATATATATAAACCTAGTTTTGAATCATTCAAGCTGCCCTTATCCCCAATATCAGTTCAATTTCCTTCTGATCCAAGCATGGTTTGCAGTCGTGAGGGGGTGTTTGGATGTAGGGATTGCTTTGCACTAGATAGACTAAATCAAAGCATGATAGTTGATTCACTGTTTCGCTTGCAAGGATAACATGATGTTTTATCCTTCAAGCAGTCATTTTACCTGAATTTGGACATACAGGAGGATGAATGTATTCTTTTTAAAATTATTTCCTCTTTATCCTTGGATAAGCAATAATTATCTCTACGTCCAAACAGACCGATAGACTCATGAATTAGGAATGAGGCCATTTTCGGGTTCACGCCTGAATGCAATGCGTAAGCACATTATAGTCGGTCAATAGACCTTACAGATTGACCATGCTTGACTTGTACTAATAAAAGAAAATCATGTCAAAGGGAAAAGTTTAAGGTAGCTCAAGAGCCACCAGATTAGATAGTCACAAAGGCTCCAATGTCGCGGATCACACAATCCGGTGTTGGGCCCATATTGCAAAAACGGTATCAGCTTAATCTACAGTCTTGGAACTTCTAGTTTAAGATACTGTATCTAGCTACGGGCTTGGGCCCAGACTGAATTTCCATTAGTTGGGCTTCTAGAAAATGAAAAATGATATATATTGGGGATTGGGCCTTGGCCAAAATACTCTAGTTTACGATGGACCCTAGTCTGGATGAGTAATGTGGCAACCTTAGATCACATAATGCACATCCAGTTGGGCAATTATTAGGACTAAAGGAGAGAGTTCATGCAGTTAGGGTAGGGTGTAAATGGGCTCTTTATGGGCTTGATATCTGTTAAATTTGAAGAGGCCCAAGTCTAATATCCGTCCAGATACAATTCAAAATCTGGCCCAAAACCTCTCATGGTCCAGCCTGCTTATAGCCCAAGGAAGGCAATTAGCACAAAAGGGGTGTTTGTTGACCTGGAAGTTGGGTGGGGGAAGTGTTTGGTGACCTGAATGCCTAACATTGAGGTTGGGTATTCAATCCATACTTATCAACAAGAAAATAAAATAAAATAAATGATAGCCAAACAAATCTCAATGAGTTCCCCACTAAAAACTGGATATTTAGAGGGAATCAATGATCCAAACAAACAAAAATCAGATCAAAAGTTTCAAAGAACAAAAGAATAATTTTAAAATTTACATATTTCTTCTATAATACAAATGAATTCTCTATCACTCACACACAAACATAATAAAAATACAAATAAGATCAAGAATCGTCGGCCGTACAAGAATCGTCAGTCGGCAAATTTGGACCCCTCGGTGAAGGCGAAGGCTCGGAACCATTAGGTAAGTCGGAAAACGCATTGAAAACTCGGCGAATACTAAGAGAACGAGCGGATTTCAAACTAACTGATCTCATATTGATATTGTTGGAGAAGATGGTTGAAGAACTGGAGAGGATGAAGTAAACCAGAGCTTGAACAAGCAAGAACATCCCCACCTTAATCAACATGTCACCTAGGCTGCTTTCGAATTCGAACACCATTGTTATCGACGTCAACAATCGACACGATCAATCAGTGATGGCCTGAAAAGTTGCAGAGATGAAATAAGGTGAATTGGATATGTGTCAAGAAAGCTGAGGAGGGCTTCTTATAGAGGGGTGGTGTGTCTATGGAGCCGCCTCTTTGACTTGCACGTTTTTGCTTTGATTTGAAGGTGTTGAGAAGGAGGCCATTGATCTGCCTATCCAAGCAAAAGAATGGGGGTTTGGTCATGGGTCAAAGAAATAAAAAAACAATGGAGTACGTACATCATTGTTCTATCATTCTTTCTAGTCCCTATCTTTCATGCTTGAATATGACCCGGGTACCCATTGATCAGGACATTCAATTAAGATGTGTTGCAGTCAGCCTTAAGATGAAGTCCTCATTAGGTCTAAGCCGTTGGATCTTCCTTCGTATTCACACCATTCAAATCTTGAGTCCAAAATCCAACGGTTTGTATCTTAGGGAAGACGCATCCTCTCTTGAAGCGGACAAGAACACACCCCATAAAACTTGCCTGACCACCGACAGTCAAGGGAAGCCCGATCGACCACCCCATAATATGAGCCACGTGGTATACTCTTATAGGATGGTGACCAAATTCTGTATCAAATTTGAAGAATATTCGTGCACTTCTCTTACGCAGATGTACAAGATTAAATAATGCACCCTTTCTCTTAAGTCTTAACCATGTTTTTCATCACCTTCTAGATGGGATCACTGTGCCAAATCTATTTCTTCTTTTGAGTCAGTATCTATTTTACCGACAGACATGGGGTGTTCTAGGGAGGAAGGAACGAATGTAGATTGTACTGTGTCGAGTCTTACTTGTCCCTTGCCTTCAGCCAAGCTAGATGTGCTTGCTTCTCTCTTTTACAATGAACCTTATCGTTCTCATGGGAAAGTCGGGACTGTGCACTCACTTGGCACTGTGGCATTCAACCAAGGGGATGGAAACTCTTTACATTTCATGACTTAGGAAAATTTCTGTGGGCTAGTTTCGGTTGGCAATTCATTAGGGGGATTAAACCCCAAAAAGTCGGCTTTGGGGTTTAGTCCAAAGGGTCGGGCTCAGGAGACCCCTACAAAATGACCCCCCCACAATTTGAAATCCATTCTTTTTTGTTTCAAGGATGAAGAAAGGGGCATTTTTTGTCATTTCCAAAAAATAATGTTAGTCAATGACGGTCTTAGATGGTGGACAGGGTCATAGGGGGTATATCAGCTTTTCCAAATTGTGGGGGGGTGTGTCAAATTTCAAAGATAACATGGGGGTATGTCAAAAATTCCCAAAAAAAATCATCCTCACCAAAAATCATCCACACCAAAAATCAGCCAATCATTCATCTTTTATGTGGGTACGCCAAAATTGTTATCCCCCAATCCTAATCCATCTATATAACAAAACAGGGAAGTTGTCTCCCCACTTATACCCCCTCTTATCTATTTAGACAAAGAAGGGCTGAGATCTTATCCCCCAAATAGTTGGTGGATCTCAGCCATTCACACCCAATTTTGACATACGGAGAGTGACAGTGGTTGTCTTATACCCCTCTTATCTTATATGGCTTCAATAATGAGAGGCTGAGATCCACTATGCTTCATATCGATGTCTGAGATTAACTCCCACTCGATTTTGACAAACACTTTGATGGAAAGTACCGCGGGCACGGGCCACCCACGCATATAACAAGACAACTCAGTTATATTCTCTTATCTTATCTATCCATCTAATGTGGACGGTTAGATAAAGAGTGGTTGAGATCAAATCCATCGATCTAATGTAGACTGTTAGATTTCAGCCACTTAATCAGCCTAATTTGACCTCAATTTATTCAAATTTTGAATTTCAACACCGTTATTTTTTGTTATTTCTGTTATTTTCCCATTTCTCCCTCTGTATTTTACAATCCGTTATAACAACCGTTATAATGGAAAAAACGGTAACGCCCCAGTCCGTTATACCGTTTTAGTGCCGTAGGCACCCAATTTTTGCAAACGCTTTTGTCGGAGAGTGCCGTAGGCACGGGCCATTTACTATTCTATATAACAAAACTCATTGGTTGTCTTCCTACTTATACTTCCTCTTATAAGCATCAACAAAGAAGGGCCGAGATCTAATCCTCCCCCAAATGGACGGTGGATCTCCACCACTCACCTGATTTTGGCAAATTTTTTGTCGAGAAGTGCCGATGGCACGGGGCACCCACTAGTCTATATAACAAAACAGGGAAGTTGTCTCCCCACTTATACCCCCTCTTATCTATTTCAACAAAGAAGGGCAAAGATCTTATCTCCCAAATGGACGGGTGGATCTCAGCCACTCACACCTGATTTTTGGCAAATGCTTCGACGGGGAGTGCCAAGGGCACGGGCCACCCACTATCAATATAACAAGTGACTTTTATACCCCCTCTTATCTTATACGGCTTCAATAATGAGTGGCCGAGATCCACTATGCTTCATATCGATGGTTGAGATTAACTCCCAGCCAATTTTGACAAACACTTTGTGGGAAGCCAACCACTTATATAACAAGACAACTCAGTTTTATTCTCTTATCTTAGCCATCTATCTAATGTGGACGTTTAGATAAAGAGTGGTTGATATCAAATCCATCGATCTAATGTGGACGGTTAGAATTCAACCACTCAATCCGTCTCATTTGACCTCAATTTATTCAAAATTTGAATTTCAACACTGTTATTTTTTGTTATTTCTGTTACTTTCTCATTTCTACCTCTGTGCGTTACAATCCGTTATAACAGTCGTTATAATGGAAAAAAACGGTAACGCCTCAGTCCGTTATACCGTTTGAGTGCCGAAGGCACCCAATTTTTGCAAACGCTTTTGTCGGAGAGTGCCGTGGGCACAGGCCATTTACTAGTATATATATATATATAAAAGGGCTTAAGACATTCAATACCCTCTTTTACCCTCCGAGTCACAATCTATCTATCTATCCAGCTACTACCTTTTATTTCCATCCCATGAATTATTTGGGTTTACCTTTTATTTCCATCCCATGAATTATTTGGGTTTTTTGTCTTTTGGTTTTCTAAACACAGGTCACCTTATTGACAGATGCTTCTAAAAAAGTTGGGATCCCTACACAATCTTTTTTGACAAAGAGTAAAACTTCTATCACAGCATTTTGACAGATGCTTCTATCACAATGAAAATCACAGACCACATGGCACACTCTTAGTGGATGCTGACTGTATGGATGTTTGGCCAGTCTCTCAGTAGACCTTTAAGCCAAAAATCAGCCTGATTAGTTATTTCTAAGCGATTCGATTGAAGTTATTTTCGTGGGTTTATTTTAACGGTAAGAATTTGAGCGTTATTTGGGTGCAAAGAACCAAAGTTTTAAATCACTAATCAGGCTGATTGTTGGTTTAGAGGTCCACTGAGGGGCTCGCCAAACATCCATACGGTCAGCGTCCACTAAGAGTGTGCCATGTGGCCTATGTTTTTCATTGTGACAGAAGCATCCGTCAAAACACTGTGATAGAAGTTTTACTCTTTGACAACATGCCAAAAATCAACCTATGCCAACGTACATGACAATGATCGTATGGATGTTTGGTCCATCTTTAGGTGGACTTACATGACAAAAAAATCAGCCTGATTAGTGATTTCTAGCCTTTGGATCTGAGTACCCCCAAAACGCTCAAAATCTATGGTTAAAAATCAACTAATGAAAAAGGCTCCAATCATGCTGATCATGCTGACTTTTTGCATGTGGGTCCACCTAGGGATAGGCCAAACATTCATACGGTCAGTGATCTCTAAGAGTGCTACACGGGCAATGCACGTGGCTTCCCCCTAGTATATATATATATATAGATTGAACGGACTTC
Organism: Euptelea pleiosperma; assembly: GCA_035048495.1. NCBI lineage: Eukaryota > Viridiplantae > Streptophyta > Magnoliopsida > Ranunculales > Eupteleaceae > Euptelea > Euptelea pleiosperma. Next base: position 8,288,070 of record CM068540.1, read on the forward strand.
ATTCTATGATTGATGAAGAAAGTGAAGGAATCGCTCCTTGAGAAAGAATCAATCTTCCAAATAATGCATTTCACAAAGAAATTTTTGGTCATCCAAACACTCCCCATATCAAAACAAGAAAATTAAATTTGAATTTATCAACCTCTCTAATCAAAGTTCCCTAAATCTAATAAAAGCAAAATATTAAATCTGTATTACATTTGAATTATGTCTTTTCTGCTCCTTCATAGAAATTGGTGATTACTATGTACATATTTACTCATCAATCAATCAAGCTTTCAAGGGACCAAAAGCCTCGAGTAAAAGTATGCAAACATTGTGTATCCATCATTGAATGCTCATTGAAAAACGTGTTTTTAATTTATAAAATATTTTTTTGAAAACATTGAAATAACACGTTTTTCAAGGGACATCCAACAGTACTGACAATGTTTGCATACTTTTAACTCTGCAAATGGTTGCAGACTATATTTGTCCCTCATTAGACATGCCTGCCTATATTCAGAAAAATTATAATTGCCTCTCTTGACTATTGACATTGAGCAACTCTAGCCCCACCCCTCAAGATCACTAGAAATTCTATACATCTCCTTCGATTCATCAAATTCTTTTTTTTTTTTCCGTATCATGGGGAATCCAGTCCTCTTAGAGCACCTGACTAAGTCCCTGTGGGCAGGGGTAAGGCCACCGCCCACTCCGCATCATTTAAACACCTGGACAAGCCATCTAGTGGCTGGCCCCAAGGAGAGGGGATTCGAACTCAGCACTTGCGCTTCCTGAGGCGTAGTCCTGGCCATCTACACCCAACACTTAGGGTTTCATCAAATTCAATCAGTTATATGAACATTTTCAGTCAAAATCCCAAAGTAGAGGCACAAGCTAAGGGCCTACATTTTTCTTTGGCAGGACTGGGTCGTTAGAGAAATGAACTAATTAAGGGCCGGCTCTGGCTAGACCCTTTCTTATGTGTTCATTTTCACCTACTTTTGCTTTTAGGTACATGATACTTTAAGAAACTCTTGTTTCGTTTAAATACTCAAAAAAACCATGCATCATGCTTCTTGAACCTGGATATGATGCTTGTTTGAATCTATGCAGTAACCGGTTGAAAGGATTGTGCTCCCACTAATGTCCCTTGTTCTAAATGATCGTCATTACTTAAGGGCTTGCTTGGATTAACACATGATAGGGCAAGTTAATTAAGATATGTATAAGTTTAGAGTCTTTAGACCATATATGGACCTTTGTTGGGCATTCACCTATTGTTCAAGTACTAGTAAATGGCCCATGCCCACGGCACTAACACAAGTGTGTGTAAATTAGGTGCATTTTGCACTCAAACAGTATAACGGACTGGGGGCGTTAGCATTTTTTCGTTATAACAGATTGTAATGCACAGGAGCAAAAATGAAAAAAAAATGGAAAAATAATAGCGCTAAAATTCAAAATTTTGAATTCAAATTTTTAATGAACTTTCAATCTGTTGTGTACAGGGGTCAAATGAGTGGGAGTGACCGAACAAATGAGGGGGATTGAGTGGCTGAAATCTAACCGTCCACATTAGATGGATGGATTTGATCTCAACCACTCTTTATCTTATGAAGCAGGATAAGATAAGATAAGAGATAAGACAACTTAGCTGTTTTGTTATATAGATTGCTTAAAAGCATTATGTGGAGAGATTTAAAGGGTAAGACAACCTGGACTCAAATGGGAATGGCAATGGTGGCTGGTGGAGTTGGTTTCCAAGAGAGAGAGAGAGAGAGATATGTTGGGGTGTTCTTCAAAATAAAACATAAATATGAAAGGGTAGTTTTATCATATAAGGTTAAGGTTGCTTAGGGTTGTCAACGGATATTATTCGGATCCGGAAAAAAAAAATCGGATATCCAAATCCAAATCCGAAAAAAAAAAAATCTGATATCCGATGGATAGTCAGAGACTCATAATCAATATTCAAATTCGAGTCTAATTAACTTATCGTATATTATTATCTGATCCAAAAATTGAATATATCTAATATATTTTATATTTATATAATAATAAATACATATGTAAAAAAATATAATTATTAAATAATATATTGGATCGGATATATCAATATCCGCATCCGTATCTGAAAACTATTCGAGTTTAAAAAAAAAACATCTGAATCCAAATTCGATATTCGAAATTTTTGGATATGTCCAATTTTCGAATACGGATTGAATTAGGATTCAAATTTTCGACAGTCCATTAACAGCCATAGGGTTGCTCAATGTCATAATTAAGAGAGGCAAGTCTAATTTCTGAATCTAGGGAGGCATGTCTAATTTGCCTCATTAAGAAGGGATGTAAGTAAAAAAAATCCTACTTTTTTTTCTTATTACTTTTACCTTTTTGAGAGAGCCTCTCCGTGAGAACAAAACAGGCCAAAAAGATTGAATCACTCTGTAGTTTATTGAAAAAAAATCTCTCTTTTTTAAAGAAAATTAACCTCTCCTTGATCCAGTGGCCTCTTCCTGGCTCCACCACTGCCTTGATCCCTAATAACTCATAAAAAATGGCTGCTAGGCTTAATAGCTATGAAATAATGTTGTTATGTTAATATTCTTTTTTTTCTTCAAAGGTATAACTTTAGGTTCTTGAAAGGTTTCTTTTTCTCAACTAGTCACCTTGAAGAAGATCGTAAGGGAAAACCCTTATAGAAAGATAAGATATCCCTGGTAAGGTTTGAGAAGAGAGGAACCAAAGGAAAAAAATGAGTTGATCCGAGCGTCAACGAAGAAGTATTACACTTGAATATGACTGCAGAGCTGATTGCGTAAAGAAGATTGGACGCAAAATAGGAAAAACCTTTCTAGAGAGATAAAGACAGAAAAGGAAAGTAGTAAACAACCAGATAAAGGAAACGTCTCTAGACAGAAGTATTACAAAAAAAAAAAAGATATAGCTTGAACCAAATAGGCAAAAACTACTTTTCCCACATATTCTTGACCTCCACTGCACATGTTGATAAATGATTGGCGGTTGAGGAGATGCCTCGATCCAAGGGGGTGAGGAAATTTTTTTCAATCAACCATTCAAGATTAGGTTTTGGTTGAATTGATATATATCAGTGTTTGAAAACTCGACTCAACTCGAAAGTCTACCGAGTTGAGTTAACTCGAAGACTCGAATTCGACCCGAAGTAACTCGACTCGAGTAATATATTAATATTAATAAATAAATATCATATTTTTATAAGCAGAATTTATAATATTTGGTTGATTTTGTGTTGACAAGGTGTTCAAAAATTTTATTTGGTGCGTTGATTAAAAAACAACGCACCAAACCCGTTGTTTTTTTCAGGAAAACAACACACCGAAATCGTTGTTTATTCGATTAGACTCAACTCGGCTGAGTTTCGAGTTGACTTGACGAGTTTTGAAACACTGATATATATATATATAGGACCCCCTTTTTCTTACCCCTCTCGGTGTTTGCGGGCTCGGCTGTTGATTTCACGAATCCATTTTTGAAAAGGTGGTTGTTGTCACCGTTGGATTTTTGAAATCAATGGCCGAGCACACAAACACCGAGAGGGATCAGAAAAAAGGGGGTCCTCTGAGCCCGACCCATATATATAAACCTAGTTTTGAATCATTCAAGCTGCCCTTATCCCCAATATCAGTTCAATTTCCTTCCGATCCAAGCTTGGTTTGCAGTCGTGAGGGGGTGTTTGGATGTAGGGATTGCTTTGCACTAGATAGACTAAATCAAAGCATGATAGTTGATGCACTATTTCGCTTGCAAGGATAACATGATGTTTTATCCTTCAAGCAGCCATTATACCTGAATTTGGACATACAGGAGGATGAATGTATTCTTTTTAAAATTATTTCCTCCTCATCCTTGGATAAGCAATAACTATCTCTACATCCAAACAGACCTATAGACTCATGAATTAGGAATGAGGCCATTTTCGAGTCCACGCCTGAATGCAATGCGTATGCACATTATAGTCGGTCAATAGACCTTACAGATTGATCATGCTTGACTTGTACTAATAAAAGAAAACCATGTCAAAGGGAAAAGTTTCAGGTAGCTCAAGACCCACCAGATTAGATAGTCACAAAGGCTCCAATGTCGCAGATCCCACAATCCACAGGCACAATCTGCAGTCTTTAAGATACTGGATCTAGCTACGGGCTTGGGCCCAGACTGAATTTCCATAAGTTGGGCTTCTAGAAAGTGACAAATGATATATATTGGGGATTGGGCCTTGGCCCAAATACTCTAGTTTACGATGGACCCTAGCCTGGATGAGTAGTGTGGCAACCTTAGATCACATAATGCACATCCAGTTGGGCAATTATTAGGACTAAAGGAGAGAGTTCATGCAGTTAGGGTAGGGTGTGAATGGGCTCAGTATGGGCTTGATATTTCTTAAATTTCAATAGGCCCAAGCCTGATGTCCCTCCTGATATAATTCAAACTCTGACCCATAACCTCTCATGGGCCACCCAAGACAGGCAATTAGCATAAAAGTTGGGTGGGGGGAGTGTTTGGTGACCTGGATGCCTAACAGTACTTAAGTTGCGTGTGGGGAGTGTTTGGTGACCTGAATGCCTATCATTGAGGTTGGGTATTCAATCCATGCATATCACAAGAAAATAAAATAAACAAAATGATAGCCAAACAAATCTCAACCCATGAGGTCAAAAGTTTCAAAGAACAAAAGAATAACCTTCAAATTTACATTTCTTCATCAATACAACCAATTTCAAAAAAAATGAATTCTCTAATATCACTCACACACAAACATAATAAAAATACAACTAAGATCAAGAATCGTCGGCCGTACAAGAATCGTCGGTCGGCAAATTAGGACCCCTCGGTGAAGGCGAAGGCTCGGAACCATTAGGTAAGTCGGAAAACACATTGAAAACTCGGCGAATACTAAGAGAACGAGCGGATTTGAAACTAACTGATCTCATATTGATATTGTTGGAGAAGATGGTTGAAGAACTGGAGAGGATGAAGTAAACCAGAGCTTGAACAAGCAAGAACATCCCCACCTTAATCAACATGTCACCTAGGCTGCTTTCGAATTCGAACACCATTGTTATCGACGTCAACGATCGACACGATCAATCAGTGATGGCTGCCGGAAAAGTTGCAGAGATGAAATAAGGTGAATTGGATATGTGTCAAGAAAGCTGAGGAGGGCTTCTTATAGAGGGGTGGTGTGTCTATGGAGCCGCCTCTTTGACTTGCACGTTTTTGCTTTGATTTGAAGGTGTTGAGAAGGAGGCCATTGATCTGCCTATCCAAGCAAAAGAATGGGGGTTTGGTCATGGGTCAAAGAAATAAAAAAACAATGGAGTACGTACATCATTGTTCTATCATTCTTTCTAGTCCCTATCTTTCATGCTTGAATATGACCCGGGTACCCATTGATCAGGACGTTCAATTAAGATGTGCTGCAGTCAGCCTTAAGATGAAGTCCTCATTAGGTCTAAGCTGTTGGATCTTCCTTCGTATTCACACCATTCAAATCTTGAGTCCACAATCCAACGGTTTGTATCTTAGGGAAGACATCCTCTCTTGAAGCGGACAAGAACTACACACCCCATAAAACTTGCCTGACCACCGACAGTCAAGGGAAGCCCGATCGACCACCCCATAATATGAGCCACGTGGTATACTCTTATAGGATGCTAACCAAATTCGGTATCGAATTTGAAGAATATTCGTGCACTTCGATCTCTTACGCAGATGTACAAGATTAAATAATGCACCCTTTCTCTTAACCCATGTTTTTCCTAGATGGATGTGACATCGTTGCATGGGAGTAACCAACATAAGGGTGTAGATTTGGCCCGTCGGGCTGGGCCTGTTTCAGACCAGGCCGAACTCAGGCAGGGCTGTTTCTGGCCGAGGACGGCTTGGGCTAGGCCACATCAAATAATAGAAGCCCGTGTCCAGCACGTGTCTCGTCCCCTTCTTCGGGCTGGGGGCTGGGCCATAGGACTAAAGATGAACCCATGAAAGATATTCCAATCCAACGGTTAGAAATGAAATCATGCTAATTTTTGGTCTGTAGGTCCACTTGGGGATGTGCCAAACGACCATACGGCCACTTGTCTCTAAGAGTGTGCCACGTTATTTCCATATTTTCCTTTTTTGTTTTGTTTTTGCCCATGCGTTACAATTCGTTATAACATCCGTTATAACAGAAAAAACGGTAACAGCCCCCATCCGTTATACCGTTATAACAGCCCCTTTTAAACCTTGCTTCGAAGTTTGTTGTAATTTTTTTCTAGTCTGACCAAACAGGCTTGAAATAATGGACTTGGGTCTAAGTGGGTAGGCTGGTTCTTGGGCCAAACAAGTGGACTGAGCCCATATGCTGTTGGATTATTTAGGGTTGGGCTTGTTTATAGGTTTTCACTAAAACCCACAATAATTGGAAATTGGTCCACATACTTTAGGCCGGTTTGGATCGTCATTTTTAGACCTGAAAAAGTCTTTTTCTACAAAACCTACTTTTTTTTTGTGTTCTTTTCTTCATTTTTAATATTTTATTTTCTCTCTCCTCTATCTTAAAATCAACAAACCATGCTTTCCTTTACTTAATCCCGTAAACAAATCGTTACTTTTTTGGATTTTTTGACTTACCTCCCTCGTTAACCAGACAAATTAGACATGCCTCCCTAGATTCCGAAAATTTATAATTTCCTCTCTTGACTGTTGACATTGTGCAACTCTAGCCTCACCCCCTCAAGAACAAGATCACTAGAAATTCTGTACATCTCCTTCAATTCATCTAATTCAGTCGATTATGTGAACATTTTCAGTCTAAACCCCAAAGCAACCCTATAATAACATGGGTCAGGCTCAGCGGACACGTATTTTCACACACAATTACTCCCAAAAAATTGTCAGGGCCCAATATATAAATTAGAAGTTTTGGAATGGGATGATTTTTGGTGAGGGTGGTCTGTATGACGAGGAGGTCACCCTCGCAAAAATTCAAATCATTATGATATTCATAGCATGGTTTACAAGTTGAAGAATTATGGACCGTCTATTTTTACCCGTTAACTTGAAACCCACATTTGATGGTGTTAGAAATTTTAGAATGGGGTGATGTATATGGTGAGAAGATCATGCAAACCAAAAAATCAGCCATTGATTTATCTTCCATGTAGGTACACCAAAATTGTGTGTGAAATTGGTCATGGAAAGTAGAGGCACAAGCAAAGTGCCTCCATTTTTTTTCTTCTTTGGCAGGATTGGGTAGGTAGAGAAATGAACTATTTAAGGGCCGGCTCTGGCAAGCCCCTTTCTTACATGTACATTTTCACCTCCTTTTGCTTTTAGGTACATGATCACGCTATTTGAACCTAGATATGATGCTTGTTTGAATCTCTGTTGGACTCATTTTCAGCTCTTTATATGGATCAGTAACCTGTTGAGGGGTGTTCTCATTGTTATCAGAGTGATAGCTTCACTAAAAAAGGTGTATAGATCGAGGCTTGTGTTTGGCACAATGGCCTTAAAACATATTCGCCCACTCAATGTGCTGAGGGTCTCTTGGACGTCTATCTCCTATGATACAATGATCTCTACGTGTGGAAATAGCACTCAATCCATACGTACGAATCGGAACTGTGTTCGTACTCTCACATAAGAAAATTTCAAAAATTCAGAGAAATTGATTAAAACATTAAATTTAGTGTTTTGAATGAAATAGGATTAAATAAACATGGTGTGCGTAACTGTTTGACAGTTATTCCCAAGGATAAAATACAATACCCAAGGAGATGAAAAACCAATATGGAACTGCCTCAAAAGGTAAGTAGTTCCCACTATGCTCAAAGTGACCCCATTAGTCATATTTTCTGATTTTTCAAAACCAGATTTTTCCAGTAGTAATGGCTGAATCTATTTGACATAGATAGATAGAGTACTTATGTTTGAAAGGGTTGTACTCCCACTAATGTCCCTTGTTCTAAATTAGTGGGTGGCCCGTGCCCACGGCACTCCCCGACAAAGTATTTGCAAAAATTGGGTGTGAGTGGTTGAGATCCACCCTCCAGTTGGGGGATAATATCTCGGCCTTTTTTTATTGAAGCCTAAAAGAGGGGGCATAAGTGGGGGGACAACCACTGTCACTTGTTATATAGATTATCCGATCAATGCTTAAGGGCTTATTTGGATTTACACATGATAGGGAAAGTTAAGATAGGTTTAAGTTTAGACTATGGACTTTTGTTGGGCATTCACCTATTGTTCAAGTACTACTCAAAAGCATAATGTGGAGAGATTGAAATGGTAAGACAGCCTGGATTCAAATGGGAATGGCAATGGTGGCCGGTGGAGTTAGTTGTCGGGGTGTTCGAAATAAAACATAAATTTGAAGGGGTAGTTTTATCATATAAGGTTAGGGTTTCTTAGGGTGTCTACGTATATTATTCCGATCGAATATAAGCATATTAGAATATGAATTCGAAAAAAATATCCAATATATGAATCTGATTCGATATCCGACAGATAGTCAGAATCAAAATTCGAATATAATTAACTTATCGGATATCAAATAATATCCGATCTAAAAATTGAATGTATATAATATATTTTATATTTATATAATAATAAATACATATATAAAATAAATATAATTATTATATCTATATATAATAAATATAAATATTATTTAATACGATAAATATAGTATAATCTATTATATCTAAAAATATAATTATTAAATAATATATTTGATCAATTATCGAATAGGATATATCAATATCTGAATCCGTATTCAAAAACTATTCGAATATTTAAAAATTTCTGAATCCGAATTCAATATCTAAATTTTTTGGATATATTCGATTTTCTAATACGGATTCGAACAATTCCAAATTTTCGACTATCCATTAACCCAATTGCTCATTGTCATTAAGATTGCAATTTGGGCGGGCTTAGTTTAGGGCCTACTAACCCTATGGATGTTTGGACCACCTCTTGGTGGCCCCACAAACCAAAGTTCAGCTTGATCGGTGATTTATAATAGTTATATTTTATCATTAAAAAAATGCTCAAATTCAACGGTCAAAAACCATGTTATTAATTTAAAATACTAAATCCAACGGTCATAAATCACTTTATTATACTGATTTTTTATCAGTAGGTTCATTAGGAGGTGGACAAAATATCCATAAGGATAGTGGGGCCTATAGAGTACCCCAAGTGGCATTTTGGAGGGGGCCATCGAACTTTGAAATCCTCGAGTCCATCAAACACGGGCTTCTCTTAGAAAAGAAACAAATGACCGTATGGATGTTTATATCCTAGGTGGACCTATGTACTAAAATTCAGCCTGGTTAGTGATTTTTAACCTTTGGGTCTAAATATCCCAAGTAATGCTCATGCTCAAAATCCACCGTTAAAGATAGACCATTAAAAAGACTAATCCAATGGATGGAAATCACTAATCAGGTTGAATTTTGGACTTCATACGGCCAGTGGTCTCTAAGAATGTGTCATGTGGCTCATAATGTTGACGACGAATCTACTACACTTTTGGCGTGAAGACGCACGATTTTTGTTACTCACCGCTGCCATCTGGGCCCACTAACCCCATGAATGTTCATCGATCCCACCTCTTCATGGATATACACACCAAAAATTAGCCTTGGATTTAACCATTTTTTAGTACTAAAATCAATGGCTAAAAATCATCAAACAAGTTGATTTTTGGTATGAATGTTTATCAAGGAGTGGGCTAAACATCTATGTAGTCAGTGCGTTCAGATGGCAGTTATGAGTAACAAAAATTATGTTTCCTCATGCCAAAAAGTGTAAAGTATAATTTGTTACATCACGACACTTAATGGTAAAATGAAGTGGATCACACTACTGAGTCTGTTCATATGATTGATGCTGGTAAACAAATAATGGGAAGCAATTAATCAAGCAAATAAAGAATGAACAATGCTATCCTAAAACTTTGTCAGGATCCATTCTTTCCAAAAGAGCATGAATGTTGGTCATTTATCGTGATTGGTATTGCATGCCAATTTTTTAGGTATCACTACACCAAAATAGCAAAATAAGAACGTATATAACATTGAGGAGTAAAACAGATAATAACTCCTGCCCTTTTTTTGTGTCTTCTCTTGTTATTTGTTGTTTATTTTCAAGAACACAAGCAAAACATTTGTTGAAGTTTGGATGCACATTGTAACCGTCGAAACCATGGAACATTTCATGATTGAAAAATCAATGTTTCATGTAAATTTTTATTTATTTCTTAATCGAGCTTTTTGAATTCATTAATAAGTTTTCATTTCTTTTCTCGATCAATTGGTAAAAATCTATTAAAGATTCTTATCTAAATTGGTCTTCTATGTTGCTTGCAAATGATGGCACGTATATACAATGAAGAAAGTTTTAAGTCAAACTAATGAACAATTAAAATTGGTTAGCGAGGAGATTAGTATTCCATTCTATTTATCTATCCAAATTTACATCCACTTCTTAATCATGGAATCATCACAGTTAAGGTAATTCATTGGGGTGTTATTAAGATCTAACTCATCCATATCTGATTTTGTATTTAGCATAAACTATACTCTAGAACATGTTAATGGATCTACTACTTGCAAGAGATTTTGTACCTGTCTATGTTGATTGTAGCAGAGAGCTTGTTGCAATAAGTTTTCGGGCATTTATTTGTTACTCTAGATTCATTTTAATGAGTAGTCTCAATAAGATGAGATGCTTTTACCTGGTTAGGCCATTCCTAAGTGGAGTTTTTGTTGTTGTGTCCACGTGGCATATATATTCATCGTTTAGAAATATGTGGTTCAATAAATGGGGAAATCTGACACGAGTATTGTGAAGGCATGGAATGTCTGATTGGTAGAGATATTTGCATTTAATTAAGCTCTAGCTCATCTTTTTATGATGCCATAGCTCATCTTTTTATGATGCCAGCAGGAAACATAAAATATAATAATAGTAATGAAAAAATTCATGGAGTCCATCTCCAAAAGCCTCATGGCACACTTTTTCGGACCAATTGACATTTGTTCATCCCTTGGTAGACATACACACAAAAATCAACTCGATTGGTGATTTTAGCTGTTGGATGAGTATTTTTCAACATTAGCTTGGAAGCCATTCACGAGCATATTGATAAAGTATATGATTAAAAGAGGCTCAAATACAAATGGCTAGAAATCAACAACTAGGCTAATTTTTGTAGTGTAGATATACCAAAGGAATGGGCCAAACATTTGAAAAAATAATCGGTCTGTTATCTTTAATCAAAAATACCTAGAAAGGGGGTTGATTAGGTAATTAAAATTAATTTATCCTAAATAGTTTTACTGGTCTATGGTAGGAAAGTAAAATCGCATGCCTCAGTTGTTTGATAAAGGATTATCACAACCGATTCAAATCGACTATACTTCCGTGGTATATTTTTTTTTCGCCGTTTGATCTAATCAATATAGATAGCGGAATACAAACAAACAATCACATAAAACAAGAGATTTTTACGTGGAAACCTTAGCCAAGAAAAATCACGGGACCACGTCCAGACGAAAAGTATCACTAACTGTAAAGTTAAACAAAACAAAGGTTACCTACGCAGCACCATTGCAAATACAGCTTCCAACATTAGCCAAGGTCTACTACCAATGAGTCCATGTCCTCTTAATCAACACTACGAGTCCACGCGCGCCCTCCCAGCCAAAAAGCCTTGTCTGCTTGTTCAATTTGGTACACTCCAAACCTATCATTGATCAGCCACTCCGATCTGAATTCTTAACACTCCAGCCTTTGTCGAAGGTGAACGATTCAGTACATCCTGAACCCTAGGTTGCTCAATAGGTGTTGAGTCACACTGGTACACTCATGCTACTAGGTCAAATATCTATGTGGAAGACCTAAGTTGAGTCATGAATCAAGCTCTTGGCTTTTATTTAGAAGAGGAAAAAGCTCACAAGATATTTATGAGCACTAAAAAGCTTCTTGCTCTTCGAATGGACACTCTAATAAATAAATATTTCTTCTCTCTATTCAATGTGTATAGAAGTTTGTTTAGAGAAGACATAGAAAGGTTATATTTATAGAATTTGTAACCCTTAGCCTTTTAGAACGTGGGAGAGTGAAAACTAGAATTTTGGATCTGTGAAATACTCAATCCGCGTGAAGTCCAATCGAGTACTCTAGTCCAATCGATTGGGCCAAGTCCAATCGATTGGGTTTTGGGTCCAATCGATTGGCCTTGTACGGATGGTTTTTCCTTCGTAAATCTAATCGATTGTTCATAGTCCAATCGATCAGACTTAAATAAGTTTCTGTCCCGTAAGCTCCAATCGATTTAACAGTGGTTTCCAATCGATTGGGCTTTGATCAAGTTCTGTCTCGTAGACTCCAATCGATTTAACAGAGGTCTCCAACCAATTGGGCTTTGATTAAGTTATGTCTCATAGACTCCAATCGATTTAACAGACGTCTCCAATCGATTGGGCTTTGTCCAATCTATTGGAGTTTCCTAGAAGTCAATAATATTGACTTAGACTCAGGTCTGTCCAATGACTAGGTCTGACCATTATATTTTATTCATTTAAACATATTCCTATTGCCAATAAGTCACTTACCTTCCTAAGTGAACGTACACGATCTATAACCGGCAAATGGACAGTTACTCAGATGACTCATGTCGTCAACCGTCTGATTCTTGATGTCTCTTTCTTCTAGTCTTCACGTAGTCGACGAAGTATGCGTACCACGACATCTTCAACACTACACTGATGCTCGTAGGTAAGGTTACATGAATGTTTTTGTGTCATACGAAATCTGTACCAAACTAGAATATGAAAATATTCCTTACAACATTTATAGGATCAATGGGGCCAAAGAATGTGTCATGTTGCATTTTGGAGGATTTTGGTTTAGCGCATCTTCACTTGACAAGTGTCCTTGAAAAGTTTTCTAAATAAATTTAAATATCTATAATAAAATAAGGGTTGTCAAAGAGGCATTTTTTACTAAATTTGGTTACTATAAATGACAAGTTTTTTTATGCGATGAAATAATCTAACTACAAATAGGTATTTTCTACCAAAACTTTATGTCCATGTAAAGACAAAAAATATTTGTTTAATTTTTTTAAGTATTTTTTTTAACTAAATAAATGAAAAATATTCATCATAATTAAAAGAGAATATGAGAAGATGTACTGCCTAACACATTAATTACTTTAAACAAGTGACAAAAATAGTTTGACACAACATTAGCCAACCTCAGCTTCTTAGTCAGATGTCTATCATTGATTTAGACCTTTAATCATCATCTGCATTTCATAAAGAAAGAATCAAGATAAAGAATTGAATTGAACATATATGGTAAATAAAAAAATAAAGATATAGAAACATAAATTATAGATGATGAAAGAATACCTTAAGATATAGAAACATCACCTAACTATCATAATATGTGTTGTAGTAATAAAAAAAGAAAATTCTATGACTACAAAAATAGATAATTTTAAGGTACTATTTCATCATCTGTAATTTATGTTTTTATATCTTTATTTTTTTTTATTGAATCGTCTTTTTCCTTTGTATGGTGATGAATTTAATTTTTTTAAGAGCTTATTCTATGTATTGAGCTTTGAACTTATGTTATGTTTTTATAGAATGCATTAATACCCATTTATATAAAAAAAAACTCCAAACATACATCACTTAAGGAAGATTAAACAAAACCATTTTGTCCATAATACAAATAAATAGTATATTTAATACTTGTGAATCATATTATGACCTATTAAAAAGATACATGTATTTAAATAGTCATTATTAAACAATAAATTTTCTTTCAAAAACTTATTTCATACTAAAACTTGTAAGAGATCTGTATGCCATAATAGCAATTATCCATAATCAATTTCAAAACTATTACATCCATATAGAAAATCAATTAATATCAAATAAACCAAACTATTACCTACAATTAATATAAAAACTATCAATCTATATATCTATACTAAAAGAGAGAAGTGGGTAACATCCTTCTCTCTTCTCCACATCAAGTTGATATAGCTATCTCAAAATGCAGAGTGCCACATCATTTATTAAACCTCCCACACTGCCACATCAACACTCTAATAAAATCAAAACGTCAATACTACTTCAAATCAAAACACTTATCCTTCTATTTGAAACGTATTCCATCGACTACACACAAAAAATCTCCATATTTAAATCTAATTAAATACTTTCATATTTAAACTCTAAAATTTCTCTTAAATCTAATCAAATAACTTCTCGAAACGTCTTCCCAGTATGTCTTTTTCTCTTCCTTTCAGTAAAACAATTCTATTCATTTAAACTCTCATTAATTTATACCTAAAATGTCTACCAACCAAAATGTCTACATTCTCCTACCACGTCTTTCTCTTTTTTAACCTGTCTCTTAATATGCAAGCATTTCCTCTCTAATTTAGAAGTGCCAACTCTTTGATTCTTGAATTTTCTTCCATTTTTATTTTTATTTTTATTTCATTTATTTTTTCTAAAAAAATTTTCAATTTTGTTTCTAATTAATGGACTGGTGATGCTTCTCTTCTCACTCAGATATTCAAAAACGTATAAGAGATTTTTTCTCCTATCCTGTTCTACTGTCAACTCACCTCCATAAAACAACAAGGTAAATTCAATATTTTTTCTGTTAGATTGTTAAATATTTTAGTTATAAGTTTATAAAACCTGTTATAATAATTATGATTTTTTTCATGAACCATGGGTATATTATTATATTTTTTTAATTAATTGATATATTAAACTCTTATTTTCATTAGAAATATCAAAAAATGTTTTAGTTATGGAACTTTTCTTGAATTTCTTTTTTTTATTATAAAAAAGTCCTAATTTTTAACATCTTTTTTTCGATGTCTCGATCAAATTAATTAATAGGAACTTTTTTTTGGGTTATCAAGTTCTTGAAATGCTTCATTTTTATTTCCTAAAATTACTCTAACTAATAAATGAATTCGTTAAATAGTTATTATTACATTTTTATCTTTTTTAATTTTTATATATACTTTAATTTTTTTATTTTTTATATATTTTTGCCATTGCTTTAACACGGGCCAATAACACTAGTTAATATATGTATGCCATAATAACAATTAATATAAAATATATTATATTCATATATAAAATCAAGATTAGAATGTCTACAATATCTAACGTCATCTCAAATATTGTAACATATAAATCATAACTATCGACAAATTCATAAATTTTGAGCTGTAACAAAAATACAGTCAAGACTTATTAAAAATTACTTGAGAAACATGTTAATTAAGTAACATGTACAAGCCCACGCTAATCTATCAAATAACTTCTACCATTATCATTGATTTCTTATGCGAGTCTTTTAACATTTGCTTCCGATATGTATCATTCGTCGCAATAAAAATTTATATTCCATAAATTTTTTTTTACAATTTAAAATGAATGATTTAAAAACTTTAACTAAATCCCTACACCTCAAAGTATAATTATCATGTCCCTTTTACTTGTAGAAGAAAATCATGTTGACATCAACAATAGAACCACTTATAACAAAGCTCCTTATAGCATAATCATTGTTGAATATAATAGTCCACTCTTTAATGAACTTATTATAGACACCCGATCAATTTTGTTATGATCTCTTAACTTGGCGATCAATATTCTTATTTATTAATCTGTGGATATATTCTACACTTATCTTTCAACATCTTACAATATTTTTATCAAACATAAAAAAAATCTATTTAAAACTATCAACTAGCATTAGAAAATTTCATTTCACTGCATAATCATCATTAGAAAGTCTTTATTTATAAAAAAAATCAAAAAATACATGTATCATTTGATTTTAATATTGAATTTATTAAAACTAATATAATTTATTTTTAACACTTTTTCTTGTCAAAAAATTAGTTTTAGTAAATAAAACTACTCGATCACAAGATCAAAGATTTTGTTTGATTGATCCTTAAATAATTTTCATTTTTAATATTTTTGATAAGATGTCTATCAAAATTAGACTAGAAAGTAGCATTTTATCAATTTTTAATCAAACCTATAGATACACATCAATTCCTAATTGAGTAGATACATTGAGATTCATACATCAGATATACATTTGATAATACTATATTCTTAATGCTTATCTATTCAATTCATCATCTTTTATGTTTATTCAATTTTATCTTTAACAATATTCATAATGCTTATCTATCCAACTCATCATCTTTTATGTTTATCCAATTTTACCTTATATAATATTTCTAATGCTCAATCATCTAAATCAACTTTCTTATTTATCATATTTTATCGACATAATTTTTGTCTATTCTTCTCACCCAACCCTCTACTAATTATTAAATTTTTTAAATTTCTAAATCTTTATCAATTCAAAAAATCCTTAAGATATTCATGTAGGACAAATATATTTTCATCCTTTTACTTTCTAAATGATCAAATTATATAACTTTTTATTCATAAACTACTCTAAAACTTTATCTTTCACCTATAAATATAAACTTCTTACAAATATTAAAATTGTCTCTTTCAAGCTTTTCCCTTAATTAGCTCTTACAAAATAATTTATCAACCACCTAAAATCTCCTAGAATATCAAAAAAATCTTTGAAAATTTTAACATTTCAAAATAAAAATATGTAAAATCACATTTTAAATTTTCTTCTTTATTTTATTTTTATTTTGCTTATTTAACTTCAATTATATACTTTTTTATTCTATTTTTTGTCTATTTTCTTGAGCCTCTTTTATTTTGTAAAATGATAGTTCTTTATTTTTGAATTTTCAATCAATAAAAATAGATTTTACTTTATCTTCTCTTATTTATTTGACTATTTTGTTTTATTTTTATTTAATTTATCATGTGTTGCATATAACATATTTATTATTTTTTTTCATTTTAGTAATCAAAGTTAACAACTAAATATAGAAACAAAGTTTATAACTAGCACATCTCATACTACAGATATGGGAGCAAAGCCTATGACATACAAATCTCAAGCTAATAAAATATTAGACTGTATGATATTAGCTAAAAGTGATGGCCTTCTTAAAATTGGCCCAAATAATGGTTATTAATAACTTAATATACTCATATACATACATATATTGTTTGAATAGTCAACATTAATCTTTGAATTAATAATATATTGTATAACTAGCTTGCAAATTGATAAAAAATTTTAAGTTTTCATAGCATTGACCAATGTTCAAAACAAAGAATGAAATGAAGCAAATATTACCCAAGATCCACTCTAATTCGAACTAATATTTTGTAGGTTTTGATCCTTAAAACAAGGCTTGAATAAAAATGATACGAATATAAATTAATATCTGTAGTTATTTTCGAAATCAAATCTAATTTTTAGAAATTTAGATCGAGTCTGATATAATCTTATCCTTAAAAAATATAGTTTTAACTTCGAATCAACTTATTCTTTGAGTTTCTATTACATTGAATTCAGCATACATATATCATGTTTATACTTTTATTTAATGATTTTGTATTTTGTTAAAATTTTACTTTCAGCATAGGATGTAATAAACAATAGTTTAGTAGAATTGTTAATCATTGCTGGTGACACTGATATATTTTTGCTCGTTCGTCATTTTTATTAGATTGATAAAAATTAAGGTACTTTATGTTGTCTTTATTAAATTATGTACTTTTTAACTCATTATTCAGTTCTATATTTTTAACTAGTCAATTTGGATTTATTTATTTTAAGTTTAAAGACTTAATTAGATCTTCAATTTTGTGTCTAACAAATAATATTTTTAAAATTTTTAATAAAATATTTTATTTAAAAAAAATTGTGTCGATCCAAATAAGAGCTAAACTTTTACTTTGAATTTTTTATTCTAATCATTTTATGTTACAATATTAAAATGTAAGTTAAAAAATTAAGTAGTGAAATCAAACTTATTTAAGCATTTCTAAATATCATTCAGAGCAATTAATAAAAAATTTTAAGGTGGTTTTGAATTAAGGCCTTTATGTAATTTTGATCTTCTACTTTTATAAAGTTTTGATATTATTATTTTGATAACTATGTTTTTAAATGGCTCATTAGTGATATTTTAACCTATTGACTTATTTTGTTATTTGATCTTTACTATTTGGACATTTTTGTCATTTTGTACATAATTGTAGTTTTTTTCATTTTTATCAAAATAAATATAAAAAATATTATTTAGTAAAATTAAATTTTAATAAAAATAAAATTTATTTATATTTATGACTTAGCGATAAATGAAATCAAGGTTGAGAATCACATAAGCTTTCTATTTTAATAGTCATTATGTTTGATTTAGTAAAATTAAATATTAATAAAAAATGAAGTTTATTTCAAAGATAAGTTTTCTATTAACTATAAATTTTATATTTATGACTTAATGGTAGATGAATATCAATGTTGAGAATCAAATGAGCATTCTATTTTGATAGTTATTATGTTCGATTGTGATAGACCGTCCCATTTGTTTGTCCCATCCAGAATAATTATTTAATAATTTAGGTAATAAGATAGTAAGTGTGATAGAGCAAGTAAAATTAATAGACGAATGTTGTATTATTAGATTTTAATTAGTGTGTATTGAACTATATTGAATAGTAAATGAAAGTGCATTATTATAAGAATAACATAGAGCCCTTGATATTTATGACAATAGTTATTGGTGTGATGAAAAAAATTATTTAAAATTGCGTAAATATGTCATGAGTAGTTAAAATTTATGTAATATTTATGTTTGTAATAATATAGAGTATGTAAGATGTGTAAGTTTAATGGTAAGTTAAAAAGAAAAAATAAGATGAGATTATTAAAGGGATTGGTGTTGAGAGAATTTAGTGTTAAATTGGAATAAGTTATAAAAATATTTATGATCATAATGTAGTATTTTTATGTGTGAAAAATATGATTAAATAATAATAGAAAATCAAGTATTGGTTAGTTGTGAAAGTTAATTATTTAAATATTATTGTTATTATTATTTTATTTGTTATATTTTATAACATACATCAATTTTCGACCCTAACATCGATATTAATTTATAAAAAAAATTACTAGGACCATGAGATCTGTATCACAAAGTGTGACAATTTCTCAAGCTTTTTCATTAGACCACCCTTCCGCCTAGAATATGTGACCTGACGTTAACTAGCTGTTAGACTAAAAAATCGATACACTAAAAATTAATTTTTTCTTATTTAAAACGTAAAATAGCAAGTCTGTAACACATGGGTTCAGTCCATGTTTTATGGTGAAAAATAGTGGTGTTTGAGACAACAATGTGGGTGAACTATGGGCTGTAAGCTGCGTGGTTATAGATTGTTCCGAGGGTAGACTTTAAGTTAGTTTTTGTTGGTGATGGTGTGGGTGTGTGCTAGAAAGGATGCAAGAAGGGTGGAGCGCATACCCTATTTTATGTATATTTTTATGAGTTTTTGGGTGCTAAATAGGTCGGTTTAAGGAAGTGGTTTGGGTAGTAGTTCAGTCTCTATTTTTTGTGAATTTTCAAACCTATTTTGGTTCTAAATTTTGAGCTATAATGGGTCTAGTGTACCAGATTTTGGACACACTTTGGGGCTGACTTTGTTGTCCAACAAGAACTATAATTTTGTTTGAAAATATATATGCTTTATACTAAACAATAAGTCAATTTGGTTAAAACAAGTGTAAATGGGTAATGTAACATGTGATATATTTTGTGTTAAATTAAGATTGTAATTAAGTGTAATTTTAGATCTATTTTTAGTATTCACAATCATTTTTTTCTCTTTAGACAAGTTCTCTATTTCAATTGGAACAACATCCAACTGCGAGACATTCTTTCTGGCAATTCAAAGTATTAAATTTTGAAGGACCATCAACATTCAAAACAGAAAATTTATTTTGTGTAATTATCAAGTAAGTATTTTTTTTTAAAGTCAATTTTCTTATCAATTTTTAAAAATGATGACTTTATCAGTTTAATTAATACATTTATAATTTTTTTTAATGTTGAGGCATAATTAAAGTTATGTCAAAATTATATTAAGAGAAACTTGTTCATGGAGGTATTGGAGATCCAAATAATAAAATATTTGTTAATGATTTATATGAGACTCCAGTACTTAAAAACAAGAGTAAAGGTATGTATTTTAATTATATTTAATTTTTTTTACTTTTTATTATTTATTTTAATTAATATAATATTTGTGATTAATTATTGTAGGAGAAAAAGGTTATTTCAATATTGACTTTAATGGTTTAAAGGAATTGATAATGAAAATATAAAAATTGTATTTAATATCGGAGATACCCGATGACTTAAAATATTTTATTGAATACAAAAAAGTAAGAACTTTTGTGCTATTAACTTTTTCTTTTTTTTTATTAATTTAAAATTTTTTAAGTATTTATAAAAATAATCTTGGATGCACTTTAGATTTATTAGATTTATTTTTTCTTTTCTTTTCTATTAACATTTCTTACCATTAATTGATGTAATATTATATTTCTAGTTTTTCTAATAGGGATAGAAAGATGATTGAGAATCATCCTGCATTGTGGTCTCTAAGAAAATGAAAAAAATTCATTGATGATATTTTTTTTAGACATCGAATGATCATATTAATCTTTTTTTGGACAATGATAATTTCAATCATTACCTCGTAGTACCTCAGAGTCACTACTTATGGAAAAGAAGTATCGACTTATAAAGATGTTCAAGAAAATAACAAAAAAAAATCGAAGTATAATTTTTACATGGCTGATGAGATTCGATTTGTTCAAAACTGTTACGTGCATGGACAATATGATATTTTATCGATACGTCTTAAATGATTTTTTTTTAATATTTTAATATTAAAAATTTTAATTTTTAATTTATTTAGTGTTAATTTTTATTATTAATGTATTATGTAGGACAATGACATCAAAAAACTAGATCATTTGATATATGAGGTTTATCCTTCGACTCTTCAAGAAATATATGATAGATTGATAAAGGTTCGATCATCCTATATGCCGATAATTTAAGGTATTGAAATGGAATGCACATATTAGATTTGTAATTCTTATCTAACTTGTATTAACCACCATAATAGACTCTTACTATTCTATAATTGTTTATAGACATTCGAGATCATTAGTAATCTTGAAGATATGTTGCTCTTGTATGTGCATCTTACAATCAAATGATGTATGCTTTATATTTTGATATCACAATTTGTTATATTGCTTTTATGTTGCATTTGGCATCGCGGTTTGACTGCAAAAAATAAGTTTATTGTAGTTTTGACCACTATTTTTAGTTGGGCTACATTTAGTTAAAAAAAGCAACTTTTTCAAACAACAAAAAATTGGAAAACCGCTATTAGTAAACCGTCATCTCTTACTTGCTTTAAACGATTTCGTTTACCCTCTTGAGAAATTTTGGGTTAGGTTTTTCGTTTTCCTACTATAAAGAACAAATCCCACTCTCTCCTCTCCCAAGTTCTTCATTTTTTGTTTCTTTTTTATTTCTTTCATTTGCAAAATCAAAAACCCCAACTGGGTATGCTTAATTTTTGAAATTTTGAGAGATTAGGGAGAAAATCTCAAGAGAGGTGTGCTCAATTTTGAAAGTTAGAGAGAATTTTTATTTGGATTTTTGGAATTATGAGACATTATAAAAATGAATTCCTAAGTAGGTCTTGTTGAATTTTGAGAGATTAGAGGGAAGTCATGTCTGGGCTTGAATGATTTTGTTCAATTCAAAGAAGAAAGGAAAAATCTCAACTAGGTTTTCTTGAAATTTGGAATTTTAAGAGTTTAAAGATAAAAGATTTAACAATTGATTCATCAAGTGGTCATAATGGTTCTTGGGAACACTGAATACGATGCATCATAACTGCTTAAAAATAATATTTGGTGTTTTGGAGTGTTGCTGCTCATCAAATAGGTTTAGCGAGACCTTCAGATGAAAATCTAAGGCCCTGCACCTAACTTGATCAGCCCACATAACCCAACATTGTTTAGAAGAGTCACAGTGGAGAAGTACTTCAAGGAATTATTTGCTCGAAAACTTGATGGCAAGTCATATCTAGACTCCATGATGATAGAAAATTAGGAAGGCAACACCATTTGAGCTTTGCTGTAGTGATGCAGATCTAAACAGTAGCTGATAAACTATATGTTGTATAATTCACATATTTATCGTGTTGTACTTTTTCATAATTAATTGCAGTTGGTGCATACTCACATTTTTTTACCTATAAACGTGCATGCCGGTGTGTACCAACCCGCTGACTAACTATGGGGACGCTTGGATGTACCAGAGGATGCACTTTGCATTATTTTTCAATTTGCACCAATTGTGTTGTTGCTTCTGTATGGGTCTGCGTCTTGTAATTTAAATCAATACTCCTCAAAAAACCTCAAATTTTGTTGGAGCCAACTTCTCAAAGGAAAACTGGTCCAGCACGTTTGGTGGGAATTTTTTTTGATGCAGAGGTTTCTCAATGCAGTCGATGAGTAGCCCTATGTAGTGCATTTTTTTGTGCCACTGACTACATGATACTGAGCCCAACACTTGGTGAATGTACAAACAAAAAATTGGACTTTCTTAACCTAAGGAAATTCTGTTGCAAAGGGACACAATGGGTGTAGTAAACAAGTGCCATGTATTCGGTTAACCCAACCTCATTTTTTTCAAAACACTTTTTGTTCTGCAATAATTAAATTCCCTCTTCCCCCTTCTTTCTCTCTCTCTCTCCCTTTCTCACTCTATGGATAGATGAAAATCCAAATGGGTCTCTCTCTCTGTGGACAAATGAAAATCCAAATGGGTCTTTTTGTGTTTTCTGGCCAAGCTTGACAAGATTGGTAGTGATAGAAGTTACTTTGGGTTATAGTTTGGTTGGCCCCTTCAATACTCGGGTTGGGCTCAGGCCTAGATTTTAACAATCCGATCAAATAGGGTTGTGCTAGGGTTAAGGCTTCAACCCAACCTGAGCCCGATACACACACACATTATCAAAGACATGTTTGGGACGAATCTATGAAAGCGACCAACTACAAGAGTGCATCACAACACCAATGGCTTGACTTCAATTCTATATGAGAAGATGAGCAATTGAAAAGCTCATTGTTATATTACTGATAATGGAGGTAGTTTTTATTTACAGGAAGTGAAATGAAGCTATTACTTAATGGCTAGCATAACTGTCATTGTATTGACTAATAAACAATTTTCATAAGAAAAAATTTAATAACTTTCCAACCAATTAAAAAAAATTAAGAAATTGACCAATCTGATCGGCTTGGGCTTGGCTTGCAAAATTTAAGCCTTAACCTTGGGTTGGGTTGGGCCTGAGTTTATAGCCTTGAAGATCAGGTTGGGCTAGGGTTGACCCCCCAATCCGACCCAACCCGCCCGAGTTGTAGCCCTAATTATCATAGTTAAGGCTAAATTTTCTGAATCTAGGGAGGCATCTCTAATTTGCCTCATTAAGAAAGGATGAAAGTAAAAAAAAAACCTACTTTTTTTCTTATTACTTTTACCTTTTTGAGAGAGCCTCTTCGTGAGAACAAAACAGGCCAAAAGATTGAATCACTCTCTAGTTTATTAATAGAAAATCTCTCTTTTGTAAAGAAAATTAACCTCTCCTTGATCCAGTGATGGAGTCAGGATTTTGTTCACAGAGGGTAAAATCGCAAAAAAGCAAAAACCAGAGGTGGGGGGAAACCGGAAAAGGGCAGTTTAGCAAGTCTTTTTAAAGATTTTTCAAAGTTGAGGGGGAGCAACCCCCATTTCCTGGCTCTTCCACTGCCTTGATCCTAATAAGAAGTGGGAGTTTGGCTAATAGCTACAAAATAATGTTCTTATGTTTGTCTAATGCAAAGATTCTTTTTTTTTTTCTTAAAAGGTACAACTTTAGGTTCTTGAAAGGTTTCTTTTCCTCAAATAGTCACACTGAAGAAGATTATGAGGAAAACAGGGAAAACTCTTCTAAAGAGATAAGACATCTCTGGTAAGGTTTGAGAAGAGAGAGGAAACAAAGGAAAAAAAATAAGCTAATCATAGTGTCAACGAAGAAGTATTACACTTGAATACGACTGCGTAGTTGATTGCCAAATAAGATTGGACGCAAAATAGGAAAAACCTTTCTAGTGAGATAAAGACGTAGAAAGGGAAAGTAGGAAACAACCAGATAAAGGAAACGTCTCTAGAGAGAAGTATTGCAAGAAAAAAAAAAGCTTGAACCAAAAAGGCAAAAACTACTTGTCGCGCATATTCTTAGCCTCCTCTCCACGTGTTGATAAATGATTGGGGGTTCAAGAGATGCCTCGACTTCCAAAGGGGGGTGAGGAAACGTTTTTCGATTAACCATTCAAGATTAGGTTTTGGTTGAATTGATATATATAAACCTAGTTTTGAATCATTCAAGCTGCCCTTAACCCCAATATTAGTTCAATTGCCTTCCAATCCAAGCTTGGTTTGCACTCGTAAGGGGGTGTTTGGATGTAGGGATTGCTTTGCACTGGATAGACTAAATAAAAGCATGATAGTTGATTTATTATTTCGCTTGCAAGGACAACATGATGTTGTGTCCATCAAGCAGGCATTATCCCTGAATTTGGACATACATGAGGATGAATGTATTCTTTTAAAAACTATTTCCTCCTTATCCTTGGATAAGTAATAATTATATCTGCATCCAAACACACCTATATATAGAGTCATGAATTAGGAATGAGATCATTTTCGAGTCCACACCTGAATAGACCATGCTTGACTTGTACTAATAAAAGAAAATCATGTCAAAGGGAAAAGTTTAAGGTAGCTCAAGACCCACCAGATTAGATAGTCACAAAGGCTCCAATGTCGCGGATCCCACAATCCAGTGTTGGGCCCATATTGCAAAATCTGTATCAGCTTAATCTACAGTGTCTTGGAACTTCTAGTTTAAGATACTGTATCTAGCTACGGGCTTGGGCCCAGACTGAATTTCCATAAGTTGGGCTTCTAGAAAATGAAAAATGATATATATTGGGGATTGGGCCTTGGCCCAAATACTCTAGTTTACGATGGACCCTAGCCTGGATGAGTAGTGTGGCAGCCATAGATCACATAATGCACATGCATCCAGTTGGGCAATTATTAGGACTAAAGGAGAGAGTTCATGCAGTTGGGGTAGGGTGTAAATGGGCTCATTATGGGCTTTATATCTGTTAAATTTGAAGAGGCCCAAGGCAGGCAATTAGCACAAAAGGGGTGTTTGGCGACCTGGATGCCTAACACTTAAGTTGGGAGGGGGGAGTGTTTGGTGACCTGAATGCCTAACATTGAGGTTGGGTATTCAATTTCAATCCATACTTATCCACAAGAAGAAAAAAAATTTTAAAAAAATGATAGCCAAACAAATCTCAATGATTTCCCCACTAAAAACTGGATATTTAGAGGGAACCAATGATCCAAACAAACAAAAATCAGATCAAAAGTTTCAAAGAACAAAAGAATAATCTTAAAATTTACATATTTCTTCAATAATACAACAAATGAATTCTCTATCACTCACACACAAACAAACATCATTAATGAAATTTCAAAAAACTGCACAAAATACAACTAAGATCAAGAATCATGGGCCGTAGAAGTGTCGTCGGTCGGCAAATTTGGACTCCTCGGTGAAGGCGAAGGCTCGGAACCATTAGGTAAGTCGGAAAACGCATTGAAAACTCGGCGAATAGTAAGGGAACGAGCGGATTTGAAACTAACTGATCTCATATTGATATTGTTGGAGAAGATGGTTGAAGAACTGGAGAGGATGAAGTAAACCAGAGCTTGAACAAGCAAGAACATCCCAACCTTCATCAACATGTCACCTAGGCTGCTTTCGAATTCGAACACCATTGTTATCGACGACGACGATCGACACGATCAATCAGTGATGGCTGCCTGAAAAGTTGCGGAGATGAAATAAGGTGAATTGGATATGTTTCAAGAAAGCTGAGGAGGGAGGGCTTCTTATAGAGGGGTGCATGGTGTCTATGGAGCCGCCTATTTGACTTGCACGTTTTACTTTGAAGACGGTTGTGAGAAGGAGGCCTTTCTGCCTATCCAAGCAAAAGACTGGGGGTTTGGTCATGAGTCAAAGAAATAAAAAATAATGGACTACGCGCGTACATCATTGTTCTATCATTCTCAATAGTCCCTATCTTCCATGCTTGAATGTGACCCAGGTACCCATCGATCAGGACGTTCAATTAAGATGTGCTGCAGTCAGCCTTGAGAGGAAGTTATTCTCTTTAGGTCTAAGCCGTTGGATCTTCCTTCGTATGCACACCATTCAATTCTTGACTCCAAAAACCAACGGTTTGTATCTTAGGGAAGACATCCTCTTGAAGCGGACAAGAACATACTCTTTTTTCAATTAGTGGCGAGGGAAAAAGTGATGGAGTAAAACTTGCCAGATCACCGACAGCCAGGCAAACATCCATACGGCCACTTGTCTCTAAGAGTGTGCCACTTTATTTCTATTTTTTCCTATTTTTGCCCCTATGAGCTTTTGTTTTTTTTTATAATCCCCGCACATATTCCTGATGGGACTAGTCCTACGGTTGTGCACGCTTGCCCAAGCCTTCTCGTACACATTTAGTCTCGAACTCAAGATCTTGGGGAGAATACCCAAGTCGCTGCATCTTACCACTGAACCACTCATGACCTTGCCCCTATGTGTTTACCCTTATACCGTTATAACGGCCCCTTTTTAACCTTGCTTCTAAGTTTGTTGTAATTTTTTTTCTAGTCTGACCAAACAGGTGTGAAATAATGGACTTGGGTCTAAGTGGGTAGGCTGGTTCTTGGGCCAAACCTATGTTCTAAAACTCGGAACTCGGACTCGGCTCGGAAGTCCGTTGGGCCGAGTCACCTCGATGACTCGGGAGTTGACTCGGCGAGTCATTAAATTGATTATTGTTTATTTAAATATATAAAAAATAAAATTTATTAAGAAAAACTTTGAAAATAGCAAACAAATACAAAAAAAACATTTAGAAAATCAGAAAAAAAATTTGAGTTTTGATTGGACTCGGCCTTTAAACGGTGACTCGGCTGAATTGTGAGTCAACTCGGACGATTTTCCGAGTCAACTCGCCGGACTATGCAAATCCAAGTTTGTATGCCGAGTCGACTCGAAATACGATCGAGTCGAGTTGACTCGGCCAAGTCCCGAGTCGACTCGGCGAGTTTTAAAACATAGGGCCAAACAAGTGGACTAAGCCCATATCCTGTTGGGTTATTTATGGTTGGGGTTGTTTATAGGTTTTCACTAAAACCAACAACAAGTTGAAATTGGTCCATATAATTTAGGCCTATTTGGATCGTCATTTTTAAACCTGGAAAAAGACTTTCAAAATGACAGATTGTTTTGATGGCAATTTTTTAAAAAGCATTTATTCCATAAAAATATTTTTTTTAAGCCAAAAAATATTTTTATAAAAAAATAGCTGAAAGGTGGGTTAGGCTTGGGTTGGCCCCTTTAGTACTCGAGTTTGGCTCGGGCCTAGAAACCTGAGCCCGACATACACACACACACATTATCAAAGACATGCTTGCGACAGATCCATGAAGGCGACCCACTGCAAGATATGCATCACAACTCCAATGGCTTGACTTCAATTCTGTATGACAAGATGAGCAATTGAAAAGCCCATTGTTATGTTACTGATAATGGAGGTACTTTTTAATCTTTATTGAAGCCGTGAGTTTCGCCAATATGTAGGTCTCGTTCTGTTGTAAACTTATGTTATCATTCATAATTGTGTTACAATTTGCAACTTAAGGCAAATTATTTTGCCTCCGTAGGAGCAAGAATATATGGAGAATTTTGAACTTGTAATTCTTGTATAAATAAACTTGTAAAGATGACGAATATAAATGTTTTATTTACAGGATGTGAAAATGAAGCTTTTATTTCATTGCTAGCATAATGGTCATTGTATTGACTAATAAACAATTTTCATATGAAAAAATTTAACCTTTCCAACTAATTAAAAAAAAATTAATAAATTGACTAACCCGACCAGGTAGGTTTCAGGCTACAAAATCTAAGCCTGACCTTGGATTGGGTTGGGCTTTGGTTCATAGCCTTGAAATTCGAGTTGGGCTAGGGTTGACCCCCCAACCCAACCCAACCCGCCCGAGTTGCAGCCCTAATTGTCATAGTTAAGGGAGGCAAGTCTAAATTTTCTTAATCTAGGGAAGCGTGTCTAATTTGCCTCATTAAGAAGGGATGTAAGTAAAAAAAATCCTACTTTTTTTCCTATTACTTTTATCTTTTTGAGAGAGCCTCTTCGTGATAACAAAATTGGACGAAAGATTGAATCCCTCTCTAGTTTATTGAAAAAAAAAATCTCTCTTTTTTAAAAGAAAATTAACATATCCTTGATCCAGTGGCGGAGCCGAGATTTTGTTCAAGGGGGGCAAAAGTGCAAAAAATTGTTCAAGGGGGAGCTAATTGCAAAAAAGAAAAACCCAAGGGAGCAAACCAAAGGGAAATGGCAGTTTAGGAAGTAGAAGTTTTTTTTTTTTTAAAGAATTTTCAAAGTTGAGGGGGCAAATGCTCCTTCCCCTTCTTGGTGCCGCCACTGCCTTGATCCCTAATAAGAAGTGGTAGTTAGGCTTAATAGCTACGTAATTATGTTTGTCCAATGCAAAGATTCTTTTTTCAGGTACAACTTTAGGTTCTTGAAAGTTTTCTTTTTCTCAACTAGTCGCCCTGAAGAAGATTGTAAGGAGAACAAGGAAAACTCTTCTAGAGAGATAAGACATCTCTTTAGTAAGGTTTGAGAAGAGCGAGGAAACAAAGAAAAAAAATTTAATTATAGAGTCAACGAAGAAGTATTACACTTGAATACGATTGCGTAGCTGATTGCCTAAAAAAGATTGGACGCAAAATAGGAAAAACCTTTCTAGTGAGATAAAGACAGAGAAAAGGAAAGGAGGAAACAACCAGATAAAGGAAACATCTCTAGAGAGAAGTATTACTAAAAAATAAAATAGCTTGAACCAAAAAGGCAAAAACTACTTCTTGCGCACATTCTTGGCCTCCTCTCCACGTGTTGATAAATGATTGGGGGTTCAGGAGATGCCTCAACGTCCCGAGGGGGGTGAGGAAAAGTTTTTCGATTAATCATTCAAGATTAGGTTTTGGTTGAATTGATATATATAAACCTAGTTTTGAATCATTCAAGCTGCCCTTAACCCCCAATATTAGTTCAATTGCCTTCGATCCAAGCTTGGTTTGCACTCGCAAGGGGGTGTTGGGGTGTAGGGATTGCTTTGCACTGGATAGACTAAATCAAAGCATGATAGTTGATTCATTGTTTTGCTTGCAAGGATAACATGATGTTTAAATCCATCAAGCAGGCATTATCCCTGAATTTGGACATACATTAGAATGAATGTATTCTTTTTAAAACTATTTCCTCCTTATCCTTGGATATTATATCTGCATCCAAACACACCTATAGAGTCATGAAGTTGGAATGAGATCATTTTCGAGTCCACACCTGAATAGACCGTGCTTGACTTGTACAAATAAAAGAAAATCATGTCAAAGGGAAAAGTTTAAGGTAGCTCAAGACCCACCAGATTAGATAGTCACAAAGGCTCCAATGTGGCGGATCCCACAATCCAGTGTTGGGCCCATATTGCAAAAACGGTATCAGCTTAATCTACAGTCTTGGAACTTCTAGTTTAAGATACTGTATCTAGCTACGGGCTTGGGCCCAGACTGAATTTCCAGGTGTTTGGTGACCTGCATGCCTAACACTTAAGGTGACCTGAATGCCTAACATTGAGGTTGGGTATTCAATCCATACTTATCTACAAGAAAATAAAATAAAATAAACGATAGCCAAACAAATCTCAATGATTTCCCCACTAAAAACTGGATATTTAGAGGGAACCAATGATCCAAACAAACAAAAATCAGATCAAAAGTTTCAAAGAACAAAAGAATAATCTTAAAATTTACATATTCCTTCAATAATACAAATGAATTCTCTAATATCACTCACACACAAACATAATAAGAATACAAATAAAATCAAGAATCATCGGCCGTACAAGAATCGTCGGTCGGCAAATTTGGACCCCTCGGTGAAGGTGAAGGCGAAGGCTCGGAACCATTAGGTAAGTCGGAAAACGCATTGAAAACTCGGCGAATACTAAGAGAACGAGCGGATTTGAAACTAACTGATCTCATATTGATATTGTTGGAGAAGATGGTTGAAGAACTGGAGAGGATGAAGTAAACCAGAGCTTGAACAAGCAAGAACATCCCCACCTTAATCAACATGTCACCTAGGCTGCTTTCGAATTCGAACACCATTGTTATCGACGTCAACAATCGACACGATCAATCAGTGATGGCTGGCTGAAAATAAGTTGCAGAGATGAAATAAGGTGAATTGGATATGTTTGAAGAAAGCTGAGGATGGAGGGCTTCTTATAGAGGGGTGGTGGTGTCTATGGAGCCGCCTCTTTGACTTGCACGTTTTTGCTTTGATTTGAAGAAGGTGTTGAGAAGGAAGCCTTTCTGCCTATCCAAGCAAGAGTGTGGGCGTGGGGGCTTGGTCATGGGTCAAAGAAATTAAAAATAATGGACTACGTACATCATTGGTCTATCATTCTCAATAGTCCCTATCTTTCATGCTTGAATGTGACCCGGATACCCGTCGATCAGGACGTTCAATTAACAAGAAGTCTTCCGACCCCCGTTGGATCGTCCTTAGTATTCACACCATGCAAATCTTGAGTGCAAAAACCAACGGTTTGTACCCCCTCTTGAAGCAGACAACAACATACTATTTTTCAAAGGTCGGGATCGGGGGAAAACCATTTGGCGGACCCACATAGAAGATGAATCAATGGGTGATTTTTGGTGAGGATGATCTCTATGCTGAGGAGATCATCGTTACAAAACTTCAAATCATTCCGATATTCCTAGATTGGTTTAGAAGTTGAAGAATTATGGACCATCTATTTTTTACCGTTAACTTGAAAACCACATTTGATGGGGTTAGAAATTTCAGAATGGGCTGATTTTTCTGTTGGGGTGATCTATATGGTCAGGAGATCATCCTCACCAAAAATCAGCCATTGATTCATCTTCTATGTGGGTCAGCCAAAATGGTTTTCAAAAATAGTTGTCAAAAATGGTTGTCCCTCGATCGTTAGTTGCGAGGGAAAAAGTAGAGAAAAAATTTGACAGTGACATTTTTTTATTCGGGTATCTGTGCGGCTCCTAAAATGCTACGTGGCATACTTCTAGAGACCATTGACCGTATGGATGTTTGAACCATCCCTATGTGGATTTGCATTCCAAAAATCAACCTGCTTGTTGATTTATAGGCATTGGATCTGAGTAACGCAAAATAATGCTCAAATCCCACGGTTGAAAATGAAGCCATGAAAAAAACTCAAATCAAACAGTATAAAAACCCACCAATCAGACTGATTTTTGCTATTCAAGTCCACCTAAAGATGGTTCAAACATCCGTATGACCAATGATCTCTAAAGATGTGCCACGTGGCTTTTTGGTGCAGAACATCTAACCAATGTTCTCTGTGGCTCACAAGATTTTTAAGTACTTTCCAAATGTGGGCCCTGACCTCCAACTGTCCGTAGAAAATTCCGGAATAGTCCATACATTAGACCGTTAGATGTACCTTTAAAAAGAGGAGCAAATTGGGGCAGTTTTGTAATTGTAACTCTGCTTTTACTTGAACAATGTAAACATCCATGGATGTGTCCTCCACGTCTCTTTATTAGATTAGATCATTAGATGAAGACACCACATCAACCTACTCTGTCTTTTTAGCACATGGAGTTCACTTTTGCTGACTAGTTGGAGCGACCAACAGAAGTAATGACTAGCGCCTCTCAGCATGACATGTACCCTGACGACCCTGTCTTCTATTTTTGAAATTTGAACAGTATTAAAAAACAGTGTTGTATCTCAAGGGTACTTGTCAAACTAACTGCTTTGCCGACTGACTAAAAACTCAATAGAAAGAGTTCTCTTGACTGAGAAGTCCTGTTTTAATTGGATTCCAATAGCATGGCATAACGGGCTTCTTCCAAGTCAATGCAAGAAGCAAGAGGTACACTTTACGGACGACTGGGTCAACAGTATGAGCCACGTGGCATGCTCTTAGATATCGCTGACCATATGAATGTTTGACCCAACCCTAGGCCTACAGACCAAAAATTAGCTTGATTAATGATTTATAAGCGTTGGATGGGAGTCGCTTTTATGGTTGATTTTTTACCGTCGTATTCAAGCATTATTTGGGGCAAGGTTTAAAAGGGGCCGTTATAATGGTATAACTGACTGGGGGTGTTACTTTTTCCGTTATAACGGTAAATATGAAAAAAATAGTGCTTGAATTCATTTTGAAATTTCAAATTATAAAAAAAAAATCAAAAATTACTGGGAAAAACTGAATATAACAGAAATAACAGCCATTGTTTTCACAAAAGTTTCCAGAAAATAACGGTCGTATTATTTTTGCCGTGATTTTCTGGGCATTTTAACAGTACATAACGTCACAGGGGAAGTTCGAATCCTTTATAACGGTCATTGTTTTCGTTATAACGGCCGTTTTTTAAACCATGATTTGGGGTACAAGATCCAAAGGATTGAAATCACTAATCAAGTTGATTTTTGGTAGGTAAGTCTACCTAGGAATAGGCCAAACCAAGGTTTAAGGGAGGCCATTTTTACGGTTTAACGGATTGGGGGCATTCTCGTTAAAACGGATTGAAACGGCCAAGGGCAAAAATTGAAAAAAAAAATAGATTTTAACAGATTTTAACGATTTAACGGAAAAAAAACAGAAAAAGTGGCGCTGAAATTCAAATTTTGAAATTTAAAATTTGAAACTTTAAAAAAAAAAAAAAAAAAACCCGCAATTTAACAAATTTAACGGCTGTTTTTTTTTTCACAAATATTTTTCAGAATTTAACGGCTGTTAAAATGTTTTTAACGGCCATTAAATTAAATGCATCAAAACGGGTTTAAAAGGTTTTAACGGAAACGGGATTGGTGCACGGCCGTTTTTAAAACCATGGGTCAAACATCCATATGGTCAGTAGTTTCTTAAAGTCTGCCACGTGGTTCATACTGTGACCCATATTCATCATCTAAGTTTTACTCCACTTTTATCCAATGAAAATGAGACACAGGGCACCCATGGCCGCTTGACTAAATATATAGGACAACTCATATAAGGTCGCCAGAATTTATAGATATGTCCAAAAATAATTGCTGGAGTGCGGAGTCATCAAATTTAGTGGCACACCATGCAAAAATAGCTGCCTATAAATGTGGTGGGACCAAGTATCTAATCATATGTATGTGTTTGATGGGAGTGGGACACGTGTGGAGGCCAAATTTTAATAGTTCAAAAAATTTGCAATTTGCCTTCCTTTGAACCAATCGCGTGGGTCCACGCGGATTTAAGTAAGTTATTCGAGTACCTTTAAATTTGCTCAAACAATGAAGAAAAATGAGTTAAAACCAAGTATGTTAGGGTTGCGTTTGGGATTACAGTAATCTGAGCTTATAGCTTATTGTGGTAAGCTATGGATAAGCAGTATCCATAGCTTATTGCTTTTCGAGTCAGGCTTTTGAACCAAAATTTTATGGATACTGAGCTTGGATATGACCGAACATTTTGTCATTTAAATCGATTAATAAAAAATAAAGGGTTATTTTTAGCATTTTAAAATTTTATATTAGATTTAGTCGTCATTTATTGTTTGTCTTTAATGAATAAGGGGATATTTTAGGTATTATGAGAGTTTTATTTAAGTTTAAATTTCAACACGTGTTAAATAAAAGTATTGGGCGCAAGTCAAAAGTAAAAAAGCACTTTTAAAATTGTCTCCTCGAATTGCCAACAGTAAAACTCAAAAAATGAAAAAAAAAAAGTTCAAGAATTACTAAATCAGCCATTGATTCATCTTAGCGATCTTGGGTTTAGCCTGCAAGATATGGCC